>CM028123.1:10348309-10712796 GCA_016254315.1 Anopheles parensis
AGAAAATGTAGCCATTGGTGCCATCTATCGACCACAGGTTAAAGATTGGCGATCCGTTGGATACCAACCGAGTTATAGACAAAACTTGCTGCAAAAATGAGCCTTAGAAAATTTTCATTTTTTTGAATTTTTTGAATTTTTCATTATTTTTCACTCTTTTTTTTATTTAAAGCATTATTTGAGTGAAAAGAAACTCATTGCAACCAATTGGCATTAAAATAAATCAATTTAATTTTTTTTGCAAAATTTCTCAAAAAAATGGCAAGTGAAAAGAAACTTATTGCAACAAATTCGCATTCAAATGTATCACATTTATAAATTTTGCTAAATTTCCCAAAAAACAACTAAGGATATAGCCTTATGAAATTTTCAAATGGGAGCGCATCGCACAATCGCTCCTGTGTGTAGCGCTCCGTACGGAGCTACCTCTTTTCCGCGTGGGCTGTGCGGGAGCGCGCACAATAAGATGAGCGGAGCGATTGAGGTACCTCTTTCGCTCTTGACCCAACACTAATTCCGCTACGGAATATAATCGCAGTAACATATCTAGACCACACCCATATAACTCGTTTCACATACTGTCATACGTATAGTAGCACATTTCCCTTTTTCCAAACTACACGACATAGTTCTCAATACCTCAGATTCGGCCCTCATGCTCGAAATCATTTTACGTATAATCCATCTATTTAGTTGAAAAATCACTATTCAACACCTATCAGCTATACTGATCGAATTGTTTACATATTCCACATAATATTTTCTTAACTGTTTGTGTTATATAATTATAGATTCCTTTCTATTGACTCATACACGTCTACAATATGGTATCCATGCACACTGACAAACGTTCCTTCCATTCCTATATTGTTATGCCGATCCTCTACCACCAGCCAGTTAATATGCAACTCTTCTAAATACTCACTTACACGTTTTTCTTTACCTACCTAAACGGTCTATCGAATAACCTACCCCTACTATTTCTACACTGGCCCTATTGCCTATGTACTGCACCTTGATATGACTTGCCTCTTGTACCTTCCGGCACCTGATCCAACCTCGTACCATGTTCCCGCCAAAAAAAAGCAAACGTCAAATCTACTAGCATTGATCCTAATCCTCATTGTATTCAGAAGCCCCATCAGCTATCAATTGAAATACGGCCGCCGGACGAACCCGACCGTGGCGAGTACTCCTCCTCTACAACACTGTCGTCCTCGCAAAGCGACTCCACGGTCGATGGTCCCGCTGGTCTCGGTGTACCGATGATATCGATCGACATCCATCCACCGACACCAGAACACAAGAGCCCCGAGCGGCCACGCGATTTGATCATTCCAGAGCTAGTGATACAGCAACCGAGCCCAACAAAGGAGCGCACGACCGTGGTGGTAATACCCGGTTCTCCGCCGCCGCAGCGCGCCAACCACACATTCGACGCTAGCATACTGTCGAACACCGGCAGCAAGCAGCAGCAACAGAAGAGGTGAGAACGATCATCATCCGTATGTGTATCCACGCACTATCCACGGTCCACCCAACTGGCAAAAACCCCTACTGAAGCTAACAATACCCGACGTATATAGGTGTAGTTACATCCACACCAACCTGCACCGTAGTGTGTGTGCCTTGGTTTTGTTACAGTTAAATGTTTTGTGATTCCAGATTTCTAAAGCAGTGGGAAAAGCCAACCTCACTCGATCTACCGTTCGATCCTCCAATGATAACGATCACTTGCAACAATAGCGAGGTGGTGTCTGACGCGGATGTTCCTTCACCAGCACACCCGATAGGTTCGAAAGCATCGAAGACAAACGGTGCCGGAGGTCTCGGACCTCCCGGTGGTATGTGCTACCTGAGCCCGTTCTCGATGTGCATACGCGGTGATCGTGCCCCGTCCGAAAGCAATCTCAGCTCGTCCGGCTACTCTAGCATGGCAAGCCCAGGTCCGAGCCGCTGCGGTTCCAACAATCCACTGTTTCCAAACGAATCAGACGAGCCTGGCTCAGGTAAGAAGGATGAGACTGACTCAATCGCTATAACCCATTTATCGTAGAACTTTTAGACCATGTTTAAGTGTATGTTCTCCTTTCACAACACGAACTAGGTTCCGCTGGTCCAGGTGGTTATTCGGGATTTCACTCACTGATCAACAATCGACGACAATCATCTAATGTTAGGAAAAAGTCTGCGGATAACAGCAACGGTGCTGGTGTGGGAAGTACCAATACCGGTCAAACCGCCGGCTTTGGACTGCATCAGCCATCCTCATTTCGGCTCCGTTCCGACTCGGAAACATTGTCTGACGAGCCACTGCTCGAGTCGAACGACGAAGGTATCGGTACGGATCATTTGGATGAAAAAATTGAGGAAGGCGAAATACGTAGCGCCAAGGAGCTGGAGCTGTACCTCGGCAAGGAACTGATCCAAACGGGGCACGACATTTTGAGCCAAGAGAACCTATCGATGTCGCAACTGCAGCTTCCCGTCATCGTCATCCAGTCGGACGCCGGGTACGATAAGCCGTCCCCCGTTTCGTCCCGCTCCGACAGTCCCCTGAGGTATGACGGTTCATGCACTGAGCTGAGAACTCGGGAGGCGTAAACGAAACTCACTGTCACTTGCCATTGTACAACTCGATGCGTTTTGCTCTCCTCTCCTCCGCACTCCAGCGAACGTAATGCCAGCATGGAACGGTTCTCGCCCATGTTCTACGGCAAGAAGGATCAGCATCTCCCGTTCACGGACTCGGACGGACTGTACGACTTTCCTTCGTCCGATGGCAAGGGTGGAGCGGGGAGTACGGTCACCACCGCGCATCGCAAATGTGTCGGCCGCAGAAAGGATCGGCGCGTGGCCCGTTCCGGTCTGGTGTCGGTGCAGTCACCCTCCAAATCTACCTCCGTGCTGTTGGAGATTCCCGGCAGCAAGGAAAACGTTGCCCAGCACGGCCAGCACAACAGTGGCGGCAAGTTCGTTGGTACAGCGCCAACCACGCGCAAAAGTCCGAAGAGACGCGTGCATCGTCAGCCGTTGGCGAGCAGCTCCTCGTCTACGGAGTCGCTGACGTCCATGCGGGAGTATGCAATCCGATCATGCAAAGGTACGATGGCAACTCCCGCGGAATCCTTGGTGAAATATTTGTGCAATAATAGCCTAAACGTTGTTCTCTCATTGCCGCCAACAGATCAAGCTGGTACAACACATGTCTCCACCACGAAAGATTCGGTGGAAATGTGCGATAATGGCGATAGCAAAGGTGAGGTAGGTACAGCGCAGTCGAAACCATCCAGCCATATCCTCAATACCCGAAACATAGTGCTGCAGGTGCGCTCCGGTTGGAGCACAGACCGTCCGACCCTCATCCGGCTAGTTGTTCACTTTACTCACCCTTTTTGACCTCTATATATTTTTTATTGACTTTTACCCAGTAGTCCCTTCAGCACACTTCAGGTTGTTGCGCATCCAATCAATGCATCTTTCAACCCTGTGTTTTGACTGATCAAGGTTTTAGAAGATCTGGATAATACCAGAAACAGGGTTGGTGTTACCTACTTCCGCATTAAGTCTGTGTCTTCCCTCCTGTGTGGACGATCCGCGGAAGAAAGATGTTTGAAGCTTGTTCCGCTTGTTGATAGGTGCATACGAAACGTATTAATGGTTGAGATTTTCTATTGAGACGAACCAAGGTGGTGCTACAGTTAATCGTGCAAAGCAGCATCGAACAATCGACAGTACATCGCGGCATACAGTTTGCAGACGAAATTCCAATTTCCAACTAATAATAATTGCGTAGTTATTGTTAACCGTCAACACCTTCATGAGTTTTATGCATCCATATAGCCTCTCATCCAGCTGCCATTCTCATCTAGCTCACTAGTACACTGTTACTGTACAAACCTTGTTCTTAAGTGGATGTGTTGGTTGCCAAATTTGCTGCTCTCTTACTCTAGCGAGTTACTATATAGCCATATTAAAGATATTTCTGTTACGTTACTCTCTAACGCTTTGATTATACTTTCTACGTGTATCTTGTGACATTGTTCCGTTGAGTTAATTATTCGCATTCGTTGACACGTTAGTGTATATATCTAGAAACGCATTGTTTTTTTTTTTGGAAATTTATTTTTTCCATTTGATTTTCGATATTTTTCGGTAGAATTTCCTATTTTGTTTTTAGATAGTCAAGCGAACAAGTGTGCCTGCGAATCTTTGCAGCAAAAAAAAAAAGTTAGTGATGTGCTTTCAGTAACATTTTTCTTATGATTTTACTCGTTATCTGCACATACGAACAATAGTTTATAAATTAAAAAAGTTATTGTGTGTAAACATATGTGGCGTAATTTAACCATCTTGTTCCATACTATATATGAAGAACTACTTTTCGTACTTGAGATTAGCGTTCAGTTTTGCGCGTAATCGTAGCGTCTAGTTACTACAGTGTTTGTCCACTTGTTAAAATTTTATACAATTAGTACAGCATCGATATACTCACAACAACAACAAAAAACAACATTCAATAGCGTGCAATTTCTTTACAGCACCGATTGTCAGACACTTCTCAAAGTTGTATTATTTCTCGTTCATGTTTTTTTTTTCACATACACCTGTGCAGGAAATATCTAACAATCAAATGCTACCTAAACCACCACCGCCGGAGGATATGCGCAAGCCGCCTTACAAAATACGACGGCTGAAGGCGATCGGAAATCAGATAAGGTATGGTACACTTTAACACTTTTATTTAACTTTTTCTAGCTGTAGCCTTATGAAATTTTTAAATTTTTATATTTTTTTTTATTTTTTATTAGTTTTTTATTCTTTATTTTATTTAAAGCATTATTTGGGTGAAAAGAAACTTATTTAAACCATTTGGTATTACAATAAATCAACTTTTTAAATTTTGCAAAATTATTCAAAAAAAGGTAAGGCTATTGCCTTAGGAAATTTCAATTTTTTTTAATTTTTTTATTTTTTCATTATTTTTCATTCTTTTTTTATTTAAAGCATTATTTGAGTGAAAAGAAACTTTATTAAACCAATTCGCATTAAAGTGGAAATTGCACAAATTCTGAGCTTACGTACCTTTTCGATGCATACAGGTTTTTACGCCGACTAGAGCGTTCCATACACCGCAAAGAGCAACCGTCTCAGCCGTCGGACGAGGACATGAGTGAGGGTGTTGGTATGAAGGATTCGCCAAAGATGTCGTCACCGCTTATCCGATTCAAACAGTCCCAAATCGACGAGGAAGACGAATCGGAGGAGGACGATAGTAAGAACAAATACTATTCCAACCCACTGAACAAGGTAAGTCGGCCGATTTTTTGCGGGAAATTTTTGAGGTAGATGCGTAACGCTTACGCGTTGTGCAGGAAGCAGACGTTCGTCTACTAGATACGAGTATGATCGTGAGTGGTTTTTTTGTTGTTGTAAATACGTGTGAGGGAGTATTGGGGAAAACAATAATAGGTTATAAACACAAATGTGTAGTTGTAGTTTTGACATTTTTAAAAGCGCCAATACTTTGCGACATACAGAGCAGCAGCTGTCTATATGTATTATAAATTGTATACTAAGAATAGTAGTACACATGTGCAACTAGTATCAACAAGTAGCGTACTTAGTGTTAACGTTTTGCGGATAGAACACTATACAACCTCTATTCTAAACTTTCAAGACAGATTTGATGGATTGAATTGAATACAGCCGGAACATCGGTACAGTGCAAGCGATAAAGGTTGAACCATGATCATGAGCTAAGGCTAGGATAGGCGAGCGACAGCTTATTTCGATTGTTCCCCCTTTTTTTTCCTTGCAGCAACAGCAGCAACTCCAGCAGCAGCAGCAGCTTCTGCTACCCTCGGAGGGTAACGCGGTCAACTCCAACACCCGCCAGCACTGCAAGATATCGCGTCAGAGACGTGTTCCCAGCCATGAGTGCTACGCAGCGAAACCATGGTCCGAGGCGGAATGTAAGCTGCTCGGTGGTGAAGTAAACAGTGACTGAAGAAATTAGTTAGACAGCATTCAACCGTACCGAGAGCGTGTCCGACCTTATATTTGCACAATATAAGTAAAATATGTATTTCTCTCTCTCGAACAGTAAGAAAGGGGCTTTGTACAGTTCGACAACCGGCAAGTCAGTCAAAAATTACAATGCAAAAGAAAAAGCAGAAAAAAAACACTAAATAGCACATACTGAAAACCGGTTGAGGACAGTAGTGCTGCGGGATAGTGTACTATTTCCCTCGACGGCTCCACTGCTGGGTTGTGCTTTGAATGTCTAGAAGTGTGCAACACATACACTAACCTGCTATAGCTACCTACGCAACGCTCCGGATAGACATCGCCGGAGTCGACATCGACTGACTGCAGCCAAAACGTGTCAGTAAACCGTAACCCGGGAAAAAAAAAGAAAAAAAGACAAAATACAATTGCACACTTGCAGATGTATCATCAACACAAACCGAAGCGAAATGACGCAGAGCGGAAGCATTACACTTATTGTGGTGGATTTAAATTGACATAGCAATATAGGATAGCTACGAGAAACCACACAAATTATATACAACAACAACAAACAAACAAAATCATGAGAAAAACAAAATACAATTTACAGCTACATATGAACACTCTAACTCGTGTTACGACGTTTTTTGATCAGTACTAGAGTTTTATTAAACACTTAAAAATTAAACACTTAAACAAAACCGGACATACAAAAACAAAACCCAAAAATTACAAAACCTGACCGAAAAACATAGTCCGCGCTGCTATATAAAAAAAAAAATTTTGCTAATATTTATATGTGTTCAGTTGATCTAAACGGTTTTTAGCAATGTTTGCATATATCGCATATATTGTGAATATGTAACATACAATATATAGAGAAGTGTACTAGAAAGCGCGTGCAAAAAAAAATAAAGGAATAGTAATGTATGAAGCCACACAAAAAAAAAAAACGAAGCGGAAGCAGCGTGCGAAGTAGTAGCGTGCAAAACAAATAAAAAAGTTACAAAAAAAAAAAAAAAATATATATATATATATTGCCCAATTTGCTGGTGCATGTGGGTATACACATTTTTTCTACAGACAACTTCATTCATTCGAGATAGGAGATGGAAAATATGCACACTAATAGGCATGCACCGCACACCAATGCGCTCACGCACACATTACACACACTTACACATACACCCAAAAAACACCGTCACATGTATTTTTCACTTACGCATAAGACTAGCACATCGGATTAGTAAAGCTGGAAAATTTGTCAAAAAGAAAAAGCAACAACAACAAAAAAAACATAACTACTTGATACATCACCCGAACAGAGACTGATTTTCTAACATAAGAGAAACCAAGAAAAAAAGTAAACGAATGAGTAGAAAGCATTAGAAGGATCCCACGCGATACTGTTCATAGTGTTTTTTTTTCTTCTTCTCATGTTCAATATAAGTGTTGTAATTATCGATATACGGAACACGGCTAGATGTGATTGTTTCGCCTAACTTCCTTCGATGCACTTAGGTTTACCCCCCCCCCCCCCGCAAATATGGCGGCATTTACATGTGTCCTACGTGTGACTTCAATACGCTGCACGACAATTTCGATTAGATGGGTGTGACAGTTGTAGTAGTAGAGATAGTAGCTAAACCAGACGATGATCATAATACACATTTACCCGCACGCGCGCACACACACACACACACACGTTTTATGACGTTTCCAGAGCTGTCAAAGCGTGACAGCCGCGTACGGAGAACATGTGTTTTCCTCCATAATGAAAGTCATTCACGCACATGCTCATGTTACAATCATCGTTGTTTTTCGAACAACTCTAGTCTAGATGTCCAGCGCGAATGATGGAAAGAAGTATATTACCGCGGTTAGCGCAAGGATGGCAACGATGCTATTTTAACGTATATTGTACGAAATAATAGTTCAAATCGGTGGTGCCAGGTTGGTAAGGGACAGACGGTAGTGAGTACTTCTTTAAATGGTGGTTTTTAATTTAATTTTCGTCGCAACTGCAAGTCAAGTTGCTCAAACCGGTAGTGTCATGGAAGAAAAAAATCGGGCAAGTGTAGCAAAAAAAAAAACATTTCACTCACTTTGCCGCGAATGTGTGCGTGGTTTTCGATACATAAAAGAAAAAAGAACAAAACAAAACAAAGCAAACAAAAAAAAAGATTGCAGCAACATCATACAAACAATATTAGCTTTAAGTCTATTGGGAAAATTAAGGATACGGGTTCAGCGATCTACAAAATCCCAATTCAAGATTTGCCTTCCACATACACATTCAACTAGTCACATACATTGATACGCATACCAGACACTACTTACACAAAAAAAACATGTACTCTTACACACGAAAATGTGTACGTTTTGTGTTTTTAAAAAAACTAACGACTACGTCCTAAGCTTTCGATACTATAAGTAGCATAAAACTATTGTTCCGTTAATTGTTGATTGTTTTGAGCGAATTTTGTAAGCCTACAATTTAGAAACTATACGGAAAATTAACTAACAGCACTACGTCTACAGAGATTTAACTAGGACCAAAAAATGATGTATAATCATAACCTAAAGCCCAAACGTAAGGAAAACGAAAAAAAAAAACAAAAAAGATGCCTTCTGTGATAAGAATTGAACCGTGGCAAAAAACGGAGAAAAATGAAGGGTAGAGGTGTTTAAACGAGAAAAAAAAATAATGGGGGAAAAAAATCCGCGTGTGTTTTTCCTGTATTGTGTTTCATTTCATTCGTTTTTTTGGGGTTTGTGGCGACGTCCTCACTGGCCAGCCGAGAGCCTCGTTTCAAACAAGAGGATCTTGTTCACCGAATCGTACACTCCCATATTTCGAATGCAACGCCCGTTTCCAGTTGCATCATCACGTGGCACTTAAGATATGTGTTTCCCGTGATCGTACTAAGATTGATCGTGAGAAAGAGAGAGAGAGAGAGAGAGAGAGAAGAAGAAAAAGAAGAAGAAGAAGAAGAAGAAGAAGAAAAAGAAGAAGAAGAAGAAGAAGAAGAAGAAAGAGAGAGAGAGAGAGAGAGAGAGAGAGAGAGAGAGAGAGAGAGAGAGAGAAAAGAAACACATTTAGGGAGAAAAAAACGTAGCTAGCACTATTTTTGCACGTAAAACATCTCTAACTGTTCATTTTCCAAAAACTAATAGCAATAAACCAAAAGCAACATTAAATAGTTAAACACGTCGGAGTCGGCCGGAAGTATCGAAAACCACGGTACTTACAAATTACTTTACAAGCAATGTATTTCTTAATGCTGGTATAGGTGTTTTAACGGTTAATTGGAAATCACTCTAGGTTTAAGCAGGGTTTGAGCAGAAAATAAAACACGTGAAATTGATAGAACATAATAGCAGGCGGAGGTAGGCGAGAAGCAGCAGATGAGCAGACGAAACGAACACTCTGCGAACAACAGCAGTAAAACGGAAGAAGGATACGAACGGTAATACGGCCAGAAAGGGAAAGGTATTTTCCGACAGTGGAAGAAGAAGAAGAAGAAAACAATAAAACATTAATTGTTATTAAGAAGAAAAACTAATTACAATTCCACCGCAAAACTAATTACTTTAAGGCTAATTGTTTACTATTTAAAGATTACCAATATGTGCACTTTTCTAAGTAAGTTCGTGGCAAAACGAGAGCAAAAAATAAGCAAAAAAAAAAAACAGTGAACCTAAACGACAGACAAAGAGCAAAAACTAAAGCTGTTAATTAATGACCATGTATATGTTCTTAGAAATCTATCGATAATAAAACTATAAAAAAAAACCAAGCAAGCAAAACGGATGTAAATCGGTCTTAATAATACACGACTAACGCGTGATTTTAATTACGTGTTGTAGTTAAACATGATGACATAAATCCAGGAACAGCATAGAAAGAATTAAACGAAAAATCTTACTTGCGTGCGAATATGTTAAAAGTTTTTCCGTTGTAAAATAACGAAATTGTTTTTATTTAGCTGCACCACAATTGTTATTAGGCGCCCAGCTGTCAAATCAGCATGCGTCGCAAGCGCGCATTTATAACCCACGCTTCAAGGGTTGCGATTAATGTTTATAATTTATTTATCTATCAGGAACGTTTCATTTCGCGTCTCTAGCCATAGTTGTGGACTAAAAATGTTGTAAAAATGTTAGTAGCATAGTACGCCATGTGTTGTTTAATGAAGCGTGTGCAATTCCACAACGAAACATCACCGTAAGCACTTGAACGCGATGCCTACAAACGGAACGTAGCGAACGCCAACGCCAACAACAGCGAACCCAGTATCTGGTTGGTCGTCACAACCAATTGGTGGCAAATGGTGGGCCAATCATTGCAGGCTACGGTTTCTATTGGTAATACTTCTGCAATTCGATTGGACGCAGGGCGGGTAGTGCGGTTTGGTGAAGGGTCAGGTGTGTGTGCATTCATGCGGTTTTCCGATCGTTGTGCTATCTGTTTACATAGTGCCAGCACGTAAGCAAAACCTTCCTCCAAAACACAGGTGCGAAGTGTTGTTTGGGACGGTGAAGCTGGATGCTGGACCGTGCCCTGTAATGTTTGTTACCCGCCAGCTTGGACGCGCATCAACCAGCAGAACAATGATTTGCTGAACGAGCAGGAATGCAATAAAAATACACAAAATATTACAAACAATTCCACCCTGGAAAGCGAGGAAATTCGCGCGCTATTTTCGCAGCGTTGCTACTGTACGTTGGGTGCGTGTGTGTGTGTATGTGTGCATGTGTCTTTTATTGGGTTTCATGGCGTTGGTGAAATGAAAACCCTTTTAAGATGAACATAGGATGCTTCGGGAAAAGGCTCGAATACGAATACCTGGACATAAATCGCATTTGCTGTGTTCAGCAAGCTGCAATAGTCTGTTGAACTGAGCGTTTCGCAGATCCTGCCGGTACACGCGCACACTGATAGTAGACGTTTCCCATTCGTCGATTTTCCCCATAGTGTAGCGATTGGATAATAATAGTAGCGAATCCGAGCAACGTTTGCGTATTGCGTCAGGTGCTAGGGTGTGAGTTACGGCCAAAGGGGTGGGGTGTGGTACGACCTGCTGCGGTATGCTCGGTTCATGATAGCACCATTCCTAGACTGGCGTACTAGAGAACTACCACCCGCAGCTATTCTGCTGCACGTATACAACAACAACAACACCACTCCATCCTTTACCACGCGCATTGTCCTGTCGTAGAAGTAGGCCAACCCATCTTGCCTATCGCATGTGTGTGTGTGCCTTTGCCTAGGCAATGGATACGCCAAAGAAACCGCTGGTGGTTGCTGCGTCCTCCACCATCGCGTCACCACTAACCGTGATTACGACCTCCACCACAAACACGATCACGTCCGCAGCCGAAACGGCTACCACGGGCGGCAAGGAAAAGCTGACCGATTCCCAGCGCAATATTCAAAAGTTTTGGCCTGCGGTACTGCGCGAGGTACAGCTGGTGGACAATGTTGAGCCGGGCAATCAGCTGCTGCCGCTGGCACGCATCAAGAAGATCATGAAGCTGGACGAAGACGTTAAGATGATATCGTCCGACGCACCGCTACTGTTTGCGAAAGCGATCGAAATCTTCATCCAGGAACTGACGCTGCGGGCCTGGCTGCATACGGAGCACAACAAACGGCGAACGTTGCAGCGGAGTGATATCGCGATGGCCATCACCAAGTACGATCAGTTCGATTTTCTCATAGACATTGTGCCGCGCGATGAAATCAAGGTGTACAAAAAGGAGTTCGAGGGCAAGGTGGAGGGACAGAGTGGTGGCACTACCGCGGACAATGGGGCTGGCAACAGCAGCAGTACAAACGGTTCCGAAGACATGCAGTACTTCTTTCAGCTGTCACAGCAACACCAGAAGGTAACGCTGCAGCATGCGACTAAAGGGAGCATAGGCGCTCTGACGAACGGTGGTACGGTGTTTGATCTTGCCACGGTTATTGGTGCGGCCGGTAGCCAGCAGCTGCTTCATGCGGCAACAGCCTCAACGATGGCAACCACGCAGCAGGAGAAAATGTTGTCTACCGGTGGTGAGTCGCAAGCAGGTGTAGGAACCTCGGTATCTTCTCTCCAGCAACAGCAACCAACCTCGCAGGTAATGCATATACTTCAAGAAGATCACTGCTATCTTATGTACAACCTAATATCTTGTGGTTGCATTAACTTTCCTTCTCGTTCTTTTTAGACTACGATACAAACGGCTACTGGACAAAGTATAATCCTCGCAAACGGTAGTGCGACGACTGGTGGTGTACCAAATGGTAGTAACACCTCATCCAACCAACTCGTATCTGCCAACCAATCCCTGCAACTACTTCAACACGTAATGACACCGACCGGTGAAATAACGCAAATACCTGTAAGTATGCCAGCTGTTATCTCCTATTAAAATTGCCTGCCATTCCTCACTGATTCTTACTTCTTTGCATGGTCGTTAAATCCCAAAATTGATTCTCCAAAAACCAGCTCAACTTCATAAGGACGGCCGGATCGGGCGGTACACCTAACACTGGTCAACCGATTTTTATACAAACAGCTCCAATGCAGGCCGGTCCCACGATCATACACACCGGACCGACTGGTGTCTTCCTAAGCGCCAATCAACTTCAACAGCTGCAACAACAGCAGCAGCAGCACCAGCAGCAACAAGCACAGCAACAGCAACAGAGTCACCACCATCATCAAACACAACATCAGCATCAATCACAGCTGCAAAACAACCATCAACACCAAAGGGATTAAGCGATATTGCGGAATGGTGCAAAACCGATCGCACTACACCAGATAGGCACATCCTGAAGCACGCTCGAGTCGGCTCATTGTATATACCGGACATGTAAATGCAGACTGCGCGAAGGCCGTATATGACCAAAAAAAAAAAACAACAATCAGATGAAGAGCTACCAAAATGATTATGAAATCGCTGGTAGATACCGATTATAGATGTAACGCTTAGCAAAGCATTCATCTTGGGATCAAATCCCTACTGAAGCTTGTGTCGTACGCGACTGAAAAAGTATATACTTTCGCAAACGGCACACCACTAATAACCGGCCAAGGTTGATAGGACAAACGTATGACATAGAAAAGTATATAATCGATTTTTTTTTCTATTTGTAATAAGGTTTTAAAAGTTGAGTACGCGTTTCAAAGTAGTATTTAATTTAGTTTGAACTTGTTTTTTCAAGATGTATTATTCTATAGTTTTACAAATGTTTCTTTGATGAATTCCTTTACAAAAGAAAATGAATTCGCTACGATGAAAAGTAACATTTTTGTTCCATGATGTTTTGGTATTCTCAACTTATGTGACGGTTTTGTGGTGTTTTTGGTCAACCATTTCTGGTTTTCCATTCAGTTTTCATCTACCATGCAGCTGGACAGTCAGTCTAGCATGTTTCTGTATGCTGGAACGATCGATGGTATCACTTGTATCAATGTGACAGGCTGGTTTCTTTACATACAAAGCAATGTAAATAAATCGTATTAAAGCAAGAATTTTAACTACCACCTTGGCATGTGTAATGGAAGAAATAAATTCTACACTTATCAATGCGCATTCGATGCGGAAATAGTAGGGTAGGGAACAATACTTTATCTAGATACATTCGATCCGTAAAAAATATTCAGAGAAACTAGAAAATGTATCTATATGGTTGCAGTAAGAAGCGTTGCCTTCGTATACAGTGTACAGATCAGGTACTTGTGTTCACAATATTGAGCTACGATCCACTCATCTTTTTGTAAAGGTTTTAATTTTGTTTTTTTTTCCGCTCGGTTAGAACGGTCTCTGGCCGTATCAAGACTTATTTTACCACGTAGCAGGATGGTCCGTCCATGCTACGGGGAGACGCGGTCCGGATGGGATTTGAACACCAGTGCTGCGTGTGGGTCGGCGCCATTTATCACATACTCCGCCCCAAAGGTTTTAATTTCCTTTGGCAAACAAGACAAAATAAAACAAGTTTAGTGCAACTTGAATGTAAAAAAAAAACAAAGATTGTAAGAAAAACGATGTAAATGTTAGGCCGAAGATGTAAATAAACTATACGCGGTATCAGATTATCTAATTTGCTGCAATTGAATTGCACTCCGAGCACTTTCGAAAATGTAAAAGAGCATATTTGTACTTACCTATTTGCATGACGGTTTGCGCGGCTGTAATGTTAGGAAGGAAGTGTTATATTTTATCTATGTTTGTTCAGCTCAGAACTTACCTTAATAATATTGCTCTACTCCCAAGCCTTCTTCGTTTGAATTTCTTTATTTTCGACACATTTCATTACAGCTGTAGCGTTGCTTTAGCATTAAAACAGGCAGGTATTGAACATTTCAACACATTTTTATCTTCGACCGTTGTGTTGAATGGTACAATCTTGAGTGGATTGCATGGTAGAAATGTCCGATAGAATAGCATCTCCCAAATTTTAAATATATTGCCTAAGGTCGGTTGATTTTACTTTCTAAAACGAACTGCTACTATTGTAAAGAGTAGGTTGCATAATTTTGGCTTGATTTCTTTATCCAAAGGATACATCGCAGGTATAGATAATTGTAAAAAAGTACTTTGTAATATATAACAAAAATATATGCAGCTGTGTAAAAAGCTTAATAAACGCATTCGAAAGATGGAGTCCTCCACATATATGTTGAACCTTCAATTGTTCCTAAGTCTGCTTCTTCTTGGCGTAACGACCTCCTAGGTCATGTCGGACATTTCTGACTTACTAGACTTATTTTACCACGTAGCTGGATAGTCCGTCCTTGCTACGGGGGGACGGTCCGAATGGGATTTGAACCCGGTCTTGCCGTGTGGGGGCGGCGCCGTTTATCACATTCACCACCGTAGTAAGTAGTAAGTAGTAAGCTTAAAAATGGATTTTCAGTATAAACAACATAATGCACTCAATTTCCTGTAGAAAACATAACGCAACACAACTATTGTTAGTGCTAATTTGATTGTTTTTTTTTTATTTCATAACTCTTTTTTCGTCTCTAGTAAGAACACTGAAATGAACGAACCGAAAAGCTGTATAATTTGTATAACATGTACTCGACATGTGTTAATGTGCATAAAATAACTTTCGTCTGGAATGATTATCGTTAAACTAGGACAAGTGAATCGTTAAAAAAAAGAAAACAAAACAAAAAAAGAAGAACAAAAGAAAACAATACACATTTATCGACCCCTTTTTGCCTCCACTTGTCCAACTATTATACCTTTGTCCATGCGTACTGCATTAGAATGTGTACATTAAAAGAATTTGCACTTATAAAACAAATGGTTTCCTGCACCCGTACTAGATTTTTTTTTTACAAACACCTACCAAAAACGGCTAATATGATTATTGCAAATGGGGGGAAAAATATATATATATAGCAGAATAAAATATAGCATTATGGTAATAAAAAAAAAACCGGTAATCTACTAACACATTAGCAAATGAAACACGACTGCGCAAACTTTGCCCGCGGTATTGCGTCGTGTAACATCCTAAGAAGTGGTAAGGCAAAAAAACAAGTAGCGTAACATCACATTCGCATAATCCACTAGGCCCACGCCAACACACAGACACGCATACGCATACTTAAGCCTGTCACGCGTACGCGTTCCGTTCGCAATAGAAAGATGACACGCTAGCAAAAGTATTTCCTGTATGTTGTGCTGGTTTGGCATGCATTCATACTAAAAGATACAGATATAATAAAACGTACGCGAAAAAAAAAACAAAATCTAGTAAAGAAAAATAAAACAAACATAGCCACAGCAAATGAACCGAGCGTGTGTGTGCGTCTAAACATGTTTTCTGTGTGTTACGTTGTGTTTCGTTTCCCGCTATCCTAAGCGTGATGGTAATGGTTGTCGGTTGGAAACCAAAACAAGAAAACACGCGGTGAAACTTAAGACCCAAACTGATCCTGCGTGCCTTCGATGGGACCGAACTCGTACGCACCGTGACCATCGAACTTGAGGTAGTAATCGTGATGCGTCCATAGGGACTTTCGGTGCGATACGGTAAAGAGCGTAATACCGACTTTACGGCAGTACTCGTACATACTGCCCTCGACGTCGACCGACACGGCGGACGTACATTCGTCCAGGATGGCGAACTGTGGATTGTGGTAAAACAGTCGGGCCATAGCGATACGCTGTTTCTCACCACCGGACAGCACATCGATCCAGTCCTCGATCGCGTCCAGACCCTTCTCGCGCACCTGCAGATAGGTGAGCTGCACAAGGTCAAGATACTTCAGCAGGTCGGCATCGGTTTTGCCGCGACGCTTCATCTCTTGGTGCGTATGTGGATAAATAATCTGGTGTGAAAGAAGATTTGCGGTATTGCAGTGCGATTTAAATAAAACATTCAACACGATATGCTAAACACACTAACCTGATCCCGCAACGAACCAAGCGTCATGTACGGTCGCTGGGGAATGTAGAATAGTTTGCCGGCAGGTGGTTTGGTTACCTTGCCACCCCACGTCGGCCATAGTTCACCGAGAATTCGGAACAGACTGCTCTTGCCGCATCCGTTCGGGCCGCAAACGAGCACATTCATGCCGGACTTTACCTCGAACGTTAGGTCCTTCACCAGCACGTCGCCGTTCGGCGTTACCAGCGGCACATGTTCGAACTTGATCAAATTGTCCTGGAACTTGAGCATACCCCGACCGGGCCCAATATCGCCCGCATCGGCAATGGCCGAATTGTTTACCATCGTGCGCTCGTACCGGCCAGAATTGAGATCCTTCAGTACCACCGTCAGCTCGGTCATGCGTGCAGTGAATCCAGCGAGCCGGGACATTTCCCTGCCAGCCAACACCAATCGCCCAATTGCTTCCGCCAACTTAACCAACATGCGACCGAATGTGTAGTAACGCTGTGATTCAATCGGAACGGCAAAAAAAAAGAAATGATCAATAAAAGTAGTAAGTTGCGACAGTTGTTGACATATACTTACGCTTAACCGCTCACTCTGTTGACTTCCAGTGAGCAAGGGATGATCCTTCTCAAAGAACGGAAGCGAAACAGCGTAGAACCCAACAACAGTTGCAATATCTAGCGAAACAAAGAGTGCGAGAGAGACACCAAAGTTTGAAACATTCAGCTGCCTTCAACCTTCTCTCCTTCGATCGCAACTTACATTTCGCCACCATATTGTCCACAATGCCCATACCGACGCGGAATTCCAGGAACTTGCGCATATGCGCGACAAGCTTGTTAAAGCTCGCCAGTATCGTTAACTTCTCCCGGTTGTTACCCTTGTAGAAGGCAATCTCCTCCGAGTTGGTAATCAATCGGCTGTTCACATACCGGAACTCGCCTTCCAGCTTCTGCTCCATCACCGTCAGCCGACCGGTCGGTTTGCGCAGGTTGGTAAGGAACACACCGGAGAAGAACAGATACAGCAGCAGAATACCTGGCGTCGTGCCGCCAAGGTTAGTCGTCAGCCGGTACACGTAAATCACGATATCTAGCAATGGTTTGCAAATGTTCGAGTACAGATCGGTAACGCTCTCGCAGAACTTGTCAATATCCGTCGTCAGCAGCTGGTCCGCATTCGCTATCCGGTTGTCCAAGTTTGACATTTTGTAGTAGGTGAATCCTCTGGAAAATGGAACACAATTGGAACAGCAGGTGTGTTTATTGGTTTGTTTGGTAAATCGTTACCGGTTGATGTCTTACTTCAGGTACTCGTTGTATAAATATTGCGACAGGTTCGTACGGAAGCGTAGTTTTAGCTCTCCTATGCTCCATTTTAGAACATTGTTGACGACTGCGATCTACAAATATAACGAAAGCAATGTTAATTCCCTAACTTAAAGTAATTATATTTGGGTTTCTTCAGATCTTCTTTTTATAGTGTTTTACAGCCAATAATTTCTTCAATTTAACAAAACAAAAAATGTAAAAGAAATTAAACAACTTATGTTAAATAATTTAGTGAACTTAAGTTAGAAGAGTTAAGTCATACGGCTTGGCCGTCCTTATTAGAGTTAGAAATACGATTAGATTCTTAACATGGCAAGTAAAGCAAAAAACCCCAAGACCTTGACAAACACATGCACATAACACCTAAAGTGACTGCTCGCAACCAAAACACGCTTTATCATCCATGTGCCCTGTACTTTTGCTACAATCATCATCGTCTTCAAGTTGCCCGAAAACAGACACCCACTCGTCCAGCTCGTCCACTTACCGCAGGCAGGGCGGAAAGGTATTTCACCAACGCCGTCCGGAACTGCTTCTTGTTCATCGTAATGATTGTGCTCTCGATCGCCGTCGCATTCTGTATCATCCAGATATCGCTGACCGACCGGGCAATAAGCGACAAAGCAATCACGATGAGCAATCCGTTCTCGACGCTCCATGCCTTCGGTATGATGATGCCTATTATGCCGATCCGGTTGATTCGCGAGCGCGTCGTTTGTAGCAAGTGGAGTGGTGAGTTGAATCGAAAAAAGAGAGAGAAGGAAAGAAATAAAGAGCTTGATGAAAGCAGAACGATACACTTGATTGCAATTAAGCTTCACACTGTGGTTGTATATCGGTTTTGTGGAAGGTCTAACTGAAATCAGCGTAGTTTGGGTCAATTTTTATGGCATTTCATTACGGTTTGAAACATTGATACATCTGCATCTAGTTGGTTTTCTATGATTCGTAAACCACCAAATTGTGTACCGATGTCTACATCAGCTTTTGAATTATATTCTTTCAACAAATAAAACCTTCCTGACAAGTATACGTCCAGTTTTCTTGACCTTAATAAGACCCAAAGGTAAAAATATGTACATTGAAGAAGAAAAAAACAATTCTCGTATCATCCAACAAAAATGACAAATGAAAAACTGACAATCATTCCATAGTTACCCCTTCATGTGTTGAAGCATTTGCGTCAATCGCACTCCAAAGAGTTTGGACGCAACTCAATGGTCTTAGATAAACAATGATTCGCAAGATTAGCTAAGACCAAAAAAAAAGGTTTAACTCCTAGTTTTTTTTTTTTGCTTTAGCGTACAAGTACCCAACTCATACACTCTGCGGAACGACATCTCGTAAAGTTATTAGCGCGAACAGTGTCCAAAGCTGCACATTGCGCGACTGTGGGTCTTTTCGCTTAACTCCAAAGAGTTCCCGGAGCGTTTTTTTTTCGTACGTTTGTTTTGCTACATCCTTTGATGGTTCATTCAAATTGCGGATTCAGATTAACACCCGCTTGACCCGCACGACTTGCGCTACACTATTCGAGAATCATTAATTAATCCCTGAAACATTTACTGACTGCGTGGCGTACATACACATACGCGTAAGTTGCAAGGCAAATTCTTCTGCATTATTCATTGCGTTACAGCTCACTATCGTGCGCGGCAACCCCATACTCCTGTACGGTTGCTTGTATTATCTCGCCGGTTGGATTTCAACCCCCCCCCCCCCCAAAAACCCTATCAATCGATATGATGTGAAATGTTTCGCTTCGCACCGGGTTCAAAGTATGTTTCTCCTCTACATGCATAGGAAACACGCGTACGGTGTCTGCACACGCAACCTTTCTTCAAGAAAGCGGTTTTTGTGGACTTTGCAATCGCTCCGTACACCGCATCGAACTCCGTGAATCGTACGATTCCCCCCAACGCCTCGCTGCCACCAGAGTGAGCTTATCTGATGACTTCCATAATCAATGTTCGTCGATTCTGTAAGCTTCCGGCAGTTTGCTTGCTTGAAAGTGTACGCTTTGGTCAGGTATAGAGCAAGACACTCGAAAAAAAATCCATCACACCCTGATATGACGATCTTGGTCGTAACTCTGCAATGAACGGGGTGTATACTGTACGGGGCAAGGCTGAAGTAGAAACGAATATGAGTATGATTTCGCTAACGATTAAGATACTAATCAGGATGGGACAATATTTTTTTTTTCTGTAGCTTGACCGTGATGCTTTACCGAGACGCAACCGTCCTATCAACGAGATTATTTAACGCTGGTCCAACCGCCGGTCCACGACAGTTCGTGCACGGATTGCTTCACACACTTACCTAATAGTGCGCGCAGCTGGTTAAAGAAAACGGCATTGACATGGGCCTTCGGGCTGCGCTTTTCTTTTTTGTCGCTGATTAGATATTGTATCTCATCCTCCGGTCGCTGCTTGCTGTGGATGGAAAAATGCAACCCCGCGGCGGGAAGAAGTGAGAGTGAATGAGAGTAATGAGGAGTTGTAGCGATGTCGCTAGTCTTAATACGTAACTGCTGCATTCCACTGCATCTAGGGCGGTGGGTAATGGTCACTTGAAAACCATTAGGAAAATTCCTATGCAGAAACTGGCTTGAACGCAACGAACAAGTGACAACTGCCTTGCTGCAGTACACTTGGTACGCGTACTCGAAACCTTGAACTTGGGACGGCTAAACCGGTTGTTGAGCGTGTACCGGTACTTACCGATTCTTGTGGATCTGTTTACCGTACAGTATGATGCAGGCTGCCGCAGTACATCCGGCAACACCGATTACGGCGTTCTGGTTCGACAGCAGCTTGCTCAGATTCGGTGCCATCGTCGGGTATTGGTTCTCGCAAACTCGCAAACAAAGCGCTACTCAAGACGGTTGATCGACGGTGAAACACTGGCACTACACACCTAGGGCAGGTTGATCGGTCTGGTCCGAAGGTCCGGGTATGATGACTGTGTGGATTTGGACGCAAAAATATGAGTTTGATTGCTGATTTCACATGTGCGCTCTGTTTTCACCACTACCCACTGTGGTCCGCTTATCGTGTCACACCCTTTTACACGCTTCCACCTTCACGCGCGTTGCGCTTTCTTTGCTGACGGCGACCAACGGCGACAACGACAGCAGTGAGGATGAGTTGCGAATGGGTCGTGAAGGGTCTAACAGCACCAACCCGCTTCAAACGCGCTGTTATGATCCGCGATTACCTGCCCTGACGTTGAGAGATTGTCCACAAACACATACACACACACACACGCACACAACTACACACGGCACTGCTCTATCCCACCAACACCTATAATAGACACAGAGAAAACGGGTGCGAGTGAGAAATAGAGGAAAACAGTTCAAGCGTTTTCTTTCATTTTCGCCAAAACCACTTTCACGGATTATGTCGAATGTTGTTTGCTGTCACTTGTGCGTGTTTCGTAAAGAACCCTTTTTGGCATCATTTTTTTTTTACCCGTTCGCCAGTGCCCTTTACCTACCTACAACAATGCTGCTACCTATTATCATCAATGCGCATGAACCTGGTGGCCTACTATGGGAGGCGGTGTAAAAGGTTAGCTACGGGGAAGCTTGCAATCTGATCACGAAACTGAGGACAGCAAACGGGAACAATAACACGCCACCTCTCCACGCGACACTGTTCAATCAAATCGGAGAAAAAAAACTCTGCCCCGTCTGATTCCGATTTACCGACCAGAGTCAAATGTTCACTCGGGGTTCATTTCTATGCTCCTGATGAACGTACTTGACATCAACTTTTGCGCTGGCAGCTGTCAAGTTGGGATGGCAGAATCCAAATCCATCGGATCAGCATGAGAACAGAAATTGCGATATTTTATGTTTGTGTACCATAATTTGTTATTCTTATCATTCGGACTACTTCGATGAATCTAGTCTGAGAAGCATATTTTTAGCTACAAAATAGAAACTTGCAAATATTATTCGTGGAACGAGATTTCTTAGCTGGACAAGCATAAAAATAAAACGGAGTTTTTAATTTACATCTTTCAGCGAAGCAACATAATTCGTTCATTTTCATAAAGTGTTCATCTTGAAAACAGCAGACAAAAATATATTTTGGTAAAAGTTGAGGAACGTTTCCCTGCCGTTGCTAAACCGAAACCAGCGTACAGATGCGACTACTTTTATTTGGTTTAAAGCTATTCGAAATTTGGACAACAAATAAAGTATTAAAGACGAATATCTTGTTTCCCTTTTCTTGAAAGTTGTGCAAAAAAGTGTATATATTTAACAATCTATAACGAAGAAACTTGCAAACCTGAGACGTTGAGTTTGAGTTCCGCTTAACAATGAAAGAATCACTTGCTGTTTGAAAACAACGTACAACATAAGACAAAGCAGCGTGCGAAATACGTACTGAGATAGCATTGAATTTATTTTGCTATGTGGGATATTCACTTCAAGGTTTTCTGTTTTGCTGCTTCAATTCAATGTCCGCTTTCTTGCATAAATCTTTAGCACCTCCCCCGTGTTGGGTAGCAGCAACTAGCCGCCGTGTGATAGTTTTACTTAGTAACAGTAGCAACCTTGTCGAGGAACTGGGCCAACTTAACATCACGCTCGCTCAAACCACTACAATCGTGGGTAGCGAGCGTCACCTGCACCTTATTGTACACGTTGAACCACTCTGGATGGTGATCCATCTTATCCGCCTTCAGCGCCACTCTCGTCATGAAACCGAATGCTTCGTTGAAGTCTCCAAACAGGAACTCCTTGTAGAGAGCGTCCCGGCCTTCCACCATGGTCCAGCCGGAAGCAAACAGTGGCTTCAGCTGCTCCGTACGCTGCTCCTCAGTTAGCTTAACCACCTGGTCGAGCCCAGTGTGGAGGAAAAGAAAAACGAAGCAACGAAGATTTTGCGTTATAAAAGGCGAGGCTTTCCACAGACCACCTGTAGCTGAGGCAAAACGCCGATGCGGTGGAAAGGTCATGTACTTACCATCTTTCTGCTGATAACGGAGGTTTTGGAAAATAGACGATTTGGTACGCTTTTCGGCCGTTGTCGACTGCTCTGAAGCACTGACGAGTGACTGCGCTACGGGAATGTAACGAGATGAATAAAAATGGAGATTGAAGTAATAGGCCTCTATAGAAAGTGAACGGTTGGCCGTGGTTCGGTGACCGTCTACAGTGGAGAAGGAAGGTGGCTGGTAATAAACAACGGCGAATGCGTGTGGCGTTACTAGTTACGCTTACCACTACTTCCGCGCCTGTGTTGGTGGTATTGGTGTGGCCATAGCAGCTGACTCCATAATACCGTGAGATGTATCTGATATGACTGGACAGCATCACAGCACCGGTTGCAGCCTCTAATGTCCTGGCGATAACAGGCGGTTCGCTCAGCGCGTATCTTTTTGCGAACAATCGCAAAACAAGTCCTCCATGCTGAATCGCAAAACAAGGTGGCATTTTCCTGTTCTTGTAATTTATTTGGATGTTAGCACACTACTGGGTTAGTTTGTTATTACGTTTTTTCCTACATGTTTCTTCTGACAAGTTCGTCGCTGACAAATCAAACTCACCGAACGTACTATTTTTGAAAAAGCAGTTGTAATGCATCTACCGTGTTAGATTGTTAAAACATTTAATGTTCGGTGTAAGCATCGAAGCTAATACTCTAACATTTATATCATGCAATTTCGACAACTAATTTAATTTCATTTGTAATTCAAAATGGTGGTAAGTACATAACAAAATATTGAGCAATATTTGTATCAAATTTGTACATATTTTATTACATAATGTAAAGGTCATCAAACAAGGAGGAAATGCCTTGTAACCATCAGCACAATAATATAAGCTGATAATACAGCAAAAGACGTAATAATAAAAAAATAGAAAATAAAATAAAGGTCATCAAACTATTGCACAAATATTCCTTGTTTAGAACATTTTTTTGTAGCATTTATAATTTTTCCTTAAATCTTTATCTTAAATTATTCTAAAATATTTGTAAACCTGCATCCTATGGAAAATATACTAACTTTAACGTATTCTTTTAAAAACTCTTAAATTAATTATGAATGTTCTAGAACGTCTTATTACATAAGCTTAACATTTGATATATATATTTTTGTTTTATTGTGTTTTTATGTCAATTTTCGATAAAAATCATAGTAAAATAGCATTAATATATACTTTTGGAAGTTTTAATTTAACTCGACATGCACTTAAAACTTAACACAGTAATATAATTTAATTTCTTAAACAATTGCTGCTACATCATTAATCATTGCTTCACTACTACTTTCTTGCTTTTGTTAATTAGTTACACTACTATTTTCTACAATACGTACTACACTACGTTTAGTTGAATATCGTGCTAATTACAACATACTCTGTGGCACATACAGAAGAAGGGACACTATTATTACTTGCGATGAGATGTCGCATAGCAACATGACTATTAATTTTGTTAATAAACTCCATGTTCGAGAGAAATTTTCTTAAAAT
The DNA here is from genome assembly GCA_016254315.1 of Anopheles parensis. Taxonomy (NCBI): domain Eukaryota; kingdom Metazoa; phylum Arthropoda; class Insecta; order Diptera; family Culicidae; genus Anopheles; species Anopheles parensis. The sequence continues at coordinate 10,372,563 of CM028123.1, forward strand.
CGGGTTTTCTCAAGTGTGGGAAACGGTTGTAGGGTTTTTATTCCGTTTGAATAATCAAACACAATTATAACGTTTGTTGGAAAATAATCTCATGTTTGCCTGAGCGTTATAGTTGAAGATGAGTATGTGATCTACGTTATGGTGTGAATCTCTATTATTTGATGATGATTTAAAACTTATGCCAATTAATTCTAGAAACGACTAGGTTTCGACTGTTTTGATATGTACTTCCCAGTTTGAGACTAGTGGAAAGTGAAATGAGGAAAGTGGCCTGCGGTATAAATATACGATAAAACAAACGAATCTAAACATTATCATCGCATAATCTCGGATAAATGGTAATGGTATGTATGTATGAGTATCTCCTTGGTGTGGTTGCTTTGGGTTTTTAGAAGATGTAAACGATTCAATGAACTAAAGATTCACAACATGCACAAAAAACAGTAATTACAGCAAAACAAAAAATAATTAAAAATGTCTGAAAATAGGTAGAACAAAAACATTTAAAAACGTTACACACAATCGATAAATAACAAAATAGAACACGTAACTGTGCCACACAAGATCCCAACACACAGTCAGGATGAATGGCAACACACATATAACACAAGGACGTTACTTCCAAATGACGGTCACGTTGGAATCCATATCGATTTCCTGCTCGATGCGACTAGGCGACATTCCCGTTTTGCAGCAGATTTCGTCCAAGCTGTTCAGCCCGGTGTACAGTTTGTGCTTCGGCGTCGGTATCGATCCAGTGTATATCGGATACTTGTTGATGCAGCGGATCAGATTGTGCTGCAAACCGAACGAAACTAGCTTCCGCTCGTCGATGTTGTTGTCACGCGGGCAAAGCCGCTGGCAGAGCGAACGAAGCGTAACGCCGTGTGTCATCTGCGAGTACAGCTGCAGTATGTTGAACAAGCTCGGCAGCCGTACGGTGTCTACCTTTTCGGCATGCTGCAGCTGCACGTACTTGCGACATTCGTCGGCCAACGAACGATCGCGTGTGAGTTTCTGCAGCTCGCGTGTACACATGTACACGTTGCTGTACTTTAGCAACGGTAACAGCTGCATTACACCGTAATACACCAGATTCTGGATGCAGGACTTTACCAGCTGATTCTCGACGTCCGCTTCGGCGGCAATGCGCGCAACGTGATTGATACCGTTGATGAAAGGCAACACTTGCTGCGTCGTCAGGTCCCACGAGTCTAGGTCTGTGTCCTCGAATCCGCGGCATAAGAGCGGCACCTGGTGATCCTGCACCACCGGTGGATCAGACTTGAGGCGTCCTATTTTCAGATAGATCGTCGTATCGCCCTCTACGATCGTCGCTACATGGCGCTGGTTAAGATCGCGCAATATGCACGCGAGCAAATTGCTAATGTTGCTATTATTCTCCGAATTAGACAGGAAAGATCCTTCTTCCTCCATCATGAGCAGATACTCGGAAAGCTTTTTTACCACCGCCTCATACTGAACGGTTCGTGACCACGAGTCAAACACAAAACATAAATTGAAATAAAAAAAGTTCCGTTGATAGCGTACGTGATTGATCCGGACAGGATAGCCAATAACTTTATGGCCCAAGGTATTGCTGCTGACACACCGAAAATGAATATACAAAGATTAGCATGAATAGTTCATCAATAACCGAGTCCCGATAGTACCAAGATGGTAACTCGAAGAAGTGGTACCTTACATTGTTAAAATGCACCGTTGTAGCTGCGGTTTCGGAATGATGTATGTACGAATGGAGTCAAACACATCCTTGGTTATGAAATTCTCCGGTACTTGACAGCTGATTTTGGAGCCCGCCACAACATGAAACTCGCTCAGCAGTATGCAGCGAATAGGGCCATCCTTTATCTTACCCTTGCCCTGAAACAAATACTCCATCAACAATCGATAATTGAAACTTTTAAACGGTTGTTCTTACCTCCCGCAGCAATTGCTCCCGATCCATTGCTATCAGCAAAAGTTTTTTCTCATTCCACCGTACATAAATTGGACGAAAAAGTACAAGCACAACACAGAACAGCCGCGGGTTATGAACACAAGAATAGTTATGTTTTCAATGCGATGACAACAGAAGATGACACGTGTCGAATTCTTCCAAACATCCTTTTGTCATAACAAACTGAAGCAGTGTATACACGTATGGATTAATATCATTTTTTTTTAAATTTTAATATTATTGCATACATACATTTTCTGTTTAGCATAGCTTTGTACTTTAGTTAGTTAATATTATTTACAGCAATTACTTATTTAATATTATTAATATCCTGACTGCCTTCACTGACATCACAAGGTGGATGACGAGCTGCTCTGGCGCTCCATAAGTCGCTGCTTCATCGCTGACATCCACTGCTTTACAGCTGCTATACAGCGAGCAGTTTTTGCCTGCTTTTTTCCATCAGATTGCTCTATATGAAGACGGAATAACTTTTTGATAAAATTTGGCTATAACTTCAAAAAGGATGAGATCTATACTAATTTCTTGGTATACTTTCGTTGCGTTTGTGGGAGTGGCTTGCAAGGCGTCTCCTCCAACCCTCTGTCTTGTCGGAGGGCCTACGCAGCTGTTTAAAGTCCCGTAGGATGTCAGGACGAAAGGAACATCCAGCCGCCCCTGACATGGAGAAGAGACACTTGCTGTTCCCCTCCGCTTAATTTATCCATATAACCCATCTTCCCAAGGGGTTGTATTCTTCCCAAGGAGCCCAAGGGGCTCAGATATTTAGAGAGATACCGTTCCGTACGCCGTGGACGTATTAAGTCCAAGTAGGGTATGGAGTGCCTATATTATCCTTCGAGAGGCTTCGGATCCATACCCATATCAGTGCGGTATTGCTACATACACTGACAACAGAATTAATTATTTTTATTTAAAGCATTATTTAAGTGAAAAGAAACTTATTGCAACAAATTCCCATTAAAATATATCACATTTAAAAAATTTGCTGAGTTGCAGAAAAAATGAGGAAAATTTTACATTTTCTCAAACAGGGTAAGGAACTTGGTTCCTCGAATAACTTCTGGCACAGACATCTGAGGGCATGGCCGTCCAAGAAGAAAATATAGCCATTGNTATTTAAAGCATTATTTGAGTGAAAAGAAACTCATTGCAACCAATTGGCATTAAAATAAATCAATTTCATTTTTTTTGCAAAATTTCCCAAAAAAATGATAAGGGGTAAGCCTTATGAAATTTTCGAGTGGAAAATTTTTTTAATTTTTTTTTCTGATTTTTTATTCTCTTTTTAATTTAAAGCACTATTTAAGTGAAAAGAAACTTATTGCAACAAATTCCCATTAAAATATATCACATTTAAAAAATTTGCTGAGTTGCAGAAAAAATGAGGAAAATTTTACATTTTCTCAAACAGGGTAAGGAACTTGGTTCCTCGAATAACTTCTAGCACAGACATCTGAGGGCATGGCCGTCCATGAAGAAAATGTAGCCATTGATGCCATCTATCGACCACAGGTTAAAGCTTGGCGATCCGTTGGATACCGACCGAGTTATAGGCAAAACTTGCTGCAAAAATGAGCCTTAGGAAATTTTCATTCTTTTGGATTTTTTGTATTTTTCATTATTTTTCACTCTTTTTTTATTGAAATCATTATTTGAGTGAAAAGAAACTCATTGCAACCAATTGGCATTAAAATAAATCAATTTCATTTTTTTTGCAAAATTTCCCAAAAAAATCATAAGGGGTAAGCCTTATGAAATTTTCGAGTGGAAAATTTTTTTAAAATTTTTTCTGATTTTTTATTCTTTTTTTAATTTAAAGCAATATTTGAGTGAAAAGAAACTTATTGAAACAAATTTGCATTAAAATATATCAATTTATAAAATTTGCCGAATTACTCAAAATTTTAACTCACTCGAACATTTTCGTTTCACCTCACGTATTTACTCTTTTAGCAACTCGACTCACCACGGTTACATGCTTACACTCATGAGTGAGTAAAATGGTCGAACCTTTACTTATACGTTTATGCCGGGTTTTTGTCATGTCTCCGAAATAAGTCGTTAAACGAGCTGACTCCTAATAACGACTCCTTCACTCTAAGTTGACTCACTAAAAAGAGTTGTTATTCTCATCTCTAGTACGGAATGCCTATATTCGAGAGGCTTCGGATCCATACCGATATCATGTGCGGTACATACACCGACAAACAGAAAGCAGCCCTGGACCGAGTTTCCTAGAAAATGATTTTAGATCTGTCCATGTCTTCGCGACGTGCTCGACCATGAGCAGACCAAAAGAGAAGATCTATAAGAATACGTTAAACGATCACATTTTAAATGCCAAGAATTTTAAAACCAAGAAAGTATTAAAACACACATCAATAAGGTAATGTATTTTTAAGATTTACATAATCTTCCCGCCTTTCGTAGCAAAAGCGCATGAAAAAAAAATCATATCTATTTTAATAGCAAAAGAAGATCTCATCTGATGGTAAAATTGAACAAAGCTGACGAGGCTCGCACCTGCTCGGGCAAATATATCTCGTGAAAAATCTCAATAATAATACAGTATGTCAATTCCAGTCATCGTACCAACCAGTCCAACGAGCGGTTGACCTTTTTTTTTAAAAAAAATATTTTCAGTATTCTTTTTTATGGTCCGCATGATTGGTTGCAGATGAGCTTGAGGTGAGTAGACGGAAGTTGACCGAACAAAAGATTAGATTTATTTGTTGGTTTTCACTTCCTTGACGCAGACCGTTACGTCGATTGTTGATCGGTAAATCGGTTGCGTTGGTTTGCAGTATATAGTTCTGCAAGGATTGTGGCATTTGAACAGGTCCAAGCCTCTGCCCGACATCATTACGGAGAAGAAGTTGCGCCGAGAAGTTGTTATTTCTAGCGGTTAGAGTTGGTAATATTGAAGCATCTAGTGTCTAGATCCGCAAACGGAGATCATTCGTTCCAAAGCTTTGGAATGGTAATGAATAGAGTACTACTTCATCAATAGGGAAACGAAGTAAAAAAAAACTGAGTAGCCGTTGGAAGAAATCGAAAGCTTCCATCGTCGGCAGAAACTCAAAAAGCACCACAGGCGGCACTCGATGACGTGATGATTGATGATCGGTAATCTTTTTTACATACTTCAGAGGGCAAATACACTGCTCTGAATGGTGACCGGTCAGAAATACGAATGAATGAAGATTATACCGGAAAGAAGAGGGGGAAAAGAGCATTGCCCATTTTATCAGAATTATATACATTTCAACTATTCGCTCCCGGGTCTACACGCGCACTGACCTTGACGAAACGGCAGATGTTTGAATTTACAATGCAAACACTAATGTTGACAGTGCAAATAATGAAATGATAATAAAAAAGTAGCATCGTAGAACTTTTAACCAAACCGCATACTGCCCCAAGCTCTGATTCATTCTGTACTAGTGATGGGCGGGTCGACCCGAACCTACCGAGTCGGAGCCATCCATAAGAGACCCGAACTCGGTCGGGTCGACCCGTAGGCCGCGTACACATGACGGCTCATGAGACGTCCAAAAAAGCCGAAGTCATACAAAATTTCAAAAAAATTGGGTCCTGTCCTGGACGCGTCCACAAATCGCGAAGCGAAAGAGGGTTCGGGAATTATACCTGGGATCTTCGCGAAGTGAAAAAGGATTCGGAAATTATACTTGCGATCCGCATTAGAATACCACGTACGCTGCATTCGGGGTAGCACTCGGTAAAGCGTTGTTTTGCTTAAGCGTACAGTAAGCATAGAGGGTTTGTTTCGGCTTTCTACGAAGTTACTTGTGGACGTGGGCAGGGTGTGGGCGTCCTGTGTGAGTTCGGCCGTAGATACTAGTAGGTTCAGTAGGTGCAACGATTCCGGTAGGTGCAAGCTGCCATAAGCGACTCCGACCCGTGGGTGCAGCGAGTTCGGGTCGGACTCGGGTCGAAGTAGGTTCAGTAGGTCCAGTAGGTGCAACGATTCCGATAGGTGCAAGCTACCATAAGCGACTCCGACCCGTTGCAGCGAGTTCGGGTCGGATCTACTGAACCTACCTATATTTACGGGTCGGCCCCAACCCGCTGCACCCACGGGTCGGACTCGATTCCGATTTTATTGCACCCGACTCCGGGTCGAGCCATGAAATGAATCGTATGACCCATCACTATTCTGTACGATTCAGGTACGCGCTGCGGACAAAGTGTACTTCCCACGGTAAGCCGGTTTCAACGCACCGGATACGAGCAATTCAGTAGATGAAAGGTAGAATTTCACCTCGATACTTCAACAGTTTTGGAAGATTTTGGCTTTTGCGTCCCATTTTATTGACCGCCGGTGCACAATTAAGCAATTATTTTTTTGTCTAAATGTTCCCCCTGCCGTAAGAACGAACGCAAACACAGTTTTACCACATTTCGAGTCCTTCGCCTTTCGAGGTGTTCGAGACACGTTTAAGTGTTGCCAAGGCGGAACAGGAGTGGAGATGTCGATGATATTTGTTTTCTTGTTCGTTTTTTCTTTTGTGTTTGAGAGATTACTTATTAAAACTGGTTTGGAACATTCGGGCAAGCGCATGAGGCCAGAGCGGTACGAAGCCGCTAGAACCTGTGGTGATTGAGTGAAAAACGCCCAGCAGCATCCCCAGGTTGGGTGCTACCTAACGAAAGAGAAATGAAGATGAGGCAGCCGCGGTTGGAACAATACCCCAGACATATCAAGTTCAGGCGATGCGGATCCGTTTCATCGATACGGGACCGGTTTTCTCGGTATGTCTCGGCACACATACATCTCCTGTGTGCCTTGCATCAAAAAGGCATTAGACTTCGCAGGAATCACAACCAGGTGTAGGTCGGCTTTTTGGGGCTCTCCGAAATCTGGTTATCGATTGGATTCTTTCACTTCTTCATGTTGCACGAATTATGCAAATGCTGCAGAGAAGATAGAATCTAATACTTTTAACGACATGAAGATGGGCACAGCATTGCTCTCCTCGGCTAAACTTAGTAACACAGCGACCCTGAAATACCAGAAACCGGGCGGTTTTTGTAAAGTTCACGTCAGGTTTTATGGTTTATATGGTGCTCATTTAATGAAAATGAGCGCGCTTGGGTAAATGTTATATGTCAAGTCATTCGTCTCCATTATTGGCACTATATTTGTTACAGGAAAAGGCTTTTTTTTCTCCAGTGGTAGTTTATAACTCGTTGCGCTACACCCAATTTGTCGCCCAATTTGTATAATTAATTCCAGCGTTTCTATGAGGAGCGTCTGGTTCCGTGCGATGAGTTGGTTAATAGAGATCAAAGCAACGCCTGCAACGGTCTGTACGTGTAAACCCGTATATAGATACTAGTTGTAGGCTTAATTCTTGTAATTTTGGGAGTTATGTGAAGAAATTTTAAAACTGTAATATTAGTTATCTTAATTCTCCCCCAGTTTTTTCATATCTCAGAAACTTGTTTGACAAATTTTCACGAAGAAATACTCCCGAGTTGTTCTATTCTAATATAGACAGAATTTCTGTTTCTCTCTTAAAATTGAACCAAGCAATTATTTTCTTCAATGTAGACGATAATATTGGTTTGATGTACAAAAAACGAGCTGAAACATTGACAAAATCCAAAAGACATCTCCTACTGATATATTCATCACCGTCCAAATCTCGACTGGATCGTACCTTCCATACAAACCATAAAAAGGACTACATTCCCTATTGGATAGCCTAAACCAAAGATAACTGGCAATTGGAGGAGATCAAGACCAAACATGGCTGTACAACCTGATAAATTATTTGGTAAACAAATTCCTATATATACGAAGAATATATGTAGATCGTACAGTTGCTTGCTGAAAATATAGTCTTGAAGTAACAAAAAAATCGTATACTCTTCTGGCACTTAAAATTCTTTTATAATATAATGATAAAAAAAAATTACCTTTCTTAAAGGTCTATAAATAAGCAAATACCCAACCATCAGTTTGAGTCCACACAAGTTTAAGTTTGAGTTTTTAGTACAGAAAACGTAAAACAAAATCGCGATGGAAATAGTTTCGCTCGTCTGCATTAGATATCCGCGCCATTTGCAATTCAAAATAGCATTTTTCCAACGCAGCCAATCGGGCAAATGAATTTCAGGGTTGACCAGAATGAATCTGTTTTACTCTCTTTATCTTCGATTTCGTTCGCTATTTAGCGTGCGCGGAATAGAAGCCGAAAGTTGATACATCTCGTCCGGCGAGTTTTTTTTTGGGGACGCATCTCATGTTCGCTAAAACACCGGTAACCGAAACAGGTACGATCGTATAGGCGTGCTACCATCACGACCGCGGAACGCTGGTTGATTATTGTCTGTTTTTTCTACCAATTTGTGCGTCTATGCAGTTATCCTTGAAAAAATGCAGTCTTTACGCATCACGGCAGCAGGGTTAGAAAAGCCGGCGGATCATCGGTAAGACATCGACACCAAATAAAACCGGGTCGACCCACATGCATCGGTCGTTAATATTGGCATAAACTTCAACATTTTATTTTTTTTTCGGTGCGCTTTCAGAGATAATTTTTGTGGATGGCCATTTTTCTTTCCAAAAAAAAAAGAAGGAAAAGAAGCAGAATAAAACCGGCTCTTGGTTCGATTTATGCTCCTTCGTGTGTTCACATCGTCTTTATGGTATTTTTCAAGGAAATCTATTGCAGAATTATAGAACCCATTAAAAAGAACTTGTTTCGATTCCACAACACCGATGACTATGATGACTTTTGAAGAAAAGGAATATTTGAAATAGAATACTCTTTTCTAATAATTAGAATAAAAATAGAATAAACTTTTTAAGATTAATCAGCTGAAAGTAGACAATTGTGAAGTACACAGATACTAAGTAATTTTATTTATCTTGTCTAATCATTACTACAATATGACAGCAGCGCGGTGGTGTATGTCATAAACGGCACCGGTTCCACACGACAAGAACGGGTATAGAATCCCATCCCGATCGTCTTGACCCGTAGCAAGGACTGACTATTCGGCTAAATGATAACAATTAGTCTAGTAAGCCTGAAATGGTTGCCATTACAGGTCGAGAACATGTTCTCCTGCTCCTATGATTGGTCCAATACACCGCAGGACGTCGAATTGAAGCTGTAAAGGTAACTCTTCGTGCGAGGAACTACCTATCCAGTTATTCTGAAGCCATGGACATAGCCTAAGACGTTGCCGTGGACATACTCTAAGGTTTCATAGTGGGTTCTTCGGAAAAGATATTTGGATGTTACTGGCTTATTAGTTATTGGGCTTATTTCACTCATATGTATCGCATACGTGTAATTTAGTCACCTTGTGTCTATATATTTTAACCTCAAAAAAACAAAGATAAACTTTGTGGATGTTTTTAGAATGTTATATTATTTGTTTTTATTCACAAAGAAACGGTCTGGCCGCATTGCTAGAATGTTATATTATAATGCATTTAAATCGTGTGTCTTACAAAATGTGAGACGTGTCTGTTAAAAGCAAATTAATTACCGAACAGATACGCACAGAATTTCACCAGATGGTCAGAAGCCTTTCGTACGCGTTGAGTTCTTGATATTTTGAATATTTAATCAGTTAGATAATAAGACATGGAAACGAAAACAAAAGTATAAACCACAATTCTCCTGGAAATGGAAATCATAAAAACAGGTTCGCCGGGATTCATTTGCATATCGTCGGTGCGGTACGAGCTCTGGATGATCATTAGAGGGGAGTTGTGTTTTTTTTGTTTGCAAAAAAGCGAAATAATAATAATCAACAAAAAAAAGACTGTTGTTCGGCAAGGAGTGGCTCTAGCGAGAGTGAAAAGCTAGCAGAAAAAAAAATAAGCATCTACAACACAAAAATAGTTCTCCTTCTTTTCGAAATAGTTTAGACGAAAACAAAACGATATTCTGATTCGTGAATCAAATGGCAAAAGTCACATCTTCCTATCTACCCCTTGCTATGTTTGATCTTTTGCACCTGATAAGAAGAAAACGCTGTGCACGGCAAAGAAATTCGGTGTCTTATATGTCAGGCACAGGAATATGTGGCTCTACCTGCAATAAAGATTTGTTTTTATGGATTTTTTTTTCATCTTACGTTCTTTCTAAATGCTACCAGTAATGCAATCGTATGTATGACTAGAGACCTCAGATACATAAAAAGTTAAGTACGTGTTGCACATTATTCGTTGTTAAGTTGTGAGTAACACGGTGGTGTATGTGTTAAAGGGCGTCGGTTCCATGCGACAGGGCCGGGTATCAAATCCCATCCGGGACTCCTCGTAGCAAGGACAGAATTGCCGGCTATACGTGGTGAAACAAGTGTCTACCCATGCCAGCAATGGCCGGTGTGACCTCTCAGGGTCGTTAAGCCACGAGGAGAGGAGAGAATTTAATCGTATTTGAGTTAAAGCAACAAGGACATTAGTGTTAATATAAAAAAAAAAGATATTTATCTAGCTGGCGCACATGTGTGAAAACTTTCTTTGGCATAACGTTCTGCGCAGCTTCATCCAAATATTTAGCATTATCTTACTGTAAAACTCACCTTTTGCGTTTCCCCATTTTGGGCGATCCGGTGCTCAGCAGGTTGAGCAAACAGATCTATCTCCAGAATACATAACTTCGCTTCCCACTTCACTTCTCGCAGCAAAGGCGTTTGTTTTTTGCTTGTTGTTTCTAATATTCTTTACATATGCTCGAATTTTGTCAATAGTTATCGCTTCACACCACAGGTGAGCAAAGTCGGCTTGGTGCTACTGGTGCGTTTGTTGTTTTCTTTCTTTTTGGTAGTGGGGATAAGAAATAAGTAGCAAAAAACTAAACACTCAGACACGTTTTTTGGCTGTATTATATCGCAAAAATATCTAAATGGGCGGGACTGGAAGCTTAATATTTCCGTGAAAAGAAGAGTTTCACACAGAGAGAATACGTCCGAGAAGTAAGAAAAAAGAAAAACGAAACAAAGTCAGCAACTCTGGACACACACACACACAAAAAAAAGGCAGTAAACTTTCCGCACCAAAGCTTTAGCCAACGGGGAGCGAATAGCGTTCAGATTTATTGCTAAGAGGTGAACATTTCTAACCAGATTTCCAATGCTTTCGATGTGCTTCCATTCTCAAAGCGTGTATCACATAAAAAGAAAAGCAAAAAACAAATTGCATTTGTAAAAATATCCCTGGACAACGCCTTTCCGGCCCAGTATATATATATATAGCCAAAGTCCTGTTCCTTCATCAGTCAAGTTCGATCTTTCCTACAAACAGGCCACTGGAAGGAAGTCTGCAGAAGACATTCTTACAAGTGTACTATTGTGAGTGCGCGTTACAGTTCGTCTCATTTCGAAACAAACAAAAAAAAACAGTTACAATGCGCTTTCTTGTGGTGAGTTTATACCAGTTACCAGCATATAACCATATCTCCAGTGGTAGTTCGTTCACGTCGCAATGGTAGTCAATTAGCGAGTTTTGTCTGTTATGCGATGGCAATTACAACTAGTCACATTTTTTTTTTGGGTATCTGATCATCATTCAACTCACCTTGGAAGCAGAGCATCATCAATCAATCGGGCTTGTGGGCTGAAGGCGGAGATACATTTGTGGCAGAACAATCGTATTTGCCCTATTCAATCGATTGAAGAAAACATGTTTAAACCGCTTCACTAGCGAATGTGGATCTTTAGCCAACTTGAGATAGAGCCTAACATTTTGCCCACTTCGAATGCATATCAGTAAACATCTAACACACAATCTCTCCTCTTTTTTTTCTCTATCTGCACACAATTAAAGGTTTTAACCGCCTGTTTGGCAGTTGCCTCGGCTGACATCGGGCTAAAGCTGCGTCAGGGTGGCAGCAGCTACGATGTTGGTCAACAGTCGGTGACCCTTCAATACGCACCCACGGTTTATCAAGATTCGGTTGGTGGAGGAGCTGTGTCGTCTGCCGATGCGCGCTCGTATGGTGGATCATCTTATGGTGGAGCCGGTGCTGGTGCTAGCGCTGGTGCTAGTGCCGGTGCTGGTGCCGGTGGATATGGCGGCAACTTCGGAGGTCCCATTTCTGCAGCTGCTTCCGGTGCAGATTTCAATGCCGGTTACCAGGCAGGACTTCGTGCGGGTGCTTCCGCGTCGGCCGGTGCTTCGGCAACTGGAGGTTCATTTGGTATCGGAAGTCGGCTAGGTGGTGCCGGTGCATTCTCCGGATCTTCGGCAAGCAGCAACAGTTTCGCGTCTGGTTCCGCCGGTGCGTCCTCCGGTTCGTTCGCTGGTTCGTCTGCCGGCGCTTCCAGCGAGGCCTATGCAAAGACCCAGGTCCGCTATGCTGCTCCAGTAATCCAGAAGAACTTCTACTACCACGTGGCACCCGAGGAGCCGAAGGCCGCCGCCGAAGCTAACACGCTGACCATCACGCCCCGCAAACACTACAAGGTCATCTTCATCAAGGCCCCGTCTGTCAGTGCCGATGCCGCTGCTAAGGCGCAGGCTGCCAGCAAAACTGAAGAGAAGACGATCGTCTACGTGCTCGTTAACAAGCCTGCCAAGGCAAAGGCCGGTTCGGTCGCTGATGCTAGCTCGTTCGCATCTGCCAAGCCAGAGGTTTACTTCATCAAGTACCAGGGCAAGGATGCTAAGGCTCACTCTTCGGCTGGTGCTATCTCCATCGCCGGTGCTGGTGCTGGTGCTTCTGCTGGTGCTGGCGCTTCTGCTGGCGCTGGTGCTGGTTCTTCCTCGTTCGGCGGCTCTTACGCTGATAGCTCAGCCGACGCATTCGCTACTGGTGGCGCTGGATATAACGCCGGTTTCGGTGGAGCGGCCGGATATGCTGATGCTGGAGCATCTGCTTCTGCTATTGGTGTGGCCAATGACTTCGTTGATTTCGGTGCTCGTACCGGTGCGTCTGGCGCCTCGGCTGGAAGCAGTAGTTACAGCGCTGGTTATACCGCTGGCTACAATGCCGGTGGTGCTGGCTTCGCTGTAACGCCTTCATACGGTGGTGCTGCCGCCAGCGCTAATGCAGGCGCTAGTGGCTACTCGTACTAGGCACCTGCCTGGATGACACCTGGATGCCTTACTCAACAATTAACCAATCCCAAAGCGTCTGTGAACGGTTCTATTACACAGCAGCATACTCATGGAAATGAAATTACGATGCCCTCTACGATGGATTACGCCGAACGGAGTTTTAACAATGTGTATATTGGAAAATGATTCTACGAAATATGATTTAACTGTCGACCCTGCGTCATGTAACAAGTACCTTAAGTCGTTTTTTCGTAAACCCCCACGTGTCCCTTATCTTTGCATCTTCGTCCTCGATTATTTCCCTCTTCCTTCTGTAGAAATGTAAAACAAATAAGATAAATTTATTTTCCCTCGTACAGTTTATTGACGATGAAGCTGTGAACTGGAAGTACGAAAAAGCTGCATGATGATAAACGAAACAGTGTCACGGCTCGATGAAGAGAACGTGCAGTGTTTAGTGCAGCAGTAACGCTTTCGATACATCCTTACTTTGTGCGTTACAACATTAAGAAGCCAGCATTGTATCATAAGACAAGTGTATCCAAGCACACACGCACACACATATGCATACACATATACGTAGATATTTGCATACAAATATCCATTACAAAACAAAAGGATAATAATAAAAATGTGTTATCTCTAAATCAAAGCTGTAAACCTTGCTTCTCTTTAATCATCTCTAAATCACCTCATACTCTGTTAAGCTGAGCCCACATGCATCAAGAACTCTTCGTGCATTAGTGATGGGAACTCCGGAGTGGATTCAAGAATCCACTCCAACTCCGACGTATAAAAACCGCGGTATACTCCGAAGTGATTACGCCGGATTAATCCGGATTTAACTCCCGAGTAACTCCGGAGTAATTACTCCGACTCAGAACTCAGAAGTTTATTCCGGAGTAATTGCTCCGGAGTTACTCCGGAATGTCTCGGAGTCGGAACACTCCGACTCCGGGAAAATTGAAGATTTACCCATCACTACCGTGCATCCTCAGGCGTTCCTCAGGGCAGCAACTTAGGGCCACTGCTGTTCATTCCTGTTCATCAACGACTTCTCGACGGTGCTTCTTGCAGCTAATCACCTCCGGTACGCCGATGATGCTAAAATCTTCCAACAAATCCTTAAGCCAGAGGACGATGTGAGTAAGGCAATGAGATTCGCGCTCCGTTCCTGAGATCAGCGCATGGAGTACAATACTAGGTGCTTGCTGATCGCGTTGCCGAAGCTCGACGACCGCAGAAACAGAACTAGACTTAGCTTTATCACTGGCCTCCTGAATGGAGTGATCGACTGTCCAGCGCTGCTTTCGTCGGTGTCCTTCTATGTACCAGTCAGGACGCTACGAGCTCGTACAATGTTAGCTATCTCGATTCCAAGGACCTCCTTCGGCTAAGATTCGGCAACGATTAAGTCTTTGTAATTATAATGTTCGTGTAAAGTGCACTATCCATGTACTTCGTTTTCTCTTTCTAATTAGTTTATATTTCGAAAAACGATTGGAAAACTTGAACATAATTTTGCAAAGATATTGTTCTCTTGAATCACTATGATAACTACTGCATAAAAAGCTTTAAAATTAACTTTCAAAAACCTTCCAGTGAAAGGACAATATCATTCAAAAAAAAAGATTACGATACAATTACAATATGCGTCTGAATAGCAGTACTATAATTACGAACAGAGAGCGAGTCGATCGCGCTTGCACATATCAACAATTGACATTCCTGGGCATCTGTTGATAGTGTATCGCTTAGAACTCACTGATCACGGTTACAACACGTCTAAACACCATGAATTGTCCCTTCTTCAAATTGTTGATAAGCGACCACCTACTGCGGAGGTCTTCGAGCTGGCGAAGATCTCCCTAGATGCTGCTGTTAACCTTGGGAATGTCGTATTTTAGTAACTGCCCTAGACGATCAAAATCATGAAGACGATGAAGATGACGATGAGGATGACGACAGTGACGACGAAGATATCATAGGTACCATATCCTGGCAATTACTATCGCCGTTCTTCATCAAGTAATTATCGTGTGGTTTTGAAGAATGCCGACATGTATCCGACAAAAAGTACAGTCCTCTAGATGATTTCAGAGACATTCACGATTCATTAAATCCCCTGCGTTTCTACATCATTGCCCGCAATCTGCTGAGGATAATAAAATGAGTTAAAATGTTTTCTTAATAGGTATTTAGAGTTTTCATTAGTCATATTATATTTGGTTGCTGATTGCCATAACACCTTGCACGTACGTATCTTCCTACAAAGCACCACTTTAGCAAACGTTTTCTGATGAAACAGGTTTTTTTTGGTGCGCTTCTGTGTGTATTCAATATGTGTCAATCGCTTTACTCATGAAACTTCTTATCTTGAAATATATTGACCTTTCAAATCGACGATTTGATGCCGGGAGAAAAGCCAACGAAGCATAATCGCTATACTACAGGTGCTGCAAAATTTGAAATTATGCTTGAGCGATGTATAAGATCGTACATTTCTAGCAGTGTTCCGACTATCGGCTAAAACATTGAAGAAAAGCCCTTCCCTCAATCTCCAAAAATCTACATTTACATGATGCTACGGTGCACTTACTTTCGGCCATAAGATTGACGAGCTACGCGGGGCTGTTTCTGTATGTTGGGCCACGGAACTTTACATTCTTTCTTGGTGAGATGTCCTTTAGCCTGTTCGCCTTTGAAGAGTGCTGCATATTGGCGTAGGTTAATTTGTTTTTGGCACTCGCCCATCAGCTGTTCCAGCGTGACATCTGTCTGCTCTTCAATCATGCTTATCAACCGCATACGAATATCTGCGTCCTGATTGTCCTTCAATCCACACACGAATATCAAGCACCTGAAGGCCTCTTCGGACATTTCAGCTAATTCTGCTTCGACAAACGATTTGTTCACCCGGCACGCAAACGTAACGTAGTCCTCGTAAGGCATTTTTTCCAACCTCAAACACTTGACCCGTTTGCTGAACTTTGACTCCTGCGGGTCGAACAATAGCTTCATGGTCTTTACCGTGCTGTCGAAATTAAAATCTTTCGTTGTTTTAGGCAATATGTAGCTGCAATACATCTCGTACTCTGCCATGCCTAGTTTTATTAGTAGCAACGGCACTTTAGCATTATCATCGAGCTTGCTTCCTTCGTCGTGAAATAGTGATTCATATCGCACATACCAATCAGAAAACGTGACACGTGCCGCTGAATCGTGGTGGAACTCCTTTATGTCTTCCATTAGAAAAACTATAAGCTGCTCTGAATTCACTGGCCGCTGTTCACCTTTGACAGTCATAAACATTTCTTGCCGTTGCATTTACGTTGCTTGCTGTTGCCTGAGTCCTTCCGAATACAGATCCGTTTGGCCGTTGAACTCTTGCTGCTCAAGATGGCCGTCTGCTTAATGCGCTTCGCAGTAACTTTTTCTTTTTGCCCAACTACCAGACACGTTTGCAAAACTTATCGATGCTTTGGTATTGTGGAATATTACAGCAAAGTAGGTAGGATTGAAAAAAAAAGATACACAAAAATACTGTGAATAAATACGCGTTATAATTACAAACACTGCGGACACCTGTTCACGTCTACTCGCGTTCATGGTAGTGATGGGTTGTCGGAATCGCACCGACGGCTCCGAACCGCTTCCGAGCATAGCAACTCCGGCTCCGTCCGGAGCCGTCGGAATCGTCGTGGAGCCGTCCGGAACCGTCCGGAGCTGCTAGTTGAAGTAAGCAAATGTTTCATTTCAACTCGTTATTTTTACCAGATTATATAAAATTTGCTGATAGTGCAATAATCTAGGTTATATCATTGTCAGCTAGCGGCTCCGACGGCTCCGGCTGCCAACTAACGGCTCCGGAAGGTTCCGGACGGCTCCGGACGACTCCGACGATTCCGACGGCTCCGGCTGCCGACTAGCGGCTCCGGACGGCTCCGGAAGGTTCCGGAGGGCTCCGGACGGTTCCGGACGACTCCGACGATTCCGACGGCTCCGGCTGCCGACTAGCGGCTCGGACGGCTCCGGACGGCTCCCGGCGGCTCCGACGGCTCCCGGACGGCCTCCGGCTGCCGACTAGCGGCTCCGGACGGCTCCGGAAGGTTCCGCAAGGCTCCGGACGGATCCGGACGACTCCCGGCGGCTCCGACGGCTCCCGGACGGCTCCCGGCTGCCGACTAGCGGCTCCGGACGGCTCCGGAAGGTTCCGCAGGGCTCCGGACGGTTCCGGACGACTCCGGCGATTCCGACGGCTCCGGCTGTCGACTAGCGGCTCGGACGGCTCCGGACGGCTCCCGGCGGCTCCGACGGCTCCCGGACGGCTCCGACGACTCCGGACGGCTCCGACGACTCCGACGGCTCCGGACGGCTCCGGACGGTTCTGAATTCTGAGTATTGCACCTACCTTCCGGAGCCGCTTCCAAAATTTATGGAGTCATTCGGAAGCGATTCCGTTTTTTTCTATTCGAATTTACCCATCACTAGTTCAAGGCTCGTCACGAAGACAAACGATTGAGCACACATATAGATTAGCAGGGAATATTCGTCACCGCTCGTGTAGTGTAACGATTACTACTCACTGACCGTGTGTACGGTCGACACACGGCTACACATATTTATAATTGTAGAATTACAATTCGCCTACTAGTGTTGATGAGGATGATGATAAGCGAGCCACTGAACCAAAGGGGAGATATTACAGTAGTGAAGCTAGAAATAAAAATTTATGTTAACGAAATTATTACATGCAACTTTACGAACAGTTCATACTACAGTCCGTATTTGTTAGATATTTTGTATTGCATATTGTGCAAAAACATATTACTGTCCAGATTTTATGAATATTATAATCCTTTTTGAAATTGAGTATTGTGTACGCTTACCTGGATAGGTAGCTTATACTACATGTCGTTCAAATTCAAATGCGATCCCACACATGTGGTACGTTAGAGCTTAACACGGTTTAAAACGTCCCACCGATGGTTGATACATTTGTAATTAGGAGCCCCGTTTTATTAGGAATCCACCTGAAGACAACAGCACACAGCAACAGCATATACACGGTAAAATGATCATTATCATGGCAGATAATTAAATCATGTTGAACATAAAACCAAACGCATACAAAATACCTCAGAGACATCTTCCGTTAAAACGCTCGTTCGCTGATTGGCGAGGAGGTTAACAATATATTGGATTCACGCCAACATTTTCAACCTCATTTCCATATACTTGGTGACCTTTTGCTAGCACTGATAAACGCTACAACAACATAAAAACCCCCAAAAAACCCACTCACACACACGCATTTTTGTCAATTTTGCAAAAATTCAGATGAGAAAACGAGCTTTGATTGCTAATGGATATGCTGAAAAGAGATTGCAAGAAGAATTAGTAATAGCTAAAAATAATCGTTCGAAATTGGCTCTATGTATCTTCTAACTGGTCTGTGGTATATAAAAGACCAAAATTCTATGTTTCGCTCAGTTCGCTTCAACCTTTGGCAAGAAGACGTCACTCGAAAGAAATATTCAATCGGATATTACAGTCTTCGGTGGTTCCAACAAAATTCAAAATGCGCTTTTTTGTGGTGAGTTTTCACATGCTAATAAGTCCAAGTTCAACAATCAACTAGTCTTTCACAAGCACGATCACACCAATCAACCCTGACGGAAACTGCAATTTTAGCAGTAACCTGTCGGCAAACCACTAAAGTTTGATTAACACCGCTTAGGATTGCTGCACATTCGCAATAGCGCCATCCTTTCTAAACTCGCTTGACATCTGTTCTTTGTTCGCAGATTATCGCCGCTTGCATCGGAATTGCTTCGGCGCAGTCTGGTTATGCTGGGGCTGGTGCTTCAGCAAGCGCACAATCAGGAGTGAGAATTCTACCTACACCGCTCGTTTACCAGGATCAAGTCGGTAATGCAGCCCCATTAGGCGCCGGATCTCAGGCAGGAGCACAGGCAAGTGCTGGTGCTGGGTCAGGTGCATATCCAGGACAGCAACAAGGATTTAGAGGTCTATCGCAGGCAGGAGCACAGGCACAGGCAAGTGCTAATGCTGCGGCCGACTTCAATGCTGGCTACCAGGCAGGACTTCGTGCGGGTGCTTCCGCGGGTGCTTCCGCGGGTGCCTCGGCGAACGCTGGATCTGTTGGCATTACCGATACACGGTTCGGTGGCTCCGGTGCATTCTCCGGATCTTCGGCAAGCAGCAACAGTTTCGCCTCTGGTTCTTCCTCCGGTTCGTTCGCTGGTTCGTCTGCCGGCGCTTCCAGCTCGGCCGTTGCAAAGACCGAGGTCCGCTATGCTGCTCCAGTAGTCCAGAAGAACTTCTACTACCACGTGGCACCCGAGGAGCCGAAGGCCGCCGCCGAAGCTAACACGCTGACCATCACGCCCCGCAAACACTACAAGGTCATCTTCATCAAGGCGCCGTCTGTCAGTGCCGATGCCGCTGCTAAGGCGCAGGCTGCCAGCAAAACTGAAGAGAAGACGATCGTCTACGTGCTCGTTAACAAGCCTGCCAAGGCAAAGGCCGGTTCGTCCTCTGAGGCTAGCTCGTTCGCATCTGCCAAGCCAGAAGTATACTTTGTTAAGTACCAGGGCAAGGACGCAAGGGCTACCTCTACCGCTATTGCTCAGGCTCAGGCTGGTGCTACTTCTCAGGCTGGCGCTACTTCTCAGGCTGGCGCTACTGCTGCTTCTAAAGCTCAGGCTGGTGCAGGCAGTGGTATTGGGGGCAATGCAGGCGGTAGCTTCGCAAATGCTGGCGCTGCTGCAGGAGCAGGATATAACAACAACTACGGTCGAGATGGATCGTTTGGTAACGCCGGTGCCAGTGCAGCCGCGGGTGCCCAGGCTGGAGGGTTTGGAAACGGACCTTCCTATGCAGGTGCTAACGCTGGTGCTTCCGCTGGCGCTAATAGTGGCCTCATCTATTAAGTGTCTGACACGCTGTATATGTCTTACACTAGAATTAACCTATTCCAAAGCGTCCACCATCAGTTGTACTTGGAGTTTTGTGAGACAATTTAATTACACAGCAGCATAGTTGCGAAGCATATTCTTTCAGTACTATGTACATTGACAATTGGTCCTTCCTGTTTTTGGTGAAATTCTTTCTCTTTATGGTGAACTCTTCAAAAACAAAAAGTTTAAAAAATGTAAGCAAGTAAGATAGATTTATTTTCCCTAGTATTGCTAAGATTTACAACAAAAAAAACTCACGCTACAACAACATAACGTTGTTGACAGACAGTGAGACAGAGCAGCCAGCAGGAGAGTGTTTTCACTCAATTTATAGTTTGTGCGTACAATAAGAAGCCAACTTTTAGCGTTAATACGACTATGTCCCCAAAACTAACGCAGGCACACATCCTTACATATTCGTTACGGGATTTGAATATTGTATCATAATGGATTGTAATAAAAACTGTGTAACATTGAACAAAAACAAACCATCTTCCGACATTCCTCACTGCAAAAGAAAGGTTCTAAGGCCTCTTGATTGACTTCAAGGCGGCCTACGACACTACTGATCGGACCGAACTATGGCACAGCATGCAGTAGTACGGATTCCCAGGGAAGACCCCAGCCTATGGATGGAGTGTAGTGCAAGGTGAGATTGTCGAACATGTTGTCGGAATCGTTCGAAGGGGACGGACTCTCCTGTTTGCTATTTAACGTCGCTCTGGAAGGTGTCATGCGAAGCTCGGACTTCGACATCCGGGGCCGTTCTCTTCAATTTCTCTTCTTCATGGATGACATCGACATTATCGGACGGACATCTGCGACAGTATGCGAGGCGAACACCTGATTGAAACACGAGACTGATAGGAATAAATTGAGGATCAGTACGACGAAGACAAAGTATCTCCTTGGAGAAGGCTCTGACTGTGAAAGAGCCCGACTCGGGAGCAGATTAACAGTTGACGGAGACCATCTCGAGGTGGATGACGAATTCTGCTAGTTTTTGCTATTGTTGCTATGGGCTACAACCTAAACAACGATTTTTCCTCATATTTACACCAAGTTTTGCCTATAACTCTGTCGGTATCCAACGGATCGCCAATCTTTAACCTGTGGTCGATAGATGGCTTCAATGGCTACATTTTCTACTTGGACGGCCATGCCCTCAGATGTCTGTGCCACAAGTTATTCGAGGAGCCAAGTTCCTTACCCTGTTTGAGAAAATGGAAAATTTTCCTCATTTTTGAGCAGTTTACCAAAATTTATAAATGTGATATATTTTAATGCGAATTTGTTGCAATGAGTTTCTTTTCACTCAAATAATGCTTTAAATTAAAAAAAGAATAAAAAATCAGAAAAAAATTTAAAAAAAAATTTTCACTCGAAAATTTCATAAGGCTTACCCCTTACCATATTTTTGGAAAATTTTGCAAAAAAAATGAAATTGATTTATTTTAATGCCAATTGGTTGCAATGAGTTTCTTTTCACTCAAATAATGCTTTAAATTAAAAAAAATAAAAAAACAATGAAAATTTGAAGATTTCATAAGGCTATATATCCTTACCTTTTTTTTGGGAAATTTAGCAAAATTCTATAAATTGCTATCTCCAATTTCTCAAAGCCGGAAGGATACGATGGTTGGGGCACGTGATGAGAATGCCGGACTCATTCCCCAGCAGGTGGGCTGGTCAGCGATCCGTTCGACACGAGGCGGAGAGGAGCACAGCGAACTCGTTGGCTGGATCCAGTGGAGTTGACCATGTCGGAGATCGAATGCACCCATGGATGAAGAACTGCAGCCCTAGACCGAGTGTCCTGGAAACGGATTGGAGATCAGGCCATGTCTTCGCGACGTGCTCAACCCTGAACAGGCCAAAAAGAAAAGAAATGTCTGTTTTTAAATATATCGCAGCACGCCGGATTTCGTTCGTTCCGTGTACGATCGTCTTTTGCTTTTAGAAATACTCATTCCATATTTCCTGGGTCTCCACACGACAGGTCCGGGTATCAAATTTCATCCGGACCGTCCCCCGCGTAGCAAGGACTGACAATCCGACTACGTGATAAAAATGCTTCTAGTAAGCCATAAATGGCCGGCATAACCTTAAAGGTCGTTTAGCCAAGAAGAGAGAGACATTTCCTGCACAGCGATGTGAAATAAAAAATAAAACGAAAAATTTATTTAAAAAAATCCTTGTTTATATTATTTTTGATCATTGTTTTCATATTAATATTTTGTTTTCATTCGTATTTCGATATGACTTTATAACGTTCAGCCCTCTAAAATATGTCACAAAATATCTATATTACTTGGCCTAAACTACGGAAAAAATCAACACAAAAGGAACACAAATGAACACTGTTGAGTAAAAATGTAATTTCGTGCCATTTAAAAAAGATTAACTGTTTAAATCAAAGTTGGCAAAATGTATGTATCTTTCACGGTGATATTTACTGTACTGAAACAATATAAGCTTTTAGGTCCAATTTACATAGGCGAGCGATGTGCTGAGCTAAACACGTTGGCAGAGGTGTTGTTTTCGAACTTGTTTTCTCATCCGCTGTGATCTATCGGTCATGCTAAGTGATCTTCATAAAAACCCCCTCCTGTCATCCAACCATCCCTATCACACCAAAACATTCGAAGCACTCCTTTTCCAGCAAATGCTGCTGCTATTCGATTAGTGATGATACAATCAGCGATGCTTAAGATTTCTGAAGAAGGGGTATGTACCCAGTGAATAGCCAAAAGAAAAAAAGAGTCAAACACAAATACACACAGCCTCACTGATTCAAGAGCTCGGTCAGATCTAATATCAGAAGTTCATCAGTGATTGAAATGGAGTAATAAAAATTAAAAAAAAAAGCTAAGATATTCAAACATTGAGAATTGCCACCCATCCGGACATTGCGCGGGTATCGCTTAATACCGTGCAAACCATTGCGTATGGATTTCTGAAATTTCTAACTAGATTTACATCCCCACCGAAGGCGATTCCTCCACCGACAGCAAATGGCATCCAAAATGTTGTATATCCATCGCGTTAATCGCTTAGCACGCCCGGTGTACGAGGGCGAGTAGGCGAGAAGGAAGATCACTCACCGCACCAAAGAAACGTTTTGATTTTCGCTGAATTAATAAACCAACAGCCAAAACTAGCTGTGGACAATGCTAGATGAGACAAAAATGAAGTCTAAACGAATATTGAGCATCTGCTATTGATACGGTGTATATATAAGGCGTAGGTCCTACCGATGGTTCAGTAAAGTTCGACGTTCCAACGAGCACACCGGTCAAAGAGTTACATCGAACAGTTCAACAAACTGTTGTAGTTGTCGGTGAATATTTACCATACACAAAAATGCGCTTTTTTGTGGTGAGTTCCATTGAACGTACATTGTGTAGATCTTAAGGCAGCCAAGGGTGGTATCGAAAGCGACGTTAACCGTTCATACGAGCTCAGTACATCAGCTAGATGAGTGTTCCCGATCATCACCTATCAACTATTTCACATGGACAATGGATTTACAACAATCAAACCCGCTCGACCATAGACATCCCGAGGAGGAACTCCTTAATATAGAAAAACATTCAGTGCCAGTACTTCCTCGATGCACAAAATCTAGCACCTCAGTGGATATCTTCACTAGAAAAGCTGCAATTATTGCAATCAACTAATTTGCTCCATTTTTTTTCATATTTTTTTTATAATACAATTTAGATTTTTGCTGCCTGTTTGGCTGTCGCTTCCGCTGATATTGGTCTGAAGCTTCGTCAGGCAGCAGCTGCTGGTGCTGCAACCAGCTATGACGTTGGACAACAGTCCGTATCCGTAGACTATGCGCCAGCAGTATTCGAAGACTCTGTCCTTGGTGGTGCTGATTTGGGTGGACGATCTTCTTCCTTCGGATCTGCAGGTGCATCTGCAGGTGCTTTGGCAGGTGCTTCAGCAGGTGCTTCCGCTGGTGCTTCCGCCGGTGCTTCCGCCGGTGCTTCTGCCGGTGCTTCTGCAGACTTCAATGCTGGCTACCAGGCAGGACTTCGTGCTGCTTCCGCGGGTGCCTCAGCCAATGCTAACGCTGGATCGGTTGGCGTTGCCGATACACGGTTCGGTGCCTCCGGTGCATTCTCCGGTGCTTCGGCAAGCAGCAACAGTTTCGCCTCTGGTTCCGCCGGTTCGTCCGCCGGTTCGTCCGCTGGTTCGTCTGCCGGCGCTTCCAGCTCGGCCTTTGCAAAGACCCAGGTCCGCTATGCTGCTCCAGTAATCCGCAAGAACTTCTACTACCACGTGGCACCCGAGGAGCCGAGGGCCGCCGCCGAAGCTAACACGCTGACCATCACGCCCCGCAAACACTACAAGGTCATCTTCATCAAGGCACCGTCTGCCAGTGCCGATGCCGCTGCTCAGGCTCAGGCTGCCAGCCAAACAGAGGAGAAGACGATCGTCTACGTGCTCGTTAACAAGCCTGCCAAGGCAAAGGCCGGTTCGGCCGCTGATGCTAGCTCGTTCTCATCCGGCAAACCGGAGGTCTACTTTGTCAAGTATCAGGGCAAGGACGCTCAAGCCCTTGCTTCTTCCGGTGCCAGTGCATCCTCCGGTGCCTCGGCATATAGTGGTGCCGCTGCCGATGCATTCAGTGGTGCTAACGCTGGTGCAAATGCTTTCGGTTCCGCTGTGGGCGATGCTGGATTGGGTTCTGCAGGATCGTTCGCTGGTGCATCCAGCTTAGCCAGTGCGGGAGCCAGTGCTAATGATTACGATTTCAACGTGCGTTTAGACGGCCTGTCCGGGGCATCTGCTGGAAGTGCCGGATTCAGCGCTGCAGAAGCTGGAGCCGGTGCCACGTCCTCGTTTGGTGGAGCCGCTGCCAATGCTGAGGCAGGCGCTGGCGCTGTCAACACTGTTATCTACTAAGGCGTCAAAGAACGTAAGCAAGTGAGCTAACCTCCAACTCAACCCAAAGCGCTTGTGTTTGTCTTGAGACAGTGCACAACAAAGACTGTAGCGATACACAAAATGTCCGGCAGCCAAGCGATGAGATTACGTACGGATCAGGTTAATTGCAAATGAAGCGGAAAACCACTCACACCCATCATATGTATAGAAAGGAGAACGAAATTGAGCGTACCGATGCTACGCCATTGCTGCATGAACTGTATTCAAACTTTCACAGCGTTGCGAAGTTCTTACATAGTTATCCTTTCCCTCTCTTTAGCACTCTTTTTCTTTGTATATTCTTTTGCTTCCGCGTCTACCAATTAATCTTGTTTATATTTGTTTCCAAAACTAAGCTCAATAAAAACAAAACATGTATACAACAATTAAAGCCACCCTGCATTATGATTGATTGCGCAAAAAAAGAAACGAAAAGCGAAATCCTTACATGTTCAGCTTGTATTTTAATCTCACCACATTATGCAAACAGAAAATCCCATGGATTGCATAATATTGTTGTAGATAGGAACACGAACGGATCTATGAGGGGCAGCTTGGCGGAATGAGGATGATCCTATTGAAAGCAGCGTAAGGTGCGCACCCGTAAACGATGTGTATCATGATAAACGCGTCTCCTGGGGATGACCTTGATCTATGAGAATGCGACTGCCGGACGGCAATAGCAATTCAGAAACAGGTCTGACAGGTATTGTGGCAGCCAACATTTAGAGATCCACGGTCAAGTTTTTCTTTTCGGCTATTGTCAACCGTATCTTCCCACTGGCTTTCGGTCATGGAGATATACAGGGTGTTCGGGATAATTCTGACAGTTACATTTTTGTTTATAACTCGTGATTGCGTGGGCCTAGGAAAACAAGCAATACCTCATTCGACAGCTAAAAGTGTACGGAACAAGCANCAGCAGGATTCCGCTCCGTGCCATACAGCCTCCAAAACGATAAAGTGGTTGGCGGCAAATTTCAACGACTTCACCGCGCCGAATGTGTGGCCTCCCAGCTCCCCGGATCTTAATCCAATGGATTATTTCGTGTGGGGCGCGGTGGAACGGGACACCAACAGAACCTCCAGCAACACCAAGGCGGAGCTGATGGTGAAAATCAGGTCCGTTTTCGCGGCCCTACCCCGCGAAACTGTCGGCAGGGCTTGTTCCCGGTTCCGGAGACGGGTGGAGGCCGTAATAGAAGCCGAGGGCGGATATTTTGAATAAAATCAATAAAATACATGGTAAGCTACTATTTCTAAAACAAAAAAAAATTCCGCAATGATTAATTTTGCCATAAAAAATTTTTTTCTTTCTCCGTAGGTGACTGTCAGAATTATCCCGAACACCCTGTATAGCGTGTAGAAGCGTGTAGGTATTGTAACATCATCATTAGCATACACTTCATTATTAATCTACAAGCTTAAAATTTCCAATGAAACAGGTACAGGCAGTAGTCTTGAATCTTTGCAGTCAACGAACGTGTTTCTGATATTGCAAACGATGCGATTACGCATATTTGTTTAGCAGCCAAAGGTTAAGCTAACGGATATTTATTCTTCTCCTTGACATAGTGACGTATTAAACCATGTCGGCGGTAAAATAGATTACTCTAGATATGATAACCGCGTGCTTTGGAGAGCTTGGTGATCTTGAAGAGTGGGGTCAAATAGGATTCATTCTTCTTCTTGGCATAACAATCTGCGCTTGCTCGTGGGTCTCCAAACTACGGCCCAAGTCCTCCCAAGAAATCCCGAGATTGGACCTCAGTTGTGGCTATTCCACTCAAAGCGGACCGGTTTGGAGGCTCCTGTGCTAGCTCATACGTGCCGGGGACCTGACTTACTACACTTAATTATACACTCTTGAAAAATTTAGCCGAATGTCGGTTAATTATTGCCGAGATCTGGACAACCGAGATCTCGATAATGGTCTCTATATACCACCTAGAGAGATACTTCATCCATTCCGTTTGTGGGACAGGTTCAGATGGGATTGGTAGCTTGCCTATCCTGTGACATATCGACCACCGGGCCCAGATTACTGATTCGCTTCTATCTATTTATCATTATTTCGGACATCTTGGTTTTACTAACTCACAGAAGATAGTATATTAGCGTCCAGTACGAAAAATGTTTTAACAATTCAGTTTATTTCTGTTTCTAGTTCCAATTTTGCATATCTTGTTGAATGCTACCAGTTTAGCCGTTCATTTCACAAATCTACATTTTAAATCTACTGGTGATATTAATGAGGCACATCCATGTTGCGATAACAGTTTGATTTTTTAAAGATATATTTCAGTATAAAAAAAAAACAGAGCGTGTCGTGCGATTATTGCGTAAACAGTAACACTACCCGCGCAGAACTCTGCCCTAAAATGTTGTTCTCCAGTTAACAATAAATTACTTTTTAAAAAACAAAAACAAAAAATAAAAGAAAAACTATTAAACATATAAATTAATATATTTATAACAAAACAGAGAACGGATGCAATCAGAGGCACATGTTTTAGGTAAAGTTTTCGTATCCGACGAAGACCGTTCTGCTGTCCTTGCATTGTTTTACCATTCCCGTTGGTTGGGGGACGCATCGTCTCTTTATACATACTGGAACATTGTATTTTGTTTGCGCATTGCAAACCCTTTCTCGATGCGTTCAAAAGGTAGTAATACCTTCACCATCAAATCAATGTATAGCCTCGATAAAGGTGAAAAACAAAGGGTGCTGGGCTGGGACACAGGTTGCAAAACAGCGCAAAGAACACTACAGGCCTCTTTTACTTTGCTGGAAGACAATAAATTGGTACATTGATAATCTATCTGGTGTCCTTTTATCTAGGTTGGAATAGTTTTCTTCTTTTTTTCCTCTTCTTCTCTCTTTTAACATATTTGTAGACGATTAGCTTTGTCTAATTTAAATTTCATTACATAAGCACATGTTCGGCTGTATTTGTGCTGTAAAAACAAAAATCTATGTACAGTTTGAATATTTCACGTAACATTTACCGGGATGATTATAGGAATAAGATATATGTATAGACACCTTCACAAACGGTATGTTTTTTTTAGATAGATAGAGAATCAGAGGGAAGTAAAAAAAAAGAGCAAAGAAAACAGAAAAATACAAACGAAATGATCTTCGCAGCAAAAAAGTGAAACATTAGCAAATGGGATTCTATCATTACTGGCTTACAAAAAATCTAATAAGCTTCATAATATTTACTGCAGAATGTCTATTACATTGCTCTGCGGAACTAAAACGCCATATACGTTTCTAGCCGATTTTGTAACAACGTTTCGATTAAAACACTTTTTTCATTATAAAAATGTGTAGCAAAAACAAAAAAATGCACCATCGTTTTTGCAATATCTTGACTAGAAATTTACTTATAATCATTACGGTGAAGCGTGTGTTGCACAATTTCAGCAGAACTGGAGGAAGCACGAATGGTAATTGATCACGTTCATGTGGCAGGTTCTTGGTGGTTGGGAGGGGGAGGAAAGAAACAAAATTTGCAGGGAAAGGTAAACACGTAAAAACAAATGGCGTATCAACAAGTATCCATAACTCTAGACGGCACTTCAGGTGCTTCGTTAGCTGCAGTTTTTCCTTTCCGGTAGCGGTCAACCATCCTTTGCATTTTTACACCACTTTCCTACATTATCGCATTAGCATGCGTCTATCGTTGAACATTCGGTAGTGAACGTAAGTTCGTTACGGTGGTTCACCGGTTTTCCTCTATTCTTTCCTCCGTGACAGCAGACGTAACAGAACCGCTATCGAGGCGCTTTTTTTGCTTTGTTATGGTAGGTTGACGGTGCGTTACAGTTTTGGTGGCACTAGTTTCCACCAAAACCGACCGTACCGTGCGTAACAGCGGGAAAGTAGCTTGCTGTCCGGCTGTACCATCACCGTACAGTGCGTTGTCCGCACAATACGAACCGAAATCATCGGTGTTGAGCGAAAAGATCATCGCACCACCGAATTCATGATCCTTGATATATTTGGCTTTGCACTCAAGACTACGCTCGTCTTCGTACGAGATCCATTCGCTGCCGGAGTACATATACGGCGAGCAGCTCTCCACATCGTATACCTGATGCACGTAGATGTTGTAACGACGGAACCAACATATTTCGGAGTAGGACGCAAAGCCGAACAAACCGACGCGACCGTAGTTGGATGCCGGTGCACCAATGCGTGTGTTGAACGGATTGACTAGAGCGAATGTATGACCGTACGTCGGTAGTCCCAGTATTAATTTGCTCTTTTCCAACCCAGCTGACAGCCAGTAGTGTACGGATTCGTTGATGTTTAGTGTACCCAGCAGGGCCAATTCATTTGCCCTCCGATACAGCGGCGCGTTCAGACCTACAGCGGAACAATCACAAAGTTATGAGAAAAATGTACGAGGAGAAGAATGTTGTAAAACATTTATAACAAGTACAGCTACGTGAGCTATTTTGACTGTTATTAGAACAAAACTTATTAGATCAAAAAAAAGTAGTTAGTGTTCGGTCAAGAGCGAAAGAGGTACCTCAATCGCTCCGCTCATCTTATTGTGCGCGCTACCGCACAGCCCACGCGAAAAAGAGGTAGCTCCGTACGGAGCGCTACACACAGGAGCGATTGTGCGATGCGCTCCCATTTGAAATTTTCCTAAGCCTATAGCCATACCTTTTTTTTAGCAATTTAGGAAATTTAGCAAAATGTATAAATTGATTTAATTTATTTTTATAAAATATAATAAGAAATAAAAAAAATTCTAAAAACTTGAAAATTTCACAAGGCTATAGCTTTATCTTTTTTTTGAGTAATTTTACATTTTTTTTAAATTGTTTTTTTTTTAATGCAAATTTATTGCAATAAGTTTCTTTTCACTCAAATAATGCTTTAAATTAAAAAAAGAATAAAAATTCAGAAAAAAATGTTAAAAAATTTGCAACTCGAAAATTTCATAAGGCTTACCCCTTGCCATTTTTCTGAGAAATTTTGCAAAAAAAATTAAATTGATTTATTTTAATGCCAATTGGTTCAAACAAGTTTCTTTTCACTCAAATAATGCTTTAAATTAAAAAAAGAATAAAAATTCAGAAAAAAAATTCAAAAAAATTTTCCACTCGAAAATTTCATAAGGCTTACCCCTTATGATTTTTTTTGGGAAATTTTGCAAAAAAAATAAAATTGTTTTATTTTAATGCCAATGGGTTGCAATGAGTTTCTTTTAACTCAAATAATGGTTTAAATAAAAAAAAGAGTAAAAAATAATGAAAAAATCAAAAAATTCAAAAAAATGAAAATTTTCTAAGGCTCATTTTTGCAGCAAGTTTTGCCAAAAACTCGGTCGGTATCCAACGGATCGCCAATCTTTAACCTGTGGTCGATAGATGGCATCAATGGCTACATTTTCTTCTTGGACAGCCATGCCCTAAGATGTCTGTGCCAGAAGTTATTCGAGGAACCAAGTTCAATACCCTGTTTGAGAAAATGTAAAATTTTCCTCATTTTTGAGTAATTTAGCAAAATCTATAAATGTGATATTTTTTTATGCAAATTCGTTGCAATAAGTTTCTTTTCACTCAAATAATGCTTTGAATTAAAAAAAGAATAAAAATTCAGAAAAAAATTTCAAAAAAATTTTCAACTCGAAAATTTCATAAGGCTTACCCCTTACGTTTTTTTTGAGTAATTTTGCAAAAAAATTTAAATTGATTTATTTTAACGCCAATTCGTTGAAATGAGTTTCTTTTCACTCAAATAATACTTTAAATTAACAAAAAGAATAAAAAATAATAAAAAAATAAAAAAATATAAAAATTTGAAAATTTCATAAGGCTATAGGTAGTGGTTCAAGAGCGAAAGAGGTATTTCAATCGCTCCGGTCATCTTATTGTGCGCGTTCCCGCACAGCGCACGGGAAATCGCAGGAATCGCTCCTGCGTGCAGCGCTCCGTGTGGAGCTACCTCAAGCGCACCGCTCACTTTAGAGAGCGAGAGCGGTGCGCTCCGCTCTTGCAAAAGAGCTACTTGACCCAACACTAAATGTAGTACAGTAGAACGTCGATTATCCGGGGGCGGATTAAGCGTGCGATGAAATGTGACAGCTATTCAACCGTGGTGAACATTTCTTTTGATGTCAGGTTGGTTAAAATTATTAAAACCGGCACCAAACGATATATTTTAAATGATTTATATTTTACGTTCTAAATATTAATTGTTGTTTGATAATAATTTGCTTGATCCAGAATCATTTTAGCATCAAAAGGACTACCATAGTATAGTATATAGATACTTTTTAAGCTTTATCTCGATATAGAAATGCCCTTTAAGGAACTATTATCCGTGAAAACCGATTAACCGGTATCAGTCCAGTCCCCGGGTACCCCGGATAATCGACGTTCTACTGTGTTTCTAGTATATGTTTTGGTTAACACTTACCTGTTTGTGGTAAATCCGGTGAGTAAAAATGATAATCATATGTCATCAGGTTGACATAGTCGGCGTAGTTGTTGATTTCCGTCACATCGTACGCCATGTAGGCGATGGTTTCCTGCGGCGCAACGGCCACACTCAGTATGTACGTCCGGTGCTCACGCTGATACTCACGCCGTATTTCATGCAGCAGCTGGGAAAAATGCATACGCCGTTTGTCACCATTATCGGGAAACTCCCAATCGAGATCTACCCCATCGAGATGGTACAGTTCCAATGATGACTTTATCGACTGTATGAACTGTTTGCGATTGGCATGGTTTTCGACCATGGTGGCGAATCCGCCGACGCTACCACCGCCTATCCACAGCAGAATGCGCAACGATGGATTAGCTCGCCGGAGTTGCTTCGTACGCACCAGGGCTTCCCGCACGTCGTTATCGATGAAGAGTGTGTTGTTGACGATATCGATTATCCCGATGTTTAAATGCGTGCAAAGGTGGGGATCGATATGCTCTGGCAGCAGCATGTGCCGAAGGTTGGGACTCCGTCCGATAACTCCCGTGTGGCGTGCTGCGAGCAGAGCAGGAGTTGTATAGTAGCAAACAATTTTCGGACTCGGTGGCTGACCGTTCATCGCTTCCTTCGAGTAGATGTAGTTTCCAAAGCGGGACGGAAATATCCGTTCGTTATCCAACTCTTTCACACCCAACGGTTCGGAGGATTTGCTCACGCTTTTATCACCGTTGCGTGTATCATTTGTCAAACCAAATACATTACCCGCCAGAATGGTTGATCCATTATTGGCGTAAATACTTTTTACAACTGTTTCTTTATAAGCGTTTTCCACCGGGGGATTATCCGGATAGTTTGAAAACGTGTCTTGCTGCTGCTGTTTAAGCGTTTGGCGTAATGCTTCCTCGTACAGCACTAATCTATTCCGCCAGTGAAGTGATACGTCTAAAAAAAAATTAATTCGAATATTAACGAATAAAATGAAAATCAAGGAAAAAAAATGTTTTGTTCAGTATTACCTAAAAGTGCCGGTGGTATAATTAGATTCTGCCGATATATCATAGTCCATGTTGCGTACACCGTAAGGCTTGACATGCCACAAAGAGCAATAAGCAAACAGCTCTGAATATATGTATGTTGCCTCCTGTGAAGAAAAAACAACGGGAAATCGATATAAAATGTTGTATCTAGCAAATGAAAAATAGTTTTACGAGAAGAACTAAACTACCGTTTCGTAGCACGCTTGGTTGACGCTAGTTTCTACTGCGAACGACTTTATCGATAGTTTCCCATTAATCATAAATTACGCAATGAACAACTCACCACAAAATCATTTACCGTAATGCACCGTTGGAGGCATCCCAAAATTTAAACACCACCAACCTGAGCTTACGCTTGAGTGTTTGGCACACGGCCAGAAAAGAAATTATGAATACCTGCTCCTGCGGCAAATGACAGACAAGAGCCTAATTTTCGATTTTCTAAACATTTTCTTTTAAAATGATTCGCATTAGGTAAGTTTAAAGATGATATTTGTATACAAATATCCTAAGAAGAGAAATATCCAAGAATTCAAT
Organism: Anopheles parensis; assembly: GCA_016254315.1. NCBI lineage: Eukaryota > Metazoa > Arthropoda > Insecta > Diptera > Culicidae > Anopheles > Anopheles parensis. The sequence goes on from CM028123.1 coordinate 10,405,543, forward strand.
TGATATGGCGCTATCTGATTCCGTTTTTCTATACAACAGTATTTTATCACAAATCAATTCAATTACCTTAGCTTCGTATCTTCTTTTAGTAATTCGTATTTGCCTTGCTGTTTCGACATTTTCCTCGTTGGTGATGTGTCGGTGTTCGGGAGGTTGGGTTTTGAAAATGGATCTTCTTGTATCGACTGCGTTCTGCTCACTGTGTGCGATCTCGTGAGGATAAATCAATGCGCTTCAATGCAGAAGATGCTGTTGTTTAGCTCGGAGGACAGCAAAAGAAGTAACCCGTCGACAACAACTGCATTTCGTACCATGAATGGAATTGTCTTGTTAGTTGCAAGTATTGCGAGTTGCTATACTTGATTGATGACACCTGAAACAACAAAACCAGAAACGATTATTCAAGCAGACGGTACAGATAAGCGGTATGTTTTCCACCGCAGTACGTTCAAGCGAGTAATATTTACATTCTACGCCCTTTTATAGATTAATGCACATGTCCTTCGATATGGGACTATTATTGTAATAGCATTGCAATGACGATTAAAGATAACAACTCGGCAGCTGTGATGCTGTTGCCTTAGCTTTTTATGTGAAATTGAAACGTAAGAAATATTGTTGTTTTCTTGTTAGCTGTTTGCAACAATGTAAGGATCTTATTCATTCGGCGTTTTCTAGAAATTACTTCACACAAAAAAGGCAAAATCACATATCACGACACGTGGTAAACATTGCAAACAAAAGCAATTACACTGTCTTACTATGTAAATGCATCGGTATCATAATCCATCGTTGATTAACAAACCTTTTTGGCAAACTTTCCACAATATTTCAGATGCGTACATTCGTCACAATTTTTCGCATAGTCAACAGGGCTGATATTATACTGATACGTGACAAAGAACGACTTTAGAGGCCCTTTATTTCTTCCACTAGCGGAATACATGCACAACAATGATTGCTGCGATGGGATTCGATTGGAACATTAAAAATCACGTACGGAACAGGGCTCACAAAGCGTATTACCTCGGTATTGTTAGAAATCGTATAGATGCTTGTTTTGACAGGATGTTGTGTCGCTTTTGTTCAGATATTTCATAGTTTTACTAGTGTAGGTGAGTTTGCGTTTGAGTGTGTAGGTGAAAAAGCGCAATAGCAAGCTTCAACTATGGGTTGTTTTTTGACAGCATAAGGACAACCGTCCGGTAGAAGCAATTTTTCGTTCAAATAGTAACGCAATTACAAAACTTTTCTTATCTTCTTCGTACTCAGTGTCATTGTTGAATAAAACAAAAATTAAATTACAACGACAAAACGTCCCAAGAATACATTTAATCAGCGTTATGGCACATTCGTTTCAAACATTTCGCTAGAGTAACGCACGTTTAAACGCGCATTTAACTCCACCTCGTTCACTGCTGCCTATACATACGTGTAAACAATGCTGCGGTGTAACCACGGTGTAACAAAACTGTCACTAAAGTGACAGCATTATACACAGCATCATAATGACAGTTTCCTGACAGCACCGATAACGCTGATGTGCCACGCCAGAAAGTTACATTGTATTTGACTTGGTGGTAGACCCAAACGCCGGTCTTTCTGCATCCTTTTCGACGACTCTAGACTTGCTGGCTGGTTTCGTTTTCGGGGACATTCGTCGATCCTGTTTGTGCAGTAACTGCTGTATGCTGTGGCGGTATACATTGTGCCTTCACGCTCCACAATGGTGAACTGAAGGGGGGAGGCTGTTCTAGTGTGCCGCTAGAGAATGCATTTCGGAGAAGCAGTAATAACAACAACGAATACCGGGAGATCGGAAAATACGGGTTTTGATAGTACACGATCAGCATTCTATTAAAGGGAGGTAGAAACGTTTTAGATTGGTAGTTTGGCAAATGAATAAAACTTTCTGTCACCAATCGTAAACGGTATCGGTTCCGTTTAGCCGGCGCCACCAAAAACGGTACGTCTTCTAGTCATCATAGCGACAAAAGAAACGAGCAAAAGCGACCGGTCACAGAACGCTGTGAATATAAACCAAACATCACAATTAATTGATCTGCAGTGTGCAGTACGATTCGTCCCCCCCAAAAAAAGAAACGAATAAATAGTTGCTGGAATATAAAATGGATCAAGTAACGAAGCTACGCTTGAATCTGGAGAAACAGGAAAGCCTCATAAAGCTGGGCATCCTGACAACGGCGGCTATTCTGTGTAAGTGTTGTTTGTTTTTTTCTTCTTCATGCAGAATTAATTGCATTGTAATCGCTTTCCTTTCCTTTAGCTTTCTCAACGCGTCTTTTCTCCGTCCTCCGGTTCGAGAGTGTCATTCACGAGTTCGATCCGTACTTTAACTACCGCACCACGAAGCATCTTGCAGAGCAAGGGTTTTATAACTTCCACAACTGGTTCGATGATCGAGCGTGGTACCCGTTGGGCCGTATTATCGGGGGCACCATCTATCCCGGCTTGATGGTTACATCCGCCGTCCTGTATCGTTTGATGTGGCTGGTAAATATTACGGTCGATATACGGAATGTGTGCGTGTTTCTGGCACCATTCTTTTCCTCCCTTACCACCATCGTGACGTATCTGCTGACGAAGGAAATACACAGCAGCGGCGCAGGACTTGTGGCGGGCGCAATGATATCGATCGTTCCCGGTTATATTTCACGCTCGGTTGCCGGGTCGTATGATAACGAGGGGATCGCCATATTTTGCATGCTGCTAACGTACTACACCTGGATCAAGGCGGTCAAGACGGGTGCCATCTTGTGGGCGACGTTCGCTGCACTGGCCTACTTCTACATGGTATCGTCCTGGGGTGGTTACGTGTTTCTCATCAATCTGATCCCGCTGCACGTGCTGGCACTGATGGCGACCGGTCGTTTTACGCATCGCGTTTACATCGCGTACAGTACGCTCTACACGATCGGCACCATACTTTCGATGCAGATTTCGTTCGTTGGATTTCAGCCAGTGCAAAGCTCGGAGCATATGCTTGCGTTCGGTGTGTTCGGTCTCTGCCAGCTGCACGCATTCGTCGATTACGTACGATCGGCCGTGCCGAAGGAACACTTCGAGACGCTATTCCAAGCGCTGATTGTGACGATAGCATCGGTTGCCGCCCTGATCGGGTTGGCACTCACCGTTACAGGGAAAATTTCCCCATGGACCGGACGATTCTACTCACTGCTCGATCCATCGTACGCGAAAAATCACATCCCCATCATTGCATCCGTGTCGGAGCATCAGCCAACGTCCTGGTCGTCGTTTTACTTCGATCTGCAAATATTGGTCTTTCTCTTTCCGGCCGGACTGTACTTTTGCTTTTCCAAGCTCTCGGATGCAAACATTTTCATCATCCTGTACGGTGTGACCAGTATCTATTTTGCTGGTGTTATGGTACGTCTAATGCTGGTACTTGCGCCGGTTATGTGCATCCTGTCCGGTATTGCCATTTCGCATCTGCTCACCAAATATATCCGCAACATGGATGTGAGTGGAACGGGTGCCGCTACCGTCACCGAAAGCAGCAATCGCAAGACGAAAGCACGTTACGAGCAGCAATCGTCGGTGAAGAATGAGGTCGCAATTGGCTTTGTACTGCTCGTCACCTTTTTGCTCATCACTTACACGTTCCACTGCACCTGGGTAACGTCGGAAGCGTACAGCTCGCCCAGCATTGTGCTGAGCGCCCGTTCCCAGGACGGTGGGCGAATCATTTTTGACGATTTCCGCGAGGCGTACTATTGGCTGAAGATGAATACACCGGAGGTAAGTGTACTGTGTGGAAGATTTCAGGTTGGAAGATTTTTATTTCTAAAGTCGTGATGAAAACAGTTTAAGCTTGAGTTGTGTCGTAACGTTGGAGACAGTTGAGCTAAACTCCTGTATTTGCGTATATTGACATAACGATGATTATTGGCACTTTGATCGCTGAATCTACATTCTGTTGAGTGTTTTCATCCCTCCGTATGCATGATATTTATTCGTTTATATTTCGTTTCGTTTGCTCCAAATTTGTAGGATGCACGTGTAATGTCTTGGTGGGATTACGGTTACCAAATAACAGCAATGGCCAACCGTACCATACTGGTGGACAATAATACCTGGAACAATACACACATTTCTCGCGTCGGTCAAGCAATGGCATCGACCGAGGAAAAGGCATACGAAATAATGAAAGAGCTGGACGTGGATTACGTTCTAGTCATTTTCGGTGGATTAACTGGCTACTCGTCCGATGGTAATATTTTTAGCTAAATTAATAAGAATTAGTTGTGAAGCTTTTTAATCAATAATGGATGTTCAATGTTTACAGATATTAATAAATTCCTTTGGATGGTTCGTATTGGTGGAAGTACGGATCGTGGCGCCCACATCAAGGAAATGGACTATTACGCCCCGAGCGGAGACTTTAGAATTGACAAAGAAGGTTCGCCCGTGTTGCTGAACTGTTTGATGTACAAAATGTGCTACTATCGCTTCGGGCAGGTATATACGGAGGGTGGCAAAGCGCCCGGGTACGATCGGGTCCGGGGTGCCGAGATTGGCAACAAAGACTTCGAGCTGGATGTGCTGGAGGAGGCGTACACGACCGAACACTGGCTGGTGCGAATTTACAAGGTGAAAGATCTTAGCAATCGTGGCGTTTAAAAAGGCACACGCTCTAATTCTTCGCTTTCTTCGATATGTTTTGAAAATTTCACTCTACAAGTTCGGTTTTCAAACTATATTAAATACTTTCCACTACTTCATGTTTTCATTACACGAGCTTAAACAGAGCAAAACGGAACAAATTATATTTCTTACACACTTTTCTTTGTCATACCTTTGCTAATTGGAATCACGGAATTGTTCGTGCGATACATGCATTTATTATTTTTATTTCCTACCAGTGGTTTATACATCCCAAAGTAAAGCTTATGTTCACCATAGTTCGATTATTAGATCCGATTGGAAAAAAAACCCTTATCCCTTTAAGAAAAGAACCAACCTTTGAAGCGCACACAGGTTAGCAAACCATCATAGACGAGTCCTAAAACAAGCAAAAGCAAATTGACCATGGCAAATGGTGAGGATAATCTAAGATTTCTTAGGATATCATTCCACACGAGAGAGAGAGAAAAAAACGCACGAGAGCAATAGGTGAAAAGTGAAACAGACTCACAATACTGCCACCCAGAAGAAATCAAAATATCCTTTCAAAAAACTTAAAGCAAATAAACACATGAATAATTAAATTTTATTATAATCTTTGCGTTATCACTTTAATAACCGTGATGTGAGCCCGGTCAGCTTATATTCGATTTACAATCTTCGGTATATTAGTCCTCAGAATTCAGAATTAAATGATCGTTCGGTGCATGGTAATGCTACTTTAAAAGGGGGGCGTCACGCTTCTAAAATACGTGTAAGTGATCAGAATTCGAATTTCCCAGATCTCGCTGCTCTCTCTGAGCAATCTTGCCCAAAGAACAGTGTATGCTGTAATTTTTATTTCCTCAATTTACTACAAAATAACTTCTTTTTCATAAATATCCACATCGCTCAAAGCATTTTATTTACGCCTCAATTTTGTTTCCACCGAGGACACATGGTTGAGAAGATTTAACGATTGCGAGCAAAGATTGAAATTGCGCTTCGTGTAGGCGAGCATTAATGTCGCGAAAAGAAGGGCGAAATGCGCAAAAGGGTTGCAAAACTGGTTTTACAGGGTGTAGGGCAATCCATTTTCGCATCGGGGTTGTCAACAATTGTCATCTGTATTTGTGCAGATGTCAAACGCGTACACCTGCTTATCGTCTTTTTGTCAAAATATGCTGATCAAAACAACTTTGTAGAAAACTTTTGTGGAAAATTTTTGCTAAGCTGGGGAATAGAAAATCTCTGCACGGTGTCCACTCCGGTGTGTTTGTTGTGTGTGTGTGTTGTCTTTATTCCGTAAAACAATATAAACATTTGCAGTGCATATGTGGACAAAAGCGAATGCAAAAGCCATAACAGCAGCATTTTAGTAACGTATCATTATTCATGATCTGCTTTCGATCATTTCCTTTTCGCTTTAGAAAAAGGCATACAAACGGACCAGCGGTCTGGATTCTTTCGTACAAGAAGATACGCAATAGATGAAGTAAGCTCACGGTGCCGGAATGAGCGACCGGAGCGACAGCATATAATAATGTTTATGTAATTTATGTTGATATCACTGACCACCGTCAGCCGTACGTACAACGCAGTGGATTCAGATAAAGCCAACCAGAGATATTCTCTACGCCCTGCTTTTTGTCCTCTGCCTTCGACGTTGCGGTAGCTCGAACGTTGGGATGCGAACGAATCTATTAGCGCTTAACGCAACAAGCAGCTAGAACGGGCACGAAAGAGACGGATAAAGCGAATATGAGCGCAGGCAAGAGATAGACAACAAGAAAACGAACCAGCGAACGTTGGCCGAAGGGCAAACAGTGCATTTGATAAGCCAAATATAAGTTCCACTGCTTAAAAGTGGTCCCATTTAACACGTTTCTACTGTGATCGCTCTCGCGTCGTTGCGTGCGTAAAACCGTTCCTGGTAGGCAGCAATTTCTCCACCTCGACCATTGGCAGAACAGCTGATTCACGCAAAATCCCTAAACGCGCAACATCAATGAAATCAACATGAGTCCATGCTAAGGTCGTGACCATCAAACAACAATCAACCTGCACGGGCGTTTCAAGCAAAGCAACCGGACCAAGCAGGGTACCAGAAACCAACTTCAACTGGCCAGCTGGACTCGGCTGTACTCTATCTAGCAACATCCCCTCATCAACTGTTGCAGCGCCCGAACAACAACACCACACCATGGTGGAACCTATGTTTGATTATCAATTCCGACACATTCTGATAGGAGACAGCACGGTCGGGAAGTCGTCGCTGTTGAAATACTTTACCGATGGTAAATTTGCAGAAGTAAGTACACAGTGCTTTACATTAGTTAAGTTTGTTTTTGCGCAGTAGTTTCGGTTGTGAATCGAATAAATCGATTTCATCCGCAGCACAAAGCCAAATAAACATAACAAAAACACACACACTAGACAAAAGCCTCGATATGCAGAACTATCTGCAGAAAAGCTTCATTATCTCACAGGTGGTTCAAAACAGTTTCTTTGTTTATCTTAAATGGTTGTTTTGTTTAATGCATGTGTTACAATTTTTGTCTACAGCTGCTCGTTAGTAATATTTGTGACAATATTCCATCATTGTAGCTCTCCGATCCAACGGTAGGTGTCGACTTCTTTGCCCATCTGATAGAGGTAATGGACGGAACGCGAATCAAGCTGCAGCTGTGGGACACGGCCGGGCAGGAACGTTTCCGCTCAATCACCAAATCGTACTACCGAAATTCGGTCGGTGTGTTGCTCGTGTACGACATAACCAACCATGCGAGCTTCGAACACATCCCGCTCTGGATGATGGAAGCGAAACGGCACATCGAACCGCACCGGCCCGTATTTGCGCTGGTCGGCTGCAAGCTGGATCTGGTCACGAGCGGTGCGCAGCAGCGCGAGGTCAGCATCGAGGAGGCACGCACCTTTGCCGAACAGCACGGTCTCATATTTGTGGAAACGTCCGCCCGGTCGGGTGTGAATGTGCGGGAAGCTTTTAAGCTCGTTACGCAGGAAGTGTACAACAGGATTAAGAGTGGTGAATATAAGGTGGAGGACGGATGGGACGGCATTAAGAAGGGTTTTATGCGGCCAAACAATCTTGATTTTAATCTCGTGGTGGCCGAATCCGCACGGAGTAGTTGCTGTTAGGATTTTTTTTTTACGTACGATGGTAAAGTTTCCAATCCATATACATACACGCAAGCGATGTGCTGCGTACGGGGAAGCGATAAAACAAAAAAGCATCGTTTTTTCGTCCTGTGATGCCAGTAAAAGCAGGACCTCATCTTTTTGGTTGGTAACGCTGGGGAAAACAATACTGATGCATGCCGTAGTGTAAAGCAAAGTTTCTTCAACAAACTGGATTTACATTTTTTCGTGCAACAAACAGGGCTCCATTTCTCCACTGGCAAACGAAATTGTATTCCAGATAGGTTTTTTCTTTGTTATTGTTATCTATCACGCTTTTTATTTCCCTACATGGAGAGGGATAACCACTGCATAGTCTTGAACAAACATTTTATTCTGCTACATAATTGTATGTTTTTTTTTTTAAATGCAAAAACGAACGTTTTCTCCTTTTATGGGGTTTTGTGCATTATCGACGTTAGGCAGAGACTGGCTCGTATACAAATCGATACAGTCATATGCTGTCGAGTGTAACCGAGTGTTGCGTAGGTTGGCGTTAAGACGATTATCCCCCAAGCAAACAAACAAAAAAAAAGGAAAAGGAAAAAAGGTACCAGCTTAGCGTTTCACGACCAGTACAAGGTGCTCACACGCAGAGGGAAAAACGTTTTCATGTGATATTATTTGTGTACATTTTGTGTGGGGATTTTGTGTGTATGTATTTGTGTAGCTATGTGCGTATCTAAAAGTGTGTCCTCCGGGTAGGCATGTGAAAAGTGCAAATGCGTATTCTGCACTCCAAAAATTTGCAGTTACACCTCTGCGCAGGCAAAACACCGTAATGTATACAGTTTTTTCAGACACGAAAAACAAAATGAATAATAAAAAAAAAATACAATGTTCTTGGTGATCTGTTTTAGATGAGCTAAAATGTAATAGAATTCAATTAAACAATTGTTAGTGTAAAAAAAAAAAACAAAATCAAAAACAAAACAGCAAACCAAAAACGGCAAGGCAGATAATAAGTAACGAATTTTTAATAAACATTTTCTGTTGCTGTAAACATTTCTTCCTACGAAACCAACCAATATGTACAGTGAAATCATTCGGCTCTATACTTCAATAGCACGGTATAAAATCGTACAGATTGAATTAAAATCTGGAGTGCTTTTTGTTTTGTTTTTCGAATGCCGATTAGAAACCATACATACATTTGTTACGTTTCGGCCATACTAAAACATCATCATATCGGCTAGATGAGCTAGACAATTCCGATCAACTTATTATAATCTTACTAAAAAAAAACCTTCCTTGCGTTTTTAACATATATACTTTCAAACGGGGGAAATATACAACAAACTAAAGCACTGTAGAGTTTGAAGAATAAAAAGGAAAACACATAAATTCTTTAACCGTATCAATTATATAAAGCAATGTGAATTTTTCGTTGAAAGAAATAAATGGTTTGAGTATCACTTTTACTCCTTACGACGGTTACAGTCTTTGCGCAGCATGATTCTGGCTATCGGTGACACATTATTGTTATCGCAAATAGATTAAACATCTATCCAAAGTTTAACTTTTCTGTCGGTGTTTTGAGATATTAATTGCGCTTAGCTTAAGGGTTAAAATGTGATTATCATTTAATTAGTTGTAAATTTATTATACATTGATTACATTCTCAAAAAAACAGACCTTTATTCAATGTAAAACCCACTGTGTTTTGTTCTATTTACGTATTTTATACCATCCCATCACAATATTATAACTTTAATCTTGTATGACTAAACAACGCGAAAGGCACTATGTGAATTAGTGGCAAACTTATCTTACATTATACGCACCAAACTGAGAGCCTGTGATTACCGCAATTTACACCGTCAGTCAATGATTTGCATACGCATTTCATTAGTCAAAAACGATACTACAGTCGCAACGACCGTTTTCTGTGCGTCAAGGTTGCCGGTCAGCAGCGGTAAAATAACCATAAGATCCGTGGGATGGAATTCTGATAACGCATCGACTATCCGCTGTTTTAGCTGCTCCTGCTCCTGCACCGTGAGATCGTGTCGAATGATGTGGCTTACCGGTTTGAACTGATTGTTCGTCATAGCGTAAGCGATCAGGCCACCAACGGCACCGCCGACAAACAACCCGACTGGACCCGCCAGCAAACCGCCGAGAAATGTGGACGATCCTGCAACGGTGGCACCTTTTGCGCTACTTTTAAGCGTAACACGCATCGACTGTTTGTCGGTGAGAATGGCCACAGCATCCAGTAATTCCCGCGTGTTGATTGGCATGTTGTCTGGACGTTGCTGGACGTTCTTATAAGCACTGTAATGCAATACGATTCCGTTGAAAGAACAGTCGTGGGAATTTAATGACATAATTTGAAGCTTACCCGTGAGTAATTCTGCATGGAACGCACCGACCTAGGCAAGGCTTAATCGATAAGGCCTATCGTATGAAGTTGAAAGTGTCGTTTTACTTTATTTACCTTTTGTGTATTATTTTCGTACCACGATCGCTTTGTATGTCATTCTGTCCAATATGGTCAAGGTAGGGAAGGTAATATCATTGAATCGCCATATACGTTTTGATCGCTTGACAGATTCGGGCGAAACTTCAAGGCCCATAAAGGCTCATCTACACAAAGCGTGAACTGCAAAGCGCAATTGATGAAAGGGTTGTTACACGCACACACACAAAAAATAAAATATTGAATAAGCCTCTAAACTCTAATAATAATTATTTGGTACCGTATTGTGAAAGCAGAGCGATTGAAAAAGATGAACTAGAGAGACGTTTAAAATTTGTAATGATAGTGTTAAAGCTTTTTTAATTATCTAATTTTTTCGAATTACAAATCAACCGATCAGGTAAATGAAAGAACTACTTATACTACTTGAAGTCACAGTTAGTTTATCGTCCAAACATTAAAAAACCGGCGTTCTGAGTTACAAACGGAAAACTTTCCGTCGGGAAAGACTCCAACCAAATGGGAAGCAAGTTTGCATCTCGCACAGCCGTTAGAGTCGACGAAAGCTTCATCGATTTTTTTTCTTCGATCAATCAATCTGTCAAAATGAAAACTATAAACCAAATTCAAAAGTTGAGCTTTGAAGTCGTAAATCGTCGAATGCTGAGTGGTTTGTTGGGCACTATTACTTTTTTATTTACACGACCAGGTGCTCCGCTTCTTCGATCTTCCGAGAAGACGTAAGTTTACTCGACCATCTAACCTCTTCGCATCATCGAGGAACAAACCTTCGTACCTGCACCACAATGCTTCGAAATGTGTGTCCTCCGAGTGACGGAATGCTTTGATTTACCCCGCAATGGCTATCTCGGGACAATTTTCTTTTTTTGATTTCAACAACGAAAGATCAATGAAGTAACAATGGTCGAAAGAATATGCAAAACATATGTAAAGACGCAGATTTAAATTCTACACAAATCATGCAAACATTGTGTTTGTCTATCTCTTCAAGCTTTCAAGTAAATCGCAAAAGAAGAAAATTTTGAAATATTTCAATTTTGGATGTTTGGTTTTTCTGCGAAATGCAAATTTGCTTCCCGTTTGGTTAGAGTCTTTCCCGACGGAAAGTTTTCCGTTTGTAACTCAGAATGAGCGCTTTACAATCGAACAAAAAATTTTTTTTTCTTTGGGAAAATACTTATTCCATAATATTGTGTTATTTCTTTCTTCCATAAATCTTATTGCACCTTTAAGCCACTCGTACTAAACTGTGTAATTTTTATGTACAATGAGTTAATTTTAATTACCATTTTGTGTTATATAAACATGTTAAAGAACATTGATGATTTTTTTAAAAATACCATTCTTTATAGCACACTTATAGCGCAGGAAAATGAACACCAAAATGAACACAATGTTTCGCTCGTTAGAAAAGGCGAAAGCTTCAAAAGCGTGCTTTTTGGATGAAGCTTTCAAATTTAAATGTTTTTTTGCACATGTTAGGGCGTTTTAAAAACAAATTTGTTAGACACAAAGCATTTTCTACTCATTCTCGTGCATTTTTCCAGTCGAGTTCGGGAAGGATGTTTAATTTTACGTTTTACATTCGCAATAACCTGGGTCAAGGTCATATTGAATTCTCGGATGTCTATATAAAAATATGAGTATTTGAACTATTGTAAGAATTCACATAATAATATAAAAGTGAAATTAATTAAATGTTTAAAACCTACTTTGGTCGTTAAAATCGCTAGTGATGTATCGAACGGAACATATTTTCGTATACTTCACTGAGCAGATTGAAAATCCCATTGGGAACTTTATATTTAAAGTCAGGATTTAAATGAATTTAAAAAAATCATGCTACCTACACACCTCACATCATCATTTCATAAAACAAAGCAGAAATGCATACGAAGGTGCATTTATCGTTCCCCTTTTGGATGGTCCGTTGGTCAGTATGGATGGATGGATGTAAAGTGAAGGCACAAACTTGCGCTCGTGCGTAACGTGCTGCTGTAAATAGAGTGAAATCAAGCTGACGACAGTGCCGATATCTGCATCGGACGACATCGAGAAGATATGTAGATTTACTGGATAATTCTGTACCAGGAATGCGCTTGGGAAACGGCGAAAAGGGGGAGGAGGAGGAGGGGGGAGGAGAGAGGGAAGGGATGGTTGTAATGTACGGTCGGTGGCAGCTCGATTAACGACTGTCGACTTTCGATACGGCAAGAAAGTTAAAAATTAACAACATAAACCCATTTTCTGACGCACCCAGGATTCGTAGGCGTGTCCTTTGGTTACCGAGCCCGAGAAAAAGGACTTGCTGCATGGGCAGCTGCCCATAAGGTAGATATGCTGCAGATGCTATGTAAGGATAGCTTGAACCTAACACATACACATACACACACACACACACACATAACGATTCTGAAACACAATGTTGCGGTGGTTTGTTGCTCTCGGTGAAATAAAATGTTTAACAAAAACATGTAAATCGCTAAAACTTAAAGAGGAATGTCACATGTAAAAAGAAGAAGACCAAAATGAAGAAGAAAAAAATGGAAATAATATACATTTTTCGTTTTACGCTATGTAACCTTAAACATAGACCGTAACGTCAACGATCGAAATGTTTTAAGTGACGCTTGGAATGACTTTTTTTTCCTGTTGTTCTCCTCCCTACCCCGGGTACGACGGTTGGGGATGGCAGATTTTTTTTTTCGTCGCTTGACAAAATTTGAATGCCTGCCGTGTGCAAAACCAGCGAAACGATCCTGCAAAAACGGAAAAAAAAACAAATCGCTTCTGCCTTCAATTTAACGGTGGCTGCCGAGCGTTGCCGGCGAAGCGAAAAGTAATCTACGACTATCAATGCTATCTTTCATCGTTTTCATTTCTTTTGTTTCGTTATGTGTCTAAAGTACGGGTCTAAAAGGTGGACCGAATTGGGGGGAAAGAAAAACTGCTGCTGAATTTGAATCGATCGAGCATTTTGGTTTTGGTGCCCGTTCAGCATTGTCCGTTGACATTTTCCGCGGATGTAAAGATGATTTGTAGACCATGCACAACGGTGCAGTATAAAAAGGAAAACATGTACATATATACACCAACGTTTGCTTTAGTTTGGAGTATTTCCTGATAAAATATAATGTATATTTCGATTTACATTATGCTCTATGATTTACCTTAGTTTCGCATTAACTACTCCCTTTACTATTTATCTATTTTAGTAGTATACCATTTTCACGAGTTTTTTTGAAAATCTTCAGTCCATGATTAGTTCACAATCCAATAAAAAAGTAAGTAACTCTAACTCAAGTTAAAATAAAGAATTCTAAATCGTTGGGCAGCCTAATGATTTTAGAAAAGTTTAGAACAATTTTATAAATTGATTTTTTTAATGCAAATTTGTTGCAATAAGTTTCTTTTCACTCAAATAATGCTTTAAATTAAAAAAGAATAAAAAATCAGAAAAAAATTTCAAAAAAATTTTTCACTCGAAAATTTCATAAGGCTTACCCCTTACGTTTTTTTCGAGAAATTTTGCAAAAAAAAAAAAATTGTTTTATTTTAATGCCAATTGGTTGCAATGAGTTTCTTTTCACTCAACTAATGATTGAAATAAAAAAAAGAGTGAAAAATAATGAAAAATTCAAAAAATTCAAAAAAATAAAAATTTCCTAAGGCTCATTTTTGCAGCAAGTTTTGCCTATAACTCGCTCGGTATCCAACGGATCGCCAATCTTTAAACTGTGGTCGATAGATGACATCAATGGCTACATTTTCTTTCTGGACGGCCATGCCCTCAGATGTCTGTGCCAGAAGTTATTCGAGGAACCAAGTTCCTTACCCTGTTTGAGAAAATGTAAAATTTTCCTCATTTTTAGCCCAACTTTGCCCCATAACTCGATCGGTATCCAACGAATCGCCAATCTTTAACCTGTGGTCGATAGATGGCATCAATGGCTACATTTTCTTCTTGGACGGCTATGCCCTCAGATGTCTGTGCCAGAAGTTATTCGAGGAACCAAGTTCCATACCCTGTTTGAGAAAATATAAAATTTTCTTAATTTTTTAGCAATTTAGCAAAATTTATAAATGTAATATATTTTATTGCGAATTTGTTGCAATAAGTTTCTTTTCGCTCAAATAATGCTTTAAATTAAAAAAAGTATCAAAAATCAGAAAAAAATTAAAAAAAAAATTTCACTCGAAAATTTCATAAGGCTTACCCCTTACGTTTTTTTTGAGAAATTTTGCAAAAAAAATTAAATTGATTTAATTTAATGCCAATTGCTTCAAATAAGTTTCTTTTCACTCAAATAATGCTTTAAATAAAAAAAAAAAATAATAAAAAAAATTTAAAAAAATCTTAAAACATGGATATTTTCTAAAGCTATAGCCTTACCTTTTTTTTGGTCTACCCGGCTACGTGCTAAAAATAAGTCTAGTAAGCCAGAAATGGCCGGCGTCTTCTTAGAGCTCGTTAAAGCCAACACGATAGAGAGAAATTGTTTTCATCAAATTGTATTATTAATATACAGTACTTGTAAATATAGTACTTATTTTTTGGGAGAAGAATCAAATACAATCTTTTCCCCGAGATGCGCGAGTTTCTGGATATGTGCTTCATAAAATTGTACTAAGTATTCAATCCCTCAATATGAAATATAAACGACGTGTTGAGCAATATGCTAAATGAATATTTAGGCAAATCAATCCACATGAGTCAGATGACAAGAAACAATAGAATAGTAGTCTGCTCCTCAGAAAGAAGGTGACAGTTTTAAGAGGAAACTAATCGTAAGGTGAGATATAACAAAAAAATGTGTTTTAAAAGCTTGTTATCCACCTTAAATCTTACATCATTTGATACGATTGAACGTTTATTTTGCTCAATAGTCCAGTGAGTGTAAACTGGCTCTATAATAAACAAATGTCATTGCACTAGGTGTTGATTTGATGAACACCTGTGTCCACTACGTTTAACAGGCCACTCGCAAATGACAATAGATGCCCCCTACGACCCCTTGACCTACGCATCTGTGTGGGATGCTGGATACACACTCGCTCTCTCGCTCTCTCACTCTCACACGCTGTTAACAGAGTATTGAAGCGGCAGTGGACAGCGTTAGTATTGTGTTAATATTTAGTGTGTTTAAGTGCAACAATTCAATAAAGGCTTTTATTGCAATATGTGTCTAGCGTATTATATATAGGGCGGCAAAACATTATTTTCTCCTCAAAATAGAACATGTAAACCATTCAATGGAAAAGTCTACTGTAATCAGCTTAGAATTACAGACCGGATCAGAATCCGGCATTTGTGTACGAGCTAGTGTTTGTTGCCGAAAGGTATGCAATTGTAGCACAATGAATTTTAATACGTCACGATTTATAGCTTACAAGAGTCATTAAGACGAATGAATTTACTAACTGCGTTACGATTTCTGTTGAGAAGAGAATACTAAAGAAACTCAGCTTTTACTCATGTTAACCATGATGGTCCATTTAGGTGGTAGCGTAAAATCTTTATGTTAAATTTCAAATTATAATGAATGGCACTAAATTTACAATAGAAAAAAAAAAACGAATACTTCCTCCCAAACGGTTTGAAGTTTTATTTTCCTTTTTTGTACCAGTCCGTGATGGTCAAGCACAGCTTGCACGTCTGCAATGATTTCCATTTCGTTGTAAAACTACCCCGTAAATGAATGTCGGTAATGTTCCGAAATGCGTTTCCTGTCGTGGCGTTTTAGTGCCACTGTACAATTAGACACCTAATTAGTCGCCATTAGCATGGTGAATTGTGTGGCACACAGCTGGACATCGAATACGGTTTTACCGTAGTTGTGCAAAGACACTCGACAGAATAATTGTTCATTTTTTTTAGCCTACCCTAATGGGGAAGACTGGGAGTTGTGGGTCGTTAGAAGTGGAAAACAGATTGTGTCGTTACCTGTAAGCTGAGAATTGTTGGAGAAAGCAACTGTGAGTAGATAACGCTTCAGTGCAGCTGCCAAAGACGTAACAAAATCATTCTTCATTAAGACTAGATTAAGACTTCCTTTTTTTGTTTGAAGAAGTAGAGGGGGGGTTATGTCTTAGAGCTTAACATCTCCCAAGGGCTGAAGTGGTAAAATCAAGAACTCGAGATTGTGTAATAAATTGAGCGCGCACAAGATAGGGCGTGGACCATGCGACTGTGTATGATATAAACGCAGGATTAAGTGTACAATCGGTACGCTCTGTACATGTCACTTCTCTGCTACTTTTTTTCTCTCTGTTGCACCCAGGTGCGATTTACTAAACTCCCCCCGCTCCCTCCCAGAGACAACGAATTACAACGGGTTTGTAACGGAAAAAAACGTTGAACGACGCAGGAATAGGTGTAATACGGATTGGGAACGACTCTAGCACATAGCTATATCTATACGGACACACCAATGAACCGGTGCCTGACGTACATATACCTCTTGTCCACATAGCAAGAAAAAAAGGGGTTTTGGGATTTGCAATTGCTGGTAAAGTACGCCATAACCCCACCTACCCCTCCGATTATAACAAAAAAAACACTATCCCTCCACCCAGCTGCTTCCTTCTCCACGAGAGGCAAACGATCGTTTGTACGTAGTTTTTTTTATTTTATTTTATTTTACAAAACAAAAGGACTCAAACTTTTACAAAGGATGGACAAAACCCACACTACCGTACAGGGGCCGTGACCCTCCAGGACAGTTACCATCCCGTGCTATACTCCCCACGGGACATGAACACGTTGCAATCGTCAAAACCATTTTAGTTTCGCCATTGTTTCCGGTCCGGAGGGATTTTTGTTGCTGTTGTTGTTGGTTTTGTTTGTTTCGCTAAGATCCATCTATTCGCACCGAAAAATCGGATATTTCATTCTCCGTGTCCTGGCACGTTTTTTTATTTTAGTTTGCACTTTAACTCATT
Source organism: Anopheles parensis (assembly GCA_016254315.1). Classification (NCBI taxonomy): domain Eukaryota; kingdom Metazoa; phylum Arthropoda; class Insecta; order Diptera; family Culicidae; genus Anopheles; species Anopheles parensis. The sequence goes on from CM028123.1 coordinate 10,422,770, forward strand.
CTACTAACTGCCTAACAAAACAGCAAAAATGTAAACCAAAAAATAGAAAGATAAAAAATCACACAGTAAGAAAAGAAATAATGCAAACAGCTCCAGTCGTCTTGCGGTTGTGTCGCTGATGTTGTTTCCTTCTTTTATTTCTTCCTCGTTTTTACGTTTTTTTTTGGAATATGTTTTCGCTCTCACCACACCACTCGTGCCCGTTGTACATTGTATTGCTTACCTCGTTTATGACCTCTCGAATCAAAACGCCGAGTCAACGGGAGAACGGGTCTCCCGTCGGCATTTACCCTTTTCTCTTTTCCCCCCCCCCCCCCCTCTCCATTTCCTGCCTTGCGTCGAACATGCTCCAGTAAAAATTGTTTTTTAATTGTCCCGCCTCTGCCGTCGGTGACGTCGCCGGACCCCTAAGCCACACACGTTCGGAAACTATAAAACTTACTTCGCTCGTAGCGCATAACAACGTACAGCGGACATCTTGGTTTTTGTGGTCCCGTTTGGCACAAAGAATGGGAAATGAAATATGTTACCGAACACAATGGGAAACACGCACAATGAAACCGGAGGGGGGGGGAACGCAATAATAGCAGTAATTGAAGCGTTTTTGTGTGTGCATTTACATGTTCGTATAGGTGTGTGTGTGTGACGATGTTTTCTACTTCTTCTTCGATTAATGTACTCCGCTTTGTTCGGTCCCTCTTGCGTCCCTTGTTAGTTTCACTTTTTGCGCTTAAAATGGTAAATTGTTTATTATTTATCTTAATACCGATTTAATGCCAGTACATGTGTGTGTGATTACGATAAATGATGAAGCACCGTGGTTTTGTTAAACACCATAAAAAGAAAAGGTAAAGCAAACCCGAAAAGGATAATTCAAGTAAGTAGTTTTCAGGATCGTGTCGTATTTGGTAACCGATTTCATTGTTATTCAAGATGCACTTTTAAACACGAACAGAGAATTAAAATGGCTTTTTTATTTCTTGTTTTGTTTGTTTGAGTTTTTGTACATGTGCTTCCGGAAAGCGGTAAGGACGTATCAGATTATGTTATTTCTTTTTTTTTTTGGAGTGAAACAATTTAAATACGTTTTTCTGGGTGAAAGGGAATCTGGGCTTCTGGGGGTATATTTAGAGTGTTTTTTTGGGCAGTTAGCTTAATCTCCATTGTTTTCCTGAAGAAACTCCTTCAGAAATTGGTTAAAACTTGTTGGTGATGCAATTCTATTATCCAGTGAAAAGTATCTCTATTTTATAAAAGTTAGGATTTCGTTAGTTAATTGTCCAGATCACTTCAATTCAACTCAGAACTGAGATGTGTATTAAATAGAATCTGGAAACTCTAGATCCGGAAGTCTGGATTATGCTATAATTCACGGATAGTTCCAAGTCTTCTCGGAATAAGAATTTTTGGAACAAGTTCCAAGAACTAGTTCCCAGAAATTAATGTCTAGTATCCCAGAAACTACCCTCTAGCATCCCAGAAATTGTTTTCTAGTATCCCAAAACATTCAACTCAAACAAAAACTCATATTGCATACTTTCAATTTAATTGGAGAAGATTCTCCATCCTTTATTAAAGAATCACCTCTGTCAGTTACTGAATATCGAAGAATTCCTGCATGCTATCTTGTAGATTTGTTAGGCCTCAAGATATTATTGCCATTACTAACTTATATTCAAGAGATTTCCAAGAATTCCCTGAGACTAGGCACTTAGACATGGTTGCTCCACAATAGACTACAATATCCTGAACAAAAGCTTACATTTACTACCACAAATTCTTTCTATGAATATCCTTTGTGAGTTGCTTTAAATGGGTTTTATTTCTAATTAAGAACTACATAAAGTGGATAGTTTGTCGAAATACTAATAACATATTCGGAGAATTCTCGTTCGGAATGCATAATCATAACTATAACTAATTACTCATTAGCATTCCTCCTAGGATACGGTTATTGAATTTGTTACTTTGACAGTTTAAATGTTATTATTGCGCGGTTTATGTCATTGTTCATTGTTAGTGTGATTTTATTGCCCATCCTTCATGCAATATGTGTCAAAAAGCCCAACAAAAAATGTACATGCCGAATCGCTACGTGTACAATGCACACAATTTCCCATGACAAATTCGACCATAAAAATGCACTTTAAAAACAACCAACAGTCGGTTTCGGTTCCGCCAGATTACACAAACTTCACCAGGAAAAAAAACATCATTTATCGTTTCGTCTACATCAAGGGGGGGGGCACAATAGTGTGTAACGCTGACAATTATGCTTTATTTATTTTTATGTTCATTCTTCGTTTAAACTAAAGCCGTCGCTATTGATTTGTCCCTGGCAAATAAAATGCGAACGGTGCGCATAATGCAGACCGATGATCCGCACCGACGATTACCCGGGTCCCGGTGCTAGCAGCAATTCTATCTTCATGATAATAGTATAAGTTTATCGTACAACATCATTCTTTCGGTGATGGTTGCTTTTTTTTTGTATTATTGTTGGATTGCTTACATTCATTCTTTAATCCTCCGGTGCCAGTACATTACCGAGGCCTCTGGGGCAGATAAATGGTGCAACGGTGGCTCCGGTACCCTTTTTGCCCCGTGTGTGTGTCTCCTTTGTAGTTTTGCATCCTTTCGGCACTTTGGGGCGTTTTTTTTCTGGTTGTTGTTGGGATATTTTTCTTTTTCACTATTATGATGATGAATGCTTTATTGGGCCCCGGTTTCGTTCGTTGGTTGGCGCGCATATCCTTCGATGAACATCCGCCGTACCGTTCCCATTCCGCCCGCCCGTGCCACACACACATGGCGTGAGGTTCGATGCTCAAGAAACTTTTCGGCTGGCAAAGCGAACCCATTGTGATGTGATATGTTTTATGAAAAGGAAGGATTAGATTCGGAAGCAATGCGCAACGATCTTACCGCAACAACAACAATAATAACCTACAAAAAAAAACAACCCCGTGGCAAAGAATAAGTACTTGTCTGTATTTGTACATGTACATCACCGCCTGCGCCGCCGAGATCGGTTCCCATTATGTAGCCACCATCCGGCGTTGTACGGCGCTCCAGCGTTCGAGCGTTTGCGGATGAGACGCGGATAATCGTTTACAAGTAGCTAAGTTTGGCTGGCTTTTGTACTGAATAGCATATGCTTTCAATGGGTAAAAACGCTCTTTTGGCTGCTAGAAACCTTTCACGGTAAAATACACACACCAAACAACAAAAAAATGCGAACAAGTGATTGAGTTGTGTGATTGACTGTGGCCCACAGTACGTAACCAAATAAACAACTGCAACCTTTTTTTTTTTCTTTCGCTCCCTCGCTGCCCTCTGTTCTGTTTTGTGCCCGTCTCCCGCAAAAAGGGGGAGGAATCCTTAGCAATGCGGTAAATTATGAGATTGTTGAACTAAATCAACCGTACAAACTGTAGCTATGGACAGTTTCAATGGTACCTTGAAAACACTCGAACGATTTTACAATTTGTCGATTTGTCTGTATAGATTTGTTTTCCCTTTTATTACATTCTATTGTACATCTGCTTGTGATGTATCGCGCTCTATTTGCGTAACGAATGCTTCATACAGCATCCTGTTGTGGACTCATTCTTTAAACGTCACTTTTGAGTTACAAGTGTCGACTACTCTACAGCGTTACAGCGTTACATTTATTAATAATTATCCAAAATGAGAAATAATTGGTCTAATTGTATAAGACGCAACATTACCGGCAACCAAGGCGAGTTGCGGATAAAAAGATCAAGAATAGCCAGAAATCGTCAAACTTCAAGGATTTCCAAAGATGTAGTAGCTTTAATCCAACACTAGAAAGATCGTTACATTCACATCCTTGTAGATATAAACTAACAGGTCAATGAGTATACTGACAACGTCTCTTAACAATATGTTGGTGACTCCAACTCTTTATAAAATTGAGGAACTTCTACCATCAATTGAGGCGTCTAATAGGACCACTGAGACTACTCGAATAGCCAGAGTTATGTTTCTTGCCTTTGAACAGTGGAGCCAACGAAATGGAACTAGTATATTATGATCCAACAATGCACGAGAGTCTTCCGGTGGTATCCAGAAATGAACTTCGCATTTCTTTTCAAGAACCAAGATGCTCCAACTTTGCATATCCTTGTTATAAACACTTTATTCCTTGTTAGTGATCCGTATCGCGTATGTTGATATAGAATGTCCAGAGTCCAGATCTTTTTAGTATATCCATGTCCGAGAACATCAATCTGACAGCTTACAAACATATGAAATCTTCAGTTGGTTGTGAACAGTAATCTTGATGTCACTATTAGACGTTTGGCGAAAGATTTGGAATAGTATTAGCTACTCGCATCTCACATTTAGGAGCAGATATAGTCTCCTAAAGAGATACCTCGCGAACTCTAAGCCAGTCCTCAGACTGAACTATTCTTTCTTGGGAGAATACTCAGCAAAAAAAAAGAAGATCTTTAATTTCCGGATATCTCTACTTAGGAAACTCTATTGGAGATTTCTCAATATCCTTACAACTACCTTCAAATGTTATCTCTAACAAAACCACTTAAAAGAAAATTGAGTAAATGAAGTATATCGTTTTGTAAGGTTTATTGAGCATAATCAGATTAAGATGTTTCGAAAAAAATAGGAACTGTTCAACGAATGTGCATTATATACTTCTCCAAATCGACCAGCTAGATGCACTTGAACCAAACTTTACGGCGTGTAGATACAATCATGCAATCACTCGCAGTATGACAGTATCGAAAACACATCCGTCTGGCAGTGGCGGTAAGCCACCGGTAAGGCTAGGGCAGCAGTACCATTGTGACGCACAACAAAGGCATACTTCGTTTTAAATTTAATTAAGACAGCATTCCATTTGCTCTACGGCAGATGCAAATAAACCTATCACAGCGCGGAACGGGGCAACCGAACAGGCAACCGGGAACCGGGTTTTTGCTGGTTTGTTGCCGTTTGCCGATCCGGATGCGGTGGTAAACTATTCAAGCGTCACTGCGAATACACCCGGTACCGGATTCACGAAACAGATATCTTTATTCATTCAACCCGAGTGCATTTGAATGCGGCAAAATGCCCCCTTTACCGTTTTGCCGAGGGTGTTATTATTAAAACCGTATGTAGCGCATAATGGTTTTGCCGCGGCGAGCCGGCAAAGGCTTACGGAGGCACGTTCCACGGCTCTGCGGTACCGGCAGCAGCCCTACCACCCACCTCCAGTATCCAGCATGCTCTGCTATATTGGCTTATTGATCGCAGATTACCCATATTTTACCCGTGGGTCATCTTTATTTGTCATCGGTGCCGTAGTGCTGGGCCGCTGAATGGTGAAAGAGTTTTTCCCTCCCCGTCGAGAATTTCATCTGCACTGCACAACACCCCGACCAAGCGGCGCAAGCGGACCCGAAACAGTATGGTTTTGATATATGATTCTGTTTAGTATTCTTCGGTAGGTAGTGAATGAAAAGAAATTAATCTCATTCCACGCTCAGTTGACAATGGTAACGACAATTGTTTCCAAACTGATGAGGGCTGAAGAATGGGTCTACTCCTCTCCGCCACAAAGCATCCCTCGACCCAAAAACGGTGATCTGGTGCGCTTCACGCTACTGCCATTGCCGCTGTCCTTGCCGCTGACAAACAAAACACTTCACCCGCCCGAGTACCGTGCGAGGAGTGAACAAAATTGGATTCCTTTTTGATTCCTGCTAAACGGTCGGTTCGCGCTGCTGCCATAACAACCGGGCATCGTAAAGTCGAAGTATTTTCGCCAACGCCCCTCCAAAACCTGGTTCCACATCCTGGTCATGGCACCAACGGTACATTCCAGTTATCTCGCCCGATATTGCCGCTTTTGTTCTTATTGCGCGCTCCAGCGACTTAGAAGGGGGTGTGCGTGTGTGTGTGTGTGTGTGTGTGTGTGTGTGTGTGTAGCTGGCATCTACCGGTAAGCGAGAAATCTGCAATGTGAGCGGGACAGCACGATACGGGCAAAGAAGAAACGTATAGGGTGGGCGTCAAGATTCCGGTTACATGCATTGAACTACGAATTTCCAACTATTGAATAGAAATTTATTTGCTGCGGGTGACAGTTGCAACACTTTTGGTGCGTGGGCCCGCGCAAAACGGAACATCAAACGGGCGACACGCGCGCGCGGGTACGAAGTGATAAAAAAAAGCGTAATAACCGCAGCCGACCGGGAGTCGCAGTCCTTCAAACCGGTGGAGAAGCAGCAGCTAGGGTGATCGTATCATTTTCCCTATCTTGATTTTATTCTATTTTTTTCTCCTGTTTTTCTTCTGATTGTTTGTTTGATTTTACTGCACGGACAGCAACAACAACAACAACAACAAAAATGTACATCGACGTACAGGCATCGGCAAGAACTCGTGTTCCAACCCTGACGCATGGCAGTAATTGGACCGCTACACCGCTTCAGCCTGGTTTCGTTCGTGTTGCCCGCAAGATGCTTCGGTGTGCAGACGTCGGGTCCATTTGGGTTTGGCAGTTTTGCGACGTGTGTTTCGGATGACCACTTCAGCAGAGCATCGATACATCAATCCTTTTTTTTTCTTCTTCTTGGGTAAACATATTCGTAAGTTATTGTTGGATGGTAAAAAAGAAGGAAATCTTTGTCTGATTTTAATGTTTCAATTGGATCGTCCTAGAAAGCTTAACCCTTAGTGGAACAATTAGGTTGACTGTTTCGATGTGATGTAGGCCAGATTTGTCTAGTCTTTTTCCTTGGAAAAGAGTCCTTGGAAAGTTCAATATATCATGGTACTTCAATGTCTAAAAGATTTAAACGATAATTATTTCAATCATTTCTGAAACACACAATGATGACGGAGTTTACGGAGGGAATTCTCTTGATTCTCTCCTACTATAGCAAAGAACTTCAGGTGAAATGGCGACATCTCTAGTGTCTGAAGAAAATTGTTTACCTGCTGGAAGTTGTTATTTAAACAAAACTAGAGCAGGAACATACACCTAATGAACGTTCTCTGTTGCTTGAAAGGTGGTGGGATCTATTAGAAATTTTATATTACGAGCTACGCAATCAATTATGACGAGACATGCACACGATTGCCTTACCAGGCGTTCAACAATTCCTCTTAACAACACACTCCAAACCGCAAAAAAACACACACACTTAGACCGTGTGCGGAACCACCACATCCTTAAGGGTTTAAGGTGAAGATAAATCAGAGTGCAGTGCGGGAGAAGAATGCTTCAAAAAAAATTATCTGTCAATAACGGTCTCCCGATCCTCCGTTCCGGTTATCCGCCAGCTATTGAAAATCAAACAGAGGGGTTAAAGTTCTCTCCTTCTTCCTCTCTCTCTCTCTCTCTCTCTCTCTCTCTCTCCTCTACTCTGTGTCTTTCGCACTCCATTTCTCTGCCATTTGCGATCAATGGGAGAAATAAATAAAAAAAAGGGTGTCCCTTTTCGGAGGTCGTGTTTTATTTACATTTATTCTCTCGAAAGGAGATGTTTTGATCCGGTTGATAAAATACGACCAATTGATTGTGCTAACAATGCAACAAGCGCTTACCGTGTGCTCATGGGTTAATGGAAGTGGGGGGGAGGGGAGGAAAAAACAGGATTAGACGGAGTCACCGATGTTGTTATGGCGTTTGCATTTGTCACACCGACAGGAACGACCCGTATGGGTGTGTGTGTGTGTGGGTATGGGAATTAATTCGCTTACAATTAATGTGATATATTTGTGTCCTTTCTCACCACATTGCACAAAGCCGGGGTAAACGTATTAGGTACGGTAGTTTATTATAGCGACAATTTTATTATATACCTTTATAGTTTATTTTTATACAACACTTTTCACTCGTTTCACCAAACTTATTGTATTTTTGCTTGTAGTGTTTCTTTTCTTTTTTTTTGTTTTGTTTTGTTCTGTTAGCAATATGTTTTTTTGTTGTGTTTGTGTTGCCTGTTAAGTATACTTTAACAGTGTGCTAGTTGTTTCTTGAATAATATTTAGCTGGATTTGATATTCTCCAAACCGCACAATGCCTGATTCAATTAGTAGCTTCGTGTGGCTTCCTTTGCGCTTCACTAGGAGTATGTTGTTGTTGTTTTGTTTTGTTTTGTTTGTTTTTACTTTTTACGAATCGCCTCTTCAAACAAGCAGAACACAAAACTTTCTTTTTTTTCACGGTTTTGTGCAGCTTTTTTATGTTTTTTTTTCAGTTTTGTTTCAGGGTTCGTTCGTGTTTAACGTGTTTAACCTACGCATGATAATTATTATTCCCTCTTGCTTTCCGTGCTGCCAAGCGATGAAGGGTGGAGTGAGATTTTTTTTTGGGGGGGGGGGGCACATAAGTTGCGTTCCCAAGTATTTCTTGGCTACGCTTACAGCATTCATCTCCACTTGACGGGAAGGGAAAGCAAAGAGAAGGAAAATCCCTGCGGTAACAATTTACATTAAAATTAATCATAATTCCACTCCACTCAACATCTTCATTATCATTATCGTCACCATAATAATAATCATCATCATCATCATCTGATTAGGTTGTGGAGAAGAGAGGGGAAGGAGGGCAGGGACGGGAGACATAAAAGAAAAGGAAGGAGAATGATGTAATGATGAAATGTAAGATGTAATAAGTAGATGGAAACGGTGTCAGTGTAAAATCAGTAAGCTTAGTATTATAGGCATGATGGAGACGCGCTTGGTGACATCTTGCTTTAGCGCACTGGTCGTACTCTGGTGAAGTCAATGTAACTACTGCCCGTCAAGGAAACATGCGTGAGAAAGCGGATCGGGGGGCTTTTTTTGGGGGGGGGGGGGGCGAAAGTACATTCTCCTTACTCTGTGCCATCCACACAGGGACTGTTGGCTGCGGCAGGTGCACAGTTCTGGCCCAAACCCGGCGGTTCCGGTTGTTGCGACTGCTCCGGATCCTGCAGTATAGTCGGCAGGTAGCCGGTACCGGTGTACGGTGCGGACAGGAAGCGTTTGGTGTGGGCCTGCTGCAGAAACGAGTACCGCACCGTCGGACTACTGAACGTTCCGGAAGGCATCAATGGCGAGAATGCCGACTTCACTGTAAAAGATGGTGAAGGTGTTGGAACACTTTTCACACGGGGATGGACAACGCACGGTACAAGAGAGGTTTTAGGGTACAACCACAACGCAACGCAGCCGGCGGATGCCGGATCCGCAACAACCTACCTGATGGGTGAATGAAGCGCATCGTCACCGCAAAGCATCGCTTCCATGGCCTGCACCACATCGCCACGGTAACGCTGGAGCAGTAGCTCCACCTCGCTCCGACGCCGGTTCGGGAACACTCTGGTGGAACAAGAACACGAGGATTTCTCCTTGAAGAATATTGCAGAATACCAAAGATTGCAACACTTACCGCAGCAGAACATCCACCGGTGAGCGTTGGCTCGAGGCTTGGGAGGCACTGACACCGATGGCTTGCTGGTACTGGGTAGCGACCGGTTGCTGGCTGTAAGGCAGAAAGCCGGCACCACCGTTCGTTACCGGTACTAACGTCGCTGGCTTCGTATATACATTCGGGTCTTTCTTGAGGCTCAAATTTTCCGGCGCAATCGAATCGTCCGGCGTGGAGTCAACGTCCAGATCCGACTCGGGCGAACTCGGCGGTCCGGTCTGGCTCGGGGACTGTTTGTCCAGCGGCAGGGAAAACAGCGATGACTTGTGCCGTGGACTGCTCGGCGATGACTCCGACTCCGTATCGTGGTCCGTCTCCGTTGATATGCGCTGACGTTTCGGTCCTGCAAAACGGGACCAAATATAGACTGGAACAGTTATTATGAGCTCTTCCAAGTTTTAAAGTTCGATAACTTCATATCCCTGAAGAATGGAGAGTAAGATATTACATATTCCGTCGGGTAATCGACACTTTGTTTTGTGTTTTTGTAAAATTTTACGAAGGAGTACCTCCGAGGAGTGACTAAACAACTATTGAGGTCTTTTTTGGATTGTCTATTGAGGACATTTGGTCGAAACTTATTGGACATCACTGAGTGACTAGGGATCGCATAGATAAACGTCCTCCACACCAAGAAGTAAAGTGTTACAAATTCCTACACCATATTCGTGAGAGAACTCCTGCTATTTCTGGTATTTCTTGGGCATTCTGTAGCTTCAGGATGAACATAATTACTGGGTGAGATTTCCCAGATAACATCCTGTGGAGTGAAAAGATCCGTGGCCACTACGTCTAAAGCCGAAGTTTACTGGCAACAAAATGTCACTCTACTCTACAATGTAGTAAATTATCCTGAGCTTAGACACTTAGCACCTGTAGCGAGCAATCAATCAACGCGCTAATATTGCGTATTGCTTCGTACTGTTGATCATTCAAGTTTGGATGATGTCAAACGGTCACGAACGTTTCGCAGCGGGGCTATAGAAAAAAAAATCAAAGTTCACGTCGGTGCAGTACAGTAGGTAGGTACCGCCGGTGTCATCCCGTACGGTACCGGCCACGGTTTCGTTCGGCCAGCCACTTCGAGCGAATGTCTTTAAATGCTTTTAAGCAAATATTGACATCCTTCCGGGGGCCGAAAAATGGTTTTATCCCAAAACAATGGAGTGGAGTTTCAATATTTGCCCAAAGTAGGTTATTTATGTTAAAATAGCTTGGGCCCAACCGTACCGATACCCGGACAAGAACACGGAACGCAACAGTGTACGTGAAAGTTTTGAAGAAGTCAAAATAGTGCCCCGCGACCCACGACCGCATTGGTGGGGTGTCCCGGTTTCTACCAAATCCGAATACCCTGGTGATCTTTGCCACCGCATCCGCGGTCGACGGCAAACCACTCGTGCGATAGAGTTTCAACCTGTAGGAGATGTGTTAGGCTGCAACAGTAAACACTCGAGCGAGCGCAGGTAAGTAGACATTTCCTGCAAAACCCGCATGGGTGAGGAAATGAGCGACAACAAAACAAAATAAAGAGCTGAACAACGAAAAAAAAAAAGACATCCAGCGGTAAGGTAACAACACAGCAGGCCCTGGAACCAACAGCAACAACGAAAAAAAAAACTTTAATCATTTCAAATGCAACAGCTTCTGTTTGGTGTGCCCCCTTTCCTCGCCCTCTTCCCGCCGGGGGTTGCCAGGACGTGATTTAACGGCCCACGGCGATACTTCTCAAGTGGGTGCTCCTTCTCCAAAATGGGTTTTTGACTACGGATGTCAAATAAATGACCATCCCCGACCAAACCATCTGGTGACATGTGTGTATGGAATGTTGGTGTTCTCTTCTTCTTTTTTCCCTCTTCTTCTTTCTCTTCTTCTTTATTCATATTTGTTGCCATTCTACTTACGCTGCCCGTGTCTCAACGATAGCCCGTTTTTGGGGTAGCAGCACTTGATGAAATCAAACAAATTCATTAACTGTATTTTGTACCAGCGCTTATTGTGCCAGCCTGTAGATACTGTTTAGCCGCTGTGGACGTGTGAGGGCGAAGAAGGGTGGAAGAGAGCGTACACCAGTGGCGGGCCATTTATTTTCATTTTGATTTGTTCAGCACGCAAGCGGATGTCGTAGCGGATGTCTTCACAAGTTTTTCTACGCGGTAAAATTTGTTGTTTAATTGTATTAATTCGCATGCTGTGTGTTATCATCTTCATCTTCAGATTTCATGAAGCAGGACTATATGCAGTCTTCCCTAAAATATTTGCGTTCTTTGACCGTAGCGTTGTAATTGCTAAATTTCCGAAGCTCATAACGAACGATATTCGCACAGTCCCACCAAACATTGTTGACCTCTACTGTCACCTGTCACCCCGTCACTAAACGCTTAGCAATCGTCGCGTTTGTGAATGCGATTAAGAATTTTTTTGAGAAACTCTATATAAAAAAAAATTGCTTCATTTTTTTCCCAAGGCTCATTTTTGGAACAACTTTGCCCCATAACTCGGTCCCTCAGATGCCCTCAGATGTCTGTGCCAGAGGTTATTCAAGGAACCAAGTTCCATACCCTGTTTGAGAAAATGTAAAATTTTCCTCATTTTTTCTGCAACTCAGCAAAATTTTTAAATGTGATATATTTGAATGCGAATTTGTTGCAATAAGTTTCTTTTCACTCAAACAATGCTTTAAATTAAAAAAAGGATAAAAAATGAGGAAAAAATTTAAAAAAAAAATTTTACTCGATAATTTCATAAGGCTTACCCCTTGCCATTTTTTTGAGAAATTTTGCAAAAAAAAATGAAATTGATTTATTTTAATGCCAATTGGTTGCAATGAGCTTCTTTTCACTCAAATAATGCTTAAAATAAAAAAAAGAGTGAAAAATAATAAAAAATTCAAAAAATTCAAAAAAATGAAAATTTACTAAGGCTCATTTTTGCACCAACTTTTGCCTATAACTCGGTCGGTATCTAACGGATCGCCAATCTTTAACCTGTGGTCGATAGATGGCATCAATGGCTATATTTTCTTCTTGGATGGCCATGCCCTCAGATGTCTATGCCAGAAGTTATTCGAGGAACCAAGTTCCTTACCCTGTTTGAGAAAATGTAAAATTTTCCTCATTTTTGCACCAACTTTTGCCTATAACTCGGTCGGTATCTAACGGATCGCCAATCTTTAACCTGTGGTCGATAGATGGCACCAATGGCTACATTTTCTTCATGGACGACCATGCCCTCAGATGTCTGTGCCAGAAGTTATTCGAGGTACCAAGTTCCTTACCCTGTTTGAGAAAATGTAAAATTTTCTTCATTTTTGACTAATTTAGCAAAATCTATAAATATGATATTTTTTAATGCAAATTCGTTGCAATAAGTTTCTTTTCATTTAAACAATGCTTTAAATTAAAAAAAGAATAAAAAATCAGAAAAAAATTTAAAAAAAATTTTCACTCGAAAATTTCATAAGGCTTACCCCTTGCCATTTTTTTGAGAAATTTTGCAAAATAAATTAAATTGATTTATTTTAATGCCAAATTGTTTAAATAAGTTTCTTTTCACTCAAATAATGCTTTAAACAGAAAATAAGAACAAAAAATTTATAAAAAAAATCTAAAAATTTGAAAATTTCATAAGGCCTTAACTTTTTTTTTGGGGAAATTTTGCAACATATTATAAATTGATTTATTTTAATGCCAATTGGTTGAAATAAGTTTCTTTTCACTCAAATAATGTTTTAAATTAAAAAAAGAATAAAATATTATAAAAACACTAAAAAAAATCCATAAATTTGCTAATTGATGGTCCGTTCTGTTGACACATCGTCCCTGGGCTTAAAAACCTTGCCTTTTCCATCGACTTCATCAAAACAATAAATGTGTTACTTATTATAATTTTCTTTGTTTAAATTAATTTAATTTAATTTAATTAAAATCGATTAAAAACGTTAACAAACTTGAAGTCGCGCCAGAATCGCAACATTATTTTGGAAAATTGACCTAAGCATGTAGTGACGGGGTCAAAGTTAAAGTTAGCTGTCAAAAATGGGTTTGAACATGCACAAATACGACGATAAACTGTTTGTAATGATCTACTACCTTCGGGTGTAAGGGAGAATTGCACCGACACGTCAATTACATCCGAGTATCGTTCGAGTATTTGAACATTTCGTGAAACAATTTGAAGAAAAAAAAACAGTAAATAATGGGATGCGATTAGCACGGGTAAATTGTTGCTGAATTAATGCTGCTAGGCACCTAAGCCCCTTTTTATTGTGATGCCTTCCGTTCGTGTCGATGGTTTAAATTTACTTCACACCCCACCCTTATCGTACACCCCTCCCTCCACAACCGGAAAAGGGATGTAATATGGGTGAAGTGTAATTAACTGCGGTTGAATATAAATTTGTTTGACACACTGCAACGATGGTATTGACACATTCACCCATGGAAACCCCTTTGCAGCACCCCCCCCCCCCCCCGAAACCATCTTCCACCGGCGAACAAACCACCAGCAAAGCCAACCCTTCAACGTTGCGGGTGTTTTCTTCCCCTAAGGGCACATTCCATTCGGCTAAAGTGTGGAAAACGCAAACCATATTGCATGGATCATTTTAATTTGTTCGGTTGTGCTGGTATTATCCCCCTACTACCCCCTCCCTTCCTCCTTCTGTTTTCCTTGCCGGTAAGGGAAAACATTCTAAAAAGGAAAAAAAAATAAAAGGGATGCTGGGTCGGAAAAAGTGAAGGGTGATGAAGATAATTACTTTCCATCAAATCATCACCATAAAATTGAGCTCACGCACACGCTAGATTAAGCCCGAAGAGGGACACAGCGTTTAGCGTGGAAAGCCACAAAACCAGCCGCCACGCGACGCATGGAAAACCGGAAAAAATTAGGAAAAGCAGAAGCGCAAAATAAAAACACCCTTTTTTTCTGGCTGTGCCACGCTAGCCGATTCGAGGTAAATAAAGTATTGAAAATAGGAGAAAAATCAAATAGAAATAGCACCCGATTTTCCATACAGGATCACGGGGGCGGGATGGGGAAAGGAATCGGAAAAATAAGGCCAGTAAATCCTCTTCAGTGTCGTTTTTTGGGGGGGGATTTTACAGCGAAAAAAAACCGAAACACTCCAACACGGTTCAAAATTTAATTGGAAACCACGGCCCAAAAAACCCAGAAAACTTTTCTGTCCGAAAAGTCGTTTTTCCTAACCCCACCCCACCACCCCCACTCGCATGATTTATTGGTGGAAAAATGTTTTGATCCTTTTACCTCCCGTCCACCTCCGTGCTGGTCGACCTTTGCGTTTTGACGGGGCGTTTTGGTATTTCAATTTTGGGACCAAAAACTCCCTCCCACCCCTCTCCCCCTCCCCTATCAGAAAAGTAAAATACTTTTGCAAAAACCATTACACCTCGGCGTGCACGCACGCACACAATACGCGATACCGGAGAGGGTGCGCATCTGCTTATGCAACTATGGGGTTTATGGATCAAATTGAAAACATATTTTCCATTGTGTGGTGTTAGCACCCGGAGGGTCGGGAGTGGGCTGGATGGCGAAGGGGACGGGGGAACGGAGGGGGAGAATAGATCATTCCCCGAAGCAGGTCTCGACATGTCCTAATAAGATCGATGCTTTGTTGATTGAGTTTCGAGTGGAAATTAAATTGTATCCCATTTACCACATTCCGCACACGAGACATAGCAAAATGCCAACGCACGAATGGTAGGGAGAGGGGGGAGGCGGTGAGGTAGAGCAGACGACTTGTGAAGAAGCGAGTGAAGAAATGGGATATGATGGATTTTCTTTAGCAGCTCGAAGGGAAGGCGGAATCGCAGAAACAGATATTTCGAATTAAGATAAACTGTCTTTTGACAGTAGATCTACCATTCAATGCCCGAGTTGTTGAGTCGATTCCGAAAAAAAACCGATCACACAGAAAAAAAAGAGAAGAATTTCAACAACCAAAAAAAAAAGGGAAAACTACACTAAACGAGAATTAAAGGAGGCTGCATGATACTTTCGTACATTACCCGAACCGTTCGTTTCGGGCGTAAAGGAAATGTAATACCTCTTGAACGGCTATTGTGCTTCAAAACCGAATGGAAAAAATAAATACACACTCACGGGTGGAGTAAGTGAACGGAACAAAAAAAAAGAAATAAAATAAATAAATAAAAACGCATCCCCTATCGGAAACCTTGGTATAAGGGATGTTTTTTTTGTTGTATATTATAATTTGCTTCTTGCTCTCTTCAGCTTTACCCTTTTAAAAAAAAGCGATGAGCTGCATGGAGCTAAACAACTGGAAGCTGAAAGAAATTAAAAAAAAAAGAAATACTATTCACAAACACACACACACACGCACGCGTTGAGTGCGGACTGATCCTTTCCTGTTAGAGGGTTGATTAAAACATTTTGCATCATAATTAAACGCCGCTGAACACACACTCAATTGGCTTCACCGTAAGGGTCATTTACTTTTGATTTTTTGTTTCGTTCCCCCTGCACAGGGCGGAGTTGTTATTAATTATTTGTGGTTTACTGTGTGTGTGTGTGTGTTTTTCCTCCTTTTCCTCTCTTCTAAAAGGGAGTTTAAATCGATAGAGAATTTGTTTAAAATCGCACCTATCGCCAGAACGAAGAATGGCAAAAGGAAGTGCAATCGAAATTGTACGCTTTATTGCATCCATAAACACTGGTACAAGGATAACAGTAGAAAAAAAAATAACAGCTCCTAATGACGTACAGTGTAGAGAAAGAGAGAGAAAAAAAGACGCACACACTTCTTGAAATAAAATTCATTTAGCGAAAACGGCAAGCGTTCCTTTTTATTTTGGTGCATTAAAGAAAGTCGAAGGACTGTGACGATTAATATGAACTAGAATGGGCCGTTTTTTTTAACTTTTGCTTAATATTTTTATTTAACATAGTTTAATGTTATAGTAACAAACAAATAACACATGAAGTAAACCAAATATACTTGTGTTTTAACACGTTTTATCGGCAACGCTATATTTAGTAGGCAAGCGTCTCTTGTTTCTAATATCGATTTTTACCAACTAAAATGTTTTTTTTTCCTGAAAGTTTTACTTTTATTCTAAATGAAAATTTATTTTTACTACAGAAAACCGTCACTGGAAGTTCACGGCGAAGATAATTTCACAGGACAAAGTGATCGCAAGCGAAAAAGGTGCGATTTGAAACAAAAGACTTCAACAAAAAAGCGACGAACCCCTCATAGAAATAAAAAAATTTAAAATTATGGTCATAGTTTGATGCTTAACGTGTGTAAATAATTATTTTATATTTTTTTCAATAAAAAGACTATTTTTACTATTAAATTATTTTAAATAAATTTATAAACTTTAAATATCTAGATACATAAAAAACAAAATTCTCATGCTTTCCATACAAACTGGACCGATCGTATGACAGTTAATTTTGTACAACCGAATAATAAATGCAAGTAGGAAAGAAAATAAATAGAAATGAATTGATAAACGATTGAAGGGATCAGGTAAACCATAGAATCAAAACATCAAGTTTAGCAGTTGACAATTTTGGCAACGCCTTAATTGAGCGGATCAGAACTGTTTGTTGCTCGGCACTACAATTGGATTAGCAGAGTAAAACCACCCAAAAAAAAAAACAAACGTATGCGTATTTAGAAAGGGCAAAAAAATGGATATATTGATTCCAAACGGACGGGGAGGGATCTATTCATTGTAAGAAAATCACTTCTTCCCAAAAGTGCGAGGGGTGGTAAGAAAAAGAAAGAAAAAAAAACAATTTATTACAAAAAAAAAACACACATACACAAATACGAAATCAATTAAAATCTGCACAATAGCGGAGCAGTGGAAATTTTCAAATTTCCAATACTGTGCAGCGTGTGCGCACCGGCGAATCCTTCACGATTCTGACACTGGACCAGCCAGCCAGACCCACTTCAAACAGCGCCCCGGGTCCGGGAACGGTAGATGGAAAACCTTCTATGAATGAAACCCGAGACCGGAGAAGTGGATATCGAGAAGGCAACTAATACCACTCCGGCATGGATGGGTTTTTTTCATTCCGGGTGAAATCGAACAAAACGGTGCCGGAGTACAAACGGCGGAAACCGAAAGGCAAGGAAAGTGCGTCCCAACGGCTACCATGCGATGAAAGATCAATGAATCTAATTGTAGCGGAGGTTACAAGTAGAAGTGTGTGTGTCTGTCTTCCTTTCGCCACTGGCGAGTCCTCTAGCTGCGTGTGTTGCCGTGCAATAAATTGCTTGTAACGGATGGGAAGCGTTGTCGATCCCGGGACCCGGATCGTGTTACAAGAGTGTTCCGGGGAAATTGGAAGAAGGAATAAAAAACATTCGTCAGGACGAACATTGTGTGTACATTGTAGCTAAATTGGGCTCCGGGTGTGTGTGTGTGTGTGTGCTTGGTTCGGTTGCAGGTATCGTACTCCTACGGCGTGGGGTTTTAATCCATTATCGATACAATAATGGAACGATTGGTTAATTGCAGGTTGGCTCTAGTGCATTGGTGGCTCTTCCAAAACAACAATTAGCGAGTGAAACTGTCTACCCGGATGCTGGAGTGTGAAATCGATAGCAATGGAAACGAAATGTGGTGAACAATGTTCGAGCAACCGCAACGTTTCTTTGTTCGTTATGCTATTCTTCTGTTTAATTGTATTGAACTAAATGTTGTGGGACTCTTTATTCCCCGAAAAGTTTGCCAGGTGCCATGAGAAACTTCACACACAAACCGTTGGAAAAAAGAGCTTTTTTGTGAGGAAATTAGAAGAAATTTTGTGGAGTCTCTTGGAGACCTTATAGTGGCTTCATATTGTTGAAGTAATCTTTGGAGTGTCTGGCGACGCCCTTCCAGGAGTTTTTTATATAAAATACACGTGTCTTTATATTCAATTCCCACAAATGTATTCAAAAAAAACTGTCTCAAAATTGTATTAGAAATGTAAGAGAAATAGTGGAGTCCTCGCTAATGGAGAGGGAATTCTTGAAGAAATCGTGGAGTCAACATGCTTTGGAGCTCAAATCTTAACAATGACGATTGTACGATTGTTTGGAAGGAGAGAACAAAAAGGAAGATATTAAGCTAGAAAATAGAAAGCACATCTCTGTATTACAACTTCTAGCGAAAGTACCTCAGTAATTATTTGGTCGATCAAAACCTCAGAGTTCAGAGTCAGAGTTCCTGACACGCCACATTTGATTGATTGAACATCATACGGCTTCTATTTTGATTGCTATTAAGATTGCTTTCCCCTCTTCCTTCCCCTCTCTCCTCTCTTCCTCCTCGTCAAAATAACCTCAATAACGGATAATAACGTTAGAATTCTGGACATGCATAAATATTAGTCTACTTACCAGGACTGTCAGGTTCGCTGCGATTCGGTGAATAGGCTGAGTGCATATGTTCGGGTCGCATTCGCTGAACGTCTGTGTCTGTGAAAGTGTAGGCAAAATCATGAAGAATGGAAGAGTATTACGATAAGGATAAGGTTTCGCCAACAACTTGCTGAGGCTAGGCTCACCTGCGTCGGCAGATGTGTAGCTGTGGTGTGTAACACTTTCCGCATCGTTTGGTGGTGATGGAATGCCACCGTGAAACTGACCGACCGACTGTACCGCTACTGGGTCGTTTGGTGGCGTTTGACCAACTCCGTGCACACCGGTCGTCCCGTACAGGAGTCCGAGATCTCGCACCTCGTTCTCTTCCTGGGCCTGTTGTCTGCGGAGTGCAACCTGGATAGGGCGCAATTAAACATATTCGAACTTAAGATGAGATCTGTTTACACGGAGATGTTTAAAGGGTGTTGGACACCACCTACCTGAGCGGCCATAACACGCTGTCGTTCGGCGATTAAGGTACATTTAGCACAGACACAGTCCCGCCAGCGACAGTAGCGCTTGTGTCCTTTGAGTGCGCTTACCTGTAACGGTTTGCCAGGAGGAGTAGAAGAAGAAGAGAAGAAACCCCGGAACAAGAAGAAGAAAAAGTCTAGCATTAGCAATTTCTTTTTGTCGGAAAAACTCGGCCGAACGAACCAACGAGCATTATACACCCGACCATTTCATGGTGAAGCATTTCTTTATTGGGGTGTTGTACAGAAATGGTGATGTGCGGAATTTAGTTGGTAATTAGTTCGTTCAATGTACCTCACGAATCATGTGCATTCTAGAGTGCGCTCTCGGTTGATTGGTGGGGCTACTAGCGAATGTCCTTGACGCCATCACACAAACACACTCAGTTGCGCAGTTATGGCAGTGACAGTGCTTTCTTTCCGCGTGCTCCAATAACGTGCCAATTGTCCGTCACTTAGATATAAGCAGATCGGTCTGCACCGAACTGAATCTTCGCAAAAAAGCAAAACTTCTGAACGGAGGAGACAGGAGTCTCCTGTCTGAAATCTTCGTTCCTCTTTAGCGCTGTCGTTTGTCAAACGCTCGTAACTCTACTAAATCAAGCTTGTTTGCTTTGCCAAAGCTACAACTAAACACTATGCAGAAGGAACCCTGGCTGACCGAAGGAACCTCATCCTGTAAGGAACCTCGTGCCTGCTGGAGCACGTTTGCGAGCACTCCTTTGTTTCTTGTTCGTACTGTGTAGGGCTGCAGTTGGGACGCCACACTTACCACTCCATGGTTGCGACATCGGGCACACTTGGGCGTGCGTTGATAGCGTTCCGAGGCTGCCCGGAGGAAAAATGCTGGTGGCAGCGCACCGAGTACCGGATGTTGCTGCATCAGATTCGACATATCGACACCGCTCGGCAAACTCATCTTATTCGCACCGGTTGCTTTACCTGCGCTTGAACGTTTCCAATTTTTTCACACCAAAAATTTTATTCCCACTCACACACACACACACACAAACACACGATTTAATCAAACACCAAAATCGTTAAATAGGTTGGGACAAGTTTTCTGAACTTTAGAAAAGGGGAAAATAACTCACTACAGTATCTTGCACGTTACAAAACGTTACAACACGTTACAACAACAACAAAAAACCCTTCTGCAACTGTTGCAACTGAGTAATAATCACACACCAACGCGCACACACACACACACTCACGGACGCGCACGCCAAACAGTTCGAGCAAAAGGAAAATGATCACCAAAAAACGCAACGTACCGCTTTTCCGGTACGGCTGGTTCGTTGATCACGAGGATCGCACGATGACGAGACGGCGGTCACAACTGTTCCTGTTCCGAGCGTAACACATTCCTCGCCGAACATTCAAAAGCAACTGATTCAAAAATGTTTCAACAATTGCCATTGCCCGTATCTAAGCGCTAAGAGCCTAAAAATCGGATAAACAAATAGGAAGCGAGCGTGCGGCAATTGCGCGATGGGGAAGGGTAACGGCGCGTTACCGGGGCGTTAGTGGGAATCCACGCTGCCGTTCGGTAACGTTGTGCGGAATGTGGTGGACGCACGGGCGGTAAAGCGCTGGATGAAACTGACGCAAAAGGCTACAAGATAAAAGAAAACAACAGCAATAAAAAAAAACACCCGAAGCCATCCTCCAATTGGTTGGATGCGAGATTTCCTAAAGCGTTTCGCCCTAAAACGGGTTTTGCCTGGATGCGCGAGCGTGACAGCTAGTGTTGCCGATTCGCCCAGCCCAAAATGGCGTGGCGTAACGGAGACGACCGGTGGTCTGTGGCAACATTGAAACGTTACGAAAGGTTGAATACATTCGGCTACCCCTAGTAGGGAGAAGAGTTCTAGGGGCGGGTAGGAAACAACAGCAACGAAAAGCGGATCGCCTGTGGAGCGCCACCTTTCCAACCACAAACACGCACACACACACACAGACACGGATACACACACACACCACAGGTTTGTCCTCGTTCGTGTTTCGTTCCTATTTTAGCGCGGGGCGAGTATATATACATGAAATACAATTATACAACTCAACCAACCGAACGTAACACGGGATGCTGGGAAGCTGTGAGACAACACCCCTATAAACCATGTATCCTTGCGAGTCGAAACGCTTACCAGCACAGCAAGCGGATGACGTATACGGACCGAAGTTTCTCACATGGGCCCCCCGATTTGTTTTGTCTCGCTCTCGCCCGCACGCACGATGTTGCGTTCGGATTACGCTGTCACGATACAACGATAGGTCGCCGTACGATCGCGCGCCGCACGGTAAATGTAGCGGATCCATATGGCCGACTGCTTCAGCTCGAATGGTGGATACGTGACTGCCCCTCCCCTGCCCCTCCCCTCCATCCATCCATTCCACCTCAGCTGGCTATTATGTATCGAGCCGATCGGACACACTTTGACGAACTCCTTATTTAGTTGCAACGCATCTATATCCGTGTCGACCTAGCTCCACGAAATAAAACCAAATAAAAAAAACCACAAACACAGCACATAGAAAGGGGGGACACCACACTACTCCTACTATTATCCTTCAGCCTATTAGAGGTATAACTGGACAGTGCACTTCACCGGTAAACGGTTTCAAGTTAAAACACTGTATCATTATCTAAAACTTGCTCGCTACTATTATGAAACATTCGTGGAATATCGGCCACATTTTCATCCGAACACTGTGCGTGCAATTTTCATAGAAATGTAGCATTACCGGGATTTTGCGATAGTCGATTTCCGATTTTCTACACTGATGGGGTTTTGTTGATACGATTTTTGAATGTTAATTTATTAGTGTATTAGTAACTGTAATCGTTCGAATGCACACGATGAACTTGTTCACAATCCAAAGAGATATTTTTTGTTTGTTCATTATAGCAACTTGTTCTGTTGTTTATACAAGTATACTTGTTTTATACAAGTATCAGATGAATTTTAACATTTTTACTAAGAATTGTTACAATAGTTAAAAATAATAACCAGATTGAAACATTCGACGGTACTTACTATAATGGCAAAAGGTTTTGTGTTTGATTCCTTTTAGTGTTAAAATGGTTTTGTAAAGGTAAGTAATTGGTAAGAAATTTATAGATAATTATAGAAGGCGTTTGCAAGAGCATTAAGTAAACATTCATCTGCGTATTCATTGTCGTAGATCACTAAATTGTGATTGGGAAAAGATTATGGTGAAAGCACTTAAGAGTCTATTTTAAAGTTGTTACTTTTAAAATTACAGTGGAACGCCGATTATCCGGCAACCTTTTATCCGGCTGTCCCATTATCCGTGCAGCTCGGAAATGACAGTTCCCAAGGTCGAATTGACATATTAACTACAAAACCAATGACAGCTTGAATTAAAAGCCTTATTAGACAATAATACTATTTGCTCAAGTTCGACCAAATAGAACAGATTTATGGTGCAAAGTGTAACTAAGAAAATTAACCTCTTGCTTTAGAGAAGAAAAAAAGTCCAACCATTACCCACTTAACACTAATATTTATCAATAAAAAGAGTTCCGCCTACTATCCGTCATATTCGATTATCCGATAAGGGAAGAGTTCCTATGAGCACGGATAATCGGCGTACTTTACTTGTACTTTTAAAATGAATTCACGTATACTTTTAGTGTTTTGTTATGTTTTAGAACAGATACAATACAGGATTTGATATTTAACAGCTTTTGCTGCATTGTACTAATCAAGAAATATAGCAATAATATAAGAAAAGAGCAGCAATTGATAATGCAATTAGTTTTTAACGACCACAAAACGAATTCAGTTGATGTACTTAATGTGTTTTAGTAGTTTTTTCTCGTTTAAAGGAAAAAAATATACAAAGAGTAGATTTTAAAACGTATTAAGAAGATAAATTTGTTAAAACGAGAAATAATATATAGAAAATGGCGAACAAAATATGAACTCTTGTACTCTATTTACAATTTAGAGCTATTAATCAGATTCCTGTAGCGATAAGCGTTGTGTAAATCGATAGTGACGGTGGTGAAGATGGAAACTGATCCGAGTTCTTATCATTATTCATTCGTTTATATATGAAAAAAGTGGAGAAAATAAAAAAAAAGGTAATGTGCATGGACACAGAATGAAGTTGGTGAAAGGAGTGTTCGTTTAATAATCTTATCGACACATACCTGGTGCTCCGGGTGCTCGATCAAAACTCGCACCGAGAACATTCGAACCGCGCGTATAGGATATTGAGCAATTTTTAAGGAGTGGCATTTGTAGACAATTCAACTGATCGGAAATGCCGGAAGTGCCACATAGACAAAAAGCCAAAGTGTACTAGTCGAACCCACCCACAACGCTAGTTGTGGAAAACAGTGGAAAACCCCCACGCTTTTCTTGAGATACCTGCAGTGTCAGTGGGAAAACAATAGCTACATAGCTATATTATATGCTTCATGTGCTGCCGGAATGGTTTTATGAAGCAACATTTGAGTGGCACAATTTTTTTTTTGTTATAACATTCTCAATAAATGGAATTCCATTTCCACGGTTGCTGCTGCTGCTTGGGGGAACGATCGTGGGGGAAATGGTTGAACGTTTTCCATCAATGTATACATATGAATGTGGTTGACACGCCATCGCTAAGCTGCCCATTTGCATGTATTTGAATTCATATCCTTCCGAAAGGAAAAACTTCCGACAATGCTTTAGAATTCGGTGACGTACAGTTGATGTTACAGTAAATGCAGCAGGTAAACAAAACCCCGCGCAAAAAAAAGAAGAAGGAAAAACTGAAAACTGCCACAAACTGCTCCCCAACAACGGCAAACACGCGTTTATCATGCACAGAATGTACCCCCAAACGCCCAATACCCCAACACAGCCGAGCTCTTTGCTGACAGGGGGCTTTAATTGTCAGTGCAACAGAATAGCCAGTGTTTATCTACTTTTGCTTGCAGCTTGACAGCCCGGATCAGCCGCAGCCGCGAAGACGCGCTCGCGTGCGAAGCATCCGAGAGCGAGACGGCTAGCTTAGCGCCGAACGCCCGAAAGCGAAAAAGAGGGCGTGCCCGAGCGAAACGTCGTCCTTGTTGGGCCGCCAAGCGATGCGAACTGTTTCAACGCGTATATGCCACACGGCGAAGGACTTTCCACAAGTCAACTCGTAACAGTTGCCCGCAGACAGACGACCGCGCGAAGGGGATGGATACGATGGATATCCGCCCGGTTTGTATATTATGTGGCACAACCGCGGTTCGTGGGTTTTTTTTAGGGGGGGGGGGGGTTGGTCGATCCTCTCAAGCCGTACATTTTCATTTTATAACAGTAGAAGAACAAGCGCGCACAATGGTCGTAAAATGGGTCTAAAGTGCCTTTTCGGATAGACTAGCGAAATGTTGTGTGTTTCGTCTGGTGGAGCCTGAGGGGGGGGGGGGGATGGGTGGAGAACATTCTGCGCACTGGCGTATAATAACCATTTGTAGCTATAGCCTACGTGGTGGTCGGTTTTGTACCGGAATGCTACATGGTCACGACATTAACATGCGAATATAAATAGTGGCTGATTGGTGGTAGCGTTTTACCGTCCCTCGTCGTCATAAATTCCGCCACCTTCGTACATAATCTTCGACACACCCGGGCTGCTTTTATGTTATTTTGAAATTTTCTGTTAACAGTACTTAATATTCTGTAGAATTACCTTTCACAGTGAAATCCATAACAACTTAGCAAAAAAGGTATATTAGTGTAACAATATTAACCATGCAGCATTTGCGAACTTTCTACAAACTATTATTATTTTTTCATATATCTCTTTTTTCTCCTTATCTCATCTCAATTTCAGTTTTATTGAAGTTTCCAGATTATCCTTTTTTCCAATGATTGAACCAATCGTGACATAACCATACTATCGATGCGGTTTTTCCATCAACCATTCATCTGAAGTATACACACCCCAGAACAGGCAAACGGAACATTGTTCATTTGGGTTCCCATTATGGTTCGATAATTTTCGGACATCCTTTGTGTTCAGCCGTGTCACTCCAGGAAGCAAAAAACACCCCCCCGCACGGGTTGACAGCTGAGATCGTCTGAAGGATGGATGGATTATCTATCGAGAGGTCCATGATGGAAACCGTGATTACAACACCAAAATTTTTCAAATCACACACCACCGACACCATTGCCGGGTGTCCGGAACAAAAGGGATATGTTACAGTTTTTTGGGGCATTGATGAAAATGTTAAAGTATGATACAAAAGTTCCTTCCCATTGACCCGGATCAAACGGAACAAAAGGAATTAACAAGCGTAAATAGATCTCCATCATTTTCATTCAAAGTATCTGGGTTTGGAAAAAGGAACATATTTTCATTTTTCATTAGTAGAGGATTTAAAACAAACAGACATATTTTAATTTGTCTTATTTAAAATACATTTTTCTCATAATCGTAATATCCTTATAGTACCCTCTAGTTGAAGCAGTTCCACCAAGCATTGCACGCATTACCCTTCGCATTTGCTGTCCGTTTGCCGACTGCCCGTCTATAGTAACGGTTGGTAACGTTTAAGCGCGCGCGTTGAAGCTTTCGCCCTACGCGATGAACTCGCTCGCGGATGAACCGAAGCTTACGCGAATGAACCGGCGTTTGTTCATTCGCAAGGACCGACCGCGGGAAGCAAAATCCTGTGTAAGCGCAGTTCACACGGTACACATTTATAGCAAGTGTCCTGTAGAATCGTGGCAACGGTGAAACAAAGATGCTTGTGCCATAAATATTCGCCTTGTCTTGTCTTCGCAGGATACGTCAGTTTGGCCATGGTATAGTAGCGCCGGCGCACTGTAGTATGCATCAACATTCGCTGAAAATGCGAATATCCTGTGTATGGTTTCTGAGGTACAAATAAGCAAGCTGTTAAAATGTACGTGCAACACCCAAACGTAGTGTAAACAGTGGTCTGCCATCTGTACTGGAGGAAACCATCTCCAGGTTTTTTGGTAAGTATAGATTTCGAACTCCTGCAGCGGTTGTTACGTAAAAAAAAGACGGAAAACACAAATGCTGCTGGAACGGCAAATGGACAACGAACACCAAGGGATGGCATAAAAGATGTACATCTTGTCACACTGTTGTTCTGTCCATTCTGCAGTGAGTAAATGGCACACGGCAATAAAGGTCTGGCAAGTGTTTACAATCAACGTAGTGGACAGCTGAACGTAAGCGACTCGAGTATTGCCGGTACGGAACCGAAACGTTACCGACTGTTTGCTGCCCATCGCGAACGAACGCCCCAAACGGACGGAGCTCAATGCGGAATGACTTAAAGCAGGGAGAAAGGTCCACCCTACAACAATGGTGCAATTTATGGAGAGTGGCGTCGACAACCAGCTGGAAATGAACGACATGAATATTGCTGATCGTCTGCAAGGTATGGAAATAGTGTGAGGAACACGAACGTGAGGTACTTACTGTCACCTTTCTGTCTATCCCGGATCACCCCCTGTAGCGCATATGGAACTTACAACATTTTTTGGCTTAGCATTGGGATTTGTCGCACTCGTCTTGGTTTTGTTCCTGTACGTCAATAAGATACGATGCTTCGGAACGGCACCACCGTTCCTTCCGTTTGATGAGCATCTGATATCGGAGAAAACATTCCACCGCATTCGTAAGTATATTGGAAACGCATAAGAGTTGGTACCACTAAGTACTATCTAGTGAGAACTCATGCAGGAGATGCATCAGCACAATATACCAAGGTTGTTAAAAGATTTCTAGGAAGATATAACTAATAATACACCCCAACTTGCAGGGAATCGCTTCGCCTATGACGGCAACAATAGTTCCGATTCGGAGGACGATACGTTGCGTCGGCTAAAGCTAGAACCTTGCGGTGAGAGCTATAGTAATAGCATCTCCTGTTACCATGCCAACGAAAGTACCCTCGACCACACGCCAAACTTTAACAGCTTTAACAAAATTCTGTCCGGCTGCAAGCATGTGCACTCGTCGCGCGATCCACTGGCAATGGCCGAAGGTGGCAAAATTGGGATGCCCCATTCCAGCAACGACTGCAGCTCGGGTAGCTCCAACGAGGTGAACTTAGATTACAGCACGCGCCTATCGTTGGATGCGCACGTCAGCAACGATCGGTTAGCGAACAATGGTGGCAACGCCTCATTGGACGGCTGCCTGACGGGTTCGATGGATTTGAAGCATAAGGGCGAATCGCTGCTACCGGAGCTGACGAAGGAAAGTGATGAGCGTGATCCAGCATCCAGGAAGAAACCGACCAAGGTGGTTACGAACAATCGTACCGAGGTTGGTAGTGTCGGGATCTGTTTCGATCCGGATGTACCGGTCACCAATTTGAAATGTAAACCGTTTGCGGAGGAAAGCGTACCGACCGCTAACTCCGTGGTCGGTTTTGAGCAGACAGCACTAACACAGCAGGATAGCCTGGACGATGTGCTCAGTCTCAATAATGATGTAAGTACGATCTATCTTGCTTCCCTGTTTGCTTCAAACAATACGTCTTAACCAATTTCTTGTTTACATCTTTTCACCTGTATGCGATACCGTAGTGTATTTTAGTGTTTTCGCATGAGCCACTCTACGATACGAGTGACCTCAAGTCACTCAAATCAGACGGCGATGCCGCTGTCACTGCGGCTAGCTTTGATGGGCCTACCACGACAACCGGTTCCAATGGGACGCTTGAAATATCGCTACTGTATGACGCACCGATGCGCAAAATGACCGTGCACGTGCTACAAGCCCGTGGCATCTCCTCCAGAGGCGATAAGGGTCAGCTGACGCACACTCAAGTCCGGCTGCTAATGTTGCCGGCGAAGCGCCAAAAGCACAAAACTAAAATCCGCTCCGGCGAGAACCCACAGTTTATGGAAAGCTTCTTGCTGCATCGTGTCAATCCGGAGGAGGTGAATTCGATGGGTTTACGCATCCGGGTGTACGGGTGCGAAAGGATGCGCCGCGAACGGTTGATCGGCGAAACGATCGTCAGCTTTGCAAACATCGATCTGGAGCTGGAGACGAACTTGTGGCTACCACTGGAATCACGCGCATCAAGTTCGGTAAGTTTAGGTGGCAGAGTGGTAAGGAAACGATGATAATGACGATGTTGCTTGATTTAATCTCACCCAGCAGGATACAGCTTCCACAAGCGATTTGCTGAGCATTGCACGGTCGGATAGTGCTGGATCGACCACTTCCATGCAGCATGGTGGAGTGCCGGAGCTGTTACTTGGCTTAGGGTACAATGGCATTACTGGACGTCTTACAGTTGAGGTAAGCGACCCAAACACTTGTTGGGTAATCCTGTAAGATCTTCAGAAGTCGTTTTATTAAGAGTTACTAAGACCCCAACATGAATTATTAATTATTACTAAGATTCCAGCAAGAATTACCTTTCCCGTTCCGAGATAACCTCACATTCAATATGTCAGAAATGACAGACACCGCCATTACGTCAAAACAAAGTTCATGGACTTGTTAACTGTCTAACTATTAGTAGACTACTGTTGACTACTAGTATTTGTATCTTCTCCTTTTGCAGATTGTTAAAGGAAGCCATTTTAGAAACCATTCTCTGCCCAAAGTCCCTGACACGTACGTCAAACTCTGCCTCGTAAGCAGCATGGGTCAGGAAATTGCACGATCCAAATCCTCCACCAGGCGCGGTCAATCGAATCCACTGTTCAAGGAAACGTTTATATTTCAGGTAAAGCTTAAACACTGCCGTTATCACCCTGATCACGTTTACTAAACATAACTACTTGTCTTGTCGCACGCAGGTGGCGATGTTTCAACTGAACGACGTGACGCTGATCGTGTCGGTGTACGCCAAGCGCAACATGAAGCGCAACGAGATGGTTGGTTGGTTTAGCATGGGGCTCAACTCGAGCGGACCGGAGGAAATGATACACTGGAACGAGATGCGCGAATCGAGCTCGCGGTCCGAGCTGATTACCCGCTGGCACGTTCTGGTCGATTCCTGATTTTAATCCACTCCCTTACGAGCGTCACCGCCGCGTACAAACTTCGCCTAAATCGCAACGGTGACGCCGGCCGGAGGGAACACGAATTGGTTTTTGAATTTGCAATACGCTCTATGAAACGAAGCGTAAAAGAAAAAAACACAAACAAACAAACAAACAAATTGGAAACAAATATTGGAAAAGGCCTCTAGCAAGCCTATTTTATCTCATTCTTTAATATTCAATCCAATTATTGATGTGATGAACCTTGTCAAACGATCGGTATTTTTACTTTCTCCGTCGGAAAACAAAGTTTGCATGGTATTTATTAAAATGGTAATAAGCTAACATTCGAATGTTTATTATGGAGCTTAAATGCAACAGTGAAAGAAAAAAAACATTTTTTTTGTTTCTGAGTATGTGAGTCGCTTCAACGTCTGTCTTTATTGAGTTTCAACCATTTTCAAAATAGGTTTTTTTTATATAAAAAATGGGTATAATTTGGGCACATTTCTCTAACGCTGATCGTATCAAACAAAGTAGATCGAAATGAAAAAAAAATGCAAAATCTTTTTTACCACTCAAGTGTGACATCTGTGTTAATATAAACCGGTATGGTAAATGTAAATTAAAGGTATTATAAATTTATAATGCAAGACCATACCGATGGTAGTCTACAACGTAACAGTACCACCATGTTTGTTATGTGGTAACGTCCCACAACTTGATACAATAATTATTGTCATCCTTTCCACAGCTTACTATCCGTTTATCATCGATACATTCGATACGATACACGCATGCTGCAAAACAGAGGAACAAAAAAATTCATAGAGGTCATTGCAAAAATCCGACTCCGACTCTGCTTTCTTTCTACATACCACTGTGCAAGCTCACTTCGCTCTCCACTATACCCTGCAGCATGTTCCAAACGTGAAGCAGCCCGGTACAGTCGCCCATCAGCAGGTATTTGCCGTCCGGCGTCCAGCACAGGCATCGTACTATCGCATTCAGCTCCTTCCGACAGATGGTCATGGTACTGTCGGCGTCCGTCACGTATATCGTTCGATCTTCGCCGCACGACGCTATCAACGTGCCTTTGTCGTTAAACTTTACCTCGCACACGGCACTCCGGTGCGTTTGCAGCAGCTTGTGGCTGTCCCGGGTGTAGAGCGTTGGTTTGTGAATGGAGGGGGAATCCAGCTCGTACAGCAGCAGCTCGCCATTTTGCAGTCCGACAGCAACATTAATTTTTGAGCGTTCTCCAGCGCACGTATCGATTGAAACGATCTTCTCCTCCAGCACGTGATAGCCAATCACCGAATCGTTGTTAAAATTATTCCAAACCCTGCAATCGATACATCCGATCAGATTATTATGATGTAATGTTTTTCGTTTAAAAAAAACACACACACACATTCGTAACGAAATATCATACAGTGCGCTATACATCACCAGTAGAGGGGCTTCATTGGATGCAATGAATGCAACAAAAAAAATAATAATAATGCAAATAACTTACTTCAAGCTGCAGTCCCAGCTGCCGGACACAAGCAATCCATAAAACGGTACGTAGGAAATGCAAGAAACGGCGTCATCGTGTGCTCGTATGGTGTGGGAAATCTTACCGAAGTCAAAATTATACATTAAACTACAAAGTGGAAAGAAACAAACGCAACGAAAAAAAACCCCCGAAAGGAATGCATTACAAGAAAAGAAAAGGAAATTATCAAACAGAAACATCTCCAGGTGTGCTATTCTGCGGTAGCTAGTTGCGAACTACTGTGCCGTACGTACATCGTATCATCCCAACCGCCCAGTATGATCGACCGGTCGTCTGCAATCTGGACGGAGCTGATCGGTAAATCGCTCAACTGCACGCTCCGTATTTTGCGCTTCTCGCTAAGGCTGTAGCACGTCATCGTACCGTCCTTGCTGGTGGTGAATATATTCCCAACCGTCCGGTCCACAGCAACGGCCGTGATAATGTCTTTGTGGGAGTAATACTCCATCGCTTTGCGTATGATCATTTGCGTGCTCGTACCAATCGCCGGCGGTATTGCCAAAAGCTTTGACACGTGTGCGGTACGAAACAGTTGTTTGGGAATTTGTCCAAACTCTGATATCTGCACTTCGATTGCATGCCGGGCGGCTAAATCATTGATCAGCCCGAGATCTACCGAACCCTCGTAGCACAGATGGTAAAACACGTTGTCCGCATCGAGGGCAGCCTTGCCCTGCTGCTTGTAGCCGAAGATAAGATCAATCCACGAGTGTAGCCGGGCAGAAACGTAGTCGGATTCGAGCGCTTCCCTTAACAACCGCACAAACCGTTCAGGGGAGTTTAATGCCCATGGTGGAAGCGCCACGTTGCTGACCGGCGTCCCATCAAACCGGGCACCAAAATCTATCTTCATGCTGTTTAGCAGAAAATCTCCCTTTTGGTTTGTATCGTAAAACTCCGGTATTAGCTCCTTAAAATCGGACATGTTGTTCAGACAGTTGTTAAATGCATCCGCGACACAATTAAACATTCGATCCGGATGGTCAAACTTGCCGTTCTGCAGACAAAGCATTAGCTCGGGGTGTTTGCGCACCAGATAGTAGAGGACGAATCCGGGCGTGGAATAGTGTGAACCGTAAAGAAACTTCGGATCAGCCATCTCTTCGAGGCGCATGCGCAACCGTGCCAAACGCTCGGGATTTAGTGCACCAACGGGCTTACTGAGGTCACGGTACACACCCGTATCGTTGAGATCCAATTCACTCGATGTGTAATCGGTTAATATCCATGGAAACACCGGATACTGCGTCAAGTCCTGGAACGATCGATCGGCGAGACTGTTCAGGTACAGCAGATAGTCGTAATTCGACACGAGACCGTTTTGCCATTTTAATGTCATGCTCTCCGGGCTTTGTTCGGTGGCAGCGTAGTCCGGCTGGCCGCTAATACATCGACAGCAGTCATCACGGTCAGTTTGATTGCGAAACACTAAATAAAGGCACTGATCCGTTCCTTCGGACGATTGCTTTTCGTTCCAGCGAATTTTAAGTCCAATCTGACGCAATAGGTAACGGTGTTTGGACAGCCCGATGATAAATTTTATACCAACTTTCAGTACGGGATTCTACAACGGAAAAGGTGGATTTAAATTATTTTACATCTGCGAACAGCACGGCCGTTTATTCTATAACATACCGTGTGGATGTTATTGTAGTACTGGAAGTATATGAATTTATTTGTTATAAGCAAACGACCCGGGTTGACGATGAGAGGGTTGATTTCTTCCACCTGGAAATCTGATATCGTCCGCTCATAAAGATTCGTCAGCCACAATGGATTGAACTTAACACGACTATGTCTCGAATATACTATCGTAGCTATCTGTAGTACGGAAATCCGAAAAGCAAAACATGACCGCACAAACACTACACGCAACCAGCACTTTTCACACTTACCATACTATTTTGTTCGTAAGAAGGTAACGTTGAGGCACGGTACAGCTGACATATTTGCTGCAGACATTCGTCGAGCTTAGCGTAATGGAAATGGAAAAGAAACGTACATTCCTTCTGCACGAATCGGTACGGCTGTATCTGGTTCTCGTTTAGCATTTCGATGTGCTGCCGGCACCGTATCGAGAGCCGCTGACAGTCGGCATTCATCGCACTGCCATTATCCTGCCGATCGATCGTTATGCAGTCCTTATACATGATCTTTATCAACGGTACGCTGTTGCTGCCCTTCGCCTCGAACACCAGCGACTTGGAACACATTTTTAATCGTCCACTCATTTGAAATTCATCATCCAAGTTCGGTGGCAATTCTTCCCGCACGATGTCCACCGAAAAGTCCTCGAAGTATATTTCGCTTGGTTCAAGCAGTAGCAGTGAGAATCTGAAAATTAAGCTCGATTACTCATTATGAAACGATGCTGTTATAGTATGAATCACTGCCTTACCTTTGTTTTTCCATTGTTGCAGACTTAGAGACACAAAAAACACGTACAGATCAACGAAAGGAGCAGAAAAGGTTATCTGCCACAATTCCGGTAGGAACGAATAACAATAACAATCAGCTGTCATGGGTCATGGGATGCTTTTGACAATTAATGTTTAGCTACATTTGTAAACAATTGCAACAGCTGTTATGTTTAACTTTTTTCTATAAAAGAATAATAAAAATGCATAAAAAACTGATCTTTTTGTATAATAATTCATCAAAGCTGGAAAATGAATTAATTTCTGATATCATTTCCCTACGTAGTCAAAGAATCTAGTTACGTCACTACAAATGGGCACATAGTGCTCATTGAATTCAACATGTGCCAAAGAGAAAAAAACAATCATCAAAAGACACGGAGGCGTTTTCAGTAAAGATTGAATTAATGCGTTTATAAATAAAAAAAGGAAAACACAAAACAGTATATTCCAAGACATGGCCAACAGCAACACGGTAACGTAATGATTTGCTTTAAGAAAGTGTGCTTACGATACTAACTGAATGTTTCTATTTACAAGGATTCCGGGCTTCCTTTGAATACACTGATGATAACTCACTCGGAAGATGGTATACAGCGTAAGATTGCGGCTCTGGTGAGTTATTATTACTTGCAAATTGTGCAAATTTCCGTTAATGATGTCCTTCGTTCTGTTTTAGCACGCCACCTGGAAAGATACACGATGCTTTACAAAGTACATTGCATTCCTATTTAATGGTCAAGAATGTGTAAGCGATGCGGTTCTAGAACAGTGGGCAAACGAAACGGAATGGTTTATTAAAGATATGAAACATCTGTTAAAGCTAGAGTACCACAAGTAAGTGTCCGTATTTGCACTCAATCGCATTACCATCTACTGTAAATGATGCATTTCATGCGTTTGCTTTTCAGATTCTGGTCCACTATCGTGTACAACACAACTACCCTCGAAAGTATCGTGTCGTTCATGCAAAATGCTTTACCGTTCTATCTGGTCCCGGTACTAAAATCGATGGATAATGAACGAATCTTACCATTGTACACATCCGCCCACGCACTCGTGTTCAAGGTAATCTTCCGTCTAACTACTTTACGAGAAAGCGACACATGCTGGATGGAGCCGGAATTTTACGGCAAGCTTGTGTACAAACATTTCATCATTACCGTACCGTTCCTGTTTGATTTAATATCAATCTACAGTCGAGATAATATTGAAGAAATTTCTCGCATAATTGAATTCGTGTTGAATCTTCAACCTAAGTACATTCAAGATTTAAAGCAGGGTTTGAGCTACTTGTTGAATGTAAGTATGAGTACGATAATGTGTGATTTGCGTTGTTGATAAAAGTGTCATTAATATCTTACAGGCATTTACCATCATTCAAACTCGTTGCGAGTCGGAACTATCGGAGGCAAATACTACAGAATCGACGCTGAATGATTTAACATTGTACGCGCAGGATTGTAGCAGCGTGTTGGTACAACTAATTACAATTTCCAGCACTATTCGACAGCTATGTTCCGAGCTAAACGTGGAATTTGCCATTAGCAACTTTTACGATAACGTTATAATAGTGCTGTACCGCAATATTCAGGAGGTTAACAAGAATTCGCAATATTTAAACAATCTGAATGATATGCGTGTTGAACTGATAGAAACGTTTCGTTCGATACTATGCGTGCAATTAAACAAAATACTGGAAAACTCTGATGATGGCTTGCTGGCTGCAGATAAGTTTATAAGCATCCTAACGGAATGCCTTGCAAACAATGTATTTGTTAGAGATTATAAAAATCTTTATGACATTGAGGACGATTTGGCAATCGTACAGTTAGGTTACAAGTCAGTGGATCAAGTAAAGTATGATTTCATACAGAATGCGTACGCCAAAGACAGTGAAGTGAAAGGAGACCTTGCACATGCGGTAATGAACTCGGAACAAGAAACTGATCAAGGGCTTGCAGTGAATGCAGAGCAGCTAGATATGGAGCAAAGAATCGAACAGAATGTTCAGCACATAATGGAACTATTGCCTCATCTAAAAGCGGCGCAAATTCGCAAAGTAGTCTGCTCTTATGATAACGTTGAGGAAGCTGTTAGTGTACTGTTGGAACAGGAAATTCCAGATTCGGAATCACAACCGGCTGTAGGGCAAGAAGAACAGCATATTCCGAACGATCCTTTGGACGAGTTTTACCTTCGCACAGGCATTGATCGGTTAAACATTTACGACGGCGATGAGTTTGACGTGATGGTGCATGACAAGGTGAAGGGAGTTATTAAGAAAGGAAAGGGCATGCCGGGACAGCCAAAGTCAATGAATGCATTGCTTGACGACAAGAGCCACATACAGCAAGTGCGCCACATTTACCGAAAGTTTGACCTTATCGCAGAAAATGACGTGGACGACGATGAGTATGACGATTCGTTCGAGGCCATTGCCGACAGTGAATCGCGCCATGTGAAGCTGTCCAAGCAGGCACGAAACACGTTCGTCAACGAGGTGCTCGATAATGAAAGTGAGAGCGAAAACGAAAGTGAGGAAGAGCAGGAAACGAACCAAAATCCCGCACTTGCGTTCTGCGAAAATCCGGAACTGGCTCGTAAACGCTACGAGGAAAGGCAAAATAGCAAATACCACCGACACGGTAGTGCAGCATCCGGCTCAAAGGATGCGGATGTGCGTGGTAAACCGAAAGGCCAGGGACAGGATAGTAAGGTGCTGCTAAATCGAAGACATAAGAACGAGAACAAATCAGTAAGCGGCAACCATAACCGAAAGCAAGGTGCTAGTTATAAGCGAAGCCGTGGTATGTTACCATCTTAGGTTTCAAAACTGCACTGTAAAGTAGTTCAAATGTTTGTAATATTTCTTCAGTAATAGTTCTTTACATTATTAAAATCATTTCAATTGAAGTATGTTTTTGGAAATGATCACAAAAGAATTATATCCATGAATAACAAATTGTGTACAGTTACTGCTTAGAATTCATTAAGTTCGTAAGCAAAATTCATAAAATTTAGAATTGATAATATACAAAAGATTGAGAATATTAGGAAAATACATCATTTTTGAAAACTAAAATTTAATTTAAATTTTGTTTATATTTGTTTTGTAAATGTAAATACAGAATAATCGATCAATACCCGATCGTTTCGGTAAAAAAAAAGTTGACTCCATCTTGGATCAGAAAATCGATATTCCCTTCCGTACCGTAGATTGTAGTAGAAACAAAAGATCGATTAGTTCTGTTCCAGCAGCCGCTCCTTTCTGTCGTCCGTTGTTTTGTGGATCGTTTGTGAGTGTTGCTTAATTTTGTCTCTTATTAGTTTTGTTAAATTGTACAGTGTTACAAATCCGAAAGAATGTGCCGTGCATCGTAAGCTAACGGGGTTACGCAAATTAGCACAAGTTTGTCCAATACTAGCTGGCTGGTTCAAGCTAGCTTAAAAGATGAGATCGATGCCTCCGAAAAACGAGGTTATGGTATACCGTACAGGTATCCTTAGTATGAGTAAGTTCTACAGAGCAGCACGTGTTTCCGATGTGAAGAAAATGGAGGCGGGCTTTTGCACGGCTTGTGATATAACTCTTGGTTCTACTTTCTACAGATACGAGAATGTTAGTAATACTCTTCATGCTTGTAATGCATGTAGAGCACGCAGTGCTGGAAAAGAACCCATCCAAATCATGCAATTCACACGAATTTCAATGCGAAAATGGTTCA
The DNA here is from genome assembly GCA_016254315.1 of Anopheles parensis. NCBI lineage: Eukaryota > Metazoa > Arthropoda > Insecta > Diptera > Culicidae > Anopheles > Anopheles parensis. The sequence continues at coordinate 10,459,810 of CM028123.1, forward strand.
TGCATACCGCTCGCGGGGCATTGCAACGATATTCAGGACTGTGCCGATGGAAGCGATGAATCTGGATGTGGTAAGTAGCTCATAGTATATCCCTAATTGACACGTGAAGTTCAATCATCTTTTGAGACAATCCTTGATCGTTACTTATGTACTCAAAAGAAAATGGTTGGAAAGGAGAAAAAATAGTAACAACCACGTTTCAATGTACCTTTGTGCTTTGCAACAGATTATTTCCTCTGCAAAGCGCCGTTCTGGTATCGTTGTAAGCACGAGAGTACCTGCATCAGCGCATCTAGCCGGTGTGATAAACAAAAAGACTGTCTGGGAGGAGACGATGAGGAAAACTGTGATAACTACGAAGTACCGCACAAAGCGCCACAGTGCAGCAAGTCGGAGTTTACCTGCACGGACAAAGCTTGCATCCCGGCAGATCTGGTGTGTGACGGTACGCAGCACTGTTTGGATGGTTCCGATGAAACGATTGGCTGTATCGATATATCGGCGAAATGTAAAGGATTCCTGTGCCATAACAAGCATTGTCTGAAATCCAGTAGCTGGGTATGTGACGGTGTTGATGACTGTGGAGATGGATCGGATGAAGAGCACTGCCTGAACTCCTGCACGCTGGAGCATGGGAAATTCGAGTGTCACAATAACCACACCTGCATCGATGTCGCGCAGGTGTGTAACGGTGCGGATGACTGTGGTGATGGTAGTGACGAGAGTCCCAACTGTAAGTCTGAGGCATGCAAGGTGCTTAAATGTGCTCCACAAACTTGCAAAGTGATGCCGGACGGTAAGGCGGTATGTTTGTGTGGAGTTGGCTTTCAGTTCGATATCACCACCGGGAAGTGTCAGGATGTGAACGAATGCGAACGATATGGGCTATGTTCGCAGGGATGTATCAATACACCCGGGTCCTTCCGGTGTACGTGTATTGAGAAGTTTGAGCTAATGCGCGATGGGCGAACGTGTGAACTGTCGTCCGGTACTGAAGCGTTGATGCTCTACACCACCCAGAAAGCTGTTGGCGCAATGTACCTTACGTCCATGCATCAGTATTACGTTGCGAAGGATCTGTCGCAGGTAATTGGTGTATCGTACGACGGCAGTCACGTCTATTGGACCGATATATCGCATAAAACGGAATCGATCGAGCGTTCGCTGGAGGATGGCAGTGATCGGCAACAGTTACTTACGGCGGGACTTATTTCACCCGAAGATTTGGCACTGGATTGGCTCACAGGCAACATCTACTTTAGTGACAGTGGTCAAATGCACATTGCCGTCTGCTCGAGCGATGGTTACCACTGCAAGGCAATCATACAGGATCAGCTCCACAAACCCCGCGGACTGGCACTGCTGCCCCAAAACGGTACCATATTCTTCAGCGATTGGGGAAACAATGCGATGATCGGCAAGGCACGGATGGATGGTAGCGAACAGACGGTAGTGGTCGGTACCGGTATACACTGGCCGAATGGATTAACGCTCGACTGGCCGAACGATCGGTTGTACTGGATTGATGCGAAGCTGAAACGGATCGAAAGCATGCACTTTGACGGAACCGATCGTGTGGTGGTACTGTCCGATGTGCTAAAGCATCCATTCTCGATTGCCGTGTTTAATGATCGCTTGTATTGGTCCGACTGGGACACAAAAAGCATACAATCGTGTGATAAATTTACCGGAAAGATGCGCCAAACACTCGTGCGCGATCGTATGATATTCGGTAAGTGATTCTTATTGCCTGTCTGAAGTTTAGCAACAGTTTTAACTCGTTTTTTTTGGTACATTTGGTTATTTTAGATGTTCACGTATATCACTCCAGCATCCAGCCGAAGGTGAAACATGCTTGCCTGAATCATACCTGCTCACATCTCTGCTTGCTAACGTCTAATGCCACCTACGCCTGTGCCTGTCCGCAAGGGATGGAGTTGCATCGTGATAAGCACAGCTGCGTGAATGTGGCGAAACGGCAGGACATTTTGCTGGGCATCGGTAACTATCTCGTCACGCTGAAACATCATCCGTTCGGGCGCCATGAAACGGGCCGCGGCGAACAGCTGATCCCTACTATCAGCAGGATGGCATTCAACAGCCTTAACGGTGAGGTGTTTATCGCGGACAACAACCGGAAAGCCATCTATACGGTGGAGCTTGAGTCACTCCGCACCAAGCGTATCGTTTCGGACGGCATCGGAATGATCTCAGCACTGGCTTTCGACTACCTAAGCAACACGCTGTACTGGTCGGATGCGAAATGGTCCACTATTGTGATATATAGTTTGCAGACCCAACATCGATCTATCATTCAGCACTACCTAGGTGACGATGCGCCGGTGGCGCTCGCACTCATACCGGAGATTGGCAAAATGTTTATCGCGCTGCGCTCATCCAGCGGACATACGCACATCGACCGGCAGGATATGACGGGACGCGGACCGCACGCGCACGTGATCGAGGACAAGCTTGGTAGCAATGGTACGATCAGCTTTGCGGTGGATCACGATCTGCGTGCCATTTTTTGGAGCGACATGGGTACGAACCGGATCGAAATTACCAGCTACGAGGGTGACACACGGCATCTGTTTCGTGAGTATCTGCGCCAACCGGTATCGCTGGCAATCATTGGCAATGAGCTGTTCTGGACGTGCTACGGTTCGCAGCGATTGTACTGGTCGGATAAGCATAATGTCGGTGCGACGAAGCGTATCATCGTCCAGCAGCCACCAAACATGACTCTCCCGGAGATGATACCGATCGCTGCAACACAACCCACGAAACGACACGATCATCCCTGCATGAAGAGTAATGGCGGCTGTTCGCATATCTGCGTCGCCGGCGGCCTGTACACCGGTGCGTGCGTATGTCCCACGGGCATGGTGTTTAATTCCTCCCTCAACAAAGTATGCATCGATGCAGCCGATTGCGAATTTCGCTGCGAATCAGGTGAATGTTTGAAGCTGAAGATGCGCTGCAATGGCCATGTCGACTGTAAGGATCAATCCGACGAACAGAACTGTGATCCGGGCAAGGCGCGTATTTCGGCCAGCTGCAAGTGGAACGAATTCCGCTGCACGGACGGTAGTAAATGCATCCCGACGAGAAAGCGCTGTGACAAGCGGCACGATTGTGGCGATTTGTCGGATGAAGCGAACTGCGACGGTTACGAGCGGTACACGAAATGTAGCGAGTATCAGTTTACTTGTGCGAATGGATTGTGTATCGACGCCACTGGACGGTGTGATGGCGCACTGGACTGTGTGGACGGTTCGGACGAAGTAGGCTGTACGCAGCTGTCGAACAAACAGGATCAAGCAATCACCTGTTCGGCGGAAATGTTCCGTTGCAACAATGGGCAGTGTATACCGGCAAGCTGGGAGTGTGACGGTAGTCCGGATTGTCACGATGCTTCCGACGAGCATGAAACCTGTCATCCTACCGGGAAGGAGTGCCCAACAGGCTATTTCCGCTGTGCGCTTGGTTTTTGCATCAAGCAGTCGGTATTGTGCGATGGAAACGATGACTGTGGGGATGGTTCGGATGAGGAGAACTGCCATGTTGACGGAGCACGGGATGGACAGTGTAAGGAAGAGGACTACACAAACTCTACGGTATTTCATTGCAGCAAGTCGAACACCTGTCTGGATATCGCCGTACGTTGCAATGGGTCTGCCGAGTGTCCTCATGGTGAGGATGAAGCAGGTTGTTCAAACTGTGGCATACGTGATTTCCAGTGCAATGATGGTCAATGCATCCGTTTGGAGTGGCACTGCGATAAGGATATTGATTGTAACGATGGTTCGGACGAGGTGAACTGTACAAGTAGTATGCGAACGCCCGACAGCTTACATACGACCGGTTGCAGCAAGGATTCGTTCGAGTGTAAAGCAGGGGAATGCATTAAAATGGCTTTACTGTGTGACGGTAAGCGCGATTGTTCGAATGGACACGACGAGGAAGGTAACTGTCCTTCCGCTTGTCTTGGTGGATTGGGGCCATGCGCACAAATATGTCAGAAATCACCGAGCGGTTCCATCTGCGACTGTTTGGATGGATACCGGTTGGCGGGAGATAAAAAAAATTGCGTGGAAGTGAACGAATGTGAAACGGGTGAACCGTGCGGTCAGATCTGTACCAACATCAAGGGTTCGTACCGATGCTCCTGTCACGAAGGGTTTATGCTCCGACCGGACAAAACGTCTTGCAAAGCGATCGGTAAGCCACAGTACGTGCTGTACACGAAGTATGATCAAGTGCGGAAGCTTACCGTGAATCCACCGCAAATCGAAACGTTACTGCAGGCGAACGATAGTCGCATCACCACGATGGATATGGACATCCGGCAGGAGAAGCTTTACTTTGCGACGGAGAACAGTGGCGCACTGTACGAGCTAAATCTGAAGACGAACGTCACGAATGTGCTGACGAGCGTTGGCCAGCCGGACAAAATAACCGTCGACTGGATAGCAGCGAACGTGTACTTCGTCGATGTTGGCGAACCATCGATCAAAGTGTGCAACTTCGGACGTGAAGCTTGCGCCCGTATTATATCCTTTACGCAGCGCAACTTCGTGAAGGCGCTCGCAATCGATCCGGTAAACAAGTACATGTTTTACTCGCTGCTTTACTCCTGGATCTTTCAGGTGCCGCATTCGATCGTGTTTCGTGCCAAGCTTGATGGTACGCTGCAGGAAGTCGTTACCAAGCAGCCGGGTTTAATTTCCGCAGTCGCTGTAGATCCACAGAGCCAGCTGCTTTACTACACCGAGCTTAGCGGTAACAGGCTGTGCCGTGTCAACTACTATGGACTGCATCAAAAAGTGCTCGTCAGTGATCAACCGCACATTATAAACCAACCGCTGCAGATAAGTGTTTTTGAAAATCATGCACTTATTATCAATCGGGCATCAGCAACAGTGGGGCAGTGTCAACTATTTGCCGGATATAAATGTGATCGTTTCAACGTGAATGTGCCACCATCGAAACAAGTACTGCTGGTTCAGGAATCTCGGCAACCGATGGTACAGAATGTGTGCGATAGGAAATTGATCAACTGTACCCATCTATGCATACCGAAGGATGCTAAGGGTCGATGCGTTTGCGAAAATGGACTCGAAATACGTGAAGGAGATAGATGCCCCGAGCTTAAGGATAAAAGTCGAGCGATGAAACCATACCGCCTGACGCCGCCAGAGCACGCCAAGACAGCAAACGAAAGTACACACGGGGATGAAGAGAACAGCTTCATGAGTAGTTTACTACATTTTATCTTATACGCCTTACTAATAGTGGCAGTATGTGGTATAGGGTTTTATGTTTACTGGCAGCGTTTCAGCAATAAGTTCGATATTGGCATACATTTCAATAACACAGAGCTAAGCACGATGGACATTTCGGAAGTAGAACTATACAAGACTGGGTCCAATATACTTACCTTCCACGCGAATCCGTCGAGTAGTAACGATGTCGATGGTGACGCCGGTTGCCAGGAAGGTTACGAAAACGATACTTATACACAGAACAGTACCATCAGTGCCTCTGATGTTGCATATTACAATTGTGATGATGATTTGAATGAACGATTGATAGTGTAAAAAAAACTGGCGCGAACAAAGGTTGTTTTAACCTTTCGAAAGCTTAAGTTGAAGTTAGCTTCGACAACACAAACAGTAATAAATATTGAATTTATTTGATTAGAGAACTAATGTTAATGTATTCCGTAGCGAAAGAAATCAAATATCCTGCATCCTCTCGATCCTAATAGTAACATTTAGCCTTTTTCTCACACGCGCTTCGTTGTTCAAGGAAAACGACTGTGAATAGACATTCCAAGAAGAATAAAATCCGTTCAAAAACAACTGGCGCACATTTGACTTTTTTGGTCCCATTTGACGGCACTGTGTTCTTTCTCTCGGTCAAAATAAAAACAAAAAAAGAGAAATAAATTAAACTTTTGTGTCGTTTACTAGATTTCAAGATGGTTTAACAAATTAACTTTACTCTAATTTAACAATTTTAAATATATTTTACCATTTAAAAAAATAGCCCTTTCCCTACTTGTTTCGGCTCTTCATGCGAGCGGAACATTGCTGATTGTACATAATGCCGTATGTCAAATTGTCAGCGAAAAGAGCGCGACTCGTAAAAAGGGATTCTGTTTGTTGTGATGATGTAGATCGCAGTTTGAAGCAGTTATTCTTCAAAACCCGCTCACCAACAGTTCATGTTAGCTTAAAGCAGTGTGTTTTTTTTAAGTTAAACCAAGTTAGGATAAACTTATTCGTGTGGTGAAAATAAGCAAACCCGCAGACGGGAAGAGAACCATGCCGGAATGCATGATCAACGGTGTGCCGGTGAATTTTCCGTTCGAACCGTACCAGTTGCAAAAGGATTACATGGCCAAAGTGATTGAGTGTCTGCAGAACAAAAGTAATGGCGTCCTGGAATCTCCCACCGGAACTGGTAAAACTCTTAGCCTACTATGTTCTTCCCTAGCATGGTTGCTTCACATGAAAGCTAAGGTTAGCATACAGGAAAATACATGTGAAAGTGGGTTCGGTAACGTTTGTTTAATATTTTAGATGTCCCAGCAAGCACAATTGCGTGCCGAAACGATCGATACACTTCATCTACCAGAGCTGAGCAATGCGAAAAATAATAATCTTACTCCGGAGCAGGCACTGGCATTAAGGGAACAGCATATGAATGCGAAGGTGAAAATAATCTACGCATCCCGGACACACTCCCAGCTGTCGCAAGCGATGCAGGAGCTGAAAAACACTAGCTATCTTTTCATACGCACGGTTATACTCGGTTCCCGTGATCAGCTCTGTATACACGGTGAGATTTCAAAGCAGGAAAACAACTCCATTAAGACAATGCTGTGTCGGGAGGAGGTTAAATCGCGTAACTGCTCTTTCTACAATCGTGTAGAATGGGCGAAGGATCGGTCGGAGGTTACCTCCGTGCCAGTGCTGGATATAGAAGATCTCGTCACGGTCGGTCGGAAAATGAAAGCTTGCCCTTATTATCTGTCGAAGGAGTTGGTAGAACAGGCGGATGTCGTTTTTATGCCGTACAACTATTTGCTGGATCCGAAGGCACGTAAGGCGAACGGGCTAACGCTGCAAAACAGTGTCATCATACTGGATGAAGCACACAATGTGGAGAAAATGTGCGAAGAAAATGGTTCCGGCCGGATACGGTCGTCCGATATTGCGGTAGCGATCGAGGATACGTCCTCCGTCATGAAGGTGTTGATGGATTCCGGTGGAGCTGCCAGCACCATCGATGGTGAAAAGCAGCTCGACTTTACACTGGACGATTTAGTGCTGCTAAAAGAAATTTTACTAAACGTGGAAAAAGCGGTAGATGATATGCCGATAATGTTCTCCCAGGGTGGTACGACACATCCGGGCACTTACATATTTGAATTGTTGGAGAAGGCAAACGTAAGTATTTTGGATGGCAATTTACTCTTTCCATTTAATTCCTTCCCCCGTTTCGCAGATTAAATTCGGCAACGTTAATGTGATTTTGCAAGTGCTTAACTCAACGATCACGTACATCACTACCGCCATGGCGAACAATTTCGTACGCCGCGGTGCTGGTTTACAGTCGCTGGTCGATTTTCTCGAGGTGGTGTACGCCGGCAATGGTCCGGAGTATCGGCAGGCGATCGAAAAATGCTTCCGTGTGCACGTTGACTTTGAGGAAACAAATCAATCGGCCAAGGGTAACGTAAAACGTGCGGATGGTTGGACGGCAACGAAGCAAAACGTTAAAACACCGGCAAAACCCAACTCAAAGGTGATCAACTTTTGGTGCTTCAATCCTGGTTTCGGTATGAAGCAGCTGTTAGATAGCGGGGCACGAAGCATTATACTGACGAGCGGTACACTGGCACCACTGAAACCGCTCATCAGCGAGCTTAACATGCCGGTTGCGGTCAGTTTGGAGAATCCGCACATAATCGACCCGAGCCAAGTATACGTGAAGGTCATAACGCACGGTCCGGATCGGGTAGAGTTGAACTCGAGCTTCAAGAATCGTTCCAACCCGGAGTACATATCATCACTCGGTCGAACAGCACTCTCCCTGTGTCCGATCATACCGGGCGGGTTGCTTATCTTTTTCCCTTCCTACCCACTGCTAAACAAATGCACCGAAGAATGGCAGGCAAGCGGCATTTGGGCGCAAATTAATCGTATCAAACCGATTTTCGTAGAACCCCGCACCAAGGATTCGTTCGTGACGACGATGACGGAGTATTATGCGAAGGTGGGCGATCCGGAAAGTCGGGGAGCCATTTTTATGGCTGTATGCCGCGGTAAAGTGTCGGAAGGGTTAGATTTTGCCGATGCAAATGGCCGGGCGGTCATGATCACGGGACTCCCCTTTCCACCGCTGAAGGACGCTCGGGTTGTACTGAAAAAGCAATACCTCGATACGAACCGTACGCGCGAAAATGAACTCATCACCGGTAATGATTGGTACTCGTTGGAAGCGTCCCGTGCCGTAAATCAGGCAATCGGGCGCGTTATACGGCACAAGCATGATTTCGGTGCAATCCTTCTGTGTGATTCACGGTTTCAGAATCCACGACAGCAGTCGCAGCTATCCGCCTGGATACATAGCCACCTGCGGGATGAGCGCAATGCGCCCAACTTCGGTACGGTCGTCGGTGAAATGGCGCGCTTTTTCCGCAACATGGCAAAGTTTGACGCACCCGCCAGGGTACGGGAATTGGGTACGATAAAGGTGGAAGGTGAAGAACGCGAGAAGCTCTCAATGGACGAAAAAAAGTTTCACATAAACGGCAACGATCCTTCAGCCAGCAGTAGCAGCGGGCTGGTAACGCTTTACAAACGCGAACGAAAGGACGATAATGAAATGCTCCCATCAGCGACAGCATTCTCCGACATGGAGCTAGTGGCACGAAAGAAACGTAAAATAGTGCTCATACCTCAAAAGTTTGTCAAGTCCGAACCGCTGTCCGCCGTGGAGAATGAAACCACACCGGTGAAGCGCGAAGTGGAGGTGGTGAGCGATGAAGAACAGACCACGGAACAGCAGGGAGAGCGAATTGCGCCGGAAAATAGGGTCGACTTTTTGCGCGAAGTTAAAGGTTCACTCGATGCGACAAACTACAAGTTGTTCCTACAGGCGCTGGCCCGGTACAACCGGGATAGCGATTTTCCAGTTTTTATAGAGCGAATGATTATCTGCTTTAAAGCACCGCCATTGCTGTATCTGTTGAAAGGTAAGTTCCACTGTGATGAAAATGTAATGAATACGTCCTGATTGTCTCTTTGTTTGTTTTTCTATTCATTTTTCTAGCGATGCGAAGATTTGTTAAACCAGAACACAAATTACAGTTCGATGCAAGGATGGAGCAAATACTGCCTCGACCAAATCAGACGCCAAGCAGTTTAAGAGATTTGATGTAGGGAAAAAAAGCAAAATATTATTCATTGTGAAATTTGTCAGTATTTGTTTCTAGTTTGTTGTGTTTATGCTGAGAAACAATTGCAAACCAGGCAATTGCGAAGGGATTTAACGCTAATTATGAAACTCTGAAATCCGTTGTAAATGGATCTGATGATTTATTTCAATCCTTTTTCTTTCTTTCCTATATACTCAGTAGCCTTAATGCTTCTTTCGTAAAATAGTTTTGGAAAAGAAAAAAATATATTTAAAAAACTGTTAAGGTAACTAAGTAAAACAATAAGCGTGATTATACTATTATTCGTTGGTAAAGATGCAAATATTTCCACCTCGTTACCATAGTTACCTTTCCATGGCTACCCGTTCATAAGTTTATCCGTCAAGACGCGTACGGAGTAAAACAAAATGGCAGCACGAATGTTGAATATTTTCCGCCATTTTATCCGATCAGCGTTTTCATCACATTCTTTCGTTTTTAGTACTAAACAAACATTTCCCTTTTTTAGTATTAAACGCATCGTTTATTTATATTCATGTACGGTATGATCACAACAGTTTCTTCCGCATTCAGATACATTACATCACATCTAGCCGAAGTTGATCTTCAAAACAATTAGTAATACTTACAAAGGAAACGGGTGTGTTAACGAACCAAGGGCAGTGCGGACTAGTACACTGCAATAGATGTATTTTTGTTTTTGTTTTTGAAATCCATGCAACGTGAGAACTAAACTAAAGCGAAACGAGCAAAAATATCTTATTGTACATTTAGTCTCCCTTCTATTCGCTTTCCTGTATCGTAACGCATCCGTCTATCTGCTCATTGTTAAAGACAAAAAAAAGGGTATATATTAGGCGGGGAAAGTATACGCGTATAAGGTAACTAAATACGAAATTAGTTAACAATCCTGCATCGATTTGATGTAAAAGTTGCCATATACCTCGAAGTTGTGCAACACGATACGTTTAAACAGTCCGGCAACCTCCACCGTTGCCGCACGATAGTCGTAAAAGCTTACAGGGAAGGGTACGTGATCTTCTTTCTCGGCCATTACTAGTGCCTTCATGTAGAGCATCAGCTTGCGCCAGATAACGCTGTACACCGACATGCTGTCGTCAATGCTAAGAATTTGTGTCTTCAGTGCGAGCATCGTGCTATCGGCAACGGACCCACCCTTCGGTTGGGTTGACGGATCGGAAATGCTAACGTGCACCTGCACCCAAAGGTTTTCCAGCAAATCCTTCAGTGCGGTTTTGCCCGGATAGTCCATGCTCAGTATGATCAGCTTGCTAGCCAGATCGGCACGTGCCGGATGATGGGCCAGGGTCGGTACGGCCGCACACGTCAGCTGCATAATGGTGGCACACGTACTCATACGTAAGGCGGTCTCCTTCACCTGCACCATGCGCTCTTGGTCGAGCTTGAGCAGCTCCGGAAAGGGATGGTTCATTCCCGGCTGGAGAAATTCTTGGTACGCATCGATGTAATAATCCGGCATCTGCACATCATTCAGACGGATCGTGCGCATCTCCGAACGGACGGAGGGGCCACCACCAGTCGCTTCGTCGCTATCGGCCGCGGAGACATTGTCCGCGTTTGCTGGATTGTTGCGCTTCAACCACTCCACAGTGTTTGGGAAGTTATTGCCACAGATGGTCTGCAGCTCGACGAACTTCTTCCGCTCGTACTCTACGGAATAACGCACAAACTGGGTACGGGTCGAAGCAAGCACAAAGTTTGCCATATCGAGCTTCATTTTATCCAACACCTCCATTATGCCGCGCAGTTGCGTGATTGGTTCGGGTTCCCGCTTCAGCGCCGCAATCTCGGAATCGCGCGCCGGACAGCAAGCCATACCCATGATTTTGATAATAAACTGCGCATTGTATTCCAGCACGGCACTGCCATGTTCGTCTGCCAGCTGGCGAATGTTGGTTTCATCCAGCACCGACAAGATGGCGTTCAGCGCACGGTCATTGTTGCCGCGCAGCAATGATTTGAACGTTTCCTTGATATCCAGCAGCAGCTGGATCACCATTTTGTAGCACGGTGGGCTTTGTGACAGCTCGTCGCGCAGTAAATTCCAGTAAGCATCCTTCACCGTTTTCTGCACCATGTGGATAGCCATTTCTGGTTGTGTTGGTTTTAGCTTAAACTTTTCATTTATAGCAATCTCGTGCACCAGCGCCATATCCTCGAGCGAACGTTCCAAATCGGACAGCTGTACAAACTTTTCCGGCTCATTATCCGTGGCTGGCATTAGGAAACCAATCACTTTCGCATTGTCGTTGCTAAGGCTGGCGTTTTCCATCAGCTTCGCTAGTAAATCCATGATTTGCTTTTTGTTGTCTTGCCCGGTGGGAAGATCTTCCTTCTTCATGCGCGCATCGCGACTACAAGAAAATGGAAATTTTTTTTTATTCACGCATTTAAAAATATGCACGAGGTTGTTTCATATTCAAATGCATTCAAGCACGATTATGCTTACCCGGTATTGTCAGGCATTTTTGCGTAGCAGACAAAGCAGCCCTTCGTGTTGAATGTCTTTCGCAGATGCTTTATGCCTAAAAAGATAAATACAAAAATGGTTTTAGAATATTATGCGAAAACACACAAACACAGTTTTTATTTGTTACAATGCACGATTACGATTCCAACCGTTTGATCTGACGTTTGAATGTCGGTGCTATGTAAAAACTAATTTAATATGTAAGTAAGGCAACGGCATTCGTACAACACGCAACATGCAAGTGTGTCGAAAACAAAAAACAACTAAAAACTGCATTTATTTTACCAATTACATAACTTACAGCTCCCGAGATTCGAGTTCGTCCACCAAACTTTAACTGTGCTGCAACCCCATCCGTTACATTAAAGCGCCTACTTCGCTTTGATTTGCTTTACTCTGGTAGAAGGGGGTGTTGCAATTATGAGCCGTTGCGAGATTACAACATCGAAAGTGGTTTATTTTTAAAATGTTACATTGTGGAACCATCCAAGTGAAAAAATATATTCGCCAGGTTTTGCTTTTTAAAACACGAAAACACCTAACGTAAAGTTAATGATTGGTTGGTAAATTTGCTAATATTGCTTTTGTTACTAGTGGACCGACTCGTTCGCGAAGTCATATTTGCGTTTCCATGGGAACGAGTTGAGACAATGGAACAACTTCCAATCGCTACAACACCTCGTACTTGACTTATTTCCGTAAAAGGAATCTAGGAAGGAGAATCAAACACTTTTGCGTGTTTTTTAAATGCCTTTTTTGAGCAATGGTTGAAATTAAACAATATCGTGTAAAAGGCTACAAATGATAAGAACGATTTATGAAACGATTTATTTATTAAAAAATGGAATTTTTGATTAATTTTAAATTTTCCTACGTGCTTGTCCAGCACAAACATGGTGTATTTCTAATAATGCGTATTTAGCTGCGCAACACAATAACAAAACGAGAGCAATGCACAAAATTTCGAAGGGTGACTGGCCACAGATGAGAAAAACATGAATTACACATTAGCACGGGATGGTGAGGTGAAACTTTTAGTTTTTTTGTTAGCAGTTGAAACGATTGTACACATCGGCTAAGTTGGTAAATTCCCTTCCCAGCTCGCTATGGTTTATTGTAGCAAACAAAGACTCGTCTTGCAGATTACTTTCTTACCCAGCTGAACACTAGATTTTGTTTTGCACACACACGCACACGCACACCCTTCACCACTACAAGTCTTTCTCGGTCAAGCGATTGTTTGCAACTAACACCATGAATGGTTCCATCCCTTCCTTATATACAGTGGAAGAGGTCGCGGTTTCGCGGAGTGGAAAAATTGACATTTCATGTTTGAAAGCTTTTTCGCCCAAGGTGCTTGGAATGTAGTGAGATGGAGAATTTTATTATTACTACAGTAGAGCGCCGATTATCCGGGTACCTTTTATCCGGCTGTCCCATTATCCGTGCAGCTCGGAAATGACAGTTCCAAAGGCGAATTGACATATGAAATGCAAAACCGATGATGACAAGCATTAAAAGCTTCAATAGGGAATTATATAATTTGCTTAAATTCGAAAAAATAGATTTATTTTGCAAAGTGTAAATAAGAAAATTAACATCTAGCTTTATAAAAAAAAGTCTACACATTATACACAAAACACTAATATTTATCAGTAAAAAGAGTTGTGCCTATTATCCGTGATATTCGCTGATCCGGCAAGGGCTGAGTCCCGATGAGCACGGATAACCGATGCTCCATTGTAACTAATATATAATTCATTAATACAAAATGAAGGTGAAAAGAATGTAAATATAATTTGTGAAAAAAAAATTTAATAAAACATTCTGGATTGTAATATTGTAAATAAATCAATCGAATCGCGTTTTACCGGATGGTCTATGAAAAAACGTTTGCCAAATAAAATTGAGGTGATCTATGAAAATAGTTTGTCAAACAGATTTTGAACTGTCAAAATTGAAGCTTTTTATTGTTTACAAAATGGTTCGAAGGAGAATCAAACGATTTTACTATAAAAAGTATAAAGAAGAGTGTTCAATCTAATTACAGTCCATTCTGGAGGTTTCTACGGATATTTTTTATTAGATAACACTAGTTGTAACACAACGGCAATGAAAAACAAAACTATTCAGTACAGAGCTTTCGCATAATTGAAGCAAGACGTAACCAAGGTGATGAAATAAGGTGTGACAAAAATTTTTTCAAACAAATTTTCGTCAAACAAATTATTTTGTTTGGCGTAGTTTGCCAAACAGAAATTTGACAGTTTCCCATATGATTTCATGTTAAAAGATTTCAAACTTTTTGATAGACGAGACGGTTACCGAACATCGAAATCACATTTTGAATAGAATGAAGGGTCGACCCTTTACTGCCACCTGAGGCTTTGGTCGTATGTTCGATACAACTTTACACACACACACACCTACAAAAAACTCACGCACACTGTTTACTGTTCGAAAGTTTTGTCTCGTAATAAGCTTGCCCACCCCGCACGTGGAGGGCGAGATTCTCGGAAACCGAACAATGTAACCTATGCTGTGCGTCACAGTATGTGTGCGAGCATGGAGTTATAACCAAATACGGCATATGATTAGAAGTCGGGCTCGAATACCGGAATATGATCTACCGTTTAAATGTAAAATTGAATGAAGTTGGTTGAATTTAGCTTCTTATGTATAGTAGGTGTAATAAGCAGTATGTTTGGTTATTTATCTACTTTTAACATACAGCTTTTAAAAATCATTTAAGTCAAATTGGAAGCGCATTGGCGCCAAGTTAAAAAATCGTTGGAAACCTCAAATTGAATAAAAATAACAATGAAAATGTAAATTACATCTAACGCAAATGTGTTTTGGGCATATAAGGTTGAACTAATCAACATTTAAAGAATATAGAATTCCTCTTTCTTTGAACAATGCGTCTTCCGAATGTCCAGTTTGAAAAAAATATTTATTTTCACTCGAACTATGCTGTGTTAGTCGAGCAGTTTGTGGAGGGGGCCCGCGCGCTGCTGCAGCTATCAAAAAACCCGATTCAAGCACTTTGACCGGGCAACATTTTGACACGTACCGAGAAACGCGTAACTTTGGCGTGTGAATAGCTGGCGGACGAAGCAATGAGTCGCGAACATCGCATACAATAATATGGCTGAGCAAAAACGGGTAAGTCGATACGTGCACGGTTGTTGCGCGTTCAGCATTTTGCCACTGTTTCCCGTCATTGTTTCATTCATGACAGCGTACTACCGTAAGCGGGGGAAAAGTTTTCATTGTTGTAAAATTTTTGTGATCAAAAATCCTCCAGAACAGTGTCACGAGAGGAGGCAATATTTGTTCTCACCTTTAAATCGGCCCGTTCACGCATACAACCGCACCTGTACAGATGTTGCCGTTCGCACGCATACACGCACACACACAACAAGTACAGTGGGCCATCTATTGCTCTTGATTATACGAAAACGGTACGGATTTGCGCACTCCTATAGGCATATGCAGTTTCACCCATGAGGGAATCATAGCCACCGTGTAAATTTCCACCTGGTTTTTGGTGGTTTCATACAATTATTGACAAATCGCATTGGTGTTTGTGTCCGTGCCTAGCGCAGGGGATGGGTTTCTTGTGGTTTCTCTGTGAAGCGATCGTTAATGTTTATTGCAAAAAAGAGTGATGTTTCACTTGGGGCGTTCGTACTTCTGGTATGTTCAATGTGGTCTCAACAAGTTGTGATGTGATATTGTTAATACTTGTATTTTAAGCTGTGACTTTCTTCCAACTCTATCAGATTTGCTTGTGTAAATGTTAGCTGAAGGTGAAGGATGTATACATTCAAGTTTGAATGATGTGGACTTTCATAGCGTACGCGATGAAATCTGGCCAGTCATTTAACTCGTCCCGTAATGACTGGGAATCGAAAGCTGTTCCAGTTTAGCATTCTCAACTAAATACTAAAGATTAAAGGTGAACCATTTTTCCTCACATGGCCTTCAGGGATGAGGTTGTAGATAGTAGCTTTTACGGCACAACTATTCAATCATAATCAAGCATTAGAATTATTTTCGTTAAAGAAAACCATTCTCCAATGTTTTCCCTCTCTTCGCATAGAGATGCTCTGCTGACTAATAGTCGAAGTAATCAACAATCAACACAATCAATTCGCCGCTCAACGACGCGTTCAGAAAGGAGTGTAAAGTCCCTTGCCCTGGCCTGATAGAAGAAAAAGCAACTTGAAGAAAATAAAACGGTTTGTTTGACATAGTATAGATCAGCGCTCCCCAACCTTTTTAGTACCGCGGACCACTTTTTGTTCGACATAAGTATATCGCGGCCCACATGTGCCGTCTATGAGCAGACTAGTAATGTATGTATACCGCAGTTAAGGCGATTTTTTAAATAAAACATTACCAAAATTGTATTAACCACAATCTGACACATCTAGAAGCGTAGAACGCTTGAAATGGTAAACAAAAAATGTTAAAATCATTGGTCCAACGACCGAAAATTTCTTCTGCGGACCACTTCTACTTAAGCCACGGACCACAAGTGGTCCGCGGACCATAGGTTGGGGATCACTGGTATAGATGACTGACTTGCAGCGGCTGTTTAGATGAAATCTATCAAATGAAACTAAATTCTCCTTTTTCTCTTTTACCAACCTCTGCACCAACACCTCACAACAAATCTACAAAAAGGCTTCCGAGCAAACGATTGTGGTCGGCTTTCAATGAAGAGGCATGTCGTCCAGTTTCCACCTTCATCAAACGATTGCTGAGCATCACTGGTGGACTGTTTGTGGAACGCGCTAAACATGACGATTATTGTGTTCCTCGTCGATACCTCCGCCTCCATGTGCCAGCGGGCACTGGTGAACGGTGTGCAGAAGACTTACCTAGACATCGCGAAAGGTGCCGTCGAAACGTTCCTCAAGTTTCGCCAACGGTCGCAGGACTGTATGGGCGATCGGTACATGCTACTAACGTTCGAAGATCCACCGAACAACGTGAAGGCGGGCTGGAAGGAAAATCACGCCACGTTCATGAACGAGTTGAAAAACCTGCAGAGCAACGGGCTAACGTCGATGGGTGAAGCGTTAAAGAATGCGTTTGATTTGCTAAATCTAAACCGCATGCAATCCGGCATAGATACATACGGGCAGGGCCGGTGTCCGTTCTACCTGGAACCGTCCGTTATAATCGTGCTAACGGATGGTGGAAAATACGCGTTCCGTAACGGTGTACACCAGGAGATCATACTTCCACTGCACGCCCAGATGCCCGGTACGAAACTAACGAAGGAACCGTTTCGTTGGGATCAACGCCTGTTCTCGCTCGTGCTGCGTATGCCCGGCAATCGAGTCGAGGAACGTGCGGACGGCAAGGTACCACACGACGATTCAATGATCGAAAAAATGTGCGAAGTGACAGGCGGTCGGTCATACAAAATAAAGTCACATTACGTATTGAATCAGTGTATCGAAAGTTTAGTTCAGAAAGTCCAACCGGGCGTTGTGATACACTTCGATCAGCTGATCTCAAACAACGGTGACAGCAGTACGGCGGATTTACAGTTTCAGTCGACCAAGCGTATGATTTACGTGCCGAAGCAGCACCCATCGCAGAAAACCTTCCCAGTGGGGTACTGGCCCATCCCGGAACCGTATTGGCCGGATCCGAAACTAACGAATTTGCCACCACGCGATGCACATCCGAAGATAAAGATCATTTCACCGAGTTGTGATGAACCTCAGGTACTGCGGAACTTTCCGATCGACAAGTACGAGCTGGAGGCTAGCCCGCTAACGCTGCAGATACTGTCGAAGAAGGAATCGAACAAAGTGTGGCCATTGATCGTGTCGACCGGTATGCAGGGTGAGATGCCATTTGGATATCTAAAACCAAACAGTACCGTACCGATCGTGCATCTGTACGTTCTGCCGTACAACTACCAAATGCTGCTGCCGCTGATAAACGATCTGTTTCACAAGTTTAATCTAAATCCACCGAACGACTGGGTGTACAAATTTACCAACTACGTCAAAACGATCCCGCAATATTATTGTCCCTTTTTGCGGCGTGCACTAGCGACCACACCGAACGTGCCCTACCAGCTGGTGCAGTACATACTGCCGGAAAATCTGGACAGCTACCTGTGTCCGGCCGTGGCCAACTATCTGAAGCAGATGAAAAATACGGCCAAACTCGATCAAGAAAATCTATGTCTACGCGTGCTGAAGCAACTAAAGCAACCGAAACCGGCATATCATCAGCTGGAGACAGCGAAGCTGTGCGGCACCCAACAGATGAAGCGTGACATCGTCACGCATCCGATGCTGAAGGATACATTCACCAAAATGCACATGGAAATAGCGAACTTCGACAGCTACACGATCGTCGTACCGTCCATCATACAGACGGCGGCGACGAAAAACTATCGCAATCCGTACGACATTCCGCGCCGGGACCTGATCGATGAAATAGCACGGATGAGGGAAAACTTCTTCCATCTGCCAACGAGCGGTATTAATGTATTCACGAAAGATTCCGGCCACTGTTTGCCGATCTCGGATATGGGCAACTATCAGGAGTATTTGAAAAACAAGGAAACACCGCTGCGCGAGCTGGAACCGACAAACGTGCGGCAGCACATGTTCGGCAATCCGTACAAGAAGGACAAAAACATGGTAATGGTGGACGAGGCAGATTTGAACGATCTCGCACCGATGAAGGCGAGCGGTGTACCGGGACCACACCCGAGCAGTCACATGAAGAAAAGCATGGAGCAGAGTACGGTGACGCGCATGAGCCGGAAGCGGAAGGCGGGCCCAATACGGAAGGATTATGTGTTCAAACGTTCCGCGATGGATATGGCCAGCAGTACGTCCGGTTCGCTCAGTGGGGATGATGTAAATATGAGTGAGCTGTTAACCGATGATGAGAGCTGTTCCGAGTTTAGTAGCGGTAGCGATATCGAGGAGGATAATGAAGGCTGCTTGGTAATGGCACTAGATGCACCGGAAGAATCGACCGAAACGAATGGGCTTGGCACGATGCAGAATTATCCGTTGCTTCTAGACATGGCTGGTGCTGGTGGAGGTTCGTTGGAACCAGTCCGCTCGTCGGCGGAATCGATCACCGCCACCAGTCCGAACAAACAATCCGAAAAGGTAGGAATGGTTGAATTTGGCACTGGCTCTACGCCACCCAATCCAAGTATAACGTGCCGTGTGCAGCTGGTGTCGATTGCTAGTGAGGATGTGGCGGCAGTTTCGATCGGTGAGGTAAAGGTAATACATTGTGCGGATTCCCCCGGCAACGATGATACTCAATCCGTCGGTGAGAAAGAGCAGCAACGTTCGGATGAACCAATAGCGTCGTCACCATTATCATCCTCCTCCTCCTCCTCTGCTTCGAAAAAGCAAACGCATGAACAAATCGATTCATTGGGGCCACTGATGCGTCCCGAAGCGAACGTGATAGAATCAGACGACGGTGGACAACGGCAACAATCGCAAACGAAGAAAGGCGCGTTACAGCAGCATGCGGAAAGAAGCCTACCGGAGCAAAGCAATTATGATTCGGAACGAAGCGATGCGGCAAAGCAGGACAGTACGGAAAAGGCAGAGTCGAACGTACGGCCAGAAGAACAAACCATACAGCTGGAGGTTCGGTTGGATCCAACAGACGGTGGTGGAGGTGGTGTTGGTAGGAAACAGCACATCGAGCTTAATGAACAAATGGAATGCAAATCGGAACCCTCTGATCAAGCAGCGAAAGATATTAAGACGGCAAGTCCCGCCTCGTTGCCGAAAGGTTTAACAGCAGAAGAGCAGCTGTCGTTAGCGAATGTTCCATCGCGCCAGGAAGGTGGGAAGGAAGATGATTATGTAGAAACGAATCACGACGCGGGCGATGAAACAAATGCGAAAGAAAGCGAGCAAAGTACAAAGGGAAGGATACAGTCGGATAATACGAGTACGTTAGCGGAAGAATCCGACCGTGGCGTAACGATGTCGGTAGATTACGAGACAGATATACAACCGACCGGTCAGGAATCGGTACGCAAAAGTCCGGAAACAAAGCAACCGAGTCAAGGCATTCAATCGACGGAGCCTGCAAAGTCCGAACAAGTTCGTGATGTAGAGCATAATTTAGGTGAAATACATATTCAGCAACAATCGACATTAGCAGAGGAGCATACCCTGCCAACTTGGAAACCACTGCAACAGCAGCCGCAGCAGCATGATCAGCGTTCACGCCACGCTTTAGTTTCCCAGTGGGGTCACGACACTAACAATGGTATGACGGACGTTCTGAAGACGTCCAAGCAGCAACCGCATGATCAACGGGCTACACCACGCCATCCGCCGGTGTCACAATGGGGTCTGGATGCCGATAGCGATATGACGGATGTTATGAAAATTTCCAACATCCTCAAAACCTGTCACAACGGTGGGGACAATGACCGTGACAAGGATAGCCACTTTGAGGAGAGTTCCGTGGAACGGTCCAACAATGCGAACAGCAGTACGACAACGCAGGACGGCACAAAACCATCACGCCCGGTCGGAGGTTCTGCATCCGAGGCGGAACCGGTCATGGTGCTGGCGAACGGGCTCGTATCGGCCGCGATGAATGGTGGCGACAGCATGGTACAGCCAACGCTCAACTGGGATTACAACTTTGCCCTTTACTCCTGCGTCGAGGACGAACAAGAGCTGGAACAGATTGAGGAGATGAATCTGAAGACGCGCTCGATCGTGTTCCGTGACATTAGGCGACCGGGGCGCGACTACACGCAACTGCTAAAGCATCTCGAGCTCGTCCAGGGTAGCCGCATGACGCAGAAGCACTTCGTCGATATGTGCGTACACGAGGCGCGCCGATTCCGGCGCCATCGGATGGTGGAATGCATACAGGAATGGTGGGCCCAGCACACCGGACGATCAATACCGGGCGGTGTAAAACGGACGCGCGCAAAACAGGAAGCTGGCGGGGCCAACTCCTTCTACATATACGGTAATAACGATGGGCTAGAGGACGAACAGGAACACGCACTAACGCCGGACAATCTGTACTTTGTGAACGATACCGGTGCGTCCGTTTACAGCAGTGAAACGTTTCGCAGCACCACACCACCAAGTGCAACGTATCTGAACAACAGCATCGGTAGCGCATACGGGACCACCGACTTTAGTCACAATAATCATCACTTTGCCGAGGTGGTGCATGTATCGTACCCAAACTCGTAGGTTTATCCCCTGCAGGCGTTAACCCTGTTTTAATTGCTTATTTTATTATAGTTTTCTTCTTCTTCTTCTTTTTTTCCTCTTGTCAATATCGATAGTATATAACCCATGTATAACAGCCTAAGCCAACAGCTATGATCCCCGAGGGAGGCATCCTGTTAAGCAAATTGTAAAATTTTTAATTATTAATAATACATCTTTACGTTTTAAAAAGCAGGCATATGTCAAAGCATTAAGACCCGCGAGTTGCTTTCAATCAGACCGGTAAAGAAATAGCGAGATCTTTAGTCTGTCGTATGAGCCTAGTAAAAGCCAGATTGTACATTTCCAAAAACATAAAAAAGGACGTTGACATGTAGGTGCATAGTTTTTCTTTTCATTTCACTTTGTTTTTCCCTTTCTATTCGTTCAGATTCAGTTCTTAACCAAGGTCGGTCATACCTTTTTTTTTTCTCACAGATAGGTAGATAGACCTCCCCCTCCCCTCTTTACGTCTAGGATTTGTTCCAGCCGATAGTTGATTGCAGATTGCGCGTGTTGTAAAGCCGTGTGTATCTGCATTACGGAACCGGTCACAAAGCAATATAGAGTAAACAGATTATATGTTTGGTTTGTGCCCTCCGAATAATGTACGTCCTTTGATTTAGTGTAAAGTTATTTGTTTACCATTTTTCTCATTGTAAAGCTGTATGAAGGTCCGTAGGAATACGTAATTAACAAAAACAAAAAAAAATAGACCAGGAATTAATCTATGATATAATATTAAAATAATTGTTTTAATTGTAGATTAGACAAGTTTTAGTTAGCGCGTCGAAACAGTGAAGGTATAGAAACAATTGAGAATTTCATTTACCAAAAAAAAAAATCCAACTAGATGGAAGAAACATTGCAGCTGGAACTGCAAGATGATGAAACATTTTGGTATGTTTTAATAGTAGCTTTTTTACAGAAAGTGACGGGAGGTTTTTTAAGTAGCAAGCTTGTTCATTTTTAGCGACGGGATTTCTAAAATATGGGCCGGAAAAAAATATTGCCAGAGTCGCCATCTGGAGTCGGAATGACTCCTGCACAAGGGAGCAGGGGGGTTTTGAGGACCGAGTCCTGCAAAATGTACAATTTAGCCATGGCTAGAGAGGAATTGGAGGGAGGGAGGGGGTACCGGACTCCACTGGACTAGACTGGACTCGATCGGACTCGATCGGACTCGACCGGACTCGACCGGACTCGCCGGAGTCAATTTTGGTTTTTAGTCGAAGTCGGATCCACGATTAAACTCCGGAATACCCATCACTACTTCTGAGCCGATTCAAAGAGCTATCGGTTTCTGTATTTATTTTGATTTCTTGAATTTTGTTGGCAGCCAAATGTATATTTGCTTGCTTCAATTACTATTGCGTTAGTGTCAAAGCATAATACTATTGTTTAAAATTGTTAATTTATTTTAGGTTAATTTGGGATACTAAACCCCAACTATACGCTTCAATATGAGATGTAATTTCACTGTTATTGTGATAAATGTTTTCTGGTAATAGCTTCAATATATATGTCATTCCGACCGGAGTTACCATAGAGGATCGTGTGTAAATACACTTGCCAGTGTGGCCGTATAGTAGAGAATATAGTTTTGTAGGAAGTCATTGCTAGTACTAGCTCCCTCTGTAGTCTATCCACTGGAAGCATTCACGAGTTCGCATACGAAAGACGAAGAAAATTGGTAGCGCCTGCGCTCGATTCGTTATCAGCTTGCGGGTTGAGACACAACGCTCCTTGCCTTTGTATGCTTTAGAGCGGGATATAAAATTGGGTTGGTTGCCTGCTTATCGGGGGGAGAGGAAAAAAACGTGACGACGTACCTATTTTCCATTACGATTGTGTGTGAAAAACAGCCATCAGTCAACAACCGAAACTTGAACAGTGCAGTCGAAAAGAGGTCCGCTCGAAAAGAGCTGTTACTACAAAGATATAGCGAGAAAGAGGGATAGAAATAAATAGAGCGAGAGAGAGCGAGAAAGGAGGAAAAGATGAGGAATTCTGCTGGGTTTTGAGCTAATGTGAAAATTTCGGTTTCATATGCCTCACCTAACTTTTGGGGCTGGTGCAATTTGGTGAAAAACGTAAATCATGTGTCAGGAGTGCAATATTTGTGGGCAAGCAAGAATACGGTTGTTCATGTTGATGTGTCCTGTAAATCTCCAGTAGCTCTACACTCAAGCTTAAGGTATAACGGTCTTCCTGCACATATTAGCGATACCTCGGACAACGAGCAGAATCATCCCATGTGGTATTATCAAGGTGAGCGCTTTTGTTGGAGCTTGTAGTAGAAAATTGAAAATTATCAATGTTACACATTGGGCTTTAACTAGGATCCCCGTTCAATCCTAAAACCTGAAACCTAAAAGCATTGCTCTTGATGATATATGAGTGTAGCATCATTATCTAAGCTGAATTGAACGTATATGTATATCCTAAGGTTAAGCATGTGACCGTGTAAATGCCCGATAGATATGGTATATTTGGGTTATAAGAGTTAGTCGCACTTTGCGTTACATTATTCAACACTCACCGCGTAATGGATCGATGTAAAGTGGCAACCAGAGGTGGAGTAGCTTTAACAACCGATTGGTTGATTCTCTTGTTTGCGTGGGCATTGCTAACACGTGGATGACATTGTTCTATATATTATCGATTTTTGCACAGTACCTTAGCGGACCGACGTCATTGCATGGATATTTCCGTAATCGATAATTACGTATCCAACATACTTCATCACCTCTAAATATGGAAGTGAATTCTCCCGGGAACATGCATGCAACGATATCTGTGTTTTTCCAACTTCCGCCTCAACAAGTTGTAGACAGATGTGTCGGAAATGTGAAAAGTTCTGGCCTTCATTTCACAAATGGGGCGGCACATATAATTCTCTTCAAGAATTAAGAGCTTAAAATTGAATATGCTGAACATTTCGGGGTATAGAATTGCTTGTGAGGCAGTTTGTTACATGATTTTCTCTTCGTCAGCTCGTCGAGAGAATGACCCTGGAAAATTCTGCCACATCTTTTTTTTATCGTTTGCTTCGTTCGGCGATAAACGATTCAGGGAATCATTGTTGTAGAACCATTCGAGAGAAGAGCATCTCGTGATGAAGGTTATGCTATTATACACCCATAATGTACGTCCAGGGGGCTTTGGGCAATGTTGGTATGCTGTTGCGATTATTCAACATACAAATTTGGGATCCTAAGAAAACTTTTTGTTGTAGCTTGAGTTTATTTTAAAACTTACATTTTACAAATTAAACTTATTATTTTGTAAATTCGAAATTTCTTATCTCAATATACATATGTATTTGTAATTTTATCAATCCGTGACAAAGTGAGTGCTGGATAACTTTCATAATAATCCTAACGATAATAGAGTTTTTGTCCTTCACGTGTACCCGTAGGGCACTTATTACGTGGCATATTATTGCCCAAATATGGTTGTTAGCACCAGCACTGATGTCGTGCTCTGGACCAAGCAAGAATACATTGCGAGTAGAGTACAATAATAGGCCTTTATTGTAGCTTGTTTGTACACTTTTAACGAGCTTCTCCTTCAAAGAGGTGTAAGCTAAATTTGCTAAAGTTTATTCAAATAAAAAAGACGGAGCCTAAGATTTCCTGAGGATATATTGTGCGAAATAGGATATGTATCCTTAGAATTGAAGTGAAGAAAACAAAGAATAGTACGTAGATGTCCGATCAATTCGTACTAACAAATGACCACGTAGGTCATCACATCAGCGAAAAGCAGCATTTTGTACATCCCTCTATGGTTATGCTTTTTTTCTATAAAAAATATCATCGACTATAGAGTGTACACGGCATAGATGCTTCTTCAGCTAAATTTAGCGACCGTCCAGCAGAACCGACGCACGGCACTGTGGATCTAGCAGGAGGCGCCTATCATCCCGTATATTAGGCAGCTTCTTTGTGGAAGATTTGCCATCCTTTCCGCACATTTGACGTCAGCAGAAGCCCGTTAGATCTCACGTTACAATGGCCGAGCAGCAGCAACGTGACTCGCTATGTCCGCGATTGATCGACTATCTGGCAATTGTTGGGGCTCGCACAACGCATGTGACGCGCTCCGGGACTGGTAACGTAGTGTCTGCTTCTGGTTCTGCCAGTCAATCGTCGGTGCAGGTTAGTATATACCGTGCGCAAGCTTGGTTTTGTCAGCTAACGTGATGGTTTTATTTCAATATAGCTACCAGAGCTTTTGCGACGTTACCCACCCATGGACCACGATGATTTCCCACTGCCGCTGGACATGGTGTACTTCTGTCAGCCGGAAGGATGCGTCAGTGTTGGTTCCCGGCGGACAGGATCAGCCATACGGGATACAACATCCTTTGTGTTCACCCTCACCGATAAGGATTCGGGCAAAACGCGGTACGGTATCTGTGTGAACTTTTATCGTCCGATCGAAAAATCATTGCCGCGCGTTAGTGTCGGTTCCGGCGCGGCAAATAGTAAACAGCCACCGAACTCCTCACTGCGCCGTGAGTCGTGGCGCAAAAGCATGGAGAAGAGTTCCGATTCTGCCTTTTCTAGGTAAAGTTTTGCTTGCCAGTTGACTGGAGCTGGAGCTGGAGGTTGATTGATTTTTTTATCTACTATTCGCAGTGACTATCGGAGCAGCAATATAGCACCGAGCGACTCATCCGACCGGGATTGCCCTAGCAGACGTGACTCGGATCCACCGAATGCGAGCACCAACTATGGAACTACCCATCAATCACTGCTGGGAGTGGTCGGACCATCCGGGGACTCCGAATCCGGTGGTAGCCATTCACCCTCGCCACGCGCCTCCCGAAAGCGATCGAAAATTCGTAACCATTCCCTGACATCGCTATGCATTCTCTCGCATCATCCATTCTTAACGATATTTCGCGAATGTCTGTTCATACTGAAACGGTTAATCGATGCCTGTAATGATTCGTGCAGCCCGAAGCGTGCTGGTGCTGCACGGCCATCAGTGCGCGATAGTGTCTGGAACGTGCTCACTAACCAGGCGTCTGAATCGACCAGCTCGGTCATACTGCACGATGTACAGGAGATCGAAACCTGGATCTTACGGCTACTGTCAGCGCCGGTACCGGTGCCCGGTTCAACGCGCGTCGAGGTAGACGTGCTGTCCGCTGCACTCTATCAACCGCTCGTGTTTGCCCTTCCAGACCACACACGCTTTACGCTGGTCGACTTTCCGCTTCATCTGCCGCTGGAACTGTTGGGTGTCGATACCTGTCTGCGGGTACTGACGCTAATACTGCTAGAGCACAAGGTCATCATACAGTCGCGTAATTATAACGCACTTTCCATGTCCGTAATGGCGTTCGTGCATCTGATCTACCCATTAGAGTACATGTTCCCGGTGATTCCACTATTGCCAACATGTATGGGAAGCGCTGAGCAGTTGTTGCTTGCACCCACGCCTTACATTATCGGGCTACCGGCGACCTTTTTGATGTACAAGAAAAACTTTCGGTAAGAATAGGGTCGCAAGTGCTACTGGGGTAGCTTTATGAGGTAGCTAAGTTTTCATTTATTTCACTATTAGTTTACCGGACGACATTTGGCTCGTTGATCTAGACTCGAACAAGCTAACACCGGCTTCTGGTGAGATGGAGGCAATACCAATGTTGCCGGAACCGGAAGGCGGTATACTGAAGAATCACTTGAAACAGGTATGTGTATGTAGTAGTTACTTCCCTAGCGTTACATTTACAATGGGTGTTACAATGGGTTGTTAATCTGGAGATCTGATGTCTGATGATATTTCATTGATTGTGTGTAAGGCTCTCAACTCGATGACATCCGGGAATCAGGCATCGTCGATGCCGAATCGTCCGCCCGCTGCTAACGGGCGGGATAGCTTCAATAGTACGAACGCTACTACTGGTTTAGCACTGCAGGCACCGCAGTCGTCCGGATCGCATGGTTCGAATCATGGTGGCGTTTCGTCCACTGGTACTGCGCCTTTGACTGGTCCGTCCGGCCCTACAGTTGCTTCCCAACAGCCCAGTCCCGTCGGTCAACCATCCGCTGCAAATCCACTGATTTTTGGTGCGGACGTCGATTCGGTCGATGTGGCGACACGCGTTGCAATGGTGCGGTTCTTCAATTCGCAAAACACACTTGCCAACTTCACCGAGCACACGCGCATACTGCGACTATATCCACGGCCAGTTGTCGCCTTTCAGATTAACAGTTTTCTGCGTTCCCGACCCCGTACGTCTGCCTTTTTGAATCGCTTCGCACGCACTCAAGCTGTCGAGTGGTTAGCCGAATGGTCACTGACGCCCTCGAACGTTGCGTTTCTTCGCGTGCAAACGGGAGTATTGGATCCGGCGCAAGTCGGCGATAAGCCGAAATGGTACGCACACGCCCTCAACCCGATTCGCTTCCAGGTGTGGGACGAGGGTAGTTCGCTAAGTGTCGCACTCAAGCGTATGTTGCGGCTCGAGAGTCAACCAACGGATGAGAGTGGCTCCGACTCGGATGGTGCGGACAGCACTAGCTCATCGTACTCGTCGCTAAGTGACTTTGTGTCCGAGATCGTATCATCGGATCTGTCGCCGAGTCTGCACGAGGTGTACGCTAACCAGCACCATCATCATCATCATGTCGCACCGAAGAACCTGTCATCGAATCTAGACCCACATCTTGTATATCGACCGCCCAGCTCGTTACGCTTCCCGGAAGGAATGCAACCGCAACCGAGAGAACCGAGCGGTACGGAGCAACCGGACTCAGCCGAATCGACATCTTCCAGCCAGTCTGACCTTAGCTCGCCCAGCTTCAATCGGGATTCGGAGTTTGAGTTTAACCCCAAGACACGCAACGAGGTACATCTGGTGGTAAAACCAGAGCGTGAGCATGGTAGCTTTGAGAACGAATCTGACTCCAACTCAACCACAACTCCGAAGACAATCGTATCGAAGGATAGTGGAGGATCGCACGAAGCAGTCGCCGGTGCCAAACGTAGCGGAAAGTTGTGTAAGATACCACCACCCATATCGCCGAACTTTGGACGACAACAGAGCGGAGCAAATCTGCTGGCACGCACATCCAGCTCCGGCTCGACCGGTTCTGGCAGCCATCCACCATCGCTCGGATCGGCTGGATCGCAGCGCCAGAGCTCGCAAGGCTCACTGTTCGAGGTGCTGACGACACAGGCGAAGGAGCTTGTTAGGGAAACGACCCGACAGAGCAGCCAGGACGGCCTGTTGGCACAGATGGATAAGGTAGGCGGGTCAGACTTCATACCTCACTGTGCACTTACTGTATATCTAATGTTCTCCGTTCTAGGAGTAACTATGATTGTATATGATTTAATGTCTATTCCCTATTCTCTAACTCTCCTTCTTTCTGTCTTTCTTTACCTTCGTTCTGTTGCACGCTGTCCCTCTTTATTGTAATTTATCTTCAAAATTCTACATTTATGGAATGTGTTAAGTTCAAAGTGCAGGCGAAGGAAATTGAAGAAGATCTCAAGATTCTAGCTCCCCTTGAGCAGGTGTGTTTGGTTTGTTTGTTTTATTCTCTATTATGTTTCCGTTGCTAGCAATATAATGCCGTTCTTTACGAGTAACCAACAACAAAAAAAGCAACCTTGCCTTTGTTGAGGCGCCCGCTATTGACAATTAGTGTGCTTGATGTTTTTGTTGAGCTTGTATGCTTCTTGTTTTAAACGGAATATTTTGTTTAATAGAGATCCCATTTGCTTTCAGCTTACGTTACAGGCAAAGAAAGCCGCCGAAGAGGCTTCGAAACAGGCTCTCGAAGCATCCAAGCAGGCGGCTGGAGTCAGCAAGAATACGATCGAGGATCTAACGTACGTCGGCAAATCCACCATTGGGGATCTCACCAAATCGGCAAAAGAGGTGGCAGCGAAGAAAGGATTACTTCAGCAGGGTGCCGGACCGTACTCCGGTCCGCAGTCGTTAAATTCGCCGACTTCCAACACGGTGGCCACCACTAATCAGTCACTGTTTTCCTCGATCACGAGCGATTTTAACGGCATCGCCCAATCGACATCCTCCATGTTCTCCGATCTATTCGGTAGCAAGCAGAAAAACCAACAACAGCAGCAGCAACATCAGCAACATCAGCAGCATCAACAGCAACACCATCAACAGCAGGGCGGTGACACACAGCGTGCTACCAGCATGCTACAGCAACAGCAGATCAAAATGAAGGAAAAGTTATCGTTCGATCCATTCCCGGGTCGCAAGGGTTTGGTGGAGCGTAATCCGCTTATTAAACATTCCGGTCCGAAGCAAACGAAGGAAGAGATTCAGCGAATACAGAACGCCGAACGATCGACAAGTAATTCGGAAAATCAAACTTTCCTTAAGGATCTTGTAAATCAGGTGTTGGCCGGTGAGGGTGTTGGATGGTTGAAGCTGAACCGTCTCAAGAAGCTGATGGAAGACGAATCGTACCGTATGCTTGTGCTGGGGAAGCTCAATAGGACGCTTGAGCGAAAGATTGGACCAGATGATCATATAGACGATGTGGTAAGTATATTATTTTCCCAGTATACTGTCTGTACTACGTCCACAAGAAATAATTGCATTATCTTTATCTGCAATAGTGCATATCGAAAGCCGTGTACAAGGGAACGCTCAAGTGTTTGGTGGCAATAACGCATGGGTTGGAACACACGATAGGAAACTTTGGGCTCGGTGGGATGGCGTCCGTATTTCAGATGATGGAAATCGCACACACGCATTACTGGAGCAAGGATTTAACCGAAGGTGCAGGTTCAGATATGTCCGCCAGTCTGCTCTCCAGTCAGGTAACCATGCGTTACATTGCGTTACTAGTGTGTACGATTGCTTGACACGTCTCTTTCCCTCTTCCTAAACCAGAGTGTCAGCCCAATGGGCAGTCGAGAGAATCTTCGGTCGCCGCAAAGCCCTACGGAATTGTCCGACTGGATGTTGGGTGGTTCTCGCAAAAGCTCAAATGCGACCACGGATCATGTCGCCCTATCACGGCACCCGTCAGAGAACGAGCAGGAGAACCAGTCCACGTCGGAGATGTTCAAGGATATGCTTTCGCTTAAACGTAACGTGTTGTTTAACAAGTTGACATCGTTTGATTCCGAGGTGGGTAAAGAAACTGCAACTTTAATAGTAATACGTTTTTGTTTAATGCTCACAACGATCGTTTCTCCTATTTGTTATAAATTAAATACTCTACTATTTTTCTTGTAAATTGATTAACAATGTGAACCGCCTTATACAACGTGATGCTGTACAAATAGTTTGCTATTGCTGGTACAAAGGATAGAAAAGAATCGTTCCATTTTATGATATATTTCGCATATTTAGGTTTTGTTGGAAGATCTGAATTTTCTTGAAAACTGATAACATATACATTCAAATGCTCTAAAGGTACAGGAGACGCAGATGCTTCTCAGGTCAAGTAGTCTGAGTGGTAAAAATTGCAATCAAAGTATTTAGCGCGACGTGTATTAGTGCAAACATTTAATTTCCCATCCCACATTGTCTGTTGTGTTGTTTTGTTTTTGTGTTTTATTACTGTATAAAGTGAGTTAAAACGAATGCCCTGAAAGTACGTTTATGTGTGTTACAATAGTTGATCTTATGGTTTGATTTCGCTCTATGTAAAGTTTTTTGTTTTGTTTTATTAGACCAGAAAAAAACCGCAATACTACTATGGTCAGATTGGTCCCTTGTTGCTCACCGTTCTTCATATTGCTCCTCTTACCTCTTGCGCAGTATAATTTGGTTCTCTACATCTATATGTGTACGCTTGAAATGTATGTCTCCCTCACCTCTACAACACACAGGGTAGCATTGCGATGCAAGATTCATCTGGGACATTATCTGTCGCTAGTGACGTTTTGCCGCAACAGCAAACCGGTGACTATTTGGCCACCTCCATTTCTTGCCGGTCGACTGTGTCGGATACGGAATATGAGAAGGTAAGTATCGCAAGGATGTGGCTTGTGGTGAGACGAGCAAATCTTCACAACTCACTTTATTTGCTAACTTACATTACAATTCGTTTTTTTTGCGTGTGCGTGTGTGTACTTTTGTTTTTGTGAGCGTGTGGGTGTGTGTGTGTGTCTTGTGGAAATGCATGTTTATTTAAAGTAAATAATTCTTCTACAATTATCTACGTGTCAGGGGAAGATTACAGATTACAATTTGTTTTAATCGGTACGTTCGTTCATTTTATTTACAGTTTCCGAAAAGTTCCACCCTGAAGGATGCGAAAAAGATGGCGGGCGGTATATTCTCCGGCAAGTCATCACTGAGTGCGGGTTTTCGCTACACGGGCGGTAGCCTTATTCCCTCGTCCGGATCACCATCACCGGATGCACCGCGGGTGTATCTGTTCGAGGGTTTGTTGGGCAAGGATCGGTCCAGCATTTGGGATCAGATGCAGTTCTGGGAGGATGCGTTCCTGGATGCGGTGAGTCAGGAGCGGGACATGATCGGGATGGATCAGGGTCCGGGTGAGATGATGGAGCGTTACAAGGCGTTATCTGAGTCCGAGCGCAAGCGGTTAGAGCACGATGAGGATCGTCTACTGTCAACGATGCTCTACAATCTAACCGCAATTCTGGTTATGCTGAATGTGCACAAGCTGGAAATCAAGAAGAAAGTTCGCCGATTGCTTGGTAAAAGCCACATCGGCTTCATCTACTCGCAGGAAGTGAACTTACTGCTCGATCAGATCAATAATCTGGTAGGTAAAGGGTTTGCCGCAGTTCATTTGTATGCGAATAACGTTGTTTTTCTTCTTTTTTTTGGCCAGCATGGTAATGATATCGATCTGAAGCCACTTGGTTCCCGGTTACTGCATCGGCAAAGTTTCACCGTGCATCAGGGTATCGATGCCAGTGGATCACTCCGGTTTATTGAGGTGCGTGATGACGGACTGGTGTTGCGTTCGGTTAATGGCAGCATCACCGAACGATGGTGGTTCGAACGGCTCGTTAACATGACGTATTCGCCGAAGACGAAGGTACTCTGTCTGTGGCAGCGTAACGGTGGCCAAACACAGCTACACAAGTACTATACACGCAAGGTAAGTACGATGTCCAGCAGGGCATGTGCCGGACGATTTTCGATTAACTTGTGCATCGATATTTCACACTTCACAACAGTGCAAGGAGTTGTATAACTGCATCAAGGAGTCGATGGAACGCAGCGGTTGCGCTGGCCAGGCACCGGAGTTAGGAGGTGAGTTCCCGGTACAGGACATGACCACCGGCGAGGGAGGTTTGCTGCAGGTGTGCCTT
This sequence comes from Anopheles parensis, assembly GCA_016254315.1. NCBI lineage: Eukaryota > Metazoa > Arthropoda > Insecta > Diptera > Culicidae > Anopheles > Anopheles parensis. The sequence goes on from CM028123.1 coordinate 10,492,343, forward strand.
GAGGGCGTCGGACTGTTGTTTGCCAACAGCAAGGTAAGCCCGCCTGTTGCATCGCTTAGTACATCCGTTAGTCACACCCCCAAAAATTGTATGTTCTTTCTTAGCTTGTACCGTTTCGTTTTAATCTCGTTTTCGTTCATCATTCTCTTTTTATAAATGTATTACCTTCTTACATGCATCATACTCAGTTACTCGTACCATCCAAAATGATACAGTTCAGTCGGATCTGTCGTTTTGTACGTCGAGTGTTATGTTTATCGCTGAGAACAAAAAACCTCCCCCCACTGATAGCCGACAGCTAGTGTCGCTTGGTATCCAAAAAAAAAACAGTATGATTAGTAACGTCCATCATAACACATCCGATCATCTTTGTCGAAGAAGTACACGTTTGCAAACATCCAGATTGTGTCGCCGATACTGGAACAAACGGTTGTTTGTTTTAGCTTAGTGTCATCTCATCTGTCAGGGATTTTTTTCTGTTTCCGTTCTGCCGTCTCACTCACCCTGCCTTGGTGAATGTTGGTGGTATCGGGGCCTTACGACTCCGAACGCGAGAAGTAAACAAAGCTAGCTTTAGAACTGCTTTCAACTGTCATCTCATTTCGTAAGCAGGTAATCCATAGCTTAGTATCCACAAGCGGGGAATACTAAATGCATTTGCTCTCGGGAGCTTCATAATGCCGAAGATAGGAAAATTGCAAAAGCGTGTAGTAAATTAAGGTTTCTAATATGCAAAAAATTGTTCACTGTTACTATTTCCGTTCGGTTTTATTCGTTATCGCTGTCACATTGTTTTTTTTTTCGTTTTACGTTTTACGTTTACTGGTTGAGTTACGGTTGTGTTTGCTTGCGTATACTGACACGGTTTTGTTTTTTTTTGTTGGGAATTTTCGTTGTCCGTTTCGTTATGAGTTTTCGTTTTTGTACGTCGAGGTACGGATCTGAAATGACTTGCAACCACTAAATGTTGCTACTGTTAACGTTATCAAGGACCGTCTCTAGCTAGGCGAATCGAACCGTCTTGCCACAACTCGTTCTGTCGCGGTGCAAAAGCAATGCCAGTATACTACGTTTCGAACTACTAACAAACATTTCACCCATTGCTCGTGTGTACCTATTGCATATAATTTTTTTTTGACAAAACAGTTGAACATGTACCTACTCTCCCAATAACTTAAAGATGTAATAAGCACAAACTTGCGTGTAGATGTCAACGTTATATATCTATGTTTTAACCGACCTAATTTGTTTCCTTTTCGTTCCATATCTTTAGCATTGATATTCCAAAAAACTCTTATTACGCATGTTTTACGTTCTTTACCATTTAACTAGTTCACGTATAACCATGAGAATTCCTCCATGTAATTATACTACAAAAAACCAGATCATATAATGCATTATACAAATGTGTGAGACGAATTCGCATTCAGATGCCATGCAATAGCTTTAGTTACTCGCTGCGTCCATCTGTGTGTGTGCGTGTTCCGTCCGTTACGTGGATAGTAACGCACCCTATACACCTGTGCTGTACTATCCTTTAGTATCTGTCAAACATGTGTCAGGAACGTCAGCCTTTAGTATGAAGCAATCATTTATGGCTATTTGCGCATTATCCTGTACACCTCTCCACACTAGTGTGCGTGTGTGTGTGCAATATTCCATGTAGCATTATCTGTCACTAGTTCCGATGTCAAAATGCTGGGATGGTTTGTTTCGTTTACTAAAATTTCCGTTTTTTTGCTAATGTGCGACTAGAGTGTGACACTGTGTCTCTCTCTGTCTTTTGGAGGAAAAAGGAAGAAAAAATCGAGGCGAATAAGAAAAAAAAACATGTTAGAAGGGGTACAGGAGATGGAAAACAAAAGGAGAGAGCTGATCATATTGTTTCGCTTTACATTTATTATATATCCATATATATACGCATCACAGTCTCTTTTACTCGCCGCTTACTTGCATTTGTTTTTGACAGCTAGTGCATTTTGGGCTACTCTTACTAAGCACGCACATCAACCAAGATAATTGTGATTCGTTTCATTATGTTCGTATGTTTAATCTCGTTTGTCTTCCACTCTCGTTTACGATCATCCTTCAAGATGCTGATGTGTTTTACGGCAATCTATTGTTAGACGTCTTTGTTTGTTTGTTTTTCTTTCTTTCTTTTTCATATGCGCGCGCGCGTTTTTGTGATAAACTTTTACGATGTACCGTTTATTCTCAAACCATATTTATCCTTTCCACCTTTTTCACATTACACAACAACAAAATGAAGTGCTACAGTGGAGTTGGACGAACCCGAGTTTGTCGTCTCACTGCTTTGTTGGGTACATTTTTCGGACAATGAAATTTAGTTGATCCATGGAGAATTTTATAGACTAAAAGAAATAGAAAATCAGCTCCAATTCGTTTTACAAGAAAGCAATTTACCATTTGTAACCGTGTTTATTAATAACACGCATGTAACATGTTTCTCAAAAGTTTATTGATCTTTAATCATATTCATCATTTTCGGCTCTCGTTGTGTTTTCTGAAAGTTTTAACAATCGTTCGGAGTACGGTTTTTTTTTGTTATTAATTCAATTAGTCTTTTTCTTTTATTTTGTTCAATTAAATCGTATGAAGCTACCTGAGCCACATAACACTTCATTACACTGGAGTTCGATTAACAATGGATAAAGTTTTTATTTGGTTTTATGTTTAATATTCTCTGCCTCTGTCATCGAGCCGTGTACGTTGAGTTATTCTTTTGTTTGATTTATTTTCCGTTATCGACAGCTATTACACACGATTTCTCCCGTCGTGGCAACAAAACGCAAATGAACAAAGCATAGAGCAATTTGTCTACGCAAAATGAGGAATACAAATTAAAAAAAAAAATAACTTTTGAGATGGTCCTTGAGTGTACGCGGATACGTTTTTTCTTCTTCTTTTGAGTTAACTGATCTACTGTGTTTTGCGTTACCTTCGTTTCGTCTCCTGTTCTTTTCCGTTTTGTTTCTTTTTTTTTCTTTTTAACGTATTCTTTCACGTTTAACCCTGTAACGCTGTCCAACTGTTTCAAAGCGTATCTTCGGTTGAACAACTGCATTTCATGAATATCATTTCTGTCCCGCTCCTGCTCTATTGGAAGAACAATTTTAACTTGCCCACTGCAGACAGGAATAAATACCAAAAAAAAAAAACAAAAGGACCAGTAGATAGAAGTGTAGCATAACAGTGTATGCTGGTTTTGTACAGTTTTACCACAGTAAAGGTTTATGGTTTATCATCATCAAAGTTTACATACCTTCTCATATCTCCTTCGTAAAACCAAACCGGAATAATGATAATTTGAAATAATAAATTTTAAATGAACAACAACAACAACAACAACAACAAAACCATCCTAACTGGAGCAATTTATTATCGAACTTCACTAATCATGATTTTCTTACCTTTCTCTTTTATTCCTCCCCTTTTTTAATCTGTCGAATCATCTAATGACGATTTCGATACTATCAAATGAACGAACAATGTTGAAATTCTATCGAAAACCTTGATCGTCCATCGTACAAATAAAATGAAATGTCAAAAAAAAATACGAACAAAAAACATGAAACACGTTGAAACAAAAAAAAATCTGGATCATTTTCAAACATTTACTATACTCTCATTTGCTGGAAAGGATTTTGAGGTACAGTTACATTTTTTTCTATTTTACTATTATGTAATAAGTGAGACATTTGCTACAAAAAAAAAATACAAAACTTCGCTATACACTATTCACTCACAATGTACACGCAAAAGAAAAAAAAAAGGAAAATATATCAAAAATACTCTCCCTAAACTTAAACCCCAACATCAACAATGTAGGCAATTATACTGATTGTTGCTGTTTATATGTACGATGTATATTCTTTCTTTCTTTTTTTGTTCTGTTTACTGCTTCATTATTGATCAGTTTGATACCTCTACTATTCCTTTCCAGTTTTCCCTCACCTCACGCAACGAGACTAGCTCAACGTTTTATTGGTTTTTTTTTTGTTTCTTTGTTAATTGGGTTTTGTCTAACACTACACACCCCCCGCCACAGTATATATTTTGGCTGGATGATACACAATCACCCTTTCGAAACTCATCTCCACCAAAAACTAGAGTGCTACTACTAGAAGCTTTACGAGAAGCTTTACTGTGCTGTATCTTAACGCTCCCTCACCCTAATCAGTTCCTTTGCCGATTTTAATTAGTGCATTCAAATAATCGTTTATGTTTTTCTTTTTCCGGATTTTTCAATTTTAACTCCATTTTCCATTCTGGAAGGAAGTTCCCCCCCCCCCCCCCCAAACATGCTTTGTATTAATTCTCTTGTGTTGCTCACGTTTTTAAACTCGGTGTCGATGTTTATTATCGTATTTACGCGTTCCTGAAACATACCCATCACGTAATATTTTCAACAAAATCATTTAAATTAAAAGAGAGAGAAAGAGAGAGAATAATCTTGCCTAACCTGTTTGTACAAGCTGATACAAGTTACGATTTGTTGTGGAGCAGCAATTACAAAAGCTTCATCACCGCGCGCTGCTATATCATAGTCCATGTATTTCATGTTTCAGTTTTTTTTATAGCGGCTTTAGAAAGTTGCGTTAGTGCGGTGAAGTTGCGCACACAGTTTTGCGTTACCCCGTCTCACTACATGCTTAGCAATTGTCGCGTTTGCGAACACAGAAAATTATAATAAGTAATAAATTTATTGTTTTGATGAAGTCGATGAGAAAGGCAATTGGCTTATTTATGGTTTTTTTTTTATTTTTTTTATTCTTTTTTTAATTTAAAGCATTATTTGGGTGAAGAGAAACTTATTTAAACCATTTGGCATTAAAATAAATCAACTTATAAAATTTTGCTTAATTATTCAAAAAAAAAAGCCTTATAAAATTTTTAAATTTTTAGAGTTTTTTTTATTTTTTTATCAATTTTTTGTTCTTTTTTTTATTCAAAGCATTATTTGAATGAAAAGAAACTTATTTAAACCATTTGGCATTAAAATAAATCAACTTTAAAAATTTTGCAAAATTTTTCAAAAAAAAACGTAAGGGGTAAGCCTTATGAAATTTTCGAGTGAAAAATTTTTTTGAATTTTTTTTCTGATTTTTATTTTGTTTTTTAATTTAAAGCAATATTTGAGTGAAAAGGAACTTATTGCAACAAATTCGCATTAAAATATTTCAATTCAATTTTTTTTACAAAATTGCTTAAAAAAAAGGCTAAGGCTATAGCCTTAGGAGATTGGCAAATTTATAGATTTTTTTTTTTTTATGGAAATATCTGTAAGATGAGATTTTAATTCGAATTAACAGCCATTCTTCTGTTTTTATTTTTTTTATATGGAGTTTCGCAAAATTTTTCTGAATCGCGTTTGCAAACGCGACAATTGCTAAGCGTTTAGTGACGGGGTTAGACCCTTTTTTTATTTACATTTTTGCATTTTTTTCCGTAAAGTAACATCGTAAGCAAAATTGTACTTGAAGATATTGTTTCTTCCGATTAGTTTCATTCTTAGTCAGCTTTTCTCATTTTCCGTTTTTGTCCCCATTTCTCTACCCCCCCCCCCACTCCCACACCCCCTTAGTGCATTATGAAAACGAGCTTAGTAAGTCTAGCAAAGTAAATCTGGTTGAAAATATAGAGCCATTTTCACATTGATTTGAACACACTTTGTTTTTTGGGTTTTATTCTTGTGTTTCTGTAATGGTATTTTTCGCATGCACTTTCCCGTTTCCCTTACATGCAATACGTCCCGTTACAGTGTTTGCTCCTTCTTTTTTAACCAAAGAATGCAATTGGTTGGTTTACGATTGTAAAATTTGAAAATTAGTGTATTTTTTTCTTTTTTACCAAATTTTGCATATTTTTGTGAACCATTTCATGAGTAAAAGTGAAACATAAACAAACAACTTTTTTGTTTTATATATTATCTTAGATCATCGTGTAATATCATCTTTACTATACAACAATTGTTTTCTGTTTGTAAAACATCTCTATAATGCAGTTTATTTCGTTAAACCAGCTTTTGTTAGTTTCTCTCCGTTTTTATATTAAAAAAAAACACAAACATTTTTCGTTTCTAAAAAAGTTTTAAATTTCAAAATAAATGTGCCAAGTTTGTTTTTTCTTAAGTTTTTTTAATTTTCGAGCAAACAGCTAAAAAAAATTAATTAAAAAAAAACATAAAGCTGTTTCTAGTGCCGATCGTTTCGAAGACCATCTCACAAGTAAATTTGTTTGTATATGATAATATGTTCCCAGTTTACGCAATATGGACATGTGTTTTATCGAATGGTGTAATTGATCTTTATGTTCGTAGGCAAATTAAAAAAAAAAAGCGCATCTTCTTTTGCTCATAAATATATTCAATATGTGCATAGATGTATACATAGACACATAGAGTTATATCACCTTCATCGCTCTTTAGAGACGCTCTAATGTGCGTCCCCCCATTACAAAACCAAAAAAAAAACGCAAAAAAAAATTCAACGCAAAACAATTGGAAGTTACGTTTGGTACTTTGGTTTTATGCGCCATTTCTGTTCTGCCATTTTGTGGTTGTTTGTTTTTTTTTTCTCTCTCTTCCTGTCATTCTTTCATAGTTTTCGTTGTACATCTTGGTCTTGTATGAAGCTTTTATTCGTTTACCATTACGCACACTGGTAGCATAAGCTAGTTATGTTACGAGTCACACACAAACTCAGCCTCCATACCATTTACTACAAACGCTCATTTTGCCGGTAGAACCGTAGGCCAATCGGGGTATATTCACCCGTTCTTGTTACCGATGCAGTTTCGTTTTTCGCTCGGTTTTTTTTCGTTTTACTTCTTGAACATTGTTTTAATGTTTTCTTTTTCTCGTGCTCGTGGTTAAATATTTTATGCTTCCCAGTTTAGAACTAGTATGCTGATGGTAGCAGTTTTAGTAGTTGTTTGCTTTGTTTTTGTTTTTTTTTCTCTTATTTGTTTTGAGTGATAAAACCGTGTCGTATTTTAAACAGAGCCAATCATTTAGACTTTTCTTTCCTGCAAGGATATATTAGTCTTTATTAGCGGATTATATTACAAATGCTGCCGATAATAATGTTTAGCGGCTTTTCTTTTCTTTAACTATTCTACAAATTGATATCGTTCTGTTTTTTGCCCCATATGTACATGTTTGCCTTTTTGACATTACAAAGCATACATACATACACTCACCATACACGAAACTTATCACGCGGACATGTAAAAATGGTAGCCGGTTGCGTTTGAAATGTTGCGCAATGGATTTTGAACTTTGTATGGCAAGGCAGCTTATCTCAATGCTAACCTCAAAAAGAAAAAAAAAACGAACCGAAAACAAACCGGGTAACAATTCAAATGTAATCGATTTGACAATTATGACAGACTGCACAAGTAGCGTATTACTACTACTACTTTACTATCTGGTTGAAGTTAGCTAGTGCACAATAAATTAAACACGCGCTACACAACAATACACACACACACACACACACACACACACACACACGATGCACATATACATTTACACAGATACAGCTCGATACGTGCAGAAGCACCTTGCCTCGTCATCAGGTTAACATTTGTTGTTAATATGCTTTTCCCTGTTTTCTTCATTCGACGGAAAAAACACACACCCTGATCTTGATCGGTTGGTGTGATTAATGTGACACCGTTCTTCAAACGACAAATTGCGACAAAAATTTTGGCAACAGTTCTTCATCCGACTGAACCACATACGGAAGTGTTTCACACAGAAAGGAGGAGTGTTCATTTTGGAGGAATACAGTAAGTATATTTTATCGGACTGTTTTTTTTTTCAAGTTTCTCTGTTAACTAACAGCAAATTATTTTTCTTCTTTTAGATCCTAAAACGAGACTTATTATTCAGCGTAAATATAAATCTGCGATGGTAAGTAACTATTCTCAACCCTACAGCATAAACTAAGGTTGGTTGTCAAATAATGCGATACCGAATGTGCATTATGATAAGTACAGTGGAGTGCCGATTATCCGGGTACCTTTTTTATCCGGCTGTCCCATTATCCGTGGTGCTCGTAAATGACAGTTCCAAAAGCAAATTGACATTTTAAACTGCAAACCGGAGTTGGCAAGGAATAAAAGCCTCTATAAGAAATGATACAATTGGCTTAAGTTCGACCAAATAAAACAGATTTATTTTGCAAAGTGCACCTAAGAATATTAACACGTTTAGCTTTAGAAAAAAAAATACACCCATTATACACTAAACACTAATATTTATCAATAAAAAGAGTTGTGCCTATTATCCGTGATATTCGCTGATCCGGTAGGGGCCGTGTCCCCAGTGTGACCAGATTGTTTTCCTCGTTATCGGTAGGAAAGCAAAAACTGTATCGGTAGTTGTCGGTATGATCCTAATACTGTTCAGCTCATGTTCTCTTCAGCTAATGCGTGTGAGCGGGGGGGGGGGGGGGGGGGGGGGGGGGGGGGGGGGGGGGGGGGGGGGGGGGGGTTGTTCGCAGGGAAAATGAAAATGTTGAACTGTTGTGAATTTTGTCTTTTTCTGGGGCACAAAAAGAGCCAAAACTCTGGAGCAAAATGCAGTCTTTGATTGTCTGTTGACAATTCATTCTTGACATTTATGACTTCTTCAGCAATATTAAGCCAAATCTGTGATTTCCGGTACGACTCTTGAAAAATCGGTAGTTTCAGGGTGCTCGTCTGTGAATCGGTAGGCTAATCAAAAATCGGTAGGAATACAGATAAATCGGTAGTTCTGGTCACACTGCGTGTCCCAACGAGCACGGACAATCGGGCGTTCCACTGTAGCTACTGTAAGGACAGCATTAAATAAATTATTTTAGAAGCAAGTTATTGATCTTCGGATAAGTAGTAACATTGGTTGTTCATTGCGCATACGCAACGAAGATGCGTGCGTAACAAAAAAAGCAGTTAGGGTGGGTTTGATAAAACAAAAAAAAGGTTTTATATTTGACAGTACAGCACTGTTACGGAACCTGTTTAATTGTAAATGATCAGGCGTGGCATTTACTTAAATGCAAATCACAGGTCTCACTGCATCTCTCTGCCTCACTACAATCCGGTTACACAGGCTGACTGGATCGTAAAGCAACGGTGCTAATGTCCTACACGTTGTTTTGTTATGGGGCAGCTAGGTATATATCGGTATGGCATAATACGACAAATGATTTGTTATATTAGACGCTCTAGCGCATGGGATGGCCATCTTTCCGTGAAGCTCCAGACCCAGAAACTATTCTCCCACCATTCTCCATTGCAGGCGGATCAAATATGCTATGCGGTGCTGTGCGTTTTCTCCTACATTGCCGCCGGTCAGGAGCAGACAAAGCAACAGCACGGCATGCAGGGATCTGCCACTGGGAAGGGACTGTCTGCCGGACCGCAGCACGTACAGGTCCCCAGCGCACAAGCAAACGTTGGGCAGTCACCATCGGCAAAAACTCTACAGGTTCAGCCACAACAGCAGCAGCAGCAGCAACAGCAGCACCAACAACAATCGCAAAAAATTCAACAGATTCATCTGCCCCAACAAAGCTCACCAAAGTTAAAAACCGTCGTCGGTAAACCGATCAGCCCCAAACAATCGGCACCGACAGCGATACAGCAGCCGGTACAGCAGCCACCGGCGCACCCACCGCCCACCTTTCAGTCGCAGCAACCACAGCAACAGAATCAGCGAAAGCATTCCAACACCTCCCAAGCGGATGTAGCAACAGCGGACAAAGCAGCGTCGGTACCAAAACCACCAACAATTCCAGCACGCCCGAAGGTCACCTCATCCAGCTCGATTTCCAGCAGCCCACCGTTAACCAAGGCACCGGTACTGGTGCCAAACCGGGGTCCACCACCAGCAATTCCACCCCGCACTAGCCTTTCGCAGCGGTCCGATTCGGTCAGCAGTACGTCCAGCCACCAGCAGCCATTGCAGCGCCAGTACTCCGCCATCGAACCTTCCGCCTCTGCCCGACAGTCCGGTGCGAAACCGTTTCCGTTTCGTTCGCTGCAAAAACAATCGACAGACGCTGGTGGTAATGCATCGTTGGAACATTAAAGCAGTAGAATGCCAGTAAACGCTGCAGAGATGGACTCGATGGACTAGCTGACCTGAATGTAACGCTCGCAAACTGCGTCTAGTCTAATGCAACGCAACCATAATACAACGATTAAAACGTAAGCGAGCGACACAACCAGTTTAGAGGGAAGGAAAGAAGAGAGTAAATATCCACTGTGCGAAGCTCTATGGTGCAATGAATCTTTGCAGTAGAAAGAAACGGAGAAAACAAACACAGATCTATATAATTAAACAGAAACAAAAGTGTCGCGTGCTGTTAAAAATAAGCTTTAAATAATACACATCTTCAGGTAGGATAACGAGCGGGTCTCGCTTCTAGGTGAATTACGTTCAATAGTTTCGTCTGTACGCGATGGATGCTTTCATCAGCTGCATATGTTTAAGTGTTAATGTTGTCGATTACATTTCCGTTTCCAATTTTATGAAATGCTTTGTTTTTGTGCACAAATGTTAATAAGAGCGATAATATAATTTGCCTGATGAACGAAGGATGGGCAATGTTAGCATTAGTGTGATAGTAGCCATAGAATGTACGAAGATAAGGGATTTCGGTCTGAACTATACATACACGTGCGCCTGTATATATCACAGCCAGACAGCCAGCCGGTAGGATAAATTCGTAATCGATAATTTCGCCTCAGGTTGATAGCAAGAAAAAAAACACCCCGACAAATACGTTCTACTATTTAAATGACGCAAAATATCGCCAATGTAAAACGCAATGGACCCCCCCCCAAGAAGACACATCAGTTTGCGTTTATGTTAAATCTCAATAGCTTTAAAACAATATATCATCCGTGTGTGTGGCGTTATGTATCGAAAACTCGCCCCCCCACTATATTTAAACACTGTAGTCGTTCGCGGACGCAGACATGTGTTCCCTTCCCCGCCCCGTAGACCCGTTACCTTCGACCCTAGCCGTAGTAGATCCGCCAGTTGTGATAGCAACCTGTACGCGTTAGCGACCACAAGAGCAATACATACTTTCAGGAGCGACAGATAAAGCAAATGGTAGGAAACTGATAGAAACGGGAAGTGAAAATCAACAAAATAAAGGCAATCCAATGTATTGGGAGTGCGTAGAGTCTGCCGCTTCCAGTGTATGCAAATGACTTACAGCTGATCAAAGTCCCTTTTCCGAACTGATGCTTCCTTCTTCCTGCTGCAGGTGAGTCGCATGCTGTAGCACGTAAAACAACGATTGGACGTGCCAGATAAGATACTTAGAATCCAAGTTTCCGGATTCTTTTCCAATTGTGTATATCGATTTCATTTTATTTTATTTCAATTCCTTTATTGCAGCGTGTTATACACTCAAAGCATCTCTAAGTCGCATGGGAGAACCATTGAGAAATTTGGTGATATTCGGTACATCGTTTGCAAGATCGTCGATTTCACTGAGCTGGAACTTCTTCAATAAATAGGAAGGCTTATCTTCTTGTTGCAGGACATGAAGTTCCTTCTTCTGGAGAGCTTGAAGAGCTTCTTCAATAAATAGGAATGCTTATCTTCTTGTTGCAGGACATGAAGTTCCTTCTTCTGGAGAGCTTGAAGAACTTCTTCAATAATTAGGAATGCTTGTCTTCTTGTTGCAGGACATAAAGTTCCCGGTTCGATCTTCATCTTTAGTTTGTACTACCCTTTATAGCCCGTTTGCTATCGGTGGGAGCCAAAACAAGACTTCTACTCTGCTCTTTGACATTTCTTCAGAACAGTGAGAGAGAGATACATATATATAGAAAGAGGCGAAGTGAGAGAGAGAGTGAATACCATAAATACTCGATCGACAATCAACAGTGTATAGAAATAAATGCTTTAACTTGTATAAAGTATTTATTATATTCTTTTATTAGGTACCAAAACTGTACCAATGAAACTAATTTATGTTCCCCGTTCTCAAAACGTCGAACAATCGTTAATTCATACCTTTTACGTTTGCGTTAAAACCTCCTCAATGTGATCTTTCCCCCCGCGATCATACAGCTGTGATGCGGTTCATGTGCTCTAGCTCGCTCGTATTTGGGTATTCGGTTCTGCACTTCGGTACTGAAATAGTCGAGAACAGTATTTCCCCCCGCTCCTGTGCGATTATGCCCGGAGAATACGAATGTCCGAGAATCCTATCCTACCAAAACCGGTGCGGCATTGCCGAGTGACGTTAATCGCATGACGGAAAAAAGAGAAAAAAAATGGCCGAAGAAGAAAAATCATAAAAGAAACACTTCAAAGTATTTAGGGATAGGTAGACGATTTGTTTATCATACAAATGTATGGTACTACGAAGTTCCGTTTCCATGCTCGTCGCACGTCCAAAACCCAACTCTAAAGGGTTTAGTCCAATACACACGCACTGTGGGTAGTGGACGCTGGCACATCCATGCCGCAGATACGTGAGCAGCGTGTTAAGCATAGATTGGCAGACCCGATCCATCGCCTTTGTCCAGCGTCAAACTAAGCAATCCCCAAGGCAAACGGACCCGGCGTGTAATGGGGTTTTTAATTTTTGGAAAACGAAACATTTAACCCAAAAAACAATATCCCTTGACGCAATTTGGTCCCAAAAAAAGCAAACATTAGCCCAACCTAATGTTGTAGAAAAGTTCTAACACACATTCGGGGCACACCTACGGGAGCTAGAAAGGTAACATCCATTTATTGGAGATATTAATTGACTCGGCACATAATTACCCAGACATCGGAAAATACATAGGGATAGGTTTTTTTTATTAACAATACCCCAAAAAAAAGGTGTGAAATCGTCCCAACAGTTTGCCTGCTAAGTACTTGTTAATAGGAGTGAAGCCCTAATTTGACAGTTAATTTCACTTCAAATAATCCACACACACACACACACACTGTGTGAGTGAAGGCAGCAAATCTAGAAAGCAAACGAACGTCGTTGGCAGTCGCTTCTGATTGCGATTCCAGACTCTATTTGAGCAAGCATTCTTGACGCATCTTTCGTATCGGGTGTGATTTATGATCGGTTTTTTTTTTTCTTCAAATGATTTTTTATTTTCTTTCATGCAGACAACCTATGCTGTTACACCTTCCGTTTGCTCACATGCAGCACCAGCCTTCAGCACGATTTAATCGCACGCAAAAAGAAAGAGAAACGTAGCGTTATAGTGAGAAAAAGAGAGAAAGTGAGAGGTTAAGTCATGAGACAGGTGGATCGTGGATGCGCGGCTGAGTGGGTGATTTAATCCCAGAGGGGAAAGGTGGGGGGGGGGGGGGGAGCAGCAAGGTAACGCACCGTCCCCGAGTGCAATGCAAAAAAAAGTGTACGAACTAGTACTATGTAGTCACATGGTATCCATGTGCGAGGTGCCAGTCGCAAACTAACCTTCATCCAGTAACGTTCACACCGGTGAATTCTATTGCAGGGAACGGAGGTGACACGGTATTCTAGTGGCGAGAGAACTAGACTAGCTCAGTACGTCTGCGAGTCGTCGCTCTAAGTAGGTCATTCTTATAAGCTAACCCCCGGGGGGCGTGTGTGTGTTTACGGTCTATCTGCAATGTGCACCGGCAAGCCAAGTGCAGCTCAACCTTCACACCGTTTATAAGCAGGGAAAGTGTTTCTACCACGTGCCAAGACCATAACTGTGTGTTTGTGCGCGGGTGAAAGTGTTCGTTCTTTGAAGAATGTCCTGCGCAGGAAGATCCTCAAGAATCCTACTCGCCCAATGGCTGTTAGTGTGCCTAACGTGCAGTGATGCGCAATGTCTGGCCGGTGTGAGCCACCGGCTCAAGATGGCAACACTGCTTGACTCTATCTATCCACCCTGGACGGATGGTTGTTTGCCGCGTGAAGCAACTGTGGGGAAAATAGAGGATCGGGCACCGATCGTCGATCACCTACCTGTTGACTGGGATAGACTGATGCTATCGGCAAACGAAAGTGCCGCTACGCTTCAGTCTAACCTCACCGATATGGACTATTTGCTGGAGCTGGCAGATCACGCACTGGATGACAGTATACCGACTAAAGACGAGATCGGCACTACGGAAGCAGGTGAGGAATGCGTTACGCTAAGACAGCTGTTAGTGCACGTGGTCTTGCTTTTTTTTTTAAATTTTCGAACGCTTGATTGCTTACACCAGTCTCCAAAGTAGTGTGCAATTTCTCATCGATCAATCAACCGATCATTCATCCCATCAACAATGTTTCAATCACACCTTCTGTAACACGGAAATATCAACATTCCTCGCCAAGTGAACTGTGTTTATTAGTCACCAAAAAAAAAAGAAACAAAAAACATTCTTGTTGACCCTGTAAAAATGTAGTGAAGTTGGCAGTTGGACAATTCTACAAAGCATACAGTTCTATAACCCAAAACCTTGACAAGCGTATGTCCTACTTCTTTTTGTTTGAGACCGATGTGAAAGATGCGTTACTTTCCTGGAATTGTCGCAACATAACAACAAAAATCTCGTTCAACAGCAGTTTTCCTCATTGTTGCTTTGCCGTTTAACTGTAGCAGAAAAACAATAACGAAACGTTATGAATAACAAAACAAGTAGTTGCGGTTGGTGCGGGGAAAAAAAGGGTACCGGTAGCACATTTTGATACAAATTCTGTTCCCGTTTCCCGGGAGGTGTCAGCTGAAAAGAAGTTATGTGTACTTCTCTGTTAAGAAGTGTTTTTTTTTATCTTTTATAACGCGCGACGTACATTCCGCAGAGTTCATTTTTCTTCAAGAGTAGCGTATAAGGGATGAGAAAAGAAAATGGCGAAGGAAAAGGTAGGGGTGTGGAGGGGGGGGGGGAGGGGGAGTGAATGTCACGTTTCGCCCTGAGGTAAAATGAAAAGTGCATCAAATCATCATACCGAACTCTGGTGGTGACACGATCGGTGTTATGATAGCACCGAGTTGCGTTTCTTCTGCAGCTATTGCACGGTATGTGTGTGTTTCCTTCTCTCTCTCTCTCTATCCCTCCCTCTGCTTTCCATCAAGCAAAACTGTTTGAATTGAAATTGAAAGTGTGCTCGGTGCGGTGGATAAATGTATTTACCTCTACTTCTTTTTTGTTACACTCCATACTTGATGTTGGAAGGGTTTTACGTACGCTAGACGTAAGTAGATCTTACTGAAGGCAGGGCTATTTCAGGGTCTCGTGCTACGTTCAGCAGGTTTTACACACCGAAGGTCACTGTTCAAACCTCATCTGGAACCCGTCGAAGCAAAAGAAGAAAAAAAAACACAGACTACTAATTGTGTGTCGTAGTCTATATTATATGACAAGCGTAGATTAGACATAGGAGATGTAGATGTAGGACATTGTAGATGTTAAGCCCTGAAGAGAATTTTTACTGCTAGCAAGGGATTTGAAGGGCCTGTGTGTGGTATATACTTTGGATCGACTTTAAGATCTTACTTGAAGGTGATGTCTCCGTTGTATTAGAATACCCAAAAACACGTCACAAATCTTCCAGGAACTATATACTTGGGGTCGATATATATATATATACTTGGGATCGACTTTAATATCTTTATCACCCTCTCTTGGACCAGTTGAAGTTGATGTCTACGGTGTATGAGAATACTCAACAACAAGTCACAAATCTTCCAGGAACTATATACTTGGGGTCGATATATACATATTTGGGATCGACTTTAAGATCTTCATCACCCTCTCATAGACTAGTTGAAGGTGATGTCTCCGGTGTATGAGAATACTCAACAACACGTCAAAAATGTTCCAGGAACTATATACTTGGGGTCGATATATACATATTTGGGATCGACTTTAAGATCTTCATCACCCTCTCATAGACTAGTTGAAGGTGATGTCTCCGGTGTATGAGAATACTCAACAACAAGTCACAAATCTTCCAAGAACTATATACTTGGGGTCGATATATGTATACTTGGGATGAACTTTAAGATCTTCATCACCCTCTCATACACCAGTTGAAGGTGATGTCTCCGGTGTATGAGAATACTCACCAACACGTCAAAAATGTTCCAGGAACTATATACTTGGGGTCGATATATACATATCTGGGATCGACTTTAAGATCTTCATCACCCTCTCAGAGACCAGTTGAAGGTGATGTCTCCGGTGTATGAGAATACCCCACAAAACGTCATAAATGTTCCAGGAACAGAGAGCGCCGGGCCTCGCTGGGTATTCTTCCCCCACCACTTAACAGCTTATTTAAGCAGCTGTTAATCACCCTATCGCACCCGATAGCCATAGCACGCGTTTAGACGTCTAATCTTCCCACGCTAACACACAGTATCGTTACTCTGACCTTCGGTACGGTCTGCCGCAGAGAACCTCAAGTACGCGCCAAACGCTAAAGATCAAGTACACGCACTAAATTTTTCGTAGGCTTATTAACGTGCCGGCCGTGACACTGTAAACGAGCCGCTAGCTCAATTTGCGATCAAATGCGGCTACTAGCGCCGTGGGCAATAGGCGGGGAAGGTGGGGGGAAAGGTAGGAGTAGTGGTCGCTACTGCATACTGCTGCATGTGAGGTGGGTGCGTACGTGTACGGTGTACATCAACCGATATCTTGACCCTCGGTGAAGGAAAACGAAGCAAATTAAACGGATGTGGAAAAAATATCTCACACAAGTAACGTATCTCGTTTAATGAAGGCAAGATGAGATGGCATCCGGATCTGAATCTAATGTTTCGCTTTGTGGAACTCCTTTCTAGATTCGTGACGAGTTTTTTTCTGTTTGCTATTTTCGTTCAATCTAGAAATTTTATGGACTATCAGCGTCGCTGCTAACACCCATGTCCAGCAATGGTGGTAACTTAAGACTGTCAGGGCCATTGGGGACGTATTAAAACAACTAAACTAGGGGAGAGAAACCAAAACAACAACAAAAAACGCATAACGCACCTATTTTACCAGCCAGGAATATAATGTTTGCAAGCGGTGTAAAAAAAAACTAAGATCGAAATGGAAGTGGAAACGTTTGCCTCACCGTATTGCAATTGCGATTGACTTCCAGCGTACATTTTGGCAGATGATGTAACGCAAAACTGCATGCGTGCTAGCGCGGGTGTATTATCACAACAGTGTCGTTTTATATAATTGTTTGATGTCAGTTGCCTTTTTGTATTTTTTTATTTCAACTGGCGACGGAGGGGCAACACCATTCCATACACATTCTGATCCGATACGCGCGATAGCGAAACGATCACGAGGACAATAAAGATATTAAAATGCATACCAGGTGCGTGTTACGATTGTTCGAAGCGCGCCCACCGAACGGCGTGTGTTCATTCCTGTGCGATTCCCTAAATAAATGAATCGATACCGGGACCAATACAACGTTTTGCCGCACCGCACTGTTACATACGATCGTTTTGTATGCTAGCAGATAGAAGACACACAGTTCGCTTTCGTAGCTGTAGTTTGTTTCAAACAAATCAAACAAACTAAGATTTTTGGGTGAATCTGATTCAAATTCAGATTGAATCTAATTTAACGCATTATTTGAGTGAAAAGAAACCTTTTTCAACCAATTGGCATTAAAATAAATCAATTTAAATTTTTTTGCAAAATTTCTCAAAAAAATGGCAAGGGGTACCCCTTATGAAATTTTCGAGTTGATAATTTTTTTAAAAAAATTTTTCCGATTTTTTATTCTTTTTCTAATTTAAAGCATTATTTGAATGAAAAGAAACTTATTGCAACGAATTTGCATTAAAAAATATCACATTTAAAAATTTTGCTGAGTTGCAGAAAAAATGAGGAAAATTTTACATTTTCTCAAACAGGGTATGGAACTTGGTTCCTCGAATAACTTCTGGCACAGACATCTGAGGCCATGGCCGTCCAAGAAGAAAATGTAGCCATTGGTGCCATCTATCAACCACAGGTTAAAGATTGGCGATCCGTTGGGTACCGACCGAGTTATAGGCAAAAGTTGGTGCAAAAATGAGCCTTAGTAAATTTTCATTTTTTTGAATTTTTTGATTATTTTATTATTTTTTACTCTTTTTTTATTTAAAGCATTATTTGAGTGAAAAGAAACTTATTTCAACCAATTGGCATTAAAATAAATCAATTTAAATTTTTTTGCAAAATTTCTCAAAAAAATGGCAAGGGGTACCCCTTATGAAATTTTCGAGTTGATAATTTTTTTAAATATTTTTCCGATTTTTTATTCTTTTTTTAATTTAAAGCATTATTTGAATGAAAAGAAACTTATTGCAACAAATTCCCATTAAAATATATCACATTTTTCAATTTTGCTAAATGGCTCAAAAATGAGGAAAATTTTACATTTTCTCAAACAGGGTATGGAACTTGGTTCCTTGAATAACTTCTGGCACAGACATCTGAGGGCATGGCCGTCCAAGAAGAAACTGTAGCCATTGAAGCCATCTATCGACCACAGGGTAAAGATTGGCGATCCGTTGGATGCCGACCGAGTTATTGGCAAAACTTGCTGCAAAAATGAGGAAAATTTTACATTTTCTCAAACAGGGTATGGAACTTGGTTTCTCGAATAACTTCTGGCACAGACATCTGTGGGCATGGCCGTCCCAAAAGAAAATGTAGCCATTGGTGCCATCTATCGACCACAGGTTAAAGATTGGCGATCCGTTGAATACCGACCGAGTTATAGGCAAAAGTTGGTGCAAAAATGAGCCTTAGTAAATTTTCATTTTTTTGAATTTTTTGATTATTTTATTATTTTTCACTCTTTTTTTTATTTAAAGCATTATTTGAGCGAAAAGCAACTCATTTCAACCAATTGGCATTAAAATAAATCAATTTAATTTTTTTTGCAAAATTTCTCAAAAAAATGGCAAGGGGTAAGCCTTATGAAATTTTCGAGTTGAAAAATTTTTTGAAATTTTTTTCCGATTTTTTATCCTTTTTTTAATTTAAAGCATTGTTTGAGGGAAAAGAAACTTATTGCAACGAATTTGCATTAAAAAATATTACATTTATAGGTTTTGGTAAATTTAACTAATTAATTTAAATATAAAACTCACCGGATCGAGTGCCGAAACAAATGTAAGCTTTAACTAGTCTGGAACTTTCCCAAAAAACACCCCCAAAGACCACATTCTTTACTATTCTAAATGTGATCGCTTTACTGTTCTTACCAGGTTACATCACGACCCTGAACAGGAAGATGTTTAGCATCAATGTGCCCTTTAACCCGGCGTACAGCGACCGTGTATCTGCTGAATGCAAGCGTCAATCTGCTGTATTTTTTCGCTCGTACGCCGCATCTCATCTGTGGGCGCTCAGAAGTGAGTAGCGAATGCTAATTCAAGCTGATCCATTGGTTGCACCTTACCGGTTTTCTGTATTTCTCTGTCTTGTTTCAGTGCACGATGCCAGCGCTAAGGTGGGCCAAGGTATTCTGAACGGGAATATTAATCAGTACGGTGACTTCGACCAGTGCCTTAACATTCAGCAACCTCTCCAGACTGATGGAGGGGGGGAAACGATCCGTGGACGCTACTGTATGGCTGAGGTACAGCCGACAATTAAACCGAACACGCACGTACTGAAGCATCTGTTCGATATGATCCAGGCGCACGGTATGCTGAAGAGCAATTTGAATGATGTAAGTAGATCACTCCAGTGCTAGCTCTTGGGAGTTGCCGTGAAGACCTAACAGGAACTCTTGTGAGTTATCGCTCCCAAGAGCTACCTGAAGGTAGGTGAGTCAAGCTCGGTAGCTCATTAAATGGTCGACTCTTTTCTATTCCGCAGCCTGGCCATCGTGTTCCCCGCTTCTCAACCGTACACTGGGCATTGTGTGTACCGGCCGGCTGTACCGCACAGGACATCCAGTTATCGCTCGGCGAATTTCTACGCCAATACGTCATCGATACCGGGCTGCAGACGGAGGTAAAGGTACATCCGGCCCTCTGCCAGACGAAGCACTACATCTGGCGCGAATACTTCACCGACCGGACCATGCTCGTATGGTACGGATTCCTCCTATATGGGTTGCTAGTGCTCGCCTCCACACTTTACGACCTGAAGTTCCAGAACAAAGGTAACTTTGCCGACATTTCTTCATCACATACATCGCGCTAATTCATTCGCTTGTTTTACAGTGGAATGGTTCACGGTGTTTTCCCTCATCAAAAACACCCGATCGATACTGAGCTTGAAGGAGGAGCGAAACGATATCGCTTGTATCCATGGGATTCGATTCCTCAACGCAATGTTGCTGCTGATTGCCCACAAATCGATGGCACTGTTCTTCAACCCGTACGTCAATCGGACGGAAATGAGTGAGGTAATGCTAATCGGCATCGGCTTTGATGCAAACTCACACTCACTCTTTTGAGTGAGTTAAAATTTGAAGGATTTGAATCTTTTACTCACTCTTTTGAGACTCACAAAATTCTTTAATTACTCCTTGGCATTTTTCACTCACTCACTCACTCTCTCTGCCGACTAATGACTCACTCTTTTGCATTTTTACTCCCTCAATAAGAGTGAGTAACTGGTTTGTTACTCTTTTTGGATTTAAATTACCACTCATTATTCAGCCTAGAGAGGGTGAGTGAGTAAAAATGCAAAAGAGTCACCCATTAGGCGGCGGAGAGTGAGTGAGTAAAAACGAAAAAGAGTCAATCATTAGTCAGCACAGAGAGTGAATGAGTAAAACCGTAAAGGAGTAAAAGAGTCATAACAACTCCTTATGCAGAGTTGAAACCATAAATTACTTTGCAGAATTAAACTCACTCACTCTCTCTGCCGACTCTCTCAATAATTCTGAGTAAGTGTTTCGTTACTCTTTTTGGATTTAAATTGCTACTCATTTATTCGGCACAAAGAGAGTGAGTGAATAAAAACTCAAAAGAATCAGCCATTAGGCGGCGGAGAGAGAGTGAGTGAGTAAAAACATAAAGGAGTAAAAGAGTCATAACAACTCCTTATTAAACTCACTCACTCACTCGTGCTCAGTGTGCACAACTCTGATGCAAAACGATTTAATTCTGTTTGAATTAATTTACATTTTTTTTGTTCTTTTGACAAAGGTTTTGGGGCAACCATGGACCGTTATTGGTCGGGCGGCAGCTATCTTTACTGATCCGTTTATCATGTTCAGTGGGTTTCTTACCACGTTCTCCTTCATCGAACGTATGCAGAAGGGACAAAAGGTACGTCTGCACCAGGAGTACGTCGGACGGTTGTTGCGCATCGTACCACCGCTCGGTGCACTCATCCTGTTCTGCACCTTCGTCTTGCCGTTTCTGAGCAATGGACCGCTGTGGAATCTGGTGGTGACGAACCATGGCGATATCTGCAAGCAGTACTGGTGGCGCAATATGCTGTTCATTCACAACTACTTCGGCTTCAAGAACATGTGCCTCACGCACACGCATCACGTCGGCATTGATACGGAGCTGTTTTTCGTTGCGCCACTGTTCATCTACTGCGTGTGGAAGTGGCCACGGCGCGGTATGATTGGTTTGGTGTCGATAGCCCTTCTGACGACCGTCCATCGGTTCTACGTGACGTACAGCATGCGGTTGGCTAACTACGTCTACTATGGAACTTCGTACGTGTTAGCTCAGAGATCTCACCTGATTGGATGTAGTATTGTTTACTATTGCTATGCTGTTCATTCTAGGGTGAAGCAACTGTTTGATACTGCCGACTTTATGTACACACTACCATACTTTCGCGTTACCGTCTATCTGATGGGTGTAATGTTAGGATACGTTTGCTCGAAGTTTAAAACGATGAAACTCAGCGAGGTAAGTACCATTCTCATCTAAAACGGATGTTGTTAATGCTCTGATGTAATCTTTTTTTTGTCTATTTTTCGCAAAAAGAAACAAATGAAAGTTGGATGGTACGTCAGTACACTTTCGATTGCAATCGCATTCTTCGGACCGGCACCAATGGGCTCGATGCATTACGTTTACAACCCGCTGCATGCGGCCAGCTATGCTGCATTCTCCCCGATCGCTTGGTGTCTATTCTTTGCATGGACCGTCTTCACCGCACATCTAGGCTATCGAAGTATGATTTACGATCTTGTTTGTCACCCAGCTCGAAATAATATACTTCCTTTCTTATATTTTCGCTCAACCGAAACAACAATTACCACGCACCAGACTGGGTAATAGATATGTTCTCGTGGCGTGGTTTTCGCATCACCACCAAAATATCGTACGCCATCTACCTGACACAGTTTCCGATCTTCTTCTACAACGTTGGACGCACTCGAGCGCCACAATTTTTCGAATTCTTGCCGGAAGTGATCGTAAGTGTATTGCTCGCTAGCATCGCATCGCTCACCAGACTAATTGACTTTCCTTCTCACGTGCAGTTCAACACCAACGAGTATCTTGTTGTGTTTTTGTCATCGTTTCTGCTGACGGTTTTGTTTGAGACACCGTTCATTAACGTAAAGAAGATGCTGTTTAGCAGCAACCGGCAGGCGAAAGCTGTGACGAAGGAACCCGGTAGCGTTACCATCGACGAACCGCTGATCGATGGCCCTGTTTGCAGCGTGGACGAGAATGAAAACAGTAGGTCTAATCATCGGTTTGAATGTGACAATAGTAAATTAAATGGTTAGGTGATATTTATTTTTCAACGTATTCTTTTATTTCTCGATGACACATAAAAAAACCTGCAAAGGATAGGTTTAATTTCATCAGGCGTTAGGCGTCTCCACTGGAAAGATTTATTTTATTTGAAAGAATTATGAACGACAGCATCAAATTTTCACATTGATTCTGGTAAAGGCATCAAAACGGGTAATTATCGCAATAATTTCAAGGATGAAACGAAGGGGCAACCGTACGGGTAGATAACGGCCAAGAATAGAAGAAAAAAGACGTATCCTATTCGTCACTTCTCCACGTGTTTAAACCACAAATTGACCTCGCGAAATGGTCAGTTTCATCATTTGAAATAATAAGAGAGCATCTTCCAAACGAGGTAATATCTATCGCCCGATTTTGTCGCGAGCGTCTGCTAAAACTATCGAAAAATGATTTCTCAACATCCACGGAACATCCACGAAGAGCATCCACGGAAGAAGGTAATCTATTCGGATGAACGAGAACTAATCCGCATGAAAGAGAAACTAATCTGCCACATGCGGGAGAGAGACCGCTAAATGAGGCGCTAAGCTGGCTGATAACACCTCTACTTCCTTTAAAGGATGCTCTTTTGGTGTTGAGAAAGTACCAATCACTCATACTATTTCATCTCGGCTAGAAGGCAGAAGAGAATGTTACTCCATAAGTGTGACGAATCGGTTTTATTAGTATTGGAGAATAAGTTTTCGTCAACACCAAGAGAGCATTCTATAAAAGAGGCAACCGTTAAATTTGTTATAAATTATTTCAGCGAAATAATTTATGAAAATTTATTAAAATAATTCATGAAAGATTTCATTTCAATATTTAACGAAGGTTTTTATTGCAACATAATGAAAAACAAAATAGCATCCTATAAAAGCGGTAACATTAGCTATAATATCCCCAGCTTAGTGTAACATATAGCCGTTTCTTTCTCGCACGTTATCATTGATGCCAGTTTGCGATCCTTTAGGATTGGTCGATTGGATTGAAAGAGATGGAAGATTATTTCCCCTTCAACCGATCAGCTCATACTATCGATTACCAATACTAGATCATCTCACACCAATGGTCATTGATAACATGTGGGAAAAGAACAACTAAACGATGGATTAGAACGGCTACTAGAGGAGAGAAGAGAATGTCGCTCGCGGCTGGTTCGAACCGCAGTTAATGTTATCCCTTATGAAGGATGCTCTCTTGTTATTTCGGATGATTAATTTTGGCAGCTCTCTCAGGATTTTGTCGCAGAAAACGAACGGTTTTTAGCGTGTGAAACAACAAGAGAGCATCCTACAAAGGGTTATCCGGCTATCATTGCCCCAGCTTGGCGCCTCATTTAGCGGTCTCTCTCCCGCATGTGGCGGATTAATTTCTCTTTCATGCGGATTAGTTCCCGTGCAATCGAACAGGTTATCTCCTTTATTGGATGCTCTCTTGGTGTTGCAGAAAAATCATTCTTCAATACTAATAAAAATGATTCCTTTGGAGTACGCTTCTAGCTGAGATGAAATAATATGGGTGATCGGTAGTTTCTCAACATTAAGAGAGCATCCTACCAAGGAGGTAAGATCAACTGGCACTTACCCTCTTTTCCGCATGTTCCACATGGATTTTTTCCCTTACTTACCCCAAAATCTTACCATGAAACGCGCTAATGTTTTCTAAATTTCGGAAATGTAAACAAACTTGTTATAAATTTTTATTTGAAATAGATACAAATGAAGCAAAATTTTTGTGATATTTTCAAGAAATTGCCATGATACGATCGTTTAAATATAAAAGATAAAACAAAAGTATCGAGCAGGACCATTAGCATGGCAAAAATCCATTTTTACATATTGGTATAGAAGGGATGAAGGTTTTTTTTGTTACGATTTTTTTTGGGAGAGGGTTGAATCATCCCTAAAATGCCTCCTTCATCATCGATATTAAACAAATTAATATTAATAATAAAACAACATATTGTAACACCAGCCTGTGAGTTTTGGTTTTTTTGTAATCTTTATATTTTATATAAATCCGTCATGCATAATTGAATTGAATTTATTTGTTTTTTTTTTTTCGCGACAACATGTGTGTACATGCAGAATATCGCGTGTCGACCTCGTTTTGTTGGCTCCTGGCTATCGGGTTTTTTTGTTGTTGTTGCATAAATCTAAGTATATAACCTTAGGTATGTGTTGGATGATTTTGTGTTCTAGTTTGTTGTCTGTTTTTTTTAATTTAAATTTACAAATTTAATGTTTGGCAAAACTGATACGAAAATTTTCAAGAAATAAAAATAGGAAAACAAGTGTTTCCTTTATCGTGTGGGTGGTTCAAACAAACAAAAAGAAAAAAACAGTTTCAAATTCAAAGTACTGTTTATTTCCATTACTTCCTGTAAGCTTTATTGATCTAAGCACTTTAGTCACTCAATTTCGTAATTCGCATCTTTGATCGATTTTGCCACGTGATAATCTCGGTAAGATATATAAAATGTAGAATGACAAAAAGAACATGGTAATGGGAAGTGAAATAGTTTGCGGTAGGTCGGTCTAATTTTTTTTTTCTTAATCACGGATTGGACCCGACCGGCCACAGCCGTTCTGGCATGACCAAAAGAGTGGAAGAGTGGAAAACATAGGAAGAGGGTGAGGGGACAACATATAGGGTCGAAGAAAGAGAGGGATAACGCACGTGGTGCGTTTAGTTTTTCGCAAACTGTAAATGGGGGGCACTGCCTACAGTAGGCTAATTAAGCAGGTTGTGCGGTGCTGCCCCGCCGGCACGGCACAACACGGCAAACAGGATCGGATGTGAAACCGATGACATTCGTTACTTGCATCTACACAGTTTTACACACATTCGCGATTCCCTCTATGCGGTCGGGGAGGTGTTAATTGGCTATTCAATCTCGTCTCGTCTTCTATTCTGGTTTTAAGCACAACCGCGCACAAAAAACGTTCTTACTGTAAGTGTGCTCCACATATCTCGCGCTTAGCATTTTGAGTGTTTTGTTTTACTGCTCTTCCGGCGCAAAAAAAAACCGTAACCGTCGAAATGAGAAGGGTTCCACATATATTATTGGTTCCACTTTTCCCCCGCATGGTGTGTGCAGAGCAAAGTTTCGTAATATTTTTGTTTTTTTTTTCGTTTACTCTCTTTCTTCTTTACCGGGGTGTTTTGTAAAATATATAATTACAAAGAATAATAATAGTTTGAAAAAAAAAAAATACGTCAGCGTCCACCTTCAATCCTTCACTTCTTTATCCTTTCCAAACGAAAAAAAAAAAAAACATTCGGTCTTTCCACAATGCGCAATGGAAACTTCTGAAACACATCAGAAAACTCGCGAAAAACTTCCTTTTCGCTGAGGGTCCATGTGTCTCGTACGGGGTTTCTAACTAGCTTCTTTGCTTGGGGGTATATACGTTCTATTCTTTGCTTGTCATATATCGAATCATGATTGCCTAGGACATTCTTCTAACACACTCGGCTAGGTCAATGGTAGTTCTGCTATGTGCTGTGTTTAATATGCCTTTCCTTGTTTTTTTTTTCTTTTTTGCTTTTTTTCTGCTGTGACCCTTTTTTCTCATATCTCCTTAACCTTTACTGCGGCTCTCATGACGGTCGCTCATTACTTTAAGGTCCCGAAGGAAGAGGAAGATGGCATGGACTCAGGGTTCATTGTTGCTCATTGCTCGCGTGGTTCAGCGGGTGTTAGGGGGGGGGGCTTCTTTTTTCAATTTTTCACAATCTCAATCAAACAATTGCCAATTGTTGAAATTGTTTTTGTATTGTATTATTTCCAACTATAAAGACACGGGTGAATACTGGTGCAATTAGCGTGCGTGAGGGAGAAATACTTTGAACCTGACTTCCTTTACACATTTGTTGTTAGGAAACAAACCAGAAGAGGGATAGATTTGGAGGGTAATCGAGATCACTAACAGATTATGCGTTGGTGCTGGGTTCGCATAATCTTATCAAACCTCGCAAAAAACAAACCCCATTTTTCTGGTTTTTGATGCGCGCTGGGATCGGTTAATACACCGGCCCGAACATGGCCCGAACAAAACAAAAACCGATGCTAAACCATAATAAAAGCAACAGGAACAATCCAACCTTTTGGGCATACGCAAAGTAAAGCAGCATTCCTTTTTCCTAGCCCCTTTTACATATCTAAATGCTGATGTTACACAAAAAAAAACCCCACAATTCTGTTAATCCCCAGCTATGCTTGGTTTCACGATTTTTCATAATTTCTTTTCTTGTAGTTTCATGGTGTATGTAAAAAATTAACTTTTTTTTTAATTTATGAAAAATTCATTACTTTTAATTTTAAGGTTGCCCACGTGATTCAGGGATATATATGCCAACCGGAAAAAAAAACACAATCAAAAATGAAGTAGAAAAAAAAGAAGCTGATCGACTCCCATGGTCGATCCGACTTGATAATGTACACAATACAAAAAGAATCAAAAATATAGTGTAAAAAAAAAAAACAACCATACTGCCGTAGCGTTCTTAGTGCGGAAGGACTAACGGGCTAGTGAAACGGAATTTTGAAAATATGAGAATTAAGATTAATTATGCAAAACTAGTTCGTTCTTGTCAAAATTACGGAAGTTTGCGTGTGTAAATATGCTTTCCTTTTTCGGTTGCTTCACCAAACACGATATGGTCCAACTAATAACCCACAGGACATTGTACCGGAATTGGTTAGCTTGTTCGCTAACCCGCAGCACAACTGCAGCACACATGAACCTTGTGTCGCCCCCTTTTTTTTGTTTGTTGGGGGATGCCCTTATTCCGCCTCTTCCCCGTGTTTGCTGCTCCTCATGTGTGTTCATGTGTGTGGGGGGGGGGGGAGTTTCTTTTCTTTTTTTCTCTCTTCTTTTGTTTGCAATATTTTGTTTTCCCTTCCTCAGTTCATATCACCCTACAATTTCATCAAATGGGTTGTTACGTACCTAGTTTGGGAAGTAATTTAACTCTCTAACACTAGTTGTGACACCTTACCTAACGAGTTTGCTCCGTATGAACTAACTTTTTTTTCTTCTCTCTCTTCTCCTTCATCTTCACGATACTAATGCGCGTCTTCGATCCACCGCGACTGAACCATCTCGTATCCATATATGCCGGTACGTCTTTTACACGTTTACAGAAACAAAATCGCATCGTCTCACCCTATACATGTTGCGCGAAAGCCGCAACGATGATGCTTTAGCCCCCCGCTTTTCCCCCGTTTTTGTTTTTTTTTTTCCATTTCATTCAAAATTCCTATTCATCCGTATCGCTGGACAGCTTATCTTTATCACGCCGCTCCTCCCTTTTGTTTTCACCGGATGTCACTGCAGGCGGGTTGGTGCTGCCTTGCTGCATTGCCCGCTGCTTCATTATTGTCCAGTCAAACGTGTAGTCGTACTGATGGTTAAGGGTACGGAATAGAATTCTGAAAGGGTTGGAATTGAAAACAAGAGAAAAAAAAACGATGAAAAAGTTTTAATTATCATAGTCTAGTGTTTAAGTGTTTGTAAAATGCAAAATTCATTTCCAGCCAAAAGCAGTTTGTTTTCACAAAACAATAAATAAACAAACTGAAACTAAAAACCTTCAAGGCCATCTGTCAAAAGTGCGGTCGGAATCACAATTCCACTTGTACGTGTACTTTTCGTAAACAACTAAATAAGATTGATATAGAATTAGTTCACTCGCACTGAATACTAAAAATGAGCAAATAAAAATGCCTAAAAAGATTAAAATTTAAGCTTCGAAAGTAAACGATATTTTGAATAATACTTTCCAAAAAAGGAAGAAGGATAATTAAATTACACGTAAAACATACAAACACACAACTCGAACTCACCTGAAGAGCTGCCGCAGATACATATAGTCAGGACCTTCCTCAAAGCGCAAACTGCGACAGTAGTTCAAATACATTGCAAACTCCGCCGGAAAGCCCTTGCACAGTACCTCAATCGGGGTGGACATCTTTTTCTCCGAGATCTTCTCATATTTCTGCTTCTTGTTGGTCGCCTTTAACCCTTGCCAGGGCAACGAGCCCCGGTTGAAGTACATCATCACATACCCGAGCGATTCCATATCGTCGCGGCGGCTCTGCTCGATACCGAGATGCGCATTGATCGACGCGTAACGGGCGGTACCGGTCAGGTTCTTATCCTCCCGGTACGTGATGTGAATGCGGGAGCGGAAATCCCGATATTTCTTTGCCAGCCCAAAGTCGATCAGGAACAGCTTGTTGCAGTGCCGGCCGATCCCCATCAGGAAGTTGTCCGGCTTGATGTCGCGGTGGATGAAATTTTTCATATGCAGGTACTCGAGCCGCCCGATCATCTGATCCACCAGCATCAGCACGGTCTTGATTGTGAAGTGCCGGCTGCAGAAGTTGAACAAATCCTCCAGCGACGGACCGAGCAGATCCATCACCAGCACATGGTAGCTGCGTTCCTGGCCGAAGTAGCGAATGTGCGGTATGCCGACGCCACCTGTGAGCACTTTGTACAGTTTGTACTCGTATGTGAGCTGCGGATGGCGGGCGAGTATGCTCTCCACCTTTAGCGCTACCTCCTCGCCATTCGTGATGTTTATGCCGAGGTAGATATCACCGAACGAGCCCGATCCGATCTTGCGGATGATGCGATACTTGCCGGCTACGATGAAATCATTCATTTTGTTTGCAAATTCTATGTTTTCCGTTTGCCTGGTTCACGCTCTCTACCCGTGTAGAGGAAAATAGAGGTGGGAAAGTGTAGTACGGCCGGATTAGTGATCTTGGACCGTCTTCCTTACAGGGTAGAAAAAAAACAGCGCAACCGAGCAATAGAATGCAACCCTTCTAAACCTCGACGCAACCTTGATTGTTTTGGATTGATGCGGGGATTTGATTGCTGGCGGGTAATGGTTCTGAGGATGCAGTCCCTATATAAGCCGATCTACCCTTGGTGTGTGTCTATTAGGATGTAGTGATCCGACTGGCGAGGCTGTGCGAACAGATTTGATTGGTGGGCTCCACTAGAAACGCTGCTGTAACGTGTGTAACGCACAGTTAAATGCTGCAGAAAAGAGTTATAGAAAGAAAATAATGCACATCGATTAGTTAAAATTGAAAATTATGGAACGAAAACTTATTGACACAGTTTATTTTTTCTTTTTGTAATAAATCTATCATTTCGCTTGGTTTTGTTATTTCAACATCACCTTCCTACCGAATGTTATTAATTGCAGATATTGCTGAAAATTGTATTACATTTTGACACATTTGCTTTTCAAGAAACTAAAACATGTGTGACAATATTATGCCTTTACGTGGTTTCTTAGATGATTGGGTGGAAAAAAAACTAGTTTTCAGAAATATTTTCCACCGTATATCGTCACTCGTTTTCCGTCAGCGTTGCCATTTTCTCATACCACATTATCTACACTACTACAGAGGAGCTTTTTCCCATTGCTATGACCGAACTGGCGAAACATTTCACTCACACACACACATACGTACGTCCGTTTATTGTACCATTCTGTAGAGTTTGATGCACAAAATAAATATCAGAGCGTAATAAATGTATTCTTCAGCATTGAAGATTTGCTTTTACCAGTTGATATTCAAATCCGGGAACAGCAGTTAAATGAAGGAATACAACTATAATTACTGCTGCATTTCTTCCTGATACTTCAAGCTCTAACCATGACAATCGGGTCAAACGTGTTCACACACCCTAACACATGCACACACACAGCGGGACGTGCGAGGTTGGCGATGTCACTACGCCTTTGCCAAGCAGCAGACATCTATTCGTACCCTTTTTAGCAGTTTTCTTTGTAATGTGGTGCTTCTTCGAAAGCAGGACTGTCAAACAGCGGAGCTCAAGCATGTAGCCTGGATAGTTTTCAATGTTGTTTACTAATGTCTTCAATTCAGGGAAATATGCTTAATATTTATAATGATTAAAAAACTTCATCCTAACGCATGGAGTTGTCTAAACAAGGGATATGAAACAAAAGAATTTCCGCAGTGGAAATTAGTTTTAATATAAGTGTATAATTTATCATACACTACTGTGTTTGTAATCATACCAAAAAGTCTTGTTCAAGAATAGTCAATTAAAATGCTAAACAGTCATAACATCGGCTCTAACTTCTACGTTTAAACGTACTGAAATCTTAAATCAAACAAATGAATATTAATAAGCCCTGAAATAATCTAACAAATCGTCTCTAAACGTCATGGCAGTTATGTTTCGTTAGATGCGGAAAAATGTTTTTCGTGTGCTAACAGAGTTTGACAACCCTGCCCTATATCACTCATTGATTTCCATCTGAAGATTCCTCCTGCTACTTGGCTATCGTTGGATATTTCTTTATAGGCACATTGGTTAACTTACTTTTTACAGACAAAACACAAGCGACGGGAGCACTGTATTCCTTCTTTAGCTACTTTTCATAGTACAGACGGTGTAGTTTGTTCGTTTTGGCCACAGATCTATTGCGTGTTTCACTAGCACTCGTCGCCAACGAACAATAAAATAGAGAAGTAATGTGTAGCAATCTTTTTCGACTCGCAATGGCTCCCACTCTTTTAGCGAACACAGTCCGTTTCCCAGAGCTTTAGGAAATGAACGAACACTGTAGGACGTTAGCGGACACTGAAATTATTCATTATTCAACGGTTCATCGTTTACAGGCACCAAACAGATAAAACGAACGAGCCTGCGACCCGACTTGCACATCTAGCGAAAAATTAAACGACAAATACCCACATTGGCGAAGTGTCAATATGGCGACCCTATAAAACTTCGATTATCTTGAGAATCTTCGAATGCGGTTGTGCGAAGGTATTTCGTTTATTTTTTTTCTCTTTTCCTTTTTGAAAGGCACACCTTTATGGTACGGTTGAAATGTCATAATTTTTATAGCACCAAAAAAAAGCATGCAAGAACTTTCTTGGCAAATGCAATAATTGCCGAAGGTGTATAGATATGGGGTGTGTGTTATTAATAAAGTTTCTTCGAAACATTAATCACAGCAACCGCATCAAGGTAATTGTTCTTCTCGCTCTAAATTAATTGGTCTTACGTGCGTAAGAGGGAAAGGAAGGATGCCAAGATGGCGAACAAAATATGTCGATTTTTCTCTCACGCATTCACGCGTTCACAAATAGATAGTAAAATTTTGTTAAAAAAATCTTCCTTTCTATACAGTTTAAGAATAAATATATTTATGCCGTATTAATTTTGGAATGAATTAGAAATTGATCACTAGGAATATTTTTACATGTCTTGTAAACATCTTGTGAGTGCTTTTCACTTGCTTATTTTTAGTAAAATAATTATTTTTTTATGTTTCTTATTCTATGAGTAGGTAATGTAGATTATTAATTAAAAAATAAACCAAAAAAACCTCTTTGATTTACAATTTAATTGCCAAAAATGAAGGCAGTAATTTGTTATAAAATAAATCTGATCTGCCTTTGCTTGTCAACGGCACTGTAAACAGCAGCAAAGCAATCGGAAACCATCGTACAATTTGACGTTTGCACTCAAACCAATATGACAGTTCGTGTTATTTTCGTTTTTCTTTGTTCATGTTCAGCGCTTTCGCACACACCAAAAAAAAAGAGTCGTCCCTGACTGTGTTCCGTATTACGCGCATCCCTGTGGTGTCTATTAAAAACAGAGTGCAGTAAACAAAATGCAGCCCCTATAATCCTAGCGAAAGAAAAAAGAAACTTCTTAAAATTCCTTTTCACCAACTGTTGTTGTCGGAAATGTGACTCTGGCTAACCCAGATGGTAGTAAGGGAGGAGGAAAAAAAACAAGGCAATATTATCCGCGTACTGGTGACTGGTGAAAACATGGAGTTAGAAACGAGAAAGTAAAACAAAAAAAAACAATTCACATTTGTGACGCGTCCTGCACGGAGTATCCTTTCCCTTTTTGTTTCATTGATAAGTGAACTTGTTTGGCAGAAAAAAGGGTGCTACTGTGATTTACAGTGGAAGCAGTGGGATTACGGATATGAGAGATCGTATCGTACCACACGGACAAGGCCGATAAAGTTGGTGCAAAGTGTGTGACCTTCCGGAAATTGTAAACGATTATTACATTATTACGAAAACCACAGAATCTGTGAGTTGTGGATGGAAACCGGATTATAGAGCGGTGGTTAAAGTACATCGGTCAATGACACCCGGCCGAAGGTAAACATACAGGCTGACTATTATTAACCCCCCAACGCAACCCAGTATGACTTAATAGGTTGGTATGCGAAGAGCGATGGTGGTTTTACGAATGGAAAGGTTTGTTTGGTAAGAGCATCCTGCCAGCACAGCGTAAAGTAGCATCTTTCTATTCAAATTGTTCTACTCTTTTCGTACGCAGACCGAAGAGGCAGCAGACACCTCCCCACGGCACGACACGACGTGTGAACGATGGCGAAGGAATACGATTATCTGCTAAAGGTACTCCTTGTTGGCGATAGTGACGTTGGCAAGCAGGAGATTCTATCCGGTCTGGACGATGGTTCAACGGAAAGCCCATTCTGCAGCGGAAGTGGCAGTACGTACATGCGTCTTTTCATACTTCCCACTACCGCCTTATTAGTGATGGGTAATCCGGAGTGGAATCGTGGATCCGCTCCGACTACGCGTATGAAAAATTGATTCCGACTCCGACGGCTCCGGTCGAGTCCGAGCGAGTCCGAGCGAGTCCGAGCGAGTCCGAGCGAGTCCGAGCGAGTCCAAGCTAGTCCGGTCGAGTCCGGTCGAGTCCGATCGAGTCCGATGGAATTCGATCGAGTCCGATGGAGTCCAATGGAGTCCGATCGAGTCCGATCGAGTCCGATCGAGTCCGATCGAGTCCGATGGAGTCCGATGGAATTCGATCGAGTCCGATGGAGTCCGATCGATTCCGATTGAGTTCGATCGAGTCCGATGGAGTCCGGTCGAGTCCGGTCGAGTCCGGTCGAGTCCGGTCGAGTCCGATCGAGTCCGGTGGAGTCCGGTCGAGTCCGATTGAGTCCGATCGAGTCCGGTCGAGTCCGAGCGAGTCCGGTCGAGTCCGAGCGGGTCCAAGCGATTCCGGTCGAGTCCGAGCGAGTCCGGTCGAGTCCGAGCGAGTCCGGTCGGATCCGGTCGAGTCCGGTCGAGTCCGGTCGAGTCCGGTCGAGTCCGAGCGAGTCCGGTCGAGTCCGAGCGAGTCCGAGCGGGTCCAAGCGATTCCGGTCGAGTCCGGTCGAGTCCGATCGAGTCCGGTCGAGTCCGAGCGAGTCCGGTCGAGTCCGAGCGAGTCCGGTCGAGTCCGAGCGAGTCCGGTCGAGTCCGAGCGGGTCCAAGCGAGTCCGGTCGAGTCCGGTCGAGTCCGGGCGAATCCGAATGGGTCCGATCGTGTCCTGCCGAGCTCGGTCGAGCCCGGTCGAGTCCTTTCGAGTCCGGTCGATTCCGGACGAGTCCGAATGGGTCTGATCGGTTCCGAATGAGTCCGATCGAGCCGGACAAGGCATGGGTAAATTAGGAAATTGTTCAGGACACGATCCTACTATCCTCTCTCGGAGTCATTCCGACTCCGACTTCAGATTCCGGCGGAGTCGGACCGATACGACTCCGGCAAAATTTTTAATTTACCCATCACTACTCCTCATGAAGAATCCTGAGCTCAGGAGTCTCCGAACTACGGCCCGCGAGGCCCTCCCGAGAGATCCCGAGATTGGCCCTCAGCTGTGGCTATTCCACTCAAAGCGGCCCGCCATCTAAACAGTTTGGAGGCCTCTGCCTTAGCTCATATTACCACCCTGTTACGTGCCAATTCTCACCGAGTAATGGTTTGATTCTTTGTTTTGCTCTCTTGAAACAGCGGCACATAAAACGACCACCATCCTGTTAGATGGTAAGCGCGTGAAACTACAGATATGGGACACATCCGGACAGGGCCGGTTTTGCACAATCATTCGCTCCTATTCGCGCGGTGCACAGGGCATCATACTGGTGTACGACATCACGAACAAGTGGAGCTTCGACGGACTGAATCGATGGTTGAAGGAGGTCGAAGAGCACGCGCCGGGCGTACCGAAGGTGCTGGTTGGGAACCGGCTCCATCTCGCATTTAAGCGGCAAGTCGCAGCGAAACAGGCGGAACTGTACGCATCACGCAACAAGATGGCCTGCTTCGAGATATCACCACTGTGCGATTTCAACATACGCGAATCATTCTGCGAGCTCGCACGGATGGCACTGCATCGGAACGGGATGGAGCGGATCTGGCGCACGAACAAAGTACTTTCGCTGCAGGAGCTGTGCTGCCGCAGTATCTGCCGGCGGACGAATGTATATACCATAGATAGCCTTCCGCTGCCACCGTCGGTCAAGTCGTATCTGCGATCGTACGCGCTCACCTCGTCCCAGTGCTTGAACACGGTGCTCAACAATTCCGCATCGATAGCGAAGAATCTCAAAAGCAAAACCGCCACCTCGTACCATCTGAAGCACAACGTGCGCAACGGGTGCGTGATTTCTTGATTGTCATTCCTAGCCCGGCGTGTGGTTTGGGTAGGTTTTGGCGTATCAACCGGTCGGTCGGTACGCTTACGGAGGAGTACGTTTTGCCAAGCAAAATCGGTTTTAACGGAACGAATCAGTCCGATAGTGACAGTAAGGTAATGGAAATCAAATCATCGCCGAACACATTATCGATGATTATCGTTTGTTTTTTTCTGTAAAACCGTTTGTTTGTTTTTTGTTTTTTTTTTGCATTATTAATGGCTCATTTTAGTTTAACACTGGCCTCTCGATCCTCAGAAGTATTTTATCAACTAACACTATTACCTCACACTCAACAAAAAAAGTGAACCTGCCACCAATACGATCGCGTTTCCACTGTTTCCGTAATCGGCACAGCGAGGATAACGAATTAATCAATTGCGCAGATAGACCTCTGGTTCACCCACCGTCAAACGGAAGAGTGCAGTGTAGCGGTAGTACAATTATCACATGAAAATGTTTTACATTTCGATTGATGGTAAAATGTGTAAAATGTAACGATTTCCAAAATTTTGCAAAGTGAACATTGTCCTGCCAGCTGCAGTGCATAAACGAAGTCAGGCATTATAGAGTTACGTCGAAATCTATCCATTGGAATTGGTCCCTTAATGCTCAAGTTTTCTTCAAATCCTTCCCCCCCCCCTCGTTTTTCCCCTACACTTTATGCGTGAGCTACGGGCACACGTTCAAGTAAATGAACCAAATACTAATTTTATTAACATATAATTACAATGCGTAATCATAAAAAATTACAATACGTATCGCTAAACGCATCCAACGTTCGCTACGCACGGTCGTAAGACGTCAGACGTTTCGGGAGACCGTCGCGTGTGGAGAAAACGTTCGTTTCGGTACGACAGAACGGTTGTGTGTGATTATCCATATGTACCGCGCTAAGGCGCGGTGCAGATCAACTAGACTGAAGTCATAAACCTGCTGTTGCTCATGCCTGGAGTGCGGCATATACGAAGCGGTATGCGAAATATCGTTTAAATCGTGCTTTGTTCTGTTTTTTTTTGTTTTGTTTTGTTTTGTCGTGCTGTGTATCGAATAGGTTTATGTGTGTAAATCTACAGAGAGTCATTTTAGCTAAGCTACGAAACTAATCCCTCTAACCAGAAAACTGAAATACAAAAAAAAACACACACACAAAAATGCACCAATGACAGATCACCGATACTAAAGGAAGTTACGATGCGTTTGCACTTAAACGTTTTGTAAATCGCTGCAGACAAAACGGTCCCGTAGGCAGAGTGCAGTAGGTTGTTGTGGGCGGTGGTAAAAAAAACCTGCGGTGCAACACAAAGCGAGAAAACTCAAAGAAAGATATAAGGATTTAGTTGTTTGCCGTATAAAGGAAGGCAGAACGAGAACTCTTTTTCTACGAACTTTTTTACTCCGACAGAATAAGGATACACGCGTTTAATGCGTTTCGTCCGTAATAGGTGTGCGTGTGTGTGTGTGTGTGCGTGTATTTGGTAGATTCCTCGAGCAAACTATTCCAAATACTCGTTTCGACATTGAAAATGTTGTGCATGAGAATCAAAGCAGAAAAAACAAAATCCAAAACACAAAAGAAAAAAAAACGGAAACCGCGCAAATAAATGTTTTTTTGTTTGTTTTTTTTGCTAGTATTAATATCGGGAATATATTGACAGAGGGTAGGGAAGGAAAAAAGTAACTTGAAAAAAAATTGGAGAAAAATAATAATTTTTCGCGGTAATGAAATAACAACATTCAGCTGATTATATACAACCAGAGAATTGTATAAGAAAATGAAACACAAGCACTCACATAAAATAAGTAACAAGTACAATCTAATAGTGTTTTTTTTGTTTTGTTTTTGCTCAACGTTGTTTTATTTTCGTTTTTTTAAGCAGTGCAAACAAAAAAAAAAACAAAAATAACAAATCAACGCACAAAAAACTTCAATAAAGAAGGAACAGAGAGATGAAGAGGAATGAAACGAAGTAGATAAAAGTCCTAATAAAAGTCCTGATGAATGGTATATCAACTTCGTGACGAAACCACACGCAACACGACGAGAGACCCGGGCGGGGGGCGCGCTATGATTTCAATTTATTTATGAGGTGTTTTTATTTCTTTAAGTAGCAATGTACGATAGACACGGGGAAATACAAAACATGTGAATGAATTATTAAAAAAACAAAGCAAAAAAAAAACACAGTATAGAAACAAATAGAAGCTTTGCACGTTTCTTTCTCTCCGTTCTATGAAAGAAGCAGCCAAAAAAAACGGTTTATGGTAAATATCCATCGTAAATGTAGTTGCTACTGTCGTTGTAAGGAATTGTCTTTTTCTCCGCATACTTGGTGTGGTTGGTGTAGTTAGCGTGGCCCAGCTGAAACATGTTTTGCTTCCGTTGGCTTTGACCCTGCAGCTGATTGAGTCTGTGCCGGTTCAGGCCCGGATAGGATGCGTCCGTGGCGAGATACTGCTGGGCCGCCTTGTAGTCGTTGGTGATAAGCTTCACAAATACCTGCTGCTTGTCGGCGGACGGTGGTACGTCCATGGTGTCGTATACCGGAATGGTCGGTGTCGATGGTGGCGCGATCGGTTTGAGGCCCAGCTCGTGGCGACTCATCGATTTGATGAGCTGCTCCTTCTCGATCGCTTCCAGCTCGTCGCGGTTTTTGTACAGCATGCAGAACGCGCGCATCGTGAAGAAGTAGAGAAACTCAACACCGGACAGTAAGCTGAAGCCTAGAAACAGCCCAGCAATGCCGCCGAACGATACCAGCAGATCAACCCAACCGAACAGTACCTCGCGCTTGTAGCGAATGATCGGCCAGGTGAGATATTCGATCGTTACCTGCGCTTCCTGCTGTTCCTCTTCCGTTTTCATGCTATTAAAACAGAGAGAAGCAAAGCGATAGCGTGAAAGTCTACGTCTCTTCTGGTGCCGTGATGTACTACTTACATCTTCGAGTACTTCTCAATATCGTACACGGTGTTAAGACACCCCAGCTCACAGTCCTGACAGCTATAGATGCTGGTAATGTTTTCCGTGTACTCGCTCAAACACTGGAAGCTACCGGACGTGCAGATCTGTATGGAACGCACCGGTGCATAGAACGGTGGCACACACTTGCAGTACTTTAAGCTTTTCGAAATGCGGCACTCCTTCATGCAGCCGGAAAATGTGTACGCATCCTGGTAGTACTGTAGCTTTTCCTCCTCCGGAAAGATACACTTCCGCTGGCCGATCGATAGCTGCTGCGCGTCCTCGGTCGTGTACGTTTGCTTCATCGAGATGAGAAACTCCACCTTCGAGTCGATGTCCCACATCACCTGAGGCTGAAAGTCCCAGCCGGATATTTCATTGTACGAGTGCACAAAAATATTGCTCTCCCGGAGCGGTTCAAACGTTAACGCCCATTTCTTGTCCGTCTCGAACAGCACGTACACCTCGGTGTTGAGTATTCTGATTCAGGTACAGGAAGATATTTAATGTTAAATATAGACTAAAACTGGAAACTCGATTTGTTGTCTAATTGGTTGTGTTTTTGATGTGCTTCTATTCTTCCATGTGGATATTGAGGACCTTTGCTAACTTGAGAGAGAAAACGATAGAATCTATTGGGACGCCGCTTAACTCCTTAATAGCTTAAAGGATTCCTTGAACTTAACTGGTTTAAAGGAAATCTTTCTTCTTTTTGGTTTAACGACCTCTAAAAGCTCATGCCGGCCATTTCTGGCTTACTAGACTTGTTTTTACCAAGTATCCGGATACGTCAGTCCTTACTACGGGAATGTCCAAATGGGATTTGATACCCAGGAATTCCCCCAGGAATTCGCCACCAGGAATTCCAACTCATTAGAAGGTAATTAAACCGTAATGAGTGAGTTGGCATAGAGAATTAACTCTTTAATTCTAATAATTTCGCAAGAGAATTGTTTTTAGGATATAATACATCGCATCGACAGACATCTTGAGTGGAGTGGCTGACAAACTATTTAAATAACAATAAATTAGCTAAATCTCAAAACAAGCTACAAAAAAAACTATTCGTGAGAATTTGAATTAACTCATTCTCGCGAGCTAAATAGCCTTCTACACTGGTAAAACACATCCACAACGCTTTCTGAGGATAACATCACTGCTTTGGGCGATTAAAAAGACTACCTACGAAGGACTACTTACTCCACCTGCTTGTTGTTGGTATAGCGTGCATTGAACGCATAACAAAATCCATGTTCCGTGTACATTGGTTTGAACATTTCGCAGCATTCAATATCTTCGTCCTTGTAGCGGCAGGACGCGAACGTATCGTTACAGCGTACCGCCACCCGGAACACTATCTCGCGCAGGTTCGATGTCCGCAGGGCCGGCGTACCGGGCATATCGGCCAACATCGCTGCCACCTCACGTATATTGTCGTACGACAGCTGGGTTAGCTGCTTCAGAAATGGTTCGTACACTTCACTACCCTCCTCGTAGCCACCGAGCGTCTGGTACGCCTCCTTCCGTACCGCTTCCTCGTCGTACGGTGTGGTCGGGCACACCAACACCGTCGGAAAGATGACCTGCTGATTGTGAAAGTCCGTATCGAGCCCGGTGATGGTCGGATTGGTTTGAAACTTTTCCCACAGGCTGAAGATGATCACAACCGCCGCTATGAAGCCGAACGCAACGAAGCAAAACCACATGAACCGCTCGAAGAATGGGCGGCCCTCCTCGGCAATGTAGCGGACACCGTGCAGGGTCGAGTTGTCGAAGAACTCCTTCGTTTGAAATATGAAACTGCGCCGAAACAGGCGCAGCGTGTTGAAGGTTGCTTTCGACTTGCCGTTCGACGCCATCTTCGATTTGCCTTTCTTGATCGCTTTCATCGTCTTGGTGAGCCGCTTGCCGTGCGGGCGGCCATGATCCGGTACCGTCGGTTGATTGCTGTGCTTCGCTTGCTCCATACTTTCGGCCGTACGAACTGATACTAGAACTGCGCGTCGAACAAAGGATCTCTCGGCGACGTGATTCCGTATAAAACGCCCTGGCGTGATTGTGTGTCATTAGTGACGATAGCTAATTGTATCTATCAATCGGCTTATCGGATCAACTTACTCACGAACGTTGCGCGACAGGTGGCAGAATGGTGATGGAAGCTTCTAGCATAATCGATATATTACACCTGCCAGCAATACGCGTGAGCAATAATTCGTGCCATTACAATAGCAGAAAAAGTAGCTTTAATGATATAGTAAAAAGACTTCACAAAGGTTGTGTATAATCGAAAAACATTGAACTAAACTCTTCGAACAAATATATTGAGAAATGGTTCAGAGTTCAGGACGATCAATGTAATGACTCCAACTATTGGGAAGTGAAGTGATATCTTCAAACTAATTGTCTTTTTTGGTAGATTGTTTACATCGTTTTACACTGTTCGAATAGTTAATTAACCTTTATAGCTTGATTTCTTGTCTAGGTAGCCTTACAGAAGGTCACCATGATCTGTCAGTGGACGTGTGTAGAATCAGTTTCATTGTTAGTATCGTAATTGGGTTAAATTCGTGGTGGGTTACCCTCAATATGACCTTATGTAACTTCTACTAGGTTCTTCTGTTCCACTTAGGAATTACTACTAATTGAAATGGAGTATCAGTGAATGGTGATTCTTTCAACTATATATAGAAATTGGCTATATAAAGAATTTGAAACTCATTTCAATTGGTCAAACATAGTCCGTGGGCGGCCCGGTGGTGCATGTGATAAACGGCGCCAGTCCACACGACCGGACCGGGTTCAAATCCCATCCGGACCGTCCCCCCGTAGCAAGGACTGACTATCCGGCTACGTGGTAAAAATAAGACTAGTAAGCCAGAAATGGCCGGCGTGACCTGTAAGGTCGTTAAAGCCAAGAAGAGAGAGAGTCCGTGGAGACGCCCAGTACCTGTACCAACATATGTTTTTTTTCCAATATATCTGTTCTGATTGTTATGTTTGACTAGAATGCTAATGAGGAGTGGTTGTCTTGCCCGAATTTCCAGGACGTTAGCCGGAGGCAGACAAACGTATCTCACATCCTCATATTAAATTAGCTTTTTCGTACTCATCAAACAATCTTGCCTTTGCCTACTATGTCCAGTATTAATTACCTGTTCTTCTCACCTTATAATTCAAACATTTAGTATTATTAAACATGTTCGCAACTTCGTTACATACAAACAAGGAACTATGCTGAAGGATAATTCAGATTATCAAGAATATAGGCCAAGTGTCATGCGAATTGCATACCTTTAGGCGGATAGGAATTATTAGAACGCAAGGCTTTAGGAATTTATGTTCTACTTCCTTTTTTATATTGACTCGTCAGCAATTGTGGACTTTGGTTTTGAATTCTCTGTTGGAATAAGAACGAAAAGCCCAACAGTCGAGATTTCAATGTATGACTCATTGCCGACTAATGCGATTAAACCCTTGCTTTAGGGCTTATTCTTAAGAATTGGTTGGAGTTTTGAGCAGTTTGGAAGAGAATGCAAGAAATTCCTCAAACTTTTGTAAGCATATTGTCTACAATGTAGAACACACAGACCTTGAGCGGTTAGAGATGATCTTAATCGAAAATCGAACACAATTGTCGTGTTTTATTGTGGTTCCGAATTTCTTTCTGAAAATGACTGTTCGACCACCTCGCACACACAGACATAACATTAATGGTCGTATTGTTCTCGTCACGAGTAAGCTTTATGTCCCCTATTCGCAGTACGCGGTGCAATCGTACCGGACAAATTTCACGCTTCCGCGGAGTTCTGTCTACGATGCACAGTAACACGGACCCAACCGGTTGCGCGCTAAGTGGTGGGTTGAGTAATTTTTATGGATTTTCCCATGTGGATTAGTCATTGCGCATTGGCGCAGGCGTAG
This sequence comes from Anopheles parensis, assembly GCA_016254315.1. Lineage (NCBI taxonomy): Eukaryota > Metazoa > Arthropoda > Insecta > Diptera > Culicidae > Anopheles > Anopheles parensis. The sequence continues at coordinate 10,534,438 of CM028123.1, forward strand.
TAGTTCTGCTGGATCGCTGATCTTCGCGAATCTGCAACCGTAGCGGTACTTCTGCATACGATACGAAGTGCAAATAGGTTGGGCTGCGCGTTACGGTAGGGTGACAGTGACATCAATGTTGACAGTTACACCGTTTTGCAGGAAAGCTCTTTTCAGCTCTATTTTTTTGTACAACTTTGGTTCGCCTTTAAGTTAGTGAAAGTTTTTGGCGTGAAATGTTTTCTTGGGAAACGGAAGGATTGTCTACCAGAGACGTAGAATCTGCACACCTTACACCGTAGCGTTGTGATTCATGGTGCATTATTAAAGGTGAATCATTAAAGTTACTAAGCGCTGGAGTATTGAATGACCTGCCATTAATAAATGTTTTATTTACGATAAAAAAATCTCGTAGTTAACAAGAAATTGGAAATTCCATGCACTAAGGACATGATTAATACATCACCACCAATACATTAAAATTATTCAAAAAAAAGCAAAGAAAAAAAACATAAAAAAAGAAAAAAAATTAAACAAGATCGCTTCCGACAGGAGTAGGTAGTGCGAAAAAAGTCATGCAAAACAGTGAGGAAAGACAGAAAAAAGGGCAAACTCGCAAATGGGAAGTTTAGGTGTTTGGGTTGAAGCAAAAGGAAATTAGCAACCAAAAACAAAACAACAGAAGCAACAAACAAATAAAGAAAAGAAAAAAACACGAAAGCTTTAAAAAAAAACCACTGCTTGCGGTTTGTCGAACCTTGAACGAAACCATTCATTAGAAGATGCCGTTCTTTACTGATAGCGGTGTGGAGAATGGCAAGAACAACAAAAAAAGAAACGCACACAAAACGTTGCAAAAATCTAAAAGAAGACAATGGTTTTCGCTTTTCGTAAGATAGCTTTAAAAAAAACCCTTTTTGGCAGGATCTTCTCGTTCTTTGCCCGGTAGAGTTTTGGGGGGGGGGGGGAATTTCTGCAACAAAACGGGCACTTTTGTGGGCACAAGAAATGGTTGTTTTAACAACAACAAAAAAAAACAAATCTTCAACACGGGTGAATCATCACGGTTGGGCGACGAACCCTCGAAATCGTGGCGGGAACGAGAGGAACCGTTTTACAAGCCGCGGCGTTGCGGGGCCCAGCAAAACGGTGCTTTTTTTTTTTTTTTGAAGCTTCTCTGCCGGATCGTAAAGACTCGGTAAGGGCCAATAGTTTTCGGCGCCAATTTTTCGCCATGCTCATAAGCGTTCGGGGGTTTGCGTTTCGCACGCCAACCGGCGAAACCGGCCTTCAAACACAAAACTAAAAGAGCAACAACAAAAAAATCCCGCAGCCAAATATACCCGGGTGCCGACAAATGAAGGACTAGCAAAGCGCAAAAATTTATGTCTGCTGCGATTGATTTTCGCTTGCTGATACCCCCTTTAACAAACACAGGCGAACCAGGGGTGTATTAAGTGTAATAAAATGAACAATTTTATTTTGCACCAATCACCGGTGTGCACCAACTTGTTTCGTTTTTTTTTTTTGATGTTGCTGTTGTTAGAGTTAATAGAATGACTTATGGCGGAAATCGATTTCTTGGTGTTTGAGAATGTTTTTTCCTCTGCTGGAGTGGTGTTTGCTGTGTGTCGTCAAACATTGCTTTTTTTTGGAGATCCTCCGGTCGAATTTAGATCACATTTTGACATCCCGTACGGACCCGGTAAGCAGCGAGCACCAACGTTTCTGGCCCTGCTACCACATCGCGACAACCCCGTCATACACGTCAAAGCTAACCCCAAAGATGGAGGATGTTTGTCTCTTGGACGTGCGTCTGTTTGCTGATTTGCCAGCAAACCAGCACATGGCAAGGGTTTTGAACCATATCGGCACATCGGTTGCGCAAAAGGTGTACCAAACCCGGAGTTCTGACGATTTGCGCAAATTGCACTTCGGGCGTGACGCAATTGCGCACTCCACCGCCGCACAGGTAAACACAGGTTGCGCATTTAAGGATCGGGCGCTTCAGTTACTACACCCCAGGTGATGGATTTGTACGGTGGAATTGGATCATACCCGCCTTCAAAACAAATTTCTCCCGTAACCTGTGCGAGGGGTTTAAATTTTCACGCTCACCGGGCGGATATTGACCCACGCGGAACTGACGCATCCAGACGTCAGCATTTATTAAGCGGACACTTCCACCCGGAAAGGTGACAGTCATACACACCACCGAGCGTAACAAAACAAGGGGAAAGGTGTATCGACACAGAGATGTAAACGTGATGCGTGAATATCTCAGCCAGCATCTCGCATACACCTTGCCGCGGGTCTTCTGTGAGAGAGTGTCGCTTGCTGTACATTGTCCAAGCTTCGCCCCAGCTATTTGAGGAGGCCGGGTTTTTTTGTTTTTGGGGGAGCGATGTTTATGAAATAGTACTACCACTCGCGAGGGTTATTAATATTCATAGACGATTGGATCGGGTTTGGGTTCTGGCATCGGGTAACTGGATCGGACACGGTGGCCTTGTTGGTTTTGGTCTAACCTGTCTATGCTTGCTTGCCTTAACCTTACCTGTGCCGTGTACTTAGGGTGGCTATTCTCAGCGTATCTCGGTTCGGATGCTTGTAGCATTATTGGTGAGACACTCAGTTTCTAGCTACATTTGGATGTTTCTCAAACTTGACGATCATCTGGCTAGAACATTGGTGCATTGTGAAATGAATTCTTGTTGAAGAGTGATTAGATGCAACTAAAACAATTAGATTCATCACATTTTGATCGCTAAGGTGTCTAAATAGTTTCCTCCTCATCTCCTTTCTGTTCAGTATTTATCTCCTTTGTTCTCCCTGTATCTCTTTTTTTTGGTTACTCGCCTTGTGCTTTTTTTGCCATTCTGACAAGGCACTCCTCCACCACGGTATGTGGCCTGTGTCGCTCAGTCCGCGCTCTGTCGGGCACGTAATGAAGTGTCTGGTTTTGTGGTAGGTAATACGATAATCTATCCACTTCTCATTTTCCACATCCGAGCCGATGAAGACCCTGGACACTGGAGACACGAAGGTTGGAACGAGAACTGGAGGTGTGTACGTACGACGACGGCGAAGATAGCCACAAAAGACAAAGCCTCCATATCTGATAAAACACATACACAACACACACACTCAGACACGGTTAAATGTACACATTTTGGGGCGGTACGTGAGAGCATTTGGCGTGAGGTTTGCCCGAACGTATTCAACGCCAACAGGATTTATCTGACCACCTATCTTGCGCCTGGCAGCACAACTCGTTAGTACCGTTGGTACGGGCGCGTATTGGAGATACTGCTTCGTGCTAAAGGGTTCGCTTTTTCGGCGTCCCGGCAAAAGGGATCCTCTATCGGTCCGGCTTAACGTGGCCAGTAGCTCCTCCAAGGGATCCACAGCAGTCAAGCCCGCTTAGACGTTTGACGTCCGGCTGTACTGCAGAAGTGTATGCAGGCTCGTCACGACCATCCTTGGTGATCCTTTTTTTTTTGTAACCCAGCAGCATCTCCCAGTAGCAGAGTGACGGTGGCATCGCAGGCCTTCGTTAGACTTTCAAAGGCCTTCACATCCCTGTGCATGGGTCCGGACATCCTGGGCATCGTACTTTTTTTTGTTGTTGGGTTTGTGCAGATGCAGATTCCAACGTGTTCACCCGGGTGGTGGTTTTGAGGTGGTTGCGCGCAAGCAGAGTGTTGGCACCCCCGTACTCCGGCTATATCTTGGGATCCCTTGAGCTTGGGTGATTCATAAATCAGCGCACTGTTGATAGAATCCCCCCCCCCCCCCCCCGGGGGGTATCGCAAGACGACGACGAAGACGTGGACAGAACGTACGGACAGAAGATGACTCGTCCCGGTAGCCTCCCATCATACCCGGGGCGTATCCTGTGGCGCTGGGATTGTGACTTGTACTCTGTACTCCTCCTGTACCCGGGGAGTCCACAAAACACACACGCGCACACACATTAAAGCAAATGATCAAACTGCGACACTTTCGGTGGCGCAGGTATATGCGAGAAAACAAACTAGTTTAGTTAGGCTACGGATATACAACCGTTTTTTTGTTGTGTTTTTTGGTGTTGTTCGAGACCGCTAATCTTTGATCTACAAAACTTCAAAAAACACACACACACACACACACTGCAGAGAAGGGTACAGCACTGACGGCAGACAAGATGAGGGCTAAAAAAACGTCGTTAGGGTACGAGAACCACCATTGAAGAATGCTTTTGTTTCCGGTCCGGCACCGGTGGAATGCTGTGAGAAGCTGGTAGTCTACGGCTCGTGAACCGAACACTCCACCGGCGATCGGGGTCCCGGTTCGGTGGCAGAATCGCACCCCCCGCAGCACGGGAGGGAAAGAAAATAAATTAAAAGAAAATCGTCTATCCTGTCCCTCGCAATGCGCGGGGTCATCTCTCATCAGCTACACGTTCTAGGTTCTAGCGCCTCTGCCGATCCTACTGGATGTGTTTTTTTTTTCTTTCTTTTTTTCCTTAACTTTGCTTCACCAAACAAACATGTGTACCATATCTTTTTAATTTCACCTTCTCACTCGTCCAAACATCTCGTGCCTCTCTATATAGACATTTGGGCTGCACCACCGCGTCGAAGATGCGCGTTGCCGTCCGACGACTTTCGGTGACTTATTTTATTTGTTGGCCCCTTTCGTGTAGGGGCCCCTTTATGCCATGGGCGGTGTGGCATCTGTGTGTTTCCTCTCTCACCCGGCCTTCGGTGTCGCACCGGTGAAGATAAGAAGCAACAACAACCAACAAAAAAAAAGGTAACGAAATAACAACTACAAAACAACACTACACTAACCACCCCAAAAGACAACACCGAAAAAACCAGAAGACAAAAAAAAAGGCAACAAAAAACAAAGACAAAACAAAAAAAGGTACACAAAACTTACAAAACTTACGTGGTCCCGAACGTACGATTTGATTTCGGTTTTATTTGCTGCACGATTGTATTGCATGAGCGTTTATTTCTCTCCCTTTCGTATGGGAAATAGTTCCTTTTTTACACACACACACAAAAAAGGAAAAACATTGTTGTTGAATTTTGTCTTACATTCCTCCTGCCTGGCGTTCCCAGGCCAAAAAAAAGGTGTGAAGAAGCTTTGCAATAAAATGGAAAAGCAAAAGAAAAGATTCTGTTGATCCAGTTGACGTGAGCATATGTAGGTGATGATGGAACATACTTATGAATGTGTACATACCACCAAACAAGGTTCCAAATGCAAATCAATCGATACGTAAGACGTTAGGCAGGAGCGCAATTAAACAGCCCTAATCTCGCCTTAAACTTTACCTTCTAAAAATGTGTTGTCCAGTTTAAGAAAATCAATATTCTTCAAGACAAAAAAAAACTCTACCATTCTACTAAAAGATGATCGATGGAATATCCTTCAGATCTTCAGATCGATGGAATATCCTGTTAGACGTTACAGTTAGACGTAAGACGTTAGAGTGTCTTCATATTTTTACTAAAGTTTCATTGCGTTTGCGTAGCATAAATATTCTTCCTGGTATGGATCGCCGGATTATCCTTTTGGAAGGTGCTACTATTGATGCAAGGTGTCCACTGGTTGTTTGTAGCCGTTAAAGTATAATAACAAATAAATTAAACTTCAAACAGCTCTATACAAAACAGGATTCAGCCAAATCGGACAGTTTAATCAGTCATTAAATGTTTTAATGTAATTTGCATGGGAAGAGAATGTAATTTGAAAGCCATCCAGAAGCGATAAACTACGTGATCGATTTGTACTTTTTGATGGTTTTTTTTTTCTTCACCTCCTATTGCTTTAAAATCTTCTTCCCAACCACTTCATCCCTTGCAGCTCGGTGCCGCTCTTAGTGCAGCGGCGTACGCGTTTATTTCACTTTTATGAAGCGTTTTATGTGATTCCCGGGCCCGGTTTACAGACTACAGCAAAACCCAAAAAAAACCTTCCTCTTTTGTGTTGTTTTGGAATGCGATTTTCCTGCTTAGATTGTGAGCCACTTACGAGAACAATGCGTGCGTGAGGTGACCGGGCACCTGGAAGTTAATTGTTGTTCTGGGTCAATCCCGCCGCAACGGATGGGGCGCAACAACACCTCGGGCGGGTGAAACATCGGAGAGGATTTATGAATAGGCACACACAAGAAATAAAGCAAGAATGCCAACCACCGCGCCACAATACGGCACCGATTCTTGTTTCTTTTGCCGTGCTAAACATCTTCGGCCGGCCAGGCCTCTCCTCGGAGACCATACGCGATGTTACTGGCCGATATGTATGGGATAAGTCTTTAACCCGGGGGGTGTCTAGCGGGGACCGACGCACATTCTCTATCTCTGACGTTTTCGCACAATCAACCTCAACTGATCAATCGATCGACCGAATGTACTGTGAAGAAAATCACCCAGCGAGCTCCAGGAATTGGACGCAGCGACAATCCTTGATCCCGCCCGGGATTTTTCCTTTTTTTTTTGCTATATGTTTGTTACCCGACGTAGAGGTCCTTTTACAGTCGATTACCGGCTCCGGAATGTTAGGTGATTTTGTCTTCCTTTTTTATGAATGGATGCGAATGTCCTTTTGTGTTTGGTGTCTGCATTCCGTTCCTTTTTTTTAAATTTTTTTTTATCCTCTGTCGAGGCGGCATTTGTTTCAATTGCGTCCAGAGGTGAAATCGTTTTGCGTGGGAGAACAACTTCATCTGCCTGAGTACAAACAGTCAATTCGATCTGGTTTGTGGGATATATCGAGGTGTAACAATTGGTGCAGCTGTATTTACGCTTCCTTCCAACTGTTACCATGGCGTCAAAGAGCGGTGGTTGAATTGTGTTAGACAATGGTACACAGCAATATTCATTCAGTAACCGGAATGCCGATGGACATATTCGACGAACCTTACTTCATATAGAGCGGCAGATCTTTTTTAATTCAGACAATTAATGTTTTCCAGAAATCCTGAAGAGAAATTGGAAACTACAACTAATCTCCACAATTATTGTCTTTCTTCTGTTTTTTTTTTTTTAATTTTAGCTACTCCAATACATTTTGTGGAGTATTGCTTTGGGGTTTTGAACTCCAATTCCAAGTCCAAGGTTTTTTTTGAGTTGGTACTACTAAGAACCTTGAAGTCTAATAATACATTGTGCTGACAGCTTCTGTCATATGCGTTTAGTACAAAGATTTCTTGCATCTTTGTACTAAAAACGATATCCGATTACTAGGATATGGAATTCTCATTGTACTAAACTCATTTAGTAGTTAGTTCGTATTGCAGAGAACTCTCTCTCGTTCTCTTTCTCTCTCTCTTAGCTGTAAAATAAATCCTTCCTTTCATTAAAGAACTTTCTGGAGCTTACTCGCTTGCAAATGGTGGGAGAAAGTTTTCAGTAATAAATTGTTTCACAAACATGATGCGATAGCCCTCCAACGTAGCGGAAACTATTAACACACAGTAACGGACACATGAGACTTTTGTGATGATTGATTGATATTGTTCCCCTTAACACCGCGCTGACCGACATTGACATGTTCCCGTCAGTACCGCTTTTTCCAGCGTGGTGGTTTTTTTTCTCTTGTCGTTCGTTGTTTCATCTGGTGTTCGGTATTCATGTTTCAAACAAAAAAAAAAGTCCTCGTGAAGACCGATACGACAAAACGATACGCGATAGTGTAATATCGCAGCTGATCCGTCTCCCGGTGCCGGTTTGCTAACTTCATCCCAAACACACTCCATAAAGTCCTTTTCGCGTAAAGGTGTTGCGCGATGCTCTGCCGCTCCCGCGCGCTAATTAGGATCGCAAACAAGTCAATTCAGATCCCCGCTGACATCGCTGTTGTGTGCCTTGAATAGACCGCGTGTTGTCCGTGTGTGTGTCTGCAACGTTGTTTTATGTTCTTTTCGTAACATTATATCGCATCTCGCGGATCGCATCGTTGACGATGATGGTGATCTTACGCAACGTATTCCCACGGCACCGGCGGTGGCCTGTCATCAGCATATTTATCCAATATAAGTGTTGGTTGGCGTCTCCTTCCGTCTACCGTGGTTCCGTCCATTCTCGGCTGCTTGTGGGGATTGCTTATTTTGCCATGTTTTTTTTTCGTCTTTTTCTTCCTTCCTACCCGGTTTGTTGTTCCTCCCGCGCCCACCCCCCCCTCCCCTTTTCGTGCTCGATCGTGTTTTTACTTCATTTCCTTCATCTTCTTAAAGTTTTTGTTTTTGGTGGGCAGAATTGGTTCGCTCTACACTTTTTGCTCCCGTTTTCGCTTCCCGCGTACCGTGGCGGGCGGTGGGGGGGGGGGGGGGGATCGCATTTACACCGTGGTCGTTTTCGTACCTGTTTATTAACCCAATTTGCAAAACATAAAACAATTTGCAAAACATATACCTTTTTCTTTGCCGCTGGACCTTGGGCGGAACCGCAGCGCCGAGTGTGGAAATACACGGGGGACGAACGAAACCGCCAAGGTACCGCCGTTTGGTACAAAATAATAAACGTCAGTTCCATTTCAGCGGGCCGGATTTCACACTTGATGCCGACACTAGATCCATTTCGTCTCGTACACAACCCCCCGCCCCCCCCCCTCCGCCCGCACGGAAACTGAAACGCTGAAAGCGATGTAAAATATATGCAAGGCACACATTATGTCACAATCATCGATTCGGTAGGAAGTGGAAGATAATACACGTTGATGTTTAGCTTGTTTGCTGCAACCTAGCTATACACTAACAGGTTTTAATCTTGAATATATTAGTTAAACATTATTATGCTTTTATAATGAATAATAATAAGAAAAATATTTATGCTTGTACTAAAAATATATACTTAAACAATTGTGTGAAGTTTGAAATGAACACGAAATGTCCAAAATGAACTTTTTCACCTGGCTTAGTGTCATTACTTGATCTGTACTAAAACTAAAATCTACTACCTAACTTCTCAGTTCACCTTGTATTGATCTTGCTTTTCGAAAAGTGATGCGTTTAAAGTCAGGTAATCCAGAAATGACCGGCGTTACCTGTAAGGTTGTTAAATTCCAAGAAGAAGAAGAAGTAGCGTCATTACTTGATCTGTACTAAAACTAAAATCTACTAGCTAACTTCTCAGTTCACCTTGTATTGATCTTGCTTTTCGAAAAGTGAAGCGGTTAAACGTACAGCTTCATTTCTTAACCTAATACATAATGATAATGATACACTTTTAATGTTTGCTTGATTTTTAGCTCTATTAATTGATCTATTCTTTTTTATAAGCTATTGATTTTATATATTTCTATTATTTTTTTTTTCTTCTTTATTATAAGCATGATATTTTTGTTTGCATAATTGTAATATTGTTTGCGTTTCTTTTTTCTTTTTTCCTAATTTTCCTGTGCTTGTTTCTTAATTGTTATAAACAATCTTCTGTTAAGTAAGTTTTGCTTTTCTTTTTTGCAACTTTCCGTTAGCATTTCTATTCTACTAATCCTGCCATTCTGTTTCTTTTTTCTTTTTTCCTAATTTTCTTGTCCTTGTTTCTTAATTGTTATAAACAATCTTCTGTTAAGTAAGTTTTGCTTTTCTTTTTTGCAACTTTCCGTTAGCATTTCTATTCCACTAATCCTGCCATTCTGTTTCTTTTTTCCTAATTTTCTTGTCCTTGTTTCTTAATTGTTATAAACAATCTTCTGTTAAGTAAGTTTTGCTTTTCTTTTTTGCAACTTTCCGTTAGCATTTCTATTCCACTAATCCTGCCATTCTGCTCGCGTTTCCCTCGTTAACGCACACACACACAGTCAGCCATTGCTTCAGCCGTACGATCGCACGCTTCTCGGAATGCTTTTTCTTTTTGTACTGATCACTTGCAACTTGCCGTGGATCCTGTTTGGGGGAACTGTTCCGACCCCAACCAGCGACTCATTATTTCAATTAGTCGCAGATAATTTTCCATAAACACGTCTCGTGTACACCTTCCATGTTTCGTCCCCCCGACCTCCATTTTCTCTCTCTCTCTCTTTCCTCTTCATCAGCTCATCATCCCGGGCACCGAGTGCGATAATTACCATTCTGTGATGCGATTCTTGCCTTCTGCCTTCTACCACGCAGCGGAGTAAGCGATGCTGCATTTATTATATATACACTCGGTCACTGTGGGCTGTGTTTCTTGATCGTGTTTTGCTGTTATTGTTACCCGTACCGAAGGGTTTCAACGCGTGTTAGGCAGTAATTTCGATGTGATTATGTCGATCTTAATTACATTACACTTTTGAAAAGTTAAACTAACATTTCACCGGCACGCACACGGGGCCAAAAAAGGGGGTAGCATAAAGGCAGGAGAGAAAAAAAACCCCGAGCTATGTGAAGTATTTGTTTCTGCTCTGCTCTGCCAGGTTTTTTTTCTTTCTTTAATATTTTTTTTTGCACCCTTTATTTATTTATTTGCTTGGTTATGCATCGGCTTTCTTTTCTTCGCTTCGGGTTGATCGGTTTATTTATTTTGCACCCTTTTCCTGGTTGGCGTTGTAATTTGCCTGCATCTTCTTTTGACGTCGTGGTTCGTCGTGCAACCGAATAGGACCGGCCAGCCGCCACCTTGTTATTGCGTGCAATGTGTCATTTCTTTTCGGTGGTCTCCGCCGCCGCTGCAGGCGGTGATGGATGTCCTCAAAAGATGCTAATTTAAGTGTTTAGTAGCCGGTGTGTTGCTGCCCGTGTAACTACCTGCAAGCTGCAAGAGTCCTTGGCGGTGGCGGATGAGAAGTCCCTAGTTTTCCCATGGTTGCAGAACCGTGCTGCGTGAATTGAGCTTTATTTTTAACTCTGGTTTCCATTTTGCCGGCCGATACCGGGAAGCGTCATAGATTAGATGTAATCGCTTTGACCTGCTGGTGGCTTTGATACGGTATGAAACCCATTACCAGCAAACGGATGCATCGGTATCGGTAGTTATGTCTATTAAAACTAAAACAAAAAACAGAACAACTCGCACAAGACTCATTTGCTTTGGTTTCCTCTTTTTTCCAACAAAACACTAAACGTACAACTGCGGCGCGATATTTGCCCGGTTTTCGTTTTTTTGTGTGTCATCGTATGACATCGCCTCTGGCTTTCGTTTATCTGCACACCTCGATCGGCTCTCCGAACATTCCTGCACATTAATCTACTTGCTAGCTGTACCATCTTGATCTAGGGGCCCCGGATCGGTTCCAATGCCGCTGTGCGGTCGGTGCGCTATGTTTGGCAGAGCATTCCCACTCGCGACTCCCCAGGGGGAAGGTCGTCACCGGACTCGCCTCGTGTGACTCACAACAGCGACCACACATCATCGATCAAACGGGCATCGATCACACGGGAGTACATTTGTTAGATTGATTGATTCGCTGGCGCTCAGACACCGAACAATGGGATAGCGGAGCGAATGGTAAGAACACAGAACAAACCCCGAAACAATTCGCTTGGCAAGGCAGGGGAGAACAGCGGTGGAGGCGGCGTACATACGGATCAGCTTCAAAGCAGAAGCAGAAGCAACACCCATGAAACACAAGAACGGACGAACCGAGCAAGTGGGCACTGAAGTGATATACACGAACCGAACAAACAATGACAATAGACAAGAAGGTGAACGAAGGAAAGGAAAAGCGAACAAGGTAAATATATGAAGAGACGAAACAAGTTAAACAAGAGCAATAAAAAAAGGAGATAAGAATAACAACGGCAACAGCAACCAACAAAAAAGAAAGGTTGGAAGCAAAGAAGTAAACAAATAACTACAAATCAATTATCGACGAATTTTCATTGATTCATTTAAGCAAAAGCAGCAGAAACAATCTCAAGAGACCGCGCGCGAAGGCGAACAGGAAGTCTAGAAGTTGAGATGAAGGACGAAGCAACAGAAAAAAAACACACACACAAAGATGAAAGAAAATAGACGATGGGCAAAGCGACACAATGCGCAAACCGCCCCGAATCGAAAGGCGAAGTCAAAGTAAAATGGAAGAGTCGAATAAATGCGGGAGAAAAAGTATGCAATGCAAGAAAGGAGAGGGGGGAAGAGGGGGGGGAGGGGTGGAAGACACCGCACAATCAAATAAAAACAAGCGCACACCGAAACTAACATCATCATCATCAACATAACTATCGTCTGCCGTGTTCAAGCTCATGTTCCTCACACCGTATTATGCGTCCACGGTAACGGATATTGGGTGGCATGAATGGTATTTACACGTTTCGCGGTGCGCGTAAAATACGTTGGGGGAAAAAAAAACATTGTAAAGGATTCCAGAAAAAAAACTGGATCACTGTACACAAACCGAGCGAACCTAGAGAAACGGATGTGGCGCGAAATATTATCCTGAATCATAGACAGTACGAGCTTTCGGTACGTGATGCTTAATTAATGAGATCTGATTGGGAGGTACACCTCAGTAAAACTTGAAGAATTTGGCCCACCTAACGCGCAGGAACTCGGAAAGCTTTTTGGAAGAGTTTCTCTGAGGCGAGAATGCGAATAATAACCGGTTAGACATAACTGAAGTAATGAGCTTTCGCGAGGCAATTATGTCTGTACGCATTGCGTCTTTACGTCTTCAAGAATACATCAAGGATTTCTGGAATTAGAACTAGTTCATGCTCTAATGATGATAACGCAATATTTCTATCATTATATTCATACTATCTGAGCCCTCTAATCTAGCTTTGTCCTCAAAAAGTATGTTTTATTATTAAAGATGTCTAAGGAAACATTCTGAAGGTTCAATCTTCATCCATGTGGCAAGCTTTGATCTAGTGATCTTGTGAATTCTTTCCCAATTTTCACTGAGGGCTCAATGCACGCAATTCTAATATGTTCATTGGCGAAGTTGGCATCTTCAATTGCAACACATACTTAAATGTGATTAGAGAAAATCGTTCTAAATGATATGAAAACACTAATTAAAACACTATTGTTTCTTCTTCTTCATTGTTCTTTTGACACTAAAGATTCGGGAGACATTTCTGGCTTTCCTTGACGATTGAGGTTTGCTACCAGGCCCTGCCGTGTGCCGCTTCCACATGTACCACTTTGCCGCGAATCACAACACACAACATTTTTTCACTATACACACACTTGTTTTTTACTTAACACTCACGTTACACTTGATTGATTGAAATAACACAAATAAAACGTTATGTGTGTAAACGTGTAAACGTCAACATTATTCGTGTTGTAAAAATGTTGTAATATTGTCAAAAAAAAACCCGTAGAAAAAGCAGAAAAGAACGAATAACATTGGTCACAGAAGTACTTAAAAATCTATTCTCACACGTGAAGAATGTTCAGCGAGAATTTCATACAAATTAGTGCTTCGGAGAAGTTCGATAACAAGCATCGCAACATAAGAATATTATACAAATAAAGATGAACTTTTCAACAGCTTTACATCAAGGTATGGACAATACGGCAGATAATGTGAGGTTGGCGATTTCCTTGGTAAAATGCATAAGAATGTAACTTAACTAAAAACTGCCGAACACAGGGCTGTTGTTCAGAAGGGTAATAGTAACTTTTGAAATTGGTAACTTTGAATCTACCAAATAAAAATAAAGAAATGTTTAGTACATACCGAGAGAGATCTTGAAGCGAGGTCGGCGTCTAAAGAACTTGAAGCGAGGTCGTCGTCTAAAGACTCACCTGGTGGAGATCTTCAATGTTTTTTCCAAGAATATTGGAACTGCAATTCTTCTACGTAGATAAGATAACGTTTCATCAGTTTTGATGATCCAGATGTTTTGCCTAGTCCAGAAAGAAGAGATAGAATAAATAAATAAATATATTATTATAGGAGTTCTGAGATCTCTGGCTCTATTACATTGATTTGTCGTCTATATTCCTCAAAGTTTTCAGTGGTAACAGGTGGAAGATCCAATCCAAGATGACAGAAATGAGTACCGTTTTAAGTTAATCTTAATTTCGCCACCAAGTGTTGGTTCTTGTCGGTGGATTAATCTTTCACAGTAGGCGGATTTATTGACTACTTTGCAGTAGGAAATTAGCTACACCAGCCAGCCGCTGACCATACTGTCCACACTGTGATTAATGGAACTGTTTACACTACATGTCCGCTCTCGTGTTATTGAATGCTTACAAACTAAAAACGTATAAGTGATTGTGCGCATTGCATGATCGTAAACTATCCTTACTGCAAGCTGTCAGATTCTTGAACGAAAGCAAATGTAAACTATTTACTTAGCATGTGCTCTACAGACGTGGTAATGCAAGAGCGAGGCAAAGAGCAAGGGAGGGGAGGGGGGGGGGTATATTAAAATGTAACGATGCAGCGCGTGGAGGAACGCGCTGTTTGTTAGCATAAACGGTTTGTTGTTTTTTTGTTGTTCTTCTTTTTTTTATGGCACAAAAGCTTAATGCCACACTCGGGACAAAACTGCGGGACCCAATGCTACCAACACACGGTACCACACTGGTAGTGCCCGGCCCAAGCCAGGGAGCTGTGTGGGAGAAAATAAAATACAAAATAAAAGCGACAGCCAACAACAAGCTACAAATTAATTGATCCCTGTTTACAGAGGTAACCAACCATAAAGTCAGCAGCATCGGGCCCGCCAGCGACTTGACCGGCACACCGGTAGATGTGTGAGGTGAAAAACAGAAGATAGGAGAACCGTTTTTATAAAGCTTTGGTTGTGTGTTCTTGTGTTTTTTTTTTTTTGTTTTGGAAGGCGCGCCCCGTTGACTGCTGGCGGTGAACAAAAACAAATCCGGAGGCTGGAACCGGGGGCGTACATGGGAGACACAAAAGAACCCTTGCAGCGCTGCCAAAAAGGGATGATGATGAGTCGGATCCCGAAAGGAGTCAAGATTTTGGGACCACCGGATTTTTTCTTGTTGTTGCTGCTGTTGCCCACCGTTCGTTTCGTTACTTCTTTCGAGCGTTTGGTTAGATTTTTTTTTTACGAAGTGATAACTAACTAAATCAGCTCTAACGACCAACGAAGGCTAGCGGAAAGCGCACGGCGAAAGAAACATGTGTGTGTGTGTGTGTGTGAGAAAGGTGAAAAAAAGCAACAAAAGAAGATATAACTCGAAACAACTCGTGCGCGGTACATTGGATCTGAAGACATTCAAGGATTTCTTCGTCTGTCTGTCTGTCTGTCACCAGGAGTGGCCTGCAAGGTGAAGAACAAAAGGTGGCTACAAAATCGCTCTAAAGAGCAAAAAGGAAACAAAACTACTGAATGAAGAGAATGTTGGGATGTTCGGACGCCCCAAAAAACGGAGGAGGGGGCGAGGAGGAGGCTGTGGGAGGGCGTCATCATGACGGCTTATTGTTGCTGGGCGGTGTGTATGGGTCGTTTCACCGATGATTTGCTGACAGTGGGAAGCATGCTATACTTCGCACTGCGAGACTTTACTGCCAAGCTCTTGTAGGAAGTTGCTATTACTAAGCTTATCTCCTCTAACTGCTGTCAGTAACTTTTGTGAGGTGTTGCAGCTATGTTTTCATAAATAAAACAAAGAATAGTCGTTGCAGACAAGATTTGATCCATTGCTTTCGACACTACAAAGCATGCGGTAGGTGTTTGGACCGTTTGGAAAAACAAGACAATAAATTGGAGTAAGCTTGAGGAGATCAGGAAATTGAGACCGTATGATGTCCACAATCTCTGGATTTGAATCCAATGATTCTCTCCAAAAAAAAAGAACATAATTTGAAGAATACCAGATATATTGCATAGCTCACTTTGACATTGGGTACCCAGAAGTACCCAGTTTTCCCCTTTGATTTTTTTGATTGTCAATCCCCATATCCTGGATATTACGAAGGCGATGAAAAACAGAATGGTAGCGCAACTAAGCTTTCTATATATGACAAAGTGACAAGGAGCATGATTATGGAATTGGTGGTTAGTCATGACAAGATGTCCCAAAACTGTGTACACATCACGATCGGCGATACGTTTTCCTTACATCTTATCTAGAGTCTTGTTGACATTATATTGAGGACAAGGGTTTTTGCCCCGCTCAACTAGGCATGCGCGTATTGAATCAGAACCGTTCGATTGGTTCCAATCATTATACTGAGTGAACGAGATCCGCACAATAGTATTATGAATGACGATTCTTCCGCACGCAACCCGTACGGCGACAGTTCACTGTGAGGATGATTCAGTTTGCCGACCTCACATACGAATGCTCTTCACTCGTACTGGAACTGCCAGTAATACACGTACCAACACATTAGCATTTTCAGGTGTGGTCGGTTCACAATAGTGATGGGAACTCCGGAGCGGATTCTTGGATCCACTCCGACTCCGACGTGTAAAAACCGGAGTATACTCCGAAGTAATTGCTCCGGATTAATCTGGATTTCCTGAGTCAAATCCGGATTAATCCAGAGTAGCTCCGAAGTTTACTCCGGAGTTACTCCGAAGTTACTCCGGAATGTCCCTGAGTCGGATTTCCTACGACTCTGGGAAAATTGAAGATTTACCCATTACTACTACTTCACATGTGTAGTCAAAAAAAACTGAATGATCAACACCGCCTCACGGACGACGTACGGAAGAACTGCCGTACGCGTTCAGTTCACAACACTGATCGAACTGGACCGCACTCAATCCTTTAAAAGAATCGTTTCTCGCATATCTACTCTCAACCTATCAACCGCAAACAACCGTTCATATAGCTGCATATAGGCAACTGACGTGGGAGTAGTACGAAATTCTAGTAAACCACCAACGATCTCTGGAAGGGTGTTGCAACGAGTGAAAGCGTGCAAAAATCATAAAACTTTTTATCTTGTACCGAATTCTTGGATTTGCTATCCAGTGGTACTTAAATACAGGAACTTACTTTTTGGGCGACATGGTTTCTATGTCCAGAAGTATGAAATCTATGTTCGTGGATGAAAAAATCGATACCATCAGTAGCATATTTGCTTCAAAATGATGTCAACCAAAGGGTGAAACCTTAATTATTTTGTGAAAATGATGTAAAATGAAGATAAACCTATACGAATGTTTCCAACATTGTAAAATTGTAAAAATTTTAAATTGTAAAAGAGCACCAATTGTCGTCTACTTATGAATATTTATTCGCCGGCAGTTTCATACTACTGAAACTTGTTTCGAAATGCATCAGGCTGAGCTGGATTTTAAACTATTAAGCGAAGCTCTACATTCTCTTAGACAAGATCGTCCACTATTGATATGGCTGTATCAAACAGCAATAAAAATTACCAACACTAGCAGCGACACTGTTTAATGAAGTCTCTTATTAGCGATTGTTCGTCGTTGCTCATCGCCAACAAAAAAAAAACCCCAGACAGTGGAGCTGGGTTGGATAATAAGGCACACCGGGGACAACACGGTTTACGACAGTTGTAACCCCACCATCAACGGATCAACGCGTCCGAACCATGCTCATCTATGTGTAAATAGGTTTTGTACCGGTACAAAAATCCTAAAACCGTATGTGAAACCACAACGCCGTAAAAGATGTCGCGCCCCGTTCCATTCCCGGTGGAACACTTCATAAAAAAAAAACAAAAAACAAAAAGAAACACATAAAATTAAACAAAATCGTGCAGAGTGTAAATGAAGTACAGAACAGGGTAGGCAATATTTGATGAGAAAGCAACAGAAACAACAAACACAGCAAAAAAAAAACTGATAGAAAGAAGGAAAACCAGAACATAAGTAAAAACCGCGAAAAAAGCGTAAAAGTGATGAGAGCTCGAAAACTCGAAGACCTCCTGCATCGCCGTACCGAAAAAGATGGTCACACGTTTTTCGTGGACCACAGCAGTATAACATTCGCGAAAGAATGCTTCGGTACCCTTTTTCCTCCCCACCTTTCCACCCGTTTTGGGGTTTTTCGTTGTTTAGCTACTCCCTTGCTTCGAAATGCCATTTAAAAGGGGAGTTTTTAGCGTTTTTCCTTCCTCTTGATGTGTGGCTGATTTAAATTAGCGTTTGAGCGGGTTTGACACACTTGCACACGTGCATTATTGTGATATTCGGCAAACACGAAAAAGCACGAAAAAGTTACAGAACAAAAAAAAAATAATAAAAAAAAAACATTTAAGAAGTCGCACGGTAATGGCTTAATTAAAAAAACATTAAAGCTACCATTAATCGGCCGTTCGGAACTGTGGCCGTTCGAATGCGTGCAGTTGATCATTTGGATCCATCATCCCCCGCCCCCCTCAGACGGGAAAAGGTTTGACGTGTTTGAAGTGAGAAATAACATATAAATCTCCCCTCCCTCGGAAAAATAAAAAAAAAACAGATTAACAACAAAGATCCCCCAACAAAGATGGACTTTTTGGGGGAATCGGCAAAACCGATTCCGGTTCGCTTCCGAGCGGCCACAAAACGCAGCGGGGCCCTTTCAAAAATGGTTTTGGGAGCTATTAAAATTAATGATTTGTATGTCTCCGTGTCCGGCCGATGAGGCCGTTTTACGGATCGCAAACACCTTTCACGGGTTTGGCCGGTTCGATCGTAAGGAAGTTCTTGCGCCTGTGCTTGCGGGTGACACAAGCCGGGAACAATCCATACGCTTAGACACTCTTGACACCACCGGCAAAGCATAATCTTGCCATAATCTTGGATGGAACGAGCGAGATCAGTTCTACCCTTTCTGCCGCTTCTTCTCCTCCTCCTCATCATCCGCCGTTCCGAGCAGTTTCATGATTGTTTCACAGCGTGAACACTGCCGGGGATGTAGGGACATTATTGCAACTCTAAGCACTATACCGCACCACGGTGGATAAAACGCTGCTAACAAGACCGCGAAGCGGCCAGAAACAGTGGCGCTTTTTGGCAAAAAAAAACCCAGGGAAAACTGAAACACTTTACCAGTGGCGGGGAGAACAAGGAAAAAGAAATGGAGAAGATTGGTTTAACAACCAAAAAAAAAAAACAACAAACTAAGAAAGGATAAAATTAAAAGAGAGAAAGGGAGAGAGAACAAAAAACACCATAAAACATAATACGACGGCAAAAAAGCAGAAAATCAAAAGCAGCGAAATCAAACGAAACAACAGTACAAGAACATGCTCTTGTTCTCGAGCGCCCAGCAAAGAGTGGAATGTAAAAATAGAAGTAAAAAAAAAAAGAAAAAGAAAAAAGAAACAAAAAAAACAGAAACAAAGAGAAAACAACGACGTCAAAACTTGGAAACAAGAGCATCAATAAGAGGAACGCAAAAGGGTGGCAATAATAAGCGCAACATTAGAAAAATCAGAAGTGATGGTAAAGCAAGCGATTGGTAAAGAGGGTAAGGTGGAAAGGTGGAGAGTGTTGCGTTCAATTGCTGGGAGGGATGGAGGACAAGAACCGAAAAAAAACAGACAACAAACCACACACATACACACCGCGAAAGGTTCTAGTGGGCCGAAAAACCAAGCAAACAGTTCGTGGTTTCGGCTGTAAATAAAAAAGGAAGGAGAACCTTAAGCACATAATTGAGTTATCACACGGTTAAACTGTGCACTTACACGTCTTACCGACTTCTGGGGTGGTAAGATCGGGAACGACCTGTTGCATCACTTCCCAGCGCTCTCACTACGGCTCTCCTCTCATTTCTCGCTCCCTTCCCTTGCGCCCGTCTCGCTCTGCTCTCTTACTCTTTCTCTGTCTTTCGTTTCGTCTTATTAAGCGTGTAAGGTGAAGTTTATTATTTTAAAGCATTTATTTCATCATCCCGTTTCGAGACAATCTTCACCAATACTGTCATTGACGCGGTGTGAAAACGCGTCTTGCAGCTAGATCGTATTATGCAGGACATGCGGTAATGGTCGATTAAGGCGAGGTGGAGGGAGGGAGGGGTGGAAGAGGAGGGGAATAGTGGGGAGGAAAGGGAGTGGAGGACTATGCAAGAAAAATAGGGCAGAAAAATGCTACAAAAGAGGATGCCGTGGGTTGGAGGAGTATCGAGGGAGGATGGGGGTGGGTGGAATTTTTTTTTTTTTTGAAGAGAGGTGTCAGGACAGGGGGACATGAAAGGACGACACTGATTCATTTATTCAATTTGTTAGCAGAATAATGAAATTTTATCTTCAATTTTCCTTCATTTCGTTTTTGCTTTTGTTTTGCTTTTGGTTTTGTGCTTTTTTTTTTATTTTGGCCCCGTCAAGTGGTTGCCAGGGGGGGTGGGGGAGGAGAGGGCGGTCCGGTATGGACGTTGATGAGGGAAGCGAGAACTTGTACTTACACGCTTGCATCTCGTCATCTTCGCTTGTACGCTAGTGTTTTATTATTGTGTCGCTCGCTTTACCTTTTATACTTGTTCATTCTTTCATTTCTTCAATGTTTTACATTCTTTTCTGTTGCTTTTCTGCTTTTTTTTGTTTTGTTTTGTTTTTTACTTCTTCCCATATCTGATTTCTATTTTTTGGCTGAGTCTTGCTGTCGGTTTTTGGTGATGGTTGTCTTTTTGTTTTACCTTAGGTTAGTTTTTTTTCTGTCTTTCTCTTTTATTTTCGCTTTCCTTCCAATCTTCTCCAACCTTCCGTTGGGTACGGCATTTCCTAATCTTCTTAACCTGCCCTGCTACTACCGTCGCTTTCTCGTTCTCCTTTTCTCTCTCTCTTTCTTTCTTTCTTGATCGTGTGACAGTAACCATCCATACCCTAGTGGATATTCTGAAGATCTACTAATAGAGATATAAACAAGGAGCTAACGAGGGACACCAGGACACAAGGGTGGGAGACAGAAGGTAAAAGATTTGTTCTATCGAATACCAGAGTCGGGAGTGTTCTTACTTTATTTTTTTGTCATTACAATTTCGGTCGTTCATTCTTTGACGGTCTCCTCAGCTGGACGCGTAGATACGGTCGCATGTAACCGCATTTTGTTTTCTTACCAGAGGACAGAAAAAAAGAAATCAAAAAATAATAAACGCTGTGTCAAAGTATAATCCATTCCCTTTCATCCACCGTCGTGCCGTGGAACGTATCTTTCTCACCCATTCCCGTTTGAACGTGATTAGGCGAGCTCTCTTTCGCGCTTAGGTGTTTTTTTTACTAGATTGGTTTTGAATCGCACACACCGCCGGGCAAACGTTACTGCTGCGGCGTTACGATAACGATCGCCGTTTCGTTTTGGGTTTTTGCTGGCGCTCACAGTAGAACTTTGGAAGCAAATGCAAGCATTCTCAAAACAGCTCCCAGCTTCTGTCCCGATTCCGGCAAGGCAGAGAGAGAGAGAGCTGATGGCGTGTTGCCCAAAAACGCACATTCGAAGCGATCGGTTCGGTAAAAGAAACCCAACCTGGTAGAGTAACATCCCAGCTAGCCGGATACCACAGCGAAACACAGCTTGTAAGCTAATTTGCAGTTCGTCGAATTGAGGAACTACCGATCCGCACCCGGTTAGTTTCGGTAACTCGACACGCGATAATTGGCGCCCATATCTCACTGAGCATCGCTGGGTACCCGGGCGATAAGTATGGGCCGCAGATCAATTAATAACGGAAACCTGAACCTCGCAGCGAATCTTCCGGCTCGCGTACCGGATGCTACTGCGGTCCGGAACACAAAAGCACCACAAGAAACATAACCCCAAAAGATGATTACCTGGCCGGGGATAATCGTCCAAATAAAGCACGCTTCACTTATCGCCTACAATAAGGTGGCCTGAAAGTGTCGAACTGTGGGATTTGAAGACCTTTTTGAGTTTGTCTTTTTTGTGGGCTTTCACGGTCTCGGATAGCTTTTTGGCAATGTTCTGGGCCGCAGGATCGTCCAAGGTATCAAGTTTCCTGGGGGAAGTAAAATCCGATGACTGGCGAAAGCAATTGGTCTAGTGGTCCGAAAGTGGTGCGAGCGGTACTTCATAATCGCCATTTGATGCAGTTGATCCAAAAACACGGAGACGCTGCTCAAATCTCGTTTGAACATCTTCGAAGCGTTAAGCATCCTGGATCCGGATAATCCACCCACTGGACAACGGCAAGGTACTTCAATAATCGTAATAGAACTCAAAAAAGGATGCTCTTTCGGGTTGCGGTACTTAGCTATAATAAATTCATTCTTCATTGAAGTGAAATTGACAACAACCGTACACAGAGATTGTTATCTGGCTTGGGTAACATAGGAATTACCCGAGTTGGGAAGTACCATTAATAATAGCCAATGGGAATTTTGCAACGCTTTTTTTTGGTTTATCTACAAAGTAAGCTACACGTGGTCAGATAAGGTAAAACCGTGTATTAAGCGATAGTATGGAGGCAAAATATTTGCTTCCAATATTTGGATATGCGGTTCGTCGACCCGCTATATTTAAGAATGCTTTGACGAATCTATTTCGTAGCCACTGTTATCTTGATAATGTTATATCTAGCGCGAATCCCGCAGAATAGCAGTACTTTGTAGCGAGTTCACATACAGGGTGTTCGGGATAATTCTGACAGTTACATTTTTGTTTATAACTCGTGATTGCGTGGGCCTAGGAAAACAAGCAATACCTCATTCGACAGCTAAAAGTGTACGGAACAAGCANAACAGAACCTCCAGCAACACCAAGGCGGAGCTGATGGTGAAAATCAGGTCCGTTTTCGCGGCCCTACCCCGCGAAACTGTCGCCAGGGCTTGTTCCCGGTTCCGGAGACGGGTGGAGGCCGTAATAGAAGCCGAGGGCGGATATTTTGAATAAAATCAATAAAATACATGGTAAGCTACTATTTCTAAAACAAAAAAAATTTCCCCGATGATTAATTTTACCATAACAAATTTTTTTCTTTCTCCGTAGGTGACTGTCAGAATTATCCCGAACACCCTGTACATGCTGTACAAATATGCTGCTATAAACTATCTACTGAGTTATGTCTAGAACTGCACTTTGCTGTATGTCGTGATGAATCATTTGCAGAGATTATTTAAAATAAATAAAATAAAGGTTGGGCCGTGGGATATTTAGACGTAACGTTTCCGGGTAACTTTGGATTTTTAAATCCCCTTGACGAATGGGAATTTTATGATTGTCTGCTAGAAAAACTGTGAAAATGAACAGGAAGTCTTCCGGTATGGGGAAATAATGTCAATGACACATCCCCAATAAAAAAAACCTCGTCAAGAACTCTTGAAGTTTTAGTGATAACAAACCGGATAAAGATATTGAGGATATTGAAGATATATTAAGCAAAGCCAGAAATAGGGATAGTATTAGGTATTATTAAATAAAAGATCTAGTTCGCTAATTGTTATAGAATGTCTGAACCACGTTTGAAAGATTTTCAATTTCTTTAAGTAAGTAAAACGTTAAGACATTAAGCCCAAGGGTTGTAGTCTTCGCGAGTGGCGTTGGAATGCCCGGTACGAGGTAGAAGAGCAGTCCATCACACTATCCATCCATTGGCACTGAGGAACCCTTTCCTTATTTGCAATAGCCTTAATATATGCGCATACTTTCACAGCATTGCTGGCGGTAGGATACAATTTCATCGGGGACGTCAAGTGATGTCCCCGGGATACGAAGCAAGACAAAGCCCCGAACAAAAAAAGTACAACCAAAACAAACCAATCAGATCAATCTTTAGTTTTGTTGGAGCTAGCGGTGTGGAGTGCGTGTTCGGGTTCGTGGTGAGGTGTGAAACGGGCGCCACCCTTGTGACGAAATCTGACACTTGTCGCTCACCACCGTATGCAGTGTTCGGAGACAGCTCATTTCGTCGGATTTTGTGATTTTTCTTACACCGCTTTGTCGCCTTTACCACACAGCATCCCTTCCCTTGTAATGGAACCGAGAATGGGCAGCGTGTTTTGGGAGGGTTTTCGACAATGAAGCATTAATAGCGTTACTTACGTGATAATACGTCAACCACAACATCTGACACCGTATTCGGCCACCAGTGAGGGATCTCATTGGGCGATATTATGTTATATGGTTAATCATTTTACTATCCCGGTGTAAGAAGGGGGAACGCGACCGTGGTTGAAATAATGTGACCAACTTCAACAGTAACGGTTGTGGTGTGATTAAAGAATGTCTTCTGAACAGAGAAAGTGAAATCCCAGCTATTAGAGTTTGGTTAATCACTATTTGGTAATGGTTTGTATTTTTTAAAAATATTATTTTACATCTTATAATTCATCACTTTCGTTATCCCTTGATCTGTTATAGTGCTCAAAGTATTTTTTGCTACTGATATTGCAAGAACTCTAAGATTCCTAGGAATTTCTCTATTTCGTGTGTTCCAAAGTTGGTGGCGAGTTCCAGATCTTGATACTTTGCACTGGTAAAGTTTTAAACATTCAAAAGAGAATCCTCTGGAAATTGAATCGGAAGATTTGGAGGTCCTCCATTTTTGAGAGTTTGGCTAGACGAAATAGACGTCGTTCAAAGCTTTCAGACATGACAGATGTCTTAGTTGCGCAAGCTCCAGAAAGCTTGAACTGAGCTTGAGAGAATCCTGCTAGTAGGAAAGGATCCACATCTACTTCAATTTTCAAATTTCACTTCTACTTGAAACATTCTCACTTCAACATGAAAATCCTACAATGAATCAAAAATAATGGAGCAGAATTAAAACTGTTACTCGAACGAGTATAAAGGAACTTCTTACTGTAACGGTAATTATGGAACAAAATAAATTTTTAATGAATTTTTAATGGTTTCAATGCGTTGAGAGTTCCATGATTTTTTAGACATTTTCATTTTCTTTACTAAATCGAATACAGCAACACATACACACATATACAACCCAAAACCTGACGATCAAAGTCGACAAATGTAGGAAATAAATGACAATGTAGCGAGCGGTAAAAAAAAATATGCAAAAGCATGGGCGAAACAAAATGAAACATGTGAGAACCGTTGAGCAGTTTGTGGGTTGACATGCGAACACACTGATCAGGACAGGAGTTGCGACAAAATCAAACTCATGCAAGTAAGTGAATGAAGGGTCACACCACATAATACAACCACGATACAGGATCCTTCGGCCGTTACGAACACGCCCTCGGTGTGTCGAAATGGGGCGGTTCCGAAGATAAATAACAACGGGAAGCCGACGGTGAGCACGATGCCTATAGGAGGCCGATTCACCACGCACCAAACGCATGCAACCGAGCAGCAACGCGGGGTTCTCTCCCTCGAAAAAAAAAGGGAACCGTGGGACGCGCGTACCAAATCAACGCCAACCGCGGTGACGATGAGGAGCGTAGAAAATCGATCCGAACCGTGATTGTGAGGGATCATTAAAGGGAAGGTGTATGGGGATGATGCGGCAGTGTGCGGCAACGGCGAGCTAACCGACCAATCACGCCGCGGCGAAAGTGCACGTAAAAAGGGCACACGCAAGGCAAAAAAAAAATAAACGATAATAAACCCCAGGTAGTGGCGACGACCAAGGGTAACAAGAAGAAACTGTACGCGGGTTGGATCGCCAAGCAGAACGACGAACAGCGATGACGGCCAGACGGCCCGCTTCTACTGGCTGGCTGTAAGACGAACGCGCGCCGAGCGATTCTTTTCGTCCATGAACGCGCAACGAGGTTCGGGTTTTTTTTCTTGTTAACTTCCCACAATCTTTCTTGTGGCCAATATTCTCTCGCTCTGGTATGTTTGGAGAAGCGTTCATATCGGTGTTTCAATATGTAATCCAGTCTCTTGACGATCTCTTCAACATATATTAACTAGAGTTACTAAGGTTATTACAATGTGGAGGAAGATAACATACATATTTTCCAGAAATTCATGAAGATATTTGAAATAAATAACGTCTAATGACTACATACATATCTGAATAGCTTCAGAACTTTAAAAAATGACTTTAAAAAGACATCGGATAGTGCCCAATTACTACACAGCATTGAGCACCTTTTTTGCAAATTAGTGAGCCAGGAATTTTCGACATCAGTAACGTTATTTTACACTGCACGAAGACTTTAAGAACTTTGAAAAATGTCTTATGTCAAGACATCAGATATTGCCCACAGTAGTGAGAACCTTTTTTGAAAATTAGTGAGCCAGGAATTTCCGACATCAGTAACGTTATTATACATTGCCCGAGGACTTGCTATCGTTCAACAGGGGCGTACAGGAATCTGGTTGGCTTTTTGTTAACCGATCTCCTTTCGATGTATGTTGGATTGTTCAGGAATTCCAGAATTCCAGAGATTCATAATGTGGCAAAAGAATGTTTTGCATCCATTCTACTAATTTTTTTTTTTTGTAGAATTGCATTTCACGAATTGCGCTCACGCTTCTGAGATATGTTCATAAATACTTAGAAGAATTGGTGAATCTTCGCGAGAGTCACTACAATCAAGAACTCTGCGACGTACTCACTATCGTGTAACGAATCAAACTCGCGAGGCTCTTCTGGGCAGTACACGTCAACAAAATGATACCGGACAACCAAGGAGGTGAACTTTGTGTTTACTCTCAGAACTCTGAACTCTGAACTGTGATCGATTAAAAGAAGTCCGACAGTAAGGACAAGATCACTAGAAATTGTAGCCCGTAATAAGGAAGTTTGTCGAGAAATTTTGCAAAAAACGAAAAAAGTTGCGTAACGTGCATTTTTCCACAAATGCCAAAACACCTTCAAATGACCATCTGCCTTTTAGATGGTGTCAAAGCAAATTTGAGTACTTGCGTTATTATCCCATTTAGAGTGGAGTGTCCATTACATGCGTGAAAGATGTTACAACTGGATAATTGCCAACAAAATGGTGTCAAAGGTGTGCTTCGCTAATTTTCACCTATTGAGCCTGATCAAGCAGAATAAATGATTGGGTACGGTTTGGAAGGGTCGTGCCACAAAACACGTGTTGCATCGATGTTGGCGATCCGGGTGCCGAGCAATTGGCAAAATCAGAACACCTATTGTATGGCCCAAAAGAGCGCTGTGTAACAAGCGTCAAATTGTGATGCATTCGTACGTTCGATTCGGTTGTTTCACGCCACCCGTATCTGCCTCTGGGGTTTCGGCCCAATGGACCCACAAAAAAGGCAGAAGTCACAGCATGCCATTCGTACTGCTGCGCGTTGGTGCACGAAATACTGCAGCGACCAGGGGTGTCGAAGGTTGCCAATTACCGAGTGATTGAGCCATCAACCAAGTAACCGATGGAAGGCCGCAGCTGTGTGAGGTTTCCTTTAGCCTCTTGTTGTTTGTTGTCTTGCTCTATGCGGACCGCTCCTCATAACTCTATTTAATAAAGGAAAGTTCCATAAGAGCCAATGTACGAACATGTTGGAAAATCATGAACCGAACTGTAACCAAGCACGAGTACCAAACAAGCACATTCGCATCTGCCCGTACCAAACCTCGGCAACGCAGCGGTCTTAAAAGGTCCTTCTTTTTTTTTTTACTTTTTTTCCTGGTTGTTAGATACCCTGGGGGATCAGCGGGACATCTAAGCTGACCCTGGAACTTTGCCTTCAAGACGGTCTGCCTCGTTGACACCTCGCACTGTTGCAAAGTGATAATGGTGTACGTCTTGTTTCTTTTGGGAATGAAGCGAACTGACCGTTCGGAACCCTAACGGGAGATCCATATCCCAGGGGGTCCTTGTCTCAGAAGCGGCAAAACAGCAAAAGCTTCGAAGGTGGAAAAAGGTAAAGAACACACACACACACACATATGGGCATACAAGGTGCAAACGAAAAAGCAGAAACATTTGTTATAAATTGAAAAGTCGTAAAACAAAAACGACAAAAGACAAATAAAAATGCCATGGGAAGCGAGCAAAAACCGACACGAGAGAAAAACGTAAAGTAGAGCATAATGGGGTGAAAAAGGAGAGAGAATATAGAAAGAAAGAGAAAGAGAAAGACTACCTAAACCATGACAACACACAAAATCCCGACAAAAACAACCGAAGCGAAAACAATAATTGTCAAACGGAGGGAAAAGGGATTTGTTTCGGTGCCATTGAAGAAAGTTGTTTGTGTGTCGATTGGATTGAAAATCGTATTCGGTATGCAACAGTAAACAATTAGAGTGGCAGAGTGGATGAAACACAAAAAAAAAAAAAAATAAACGGAAGGCCAGTTGAAAGGGAAGAGGCAACCAAAAAGGGATCGAGAAAGCTGACGCACTTAAATCACTGCTCATAATCGGTAAAATGTGTGTTGCTTCCCCTTTTTGCCAAAAACACCGGCTTTGGACCAGAGAAAATTTTCTTGTAATTCTACACCAATTGACACCTAAGCCTAGGGCTCGAAGCATGGAAACGGGAGTGGAAAATATGTTTAAAAAAAATCCCATCGGAACTGCCCATCAGCGGGTATATGTAGTTTTGGTCATGGTAATTTTGTTTCTTTTTTCTCGTGTAAGAACACACGCGATGAATTATTTTTAAATTTCAATTATGTTTTTTTTGTAGCAAGTCTTCCATTATGCATATAATTTTGTCTTTTTAATTTTTTAAATTTTTTTAAAAAATTGAATTAGTGAAAAAAAAGTTATAAAAAAAATTATTTTAAACACATCAATATTTCTAAATAATTAAAAAAAAAAAACATTTAAAATAAAAATTAACAATCTATAAGAAAGATACCTTCTTGAGTGGTAATAAACACTGAAAGACACTATAGTAAAATAAGCAAATATTGACAGCTGTAAAATGGCAGGTAAATAACAGCAGCAAACATTGACGTCGTAAAACATCAAAACAAGATGATCCTTTTGAACAGGTGATTGTGCAAGCTGTCGCCGTTCGCTGTGCAAACCCTTGTTGGCACACGCTCGATTAGCGCGCATGTAAATTTGGAAACACACATTCACAAAACATTAAACCTACCTTTTAAGCCGGCTACTTGTACGGGTTGCAGCGGTAATGTGTAAAAAGCCCTCCACTGTGAGTGCTTCCCGGGTTGGGTTCCAGGTTGGGCGTTTATGACCCGGGATCCAATGATAGAGCCTCTGTGTGAGTAGACTAGTAGGCGTGTATACGATACGATGAGTGAAAAAGATCCTGCGGAGAGTGAAGGAAAAGGAAAGAAAAAGACACAAGTTTTGAATCGTTTGTTAAAACTCGAGTCAGCAATTAAACGAAAATCCCGAAGGAAAGCGCGCTACTTCTACACACGATGCGAGGGACCGAGAACCGCTCCTCGGATCCTTTCGGGGTGTATTTTTTTCTTTGTTCTTCCCTAAACCATCTCTTTCACCCGCTACAAAACCAACGCCCCGGGGGGTGTTTGACACGAAAAAGTGTAATAAAACAAAAACGGTTTGCCCCGGGTGAAGCTACACACCGGATCACCACCACATTTCGGCCCAGAGCGGACCACCTTTGCTGTTTTGCCTGGTACACCGGGGTACACCCAGGGGCCCAATGGGCGCACCCTTCCGATCTTGCCGGCCCGGGGGAATGTTGCCTTCACGTTTGGTCTTTGCTTTATGTTTTTCCAAAACCGTGTCTCTTGCCATGATAATCAGCAAATCGCTCCTCTCTACTGTTGCCGTACCTTTCGTACTTACTGCTTTATCACACATACATTGCAAAAACCATGCAAAACACTGTTTGAAGGATTTGACACTTGGAAATATTGTGGTGCGAAATTATTGTTCAATTTTTTTTAAATTTATACTTAAATTCCATCAATTTCTAACGTTTAAATGATAAACATTATTAAATAATTAATATTGTTTCATTCTATTTAGAATTATTTTTAATATTGAATGCGCATTCATTCAAAATACGAAAGACTTCTGCGTGAGGTGAAGCAACGAATGCGCAAACTTTTTTTTTGCAAAAAAAAATTGCACTGCCCTTATGCGATAGTAAGTGAGCGTCTTCTGGTTATGTGCTTTTAGTGTACTATTTATAATATTAAATAATAGTGAAAAAAAAATCATTATTCGTGACTTAACACTAGAACTACTGGACCAGTCATTTTGACCGGAACGCTTCATTTTCATCACATTTTTGGGATTTAAACAATCCTAAGGTAGTTGAAACATGAATTTTACGATCTCCAATAAATAATAAAATATACTCCAACACTTTGAAATTGTTTAAAAATTAACCACGAACGAAAAACGCTTAAAACGCTTGGTAGTTCTATTGGTAGAGGCAACAGTTTACGATAGAATTAATACAGGATTTTTATAAAATATAAAATTTTATAAAGTATCGTAAAAAATATTATGCAGAGACTTCGTCATTGTAGAATAGAAATAATCAATTAAATTAATGTTATTAAAAATATTCCCTAAATAAGGAAACGAAAAGATCAATTTTGCTTAATAGCAACATGTTAGTATTAAATTGGGTAACGAAATATGCCATTCAGGAATGGTACGTGACGATCAAAATGGTTGCCATCAGCTTTACGGTGGCATAAAAAGCATTGCATGCAAACGGTTTTTCTTTTCGTACCAAACAGATTGCGCAGTGATTATGCTGTCGAAGTAAGAGATCATTGCGAAACAGCGGTTTTCAGCCGGCAAAAAAAACTATAGTCGACCGGATCCGACCAATATGGTAAACATTCCAAATCTTCCCCTGTCGCCGGGAATCCGGCACGTATCCCATAAACGGTTAAAGACTTTAAACCCGTGCTTCCTATCATGTTAGAATCTTAATGTACAACACCGAAATTTGAAGGACTTGGCAAGTAAAACTGTTGCTTTGTCCCTTTGGTAAAAAGCGGGCATACAGTCTCAAGAAGATGCCTTAACCGAAGGGCTCCAGCGGGGGGAACCAAGTGCAACCGAAGACGAAAAGGAAGAAGAGTTTTGTTGAGTAAAAAAAAAACGCAACAAATCATGTACTTTACTAAAGGGGAGATAGGACAGAGAGAGAGAGAGAGAGAGAGAGAGAGAGAGAGACAGAGAGAGAAAAATGCACACAGACACAGCGATTACACACTCTGTAGACCTCCAACAGGCACAACACACAGGACATTCCTTCGGTTGTACGATTCATCACAACATTGTCACCATGTTTCGTGCACCATCTCCATGCAAACCACCACCACTCCACCTATAAGCGACACTCACAAAACCGGGGCGGCCCACCCAAAACAACAGCAAAACCGTACTCCAAAATATGCTCGACGAGAACCCTTTTTTGGGGTGGATAGATTGGAATGTGGAGATTTCTCCATTTCAGTGTTCTTCTCTTTTTTGTTGTTGTTGTTGTTGTTGTTGGTGCATCGTCCCTTTTTTATTTTGTTGTTGGTTGTTATTATATTCGATTTGTCCGGTTTCTTTTGTTATTTCACATCAATGTTTTTTGGCTGCAGACCTTTTCTTGCTTGGCTTCCCTTTTTTGCAAACGAATGTTTCTTTTTTGTTTTGGCTTTGTTGTTGCAAAATTTTCTGCAACCCCAGGGACGGTCATGTCATGCGACTGTCAACCTGGGCGCAAAACACCGCAGGCAGGAAACTTCAATTGCGATTTCGGTACGATAGCGACACGGGCGCGTTATGCATTCGTCGTGGCCATTCCCCGTATCCTGGGGGGTTCGCTTCCGATCGGTTGTCACGTATTCCGCGTGCCCTTCATGCTCGTCATATGACGTTTGATTAGCTTCGTGCAGGCAAATCCATACCACCAGGGAGAGATTCCGATGACTGGCGATTTATTTAAAGGAAATATTTATTTTATTCTCAATTTAAAGCAAATACAAAATAATATTTTAAAAAACTAATTGCAGTTAAGTTATTATATTACATGACACAAGAAGTTCTATCTACGTCTAGAAAGAGAGAGATACATACAGTGGGTGGAAATAAATATAAAAATAAAACCTTTTCTTATCGAAGAAGATCTTATCGAAGAATTAAATTATCTCCTGAACTTCCATATAATTTCTCTAACTTTGAACTTTGAACTTGGAATAGCCGCCCCATATATAATTATAATTTTAATTACAGTAATACAGACGTTGAAACCATTTAAACGATACTTAACACTAGAACTACCAAGCGTTTTAAGCGTTTTTCGTTCGTGGTTAATTTTTAAGTAATTTCGAAGAGTTGGAGTATATTTTATTATTTATTGCAGATCGTATTATAGTACATATATGTAGAATTTATGTTTCAACTAGAGATGAGAATAACAACTCTTTTTAGTGAGTCAACTCAGAGTGAATGAGTCGTTATTAGGAGTCAGCTCCTTTAACGACTCATTTCGGAAACATGACAAAAACCTGGCATGAACGGTTAAGTTAAGGTTCGGCCATCTTACTCACTCATGAGTGTAAGCATCGTAGTCGTGGTGAATTGAGTTGATAAAAGAGTAAATACGTGAGGTGAAACGAAAATGTGCGCGTGAGTTGAAACGAAACGTTTGATACACATGAGATGAAACGGAATACATGTGTACAATACCCAAACTAGCCAAATGAATATACTGCTCGCTCTGCCTAACTATCAAACCTGTATAAGCGAACAAGCAGATTTTCAAATTTTTTAGATTTTTTAAAATGTGTTTATTTTTTTTCATTTTTTTCTATAAAGCATTATTTGAGTGAAAAGAAACTTATTTCAACCAATTGCCATTAAAATAAATCAATTTAATTTTTTTTGCAAAATTACTAAAAAAAATGGCAAGGGCTAAGCCTTATGAAATTTTCGAGTTGAAATTTTTTTTTTAAGTTTTTTCTGATTTTTCAATCCTTTTTTTAATTTAAAGCATTATTTGAGTGAAAAAAACTCATTGCAACAAATTCGCATTAAAATATATCACATTTAAAAATTTTGCTGAATTGCTGAAAAAATTAGGAAAATTTTCCATTTTCTCAAACAGGGTAAGGAACTTGGTTCCTCGAATAACTTCTGGCACAGACATCTTAGGGCATGGACGTCCATGAAGAAAATGTAGCCATTGGTGCCATCTACCGACCACAGGTTAAAGATTGGCGATCTGTTGGATACCGGCAGAGTTATAGGCAAAACTTGCTGCAAAAATGAACCCTTTGAAATTTTCAATTTTTTATAATTTTTTTTATTTTTTCTGATTTTTTATACTTTTTTTTAATTTAAAACATTATTTGAGTTAAAAGAAACTCATTTGAACCAATTGGCATTAAAACAAATCAATTTATTTTTTTTTGCAAAATTTCTCCAAAAAATGGCAAGGGGTAAGCCTTATGAAATTTTCGAGTTGAAATTTAAAAAAAAAATTTTTTCTGATTTTTTATTCTTTTTTTAATTTAAAGCATTATGTGAGTGAAGAGACACTTATTGCAACAAATTGGCATTAAAATAAATCACATTTATAAAATTTGCTGAACTACTCAAAATTTCAACTCACTCGCCCATTTTCGTTTCAACTCACGTATTTACTCGTTTTGCGACTCGACTCACCACGGCTACATGCTTACACTCATGAGTGAGTACGTGAAAAAAAAAGTCGCTAAAACTACTCGTGGTGAGTGAACGAAACTCGTTCAATACAACGTTTCAACTCACTATCTCACTCTTACTCACTTTGCACATCTCTAGTTTCAACTAACTTGGGAATCTTTAAACCCTGAAATATAATGTGATGAAAATGAAGCGTTCCAGTCAAAATGACTAATCCGGTAGTTCTAGTGTTAAATAAAAATTCGTGAAATTAAAATTATTGCCATCAGTGTAATTGAAATAAAAATTCATTAAAGTTTAATTTATCTGTAATAAATTTAGGCAGCTTTTAAAGAATACAAGAACTCTTTGTTTTAAGCTGATAAAGTTCGTACGACAGCTATATTTGGGCGCTCGCTATTTTATCAAGTTTTAAAACATTTTTTGTTGTTCTTAAACGTAGATGTGACACCATTCAGGACACCATTTTGTTGTTGTTGCGCAATCTGGAAAGTGTACGCCGTCTGATATCGGATAACCCATCCATTCATCGAGGGTAGAACATTACACCAAAATATTCCATCGTTCACGAAAATCCTTCACACAAAAGCGACGAACCGCAACAAGCGCTCGTCTACTGGAGCTGTTGGTTGTTGTGCGATCGGTAAGGTGTAAAGTATCCTTTAGGGACGCAAAAGGGGTGGCCAGCAAGGACGCCCGCTGTTATTTGCTCCACCCTTTCCAGCACCCAACCCGGCTCAGGGAGGGGGCCAGGGGGGGGGCGGCAAACCGTACCGCAAATTTCAAAGGAGCACTGTTTGATCCCTTGTTTTGCAAATCCCATACCATGTTACCATCTTCGCGCGGCACAGCTTCTAGTCGGGCGGCCTTTTTTTTTGGTTTTTACTTTTTTTTTTTCTCTCTCCCCCGGGCTAATATTTACTGTTTCCCCCGGACAAATCAGCAATAAATCACAGCGTGAAACCAATATTTGAAAATTATAATACGCCCGACGCCTGAAGTTGGGTTGTCTGGGGTCCCCATGTACCCGGGTGTGGTGTCCGAATCCGGTGTCGTTACATCCATCGTTCAACGGGGTCCGTGTTCCGTCTCCGGGCATTAAAACCTCCGGGACTCATTCATTGTCTCTCACATACACACACGCATGTGCATGGGCGCTTGTGTTTTTTTTAATGGTTTTAACACGTTGTTTCTCTTTCTCCCGAAGAATCCCGGCAAATATTGACATAAAAGAAAACACCTTTTTTTTTGGTATTTCATTTCCCTTCGGAGATCACATCTTTACCTTGTTTTTCCTTTTGCTCGCTGGGTACTTTTGGTACCAGTACTTAGCATTAGTTCCATTGGTTTTTCACCGCCCCTTATGTGTGCGTGTTAGCGATGGTTTTTTTTTGTTTTTGGTTAACTCCATTCTCTTTATTCATTTGTTTTTAACAAACTGGCTGATCCGTGTCCCGAACGTGTAGAGTGTTTGCCCTTTTGCACTTATTCGCTCGTTATCGTTTCTGTTTTCTCCTGTTTTTTTGTTGTTGTTGTCTTACTTTTTCTTTTATTATCCAATTGTTTAACTTCACTTACCTTTTGTTTCTTTTCTTTTTTCGATGTGTTTTTTTTGTTGTTGTTACCGTTGATGTTATTTTACTAGATGTTTCTTTGTTTTCCAGTGTGTTCGATTTATACACTTTGCTAACAGTTTTCCCTTTTGCTTCTATTTTCTTTGTCGTCCTTAGCGGTTGGTTCGGTTTCTTTTTTGTTGTTGCTGCTGTACCGAACGGCTTCTTGTTGCTCCCGGTGCAGCAACACTACCTGTGAGCGAACTGTGTTTTTAAATGTTGGTGTGGGTTCCGTTGCTGATCCGTTCGTTAAGTGGTTGATCACTTCATTGCACTCTCGCACCCCCTGTTTACCTTGGTTTGGCACTCGCTTAATAAACACACCTTCACACCTTCGAACCAGTCATCTTGATCCGGACTGATAAGCGATGAAGAAGCGCTTATTGTTAAACAATTTATTCTAATTTACCCGAACGTTCACCCGGTTTGGGGGTTAATTCGAGAATGTTAAAAGGTTGACATCTGCAAATTTTATGTGACATAAGTTGTCCGTACAAAACTAATCCTGCTCACGTACTTAACCACCATTTTGTAGATTTTAACCGACCAAACAAAAAAGGAAAAGGGTTTTTTTTCTTTTTTTTTTTTTTTGGTATGACTCGGTGTGAAACATTTCAGACGATCCCTATCCCGTTTTAGGCGGCTCATCCCTCGCTTAAACCCGGCCTTAATCCTGGGTGTGTTTTATTGTTTTTACCGTATTTTCCCCTTTTTTTTCGGTGTTGCTTTCGACAAGATTACCGTGCACAAATCGAGTGGCTAGGGCTGTTCTGGCACAACTTTGCCACCTACGCACACGTGCAAAAGAAGCTTGCCTTGGGCTTGTAGAAGCAGAAGCCCCTGGTGTTAGGAAACGGCAGCAAACTTGCTACTGTTGTTGTAGAGGGGATTGAGCTTTTGTTTGTTCATTATATTTTGCAAATGTAAAGTAGAAAGCAATCCGCGTTAGAGAACGCTAAGATTTCTAAGCAGTATTCGTGGTGCGAGGACCCCACTGTAAATAGTTTGCTTGCAGTGATTGCATTTTATATTGTGTGTGTGTTTTTTACTGTTGCTGAACCAGTTCGTGATTGACATTGTATCGCAAACTGGATGATAAAATAAGCAATAAACACAGTATGTAGATCCCCGTGGCCTGTTCTAAAACTACCAGCTGTTAACAGTAACATCCGGTAATTGTTATTTGTTAACTTTTTATTTACCTTTCCATTGGTTTGAACATGGTTCATAAATTTGGTATGTTTGTTACTTCTGACCCGCAAATCGGGTGGAGTTCCCCGTTTTAGCATTGCACAGCTGGCTCAGTTTCTCCAAAAATCTGTCGCTGTCAATTTATGGTAGGTACAAGGTCAAGCACCGTGGCCCGGTTTCGTTGAGTGCTAACAGTGCGCAACATTGTAATCAACAATATTAATGCTAAGCCAGGGGCGGCCCCGACTTGATTACGGTTTTTAGCCGTACTGTAAATAACCCTTTTCTCGATAACGGCGCAAAACGTGCTCAATAGATGGGTCTGTCTAGGCGATGCCGTTCTATTCCGTTAGATCAATAGAAATACTATTGTAGATAGACATACTGCTATCATAACAGACTAAGCGCTGTTATGGGAGTTTTTCAAACTGTCTGTTTGGTGCCGTCGATCGCCTACAAAGATTGCTCTGGGATGGATCAATTCTAGTTTTGGGTGAATCTGATTCAGATTCATGAATCTGAACCAATCTTTGAAGTGAATGAATGACTCTGAATTTCTATTCTCATAATGCATGAATCCTCATTTGAAGTATCTTCAATTGAATCCTTGGAGTTTTGAGATACCCCACCCCCAGGTCAGCTCTTTTGGAATAAGTCCTCCCCACCGTCCTGAATCCTGAACTCCTCACTGAAGATTCATATCAATGACTCGTTTCAAAAGATTCAATAAGCGCAACACTAATCAATTCTATTCTTCCGGACATCTTCCTATTAAGTTTTTAGATTTTCCTTCACTTTGGACATAGTCTACATCTACGTCTACGTCTAAAGAAGCCTAAGTGGATACTAGATGATAAAATGTTTTTAATAGCTTCCCTCAATACTTGCCTCCTGATTGTTTTCAGAGTCCCGTTGTGGCATCACTCTGAGATCTCGACTCTCTAAGTCTAAGTAATCTTGTGACGACTAGTAAAGCGACTCTGCTCCACGCTTATCGTTACCGTTCCCTGGCCCAAATGCTTCTTGTGATCTATAACCTTGAGCGTTTATTTTCCACATTCATCTGAATCATTCCTTCAAGTGTGGTGATCTTGGCCAGAGTTGCAAAGAATGTTATTTCAGCTACAAAATTTATTAAAACGTGAGATTTTTTTAACTTCTTTAACTCTTCTTTACTTTTTCCCCCACAAGAGCTTAATCGTCTGTAAATAAGAAATGTAGATTTTGAGGTTTTTCGGAGAATACTTTGTAGGAGAAATTCACCACCGTAATACCCTTGTGGGTTGCAACACCTCAGTTTGGTTCTATTTTTATTAGGATTAGTTATCAACTCGTTATCTAATTTCTTCTTAACAGTACGATATTTAGCCGTATTGTCAAAAGAATCTGTTTTCTGCGAGTTATTTTTGAATTTTACTACCAACTACAGTACGCATTCGACTACTGCTTATTACAGTTATTAGATGAAATTTTTTTTATTAGAAAATATAACCATTATAGTATTCTGATATATACTACTTCTTAGGGTTTTTGAAGCAGTCCCATCGGCTGCCGGGTCCGCTTCACGGGCCCAGCGTCACGATGAATCCCACATAACCCATCTCGGAGGGATTGGTTTGTAGCCGCAAGCCGCCTTTCGAGGTGGGTACCTTTTGAAGGTTCCCTCCCCGTTAACAAAAAAAAAAAAAAGGGTTTTTGAAGCATTGAAGTCTTTTGTTTTTTTTTTTGGTGAAACCAAGCTGTTAAATATTAGTTTTCGTACATTGTTTTTTTCTGCATAACGTGCATACGAACTGATGCGTTACACAAAAACGCCTCTGCCAGAATGCACCAAAAGTGAGGTTTGTCCTTGAATTCTACGACAAAAAAAAAGAAGTATTTCTCACCTATCTGCTCAATAAAAGGCCTCAAACGTCATCGGCATGTACGTAATAATAAAAAAAACAAATTCATACTAAACGCGGCATCGAATCGTTACACAACCGGAACGAGACCTATGACGTAGCGCGTTCGCAGCACTCACGACCACGCATTACTTTAGCAAGGGGCCCGACCCGTATGACGTGTTAAGTATGACGAGTCCGATTTAACCCGATTCACCACCTGCCCGCACTGCGTCAGCTGTACCGGTGTGTTCGTACCGCTTTATTTGTTTAACTGACATCGCCGTGCGACGTGTGTCGATATTCTCTCGTTCTTTCCCCACAAGAAGAAAAGAAGGAAAAGAAATAAAATCTCTATCTCACATGCGCCTAATGCTGCCTTTCCTTTAACTGATTCCTTCTGGGGCCCGGCACTACTTAGTATTGTGCGGCAATCAAGATGATTTGCATACTCGGAAGTTATTAATGAAACGGGGAACCCTTATGCTAACCCCATGCAGCTACCTGGTGTTGTTTGCTAATGCGCGCGCGCGCGCCCACCGTGAATAAGCTGTCGGCAAACAAAAGCGGAATGAATGAAAGAGTGACGAGAAGGCTTTACAAAAAAAAAAGAAGTCATCGCGAGGGCTGTTTGCCTTTCAAACGGTCAATTTGTTCGCTAAATTTAGCGATATACACTCATCACAGTTCATCGGCATTGAGAGGAGAAAGAGAGAGATAGGGAGAGAGGCGTCAAAGTTATCTGTGTTTACACGACATGATTGTAATCTCACTCAATGCGCACCCTTCACTACCCAACATCTATGACGCTTTCGACGCGGGTAAACATAAGCATTCAGGAAATCCCCCCCCCCCTCTCCTCCCCAAAACCCCTCACCTCCCCCCGTCCTCCGGATGTGCATCATAAACGGTCTATTTATGCGTTCGATTTTTTTTTTGCTTCTCTCAGTTTCGTCAATTTATGTCCGGTTCTATTTCCGGAAGGGCGATTTACTGATCGATCCCGTGACGCAACTGAACCGGACCGGGGGGAAGCCACTCCAAAAACGATTATCAATGTGCGCGAGTTCTAATTCCACTTACCGTAGATAAACGTCACGCAACGCGGGGATTCTACAAAAACGGGCTACAAGAGATGGGGGGGGGGGGGGGTAAACGCATTGCTGGTGGGAAACGTGGTAAACACGTGGTGAATAATTGCGGATGCAACGGATCAACTTGAAGAAATATGGAATATGAAATACGAAGAAACAATTGAAAGCATAGAGCAGTAGTCATGCTCTGAGTAACTGCAACTCCCAAGAATGTTGTCACTAGATTTGTATTTTTTTGTATCTCCACTATAAAACCGCTTAAGTTACACATTTCGTTCTGAGAGCTTTATCGGCATTAGGGTTAATATAGCCCTATTCAAGTAGAATCTTACATGCTAATTGTGATGGACATAATCTCCTCACAGATATCGCACAGCTGCATCAAAGCTGATGGCATGATTTGTTTGAAGTAGCTATTTACTGATTGCCGTACCGTTTGTAGACGAGAGCCAAAAACCCGATGAAGAGCGCAGTGCGGACGAGCTAGAATACTGCACACCCTCCTTCTTTGAAAAGTGCAAAATCACGCCTGGTAAGCAAAACCTGGGATGGGAGTGGGGGGGTAACGTGTTAGAATTCACGCGGATCTCTAGCTTGGGGCTTTCCCGCGGGCGAACGGAACAATCCCGTGCTTCCGGCCATCGGGTTCCGGTCGGAGATTGTGTAATTGTGCGGAATAAATTCTTACACGCTTTCTCGCTTCGACACTGTTTGCCATTGAAGCTCACTCATTCACTCGATCATCGGTATATTAATAGCCACACCGGGCAGTGTGTGACATCGTCTCGTCCCGAAGGCTTTCTAAGGCGCAGAAATTTGTTTGCTATTTGAGCGCGCGGCGATGCTTCCATTGGCCGGTGTTGATGGGTCGCGAACATCCGCCGTTAATTGGTGAATCATGGGAAATATGAATCAACGTAACGACCGATCATCGAACGCCCGCAGACAAAATAGCGAGATGATCACGTACCCAGCTAGAACGGAGACGGGAGTACGGCAAACCGAAACACGACATCCCAAAACTGTTGACAAAAAGTTCACCC
Source organism: Anopheles parensis (assembly GCA_016254315.1). Classification (NCBI taxonomy): domain Eukaryota; kingdom Metazoa; phylum Arthropoda; class Insecta; order Diptera; family Culicidae; genus Anopheles; species Anopheles parensis. The sequence continues at coordinate 10,574,516 of CM028123.1, forward strand.
ACACTTCACGCGGTTCGCCTGCGCGGAAGTGTTTAATTGTGCAGGCTACGTTTCCGGAGATGCGGTCGCGAATGATTCATGCACGTGCGTAACGCTTCCGATTATGTGTCACGCATCCACACATCTTGTAACACGTTGATCTGTACGATCGCTTTCACTGTGTGACAACAATTACAGAACCGATGACGATTGCGATGAGTGCGAAGATGATCATGGTGAGGAGTAAGATTGAAGTGTGAGATTTTTTTCATCCAGAAAACATCCATTACTGAATCTAATCATGAGGAAGATCAAAACTAAAATAAATTATTTATTTTTCAGTTGTTTTTATTTTGATTTTGAAAAGATGTTGTCGGAGTTAGATCTCAAGATGTACGTATTTATCCATTTTTATTTGGAATAAAATGGTTTAGTAAATATACGACAGATCAACTATATCGTTACGTCAAAAAGAGGCAAAATGTCATAATAATAAAAATGTGTTTATACGCCAGGATTGAAGGGTTCGAACATACTCAGTTTGGACAGGAAGTAATTCCTACTTGGTTCCACTTAGTTTTTAGTAAAGATTTATCTTTCTCAAGCTTGGAATTTCATATTGGGAAGGAATTCTTATGTTGGAGATTAGAATACAAACGCCACACAAATAATTTCTCAACACAGCATCCAAAAGAAAAAAAAAGGAGTAAAATATATTCCCATTTTCGAAAGGATCTAAGAGTGTGCAATATTTTGTTTACCCCGGTGCACGATCGGGTCTCACACAATTGAAATGCCAAAGTCATTGACGATTTGGGGTAGTACAGTTTCGGTTCCACCCTTTGTCGATGCATCCATCGAGGAATGGTGCAGAAATCGTGCATTTCCGTGGGGCGTATTTGGTCTTCCCTTTTTGAGGGGGAAGGCAGGAATGGCAGGCAGGTAGATGATTTTTCGTGACTTTATGATTTTTCTACCCCCTAGCTACCTTCAGATACAAGCAAATTCCAATGGCAAAACAAAACCATTCGGAGGGTGTTGGTTCCGATGACGCTGGTTCATCTTGGAAGTGGTTGAGGAGTCTTCTAGTGAGATATGCCTCAAGTAACCCTTCGTGAAGCAATACTGATGTGGCTGGACGTCAATGGATGTGAGATTGAACTCTTGTTATTGGTATTTTGGCAACTTTGAAAAGAGTTTCGCTAAATTTGACATCAATTTTCTAAACAGGAATGCAAGTAGTACAAAGTACCTTTCATATATCCCAAGAAGATCCTGCTGTATCTAAAAAAAAAACTGCATCAAAGGGTTCAATGTGAAAGCAAGCAGCAACTACGCAACAAAAAAAAGGAAAACGGCCACGAAACGCGGGCTGGCGTAGTCGAGGCTCCCGAATGTGGCAGAAAATCGCTCCCAGCTAGATTCCCACCAGCATATATCCATACGCACACAGCACACAGTGTGCAGCAGCACATGAAAAAGGGGGGAAGGCGGTGCCAGTGAGCAGGCATACAGCATCTCGCCAAAAGGAATATGTACGGCATCATCAGTCGGTGCATCAGTAACACCAAATCGTTAAGTTATGGCATCTGTTGTTACCTTTCTGCCGTGGTCCTGCCGCGTCTCAGCCAATCAGTCTTGGGATCGGTAACGAAAGGTTATCAAAAACCCAAAAGCCTGCAAAAGCCTGCAAAACATTCCGTACACCAGCGATGGCCATGAGTCCGCGCAGATTGATCGATCGCGAACTGCGGGATCGGTAATTTTCGCACCAGCTCGTAAATCAGATCGCAAATGATGCAAAAAAAAAACAAAATATTCCCTTTTGCCAGGTACGAGATAGTAATATGGTTCGCACATCACAAAGCATGCCCTTTTTCGGGCACAATATAACCGCGTGGCTTGGGCGCTATGTTGCCGGCAAACGGCCACGCTGAGCATCTCTGGCGTTTGGAGTTTGGATCTTTGGGCCCTGTTTCGTTAGTTTTACGATGAAGCGTATGTGAAGCAAACGTAACGGGTGCGGAAAGCATGTGTGCATGTGCGCTTTGCGAGCGAGCAAGAGAGAGAGAGAGAGAGCGAGAGAGCGGGAGAGAGAGAGAGAGAGTGAAGCTGTCCGAAACTAGCACGCGAGTCAGCATCACGGGTTTACCGAGCGTTTACCCATTCAATACCGGCGTCCGGCTTCACCAGCCGCACATGAATCATGCCGGCAAAACACCAACAGTGCCGTCATCGTTCGCGTAGTAGCTGCTCAGCTTCCCTCCTCCCACCTCCACAAAAGGCCGAGCCCACCCAAGTATTCCCCCCCCCCCTCCTCATGCTATCTCGGCGCTTTGGCGATAGTTTTCTCCGACCTTCTCACGCAAAACCGAACCACCCCACTACTCATAAAATGCTCAGTACAACAACAACAAAAGGCAACTAAAATGTGGAAGTCTACCGCCGGTGTCTGATTCACACGACTCACTACGAAAGGTAGGAAGTTGCCATGAGTAATTCGGTCTACCCCTAAGTAGCAGTAACGCTCGGGTGGGAGGGTGAACTGTTCCCAGCTACTAAATTCACATCACCGGAAAGAGTAACCAAGAGTTGGTGGAAGGTAATAGAGACACCAAGAGTACGAAAGAGAGGGAGAGAAGACAAAATGCCTTCCTCTTACAAAGGTCGTCCGGTCGAGTCATCTGAAAAATGTGCCCAAGCTCTCGGTAGTGTGGTTAGGAGAGTGTGTTTTTTTTTTCGGGAAACAAGTGGATGAATCAACGAATCGCCATACACGATTTTAACGCATCTAACGCATCGTAACGGTTGAAGAACAGGTGATAGTGATCATTGCCTGTGTCGCAATGTTGCAACACTTAACTTCAGAAATGATCACAAACGTGAGTGAACGATGTCTTGAATGTCTGATATGCCGCATCTTCAAAAAAATTCTACAATTTCTTAGAAACCTTTCAATTTCCTTGATTTGGACAAGATTTCCAAAGATAGCCTGATGAATTCTGATACCAAACGAATTCTTGAACTTTTTTTTCTCTCTTAAACGTGTAATTTACGTAACCGCTAAAGTATTGAACTTTTGCACCCCGTCCAAGATTTGGATGGACTCTTTCGACGTTCTATTCTTTACACCTTTCAGCGTACGAAGATTTGCATAAATCTCGGCAAAATAACCCATCATTATCACCATCACTTTCAACGGTACGGTGTGCATCATAGTGAGATGGTGCGGAATCTTGAGAAATGCTTGAAGGGTGTTGAAATGGCAAACTTTCGATCCAACTGTCCTGGAAGTGGAAGTTTTGCTGACGGATTCAACAACAACAAACATGTTATAGTTTTATACAGAAATTAGATATGCTCTGTTAAGCATAAAACTACATACGGAACAAATGCTAAAGAATTCAATGTCAACTAGTCTAAAGTGTCGGAAAGACTCATCGGTTGAATCCTAGCAATTGACGCATTTGATGATTAAGAATCCTGACGTCAAGGGCCTGGAATAATGCGCGTATAGGGCAGGCGAAAACCGTGGAAGTAGTTTTCCAGGGCGCTAATCTAATAATAGTACTCGCGGTGGGCTTCTTACAAAACCGGCCCTATTTCCGAGGATCGCACCGGAGAAACCCACGGCAGATCGTTCGTTTGTGCGTTCGTTCATTCATTCATGATTGAAAACGAATCATACATGCAAAAAGGTAGAGAAAAAAAAGGAAAAGAAGTTGTGTGGAAAAAAGGGGGAGGCAAAAAAAAAGAGTAAATAACCAACAAACAAATGTATCCCCCCCCCCAAAAAACGCCCTGGTGAGCGAATGGAGCAGGATCAATGAAGGGTTGCAATGAAGATGATTGTGGTCGTGTTTTTTTTTTAGTTGCTTGCGTTGTGTGCTTCCTAAAGGTTGCACCGGGAGAGCAGAGCATTGGATGGACGAAACGCCGTGAGAAGGCGTGAAAGGAGGCGGGTCAGTAAGCGCGAAAAGACGCGATCAAACAAGCTTACCACGGTGGTAGAGGAGACCACACCTGGATGATTGCACTAGGGACAGGCAGAGGTAACCTAGGACGTCACGATGACGTAGAGGACGATGACGCCACGGACAGCGACCACGGTAGACGTCGACGACACATCGTCTATCGCCACTATCGAGAAAGCGCGTCCGGTGCGGAAGCGTCCGCATGAGCGAGACGGCACATCACGGCCGTGGGAGAGCGAAAGCGCACACTGCTCCGAAACCGAGACCGGACCATGAGCGTACTGCAGGCCAAGAGAGCACGAGCGAGTGCGTGCGCTAAGTGAGCGAGATGGCACGGATGGCCGGTTAGTGAGCAGCAGCAGCAGCAGCAGCAGCGAGTAAAAAGGGACCCGGAACCCCCGGGAGGAAACGGAGAACCTCGGCGGTCTAAAGGGGCAGGTACCCGGGAGCTGTTCTGTTTTCAAAATATAAACTTTTCGAGTCAGTCGAATTCTGAACGCCGTCCGGGAACGATCATCCAAACCGGAGCCGTCCATCGGTCACGTACAGCCCACTTGTAGACGTCGCCTTTTAATACATCTTCTCGACACCACGCAAAGTTCGGTCGCATTCGCAATTCGCCCCCGGGGGAACACACGAAGAGTTTTGAGCCAACCAGCCTAGTTGCTCACTCACCGATCGATCGTACACCAAGTCGGACACACGCAGCTCTACAAGGTGCCTGCCGAGGTGTGTAGAGTTTGCGCGAGTGCATCGTACACGTTCTAGACCAAGCAACAACAAAAAAGGACATCAATCCAACGGCGTGTCTCTATTGCGACAAGGACCCGTGCGTGTTTGATTGATTGTGGAGCATCCGAATTACATCCGAATGTGAAAGTGTTTCCGGTGTTTTGTTGGGAAAAAAAATTGTACCACAAAAGTGCACAAGTTTATATCCCCAAGTGATTACCAACAAGGTACGGCTGGACACTCTTCTCATGTCCTACCGGCAAATTTTGGTGCGCGTGTGCTACTATATATTGTGTATGTGAGAGTGGATGTGCATCGAATAGTGCGTGCGTGCGTCCACAAAGTCGTCCAAACACCAACCAAATCACAAGATCCTATCAGCCTGCTCCAGTAAAGTAAGAATAAAAAAGACAAAAACCAAAAACACCATGCCGCTACCAACACTCAACCGCCGGCAAACCAGTGTCAGACAGCAGAGGTGGCGGCATCTACTGTTACCGCTGTTGGCGACCGTCCTAGCACTAGCGAGCCTTGGGACGAGTGCACCCGCCACAGAGAATTTGTACAGCGAGTTCGATTGGAGACAGGAGCTAAACACCTCGAGCACAACATGGATGTCACCGTGTGGCACTAATATATCAGAGGCAAAGATCAGTAATCCTACCGGCTCCAACAAGAGCACCAAATTTGTAAGTATTATTTTTTTTGTACGTCCATACTGTACCCAGTTTCTTTGCTGCACACTACGTTTTACGCGCAATGGTCTAATTCTTGGTTATCTTTATCCTTTTGTTTCGCTTCTGTTTTCGCCACCGTATCCTGCAGCACCAGGACATGAAGCGTCTAATCAACCTGACGCTGCTCGATCTGAACAATTGGCGGGATCTGACCGCTAGCAACAACAGCGTCACGATCTGGAACGACACCCATCGCAAGCGCCAGTTTCGATTCCTGCAACCGTTCGTGGTAAGTTAACCGGCAAAAAACAAAAAAAAAAACAAAACCACCGGCATCTCACTTGTTGATCAAACGGCATTTTTGTACACGGGCAAAAAGATGGCCGAAACAAAAAAAAAGCTCACCAATATATCCCAATCGGTGTATATCGGTGTGACCGGGGGTATTTGGTCTGGGTAAGGTTTCGCTTCAAGATGATAACACCGTACCGGTGCAGTGTACCAGCGGCATAGCATATATCGATACAGGGAGGAGTCGCTGTGTGGATGATTCACGCCCGGATCATTACCGAGCGGTTGTGTGGCGGCATAAAGATGGGAAGCAAATTTCCCCAACTATGCGCTAACCTGCTTCCATTCACCCCAACCCATGCGGACATCCAGACGGACATGCTTAAAAGCGTGGGAATCGTGGAAAGTGAGCGCGCACCACACCATCGCCGCCTTCCACGCTTTGTCGCACCCGGCTGGATGGACGAGTGATCGGTACAGATCGCATCATGGACAGTGGTACCCTGTGTCAATCACTTTTGCTGCAATTGGTGATTGCACACCTTGGAATGAGGGAGATATTACGATGGGAAGGGAGTACTTGCAGATATTCAAGTTCCAAAGGTGTGCGAGCGGCATCTCTCGCTTCATCTTCGGCCATCCAACCATCACACAAAATCCGAATGATCCGAATTCGAAATGCCCGTAGCAACTCCGGCCGGTACACTGCATCACTAGAGTGCAATCTCCAAACCGCGAGGCATCAGCCATTCGGGTGTGTGTTTTGGTTTTGGCATCGCCGTAACCGTACACCGGGTAAATGTTGCGTCCAGCGAGCTGTTGCGCTCATGACCCTTTGGCGAATGGTTCGATTTGATTCATCTTCCAACACTGGCGATCTGCCGTCTCTATGGCTGGGAAGCTGGTGACGAAATACGAGCAGCTTACGATGCAGTTACCCACCAACACCATTGGGAACCCGAATTGCGGGGCTTTCCCCGTCCACAGTGCCGTAACGAGCTGCAACGAACCAGGACAGAAATTGGCATCAAATAGAATGGTTTTTTTTTTTTGTTTTGTGGACGGAGGGTAAGGATGGGTGTGTAATGAGACAAACTATTACCATTGCTGGTGAGGATTCCTCCACTTGTCGTCTAAAGTTTTGGGGTATTGGATCACCCTGTAGCTGCTGCCAATGCACTGTTGGGATGCTGCAGAAGGCGACTGGTTGATTTGGCGCGTAGTCATCTTTGCCTTGTCGTCTGTGTGTGCTATTACTCGGTGGGTGTTTGGTTTTTGGTTGCCCTTTCCCTCCCCCTCACCACGCCCCCCTCCCCCCTAACCTCCCACCCGATCACTTTTGCGTGTTTTGTTCTACACGCTCGCGGAAACTGCTGACTGAGGCAGAAATGTGCTTTCGCGGTCACAGACATTGCTTGCCGCGTTCGATGCCCGCTGTTGCTGCTGCTGTTTTACCGATCCTGAACGGATCTTACTTTCTCACCAAACTCTGTCCTCGTGTGTGTTCTTCTCGCTCACAAAACCAGCGTTAAACCATTTTCCGGGCAGTTCCGGGGTCCCGGTGTACATGCGTTCGTTTGGCAAACGAGTTCTAATTACTTCATTATTAATCATCACCGGCGTATGAATTGGCACAAGCAAGCAACAAAAAAAAAGAGAGCCAACCCCTTCCGCAGCGCATAAAAGCTGTGATGAATCATGTACGAGACATTTCGGAATTGCCAACCGTTTTGTGTTTTTGCTCGGTGTAGCGTTCGCGTTACCGTTTTGTTTACATGCTTTTCTAACCTTGCCCGTTCGGGGGTCTGGTGTGACAAAACGAGAGAGAAACTAATTAAACAACTATTTGAAAGAGAAACAAAAAACAATAAAACTAACCAGCGAATAAGTCACGTTTGCACCTTTCCACTGAATTAGGGAATCATATTTAATGACGTTCTTCCGGATGAGAGGAAAAAAAAAATCTGCCATAAAGCACGCATTATGAAAGTTATTACGAATGTATATAAAAACTTATATTTGAGGGGGGATGGGGGCACCAATAAATAATACAAATATCCGCTACAAAACCGAACCTATTGTGAAATAAATCAACGCACGCGCATCCCTATTCGCAACACAAAATCACCGCTGCAATACACACGGCGGCCTGCATCCAGCAGCAGCCTGGATACAAGAGCCCTCGTTTTGCCCGTTTGTAGAAATCAAGCTCGATGCGGCACACAAAATAAGGGGTTTTGTGCAGTGTGCGCAAATTGCGACCGATTTGTTCCGTTTTGCTGGTCAGTAAAAGCTGAACCGATTTTGACCCGTCGTCCAATTTTGTTTCCATTTTTTTTTTGTACTTTGGACGATGGCCGTCGCCCCGTCACACAAATCTTCAAAAACTACCGACAAAAAAAAAATATTTATATACATATCCCAAAAAATTTGGAAAAGAATTTCCAAATCAACAAACACACGCAAAAAAAAAAAAGAAAATTAACGTACGGAACAGCATCCGACGGGTGCATAAAAACGCAGGCGAAACCAAACGATCTACCCTCTCCTCCTCCCTTCTCTTCATTCGCTCCAATCGCCAACACATCCTTTCCAGACAACAGCAACAGCAAGAATAATAAAAAAGGGATCAATCAAAGGAGGAAATTAATACTAATCCAAAATTTACGCAGATATAATCATAATACCTGTGATGGGGTATGGCCGTTTTATTTTTGCCTTGATGAGTTATGATTTTAATTACAGATCTAAAACCCGCCAAAATACCGAACAGTGTTGTTGCAACATTTGTGGCTTTTTTTTTGTTGTTGTTTGCCCTAACGATTTTAGGTGGACGCTTTTTATGGGCACACAGAATGAAGATGATCGACGCTTGAGTATCGGTAACGGGAATGCAGAGAGTGAGAGAGAGGTTTGAGTGCAGCGCGAGGCGACCGTTTTATGGGCAGACATTTCGGTAAATGCTTCCTTGATGTTGGGGTTTGCCTCTGTGTGTGTCATTTTTTGCGACTCTCTGGATGCTACTTTTCTAAGCATGGGGCCTCCCCCCCGCCCGTTTTTACTGCATCTACTGGATGTGCTAGGAGAACGGGGGGGTTAGGATCATTTTGTAAACTGGTGAAATTTGAAACAATTATAGTGTGTGGCGCATTCCACAGACGCATAGACGTAAGTCTGTGCGTGACTTTATTGTTGGGGAGTTTTTTGAAGTTTGATGAAGATTTTGAATTCGCTACACCTCAAGCGGCACTGTAACCTTGGAACTTTATGTGTAGTAATGAGTACCTTGTGCCGTGTATCTGAGGAGGTCCTGATGAATTTTTGATGTAGGTTCTATCATTTGGTGACTACCAGTCACTACCTCCTGTAACCTTCTCCTAATTGCCGATGTGAAGTTGAGCTGCAGAACCTCAAGTGCTTTACATTTAAGATGTCTAAGATGAATATCTCCGGGTACTCGTCAGTAAGCAATCGCCTAACATTTTACTTTACTCTTCTCACTCGTTTTTGCAGAAAAATGTCTCAAGCTGGGAGCGAAGACTTTCCGTGTACTGGGCTTACCTGAAGCTGGTACGTCAGTATCATCAAAAATACCCAGAAAGTACCAACATTAAGCGGGAAGAGGTGGTCGCGCTCGAAAGTGTGAACGAGGCAAGCAAGGAGCTGCTGTGCACGGTGCAGGAGTACCGTCAGGTGACCAAGCGACAGAAGAAGCAAATCAGTGTTGAGCAGATGCAAAAAATGGTCAACTTTACCATACATGATGCTGGTGAGATCAAGATTCACATCTGGTACATTATGTGCCGGTTGGAGTGCTTCCTGAAGAACATGCGCAAACACCTCCGTCAGCTGAGTGCGAAGGGTAACCAAGCGTACAAACCGGTCAATATGATGAACTGCAAAACCTGCCCGTACTGTAAGGCCTGCCCGTACTGCAAGCCGAAGAAGCAGTGCCAGCAGCACAATAAAAAGCACCGGAAGCAAACGCAACATCAGCAGCAGCAGCAGCGACAGCACAATCGGGCCGGTCACAGTGCCCAGCAGAAGCAGGCGAACCAGCATCAGCAGCCCAGCAGACAGCCGAAAGGGCGGAAAGGCACACAGCAACCGAACAATCATGCGCGAAACAAACAGGGTTAAGGGGGAGTTACCTCCAGAGTTACCCTGCGATCCAGCTTAACCGAAAACTAAACTCTTCCGTCAGTCTCTCTACACGGACGGCTGTCAGAGAGCCGTCCGCGCGAACGCCATGACGCGACACGACTTGCCAACTTGTCCTGTCCTGTCCGTGTGTGCTGTCAGCTTTCATCAAATTATGTCGATAAAACAACACAAGGAAACAGTAACATTCCAACTACGATTGTGACGGGTTCCCGTTGGCCGATTTCCACATTGCGGGCACCAGAGGAAGCGTTGTACATTCCCGTGGGATGCTGGACGTGTGTGTGTGTATGATAGCACCAAACTGTTTCTGTGTGGTAAAGCTTACCCAAAAAAAAAACCCCGAACGCATCTGTTAGGCAGCCAGGAATCAGCTTTACCTAGAACAGCAATGACAGCCAGGCGCGACTTGGACGCATATAAAATAGTAGGTAGTAATAGTCTTTAGCAAATGGTAGTATCCGGACAGATGCGCCCTGGCTCTGTGGTAGTGAAGCAGCGCGAGTATCTACTACCGTACAACAGGTGTAAATGCAATTGTGCGATATTACGATACGATTCGTCTCCCCCGTACGGGTGCCTTTTAACGTTTTGTGTGTGCGTGTGTGTGCCTTACATGTGAACGTTTTGCTGTGAGCGCGCGGTGACGGATCAGGGGTAATTGTGTGCCGATCGCATCAAGTGACATTATGTCGGTGCGTCCCGAAGCACCATATACTAGCGCGCGTACGGTAGCATTTATTTATACACTATTTATTGACGAACAAAACCAAACCCATACACACGGGTCGGAGAACCGCAGAGACAGCGCATAGATCCTTGTGAGCGTGGTGCCTTTTTTTGGCTTTGCGCGTGTTTTAGTATGCACGTTGCCAGCATCAGGAGCGTTAGGATGCAAAAAGTTTTACAAATTTTACGATCTCGAACACGCAAGGTGTGGGGGTGTGTCATGGTAATTATTATTATTATTTTTTTAATTTAATTCTTTTTTGTGTTTGTTTCAACAGCCAGAACAGTTATTTGGCAGTTACAGCAGTAAACGCCAACAGTGTACAAGTACTTAACCCCAGTTAGTTAGGCATCTCGATAAGTTCATATTTCCCACCGTGGGAAGAAGCTCGATATGTAGAATATTTTGTTTCATTCATTGTTTCTATTTTTCTGCACTCTAGTTTCAAGCATGTGTTGTGTTTCAGTCTTAAGTACAAGATCAGTCGCTGGCCGGTAAGCGTATTACCGGCTAATGCATCTGACATGTGAAATAGTACACTCCCAAACGTCAATCAAACGGAGTATCAAAAAGAAATATTATCCTTCAAAAAAAAAAAGAGTTTCACCTGCTCATAGAATGTCTCACCGCTTACAATGATGGTTGTGATTTGTAAAGTAAACAACTACAAAATAGTAACGCTGTGATAGAAGCCCACTATTAGACTCGATTACTTGCAACGCGTCACATTACTAAAGCGCCTGGCGATAGACGTCAGGAAATGTTGGACATTATTTATTTTTGTGATTTTTTTTTTCTTAGTACATGGCAAAAGACAAATCTGTAGTACGTCACGAAGCACAACTCATGGTGGGGGCTAGAGCGTTGCTTTCCAGTGTCACGAAATTGTAAATTGAAACAGCAGAAAACCAAAATATCGCACAGTGTTATATACGCAGATAAGCTTAAGCGCTATGATAAGTGTTAAGAGAAGCGAGAGGCATGCCCGGTTGTTTTTTTTTTGCTAGGTTAGGTACTACCGTACTTAATTATTGTTACGAATCGGGTTACAAATGACGTTTAGGCAGCCAATAGTAATAGCACCAAGTGGAGTAAGCACGGTAACGTTCGACAACCCTGAGGATGTTGCGCTACTAGCGAGGAGGGTACGCTCGAACAGCGGCATCCGACTCACCACACCGGGTTTTTATAGCCGTAACCGAGGTGGTATATAGTTTGTAGTATTTTATTTGCCAACCACTATTTATTGTAATTAATTTTCGTTTCAAAACCGTATCAACAATACTAAGTAGTAAGTTATTTTATCGTTCCTATGTACAAAACTCACGCTTCATCCTTCGCGTATTATGTATTATCTTAAACACAGCCAGTAGTGCTAAACAACGAATGACGGAATAAATGTAAAAGAAGGAGAGAGACGAGAGAGAGAGGGAGAAAGAGAAAATGTTCAAAAGCATATGAAAGTGTTAGTTTTCTTGTATGGAAATGTTTCAACACACCAAGTCGTCTTGGCAAAATGTCCGAACATGTCCGCCATCGAACAATCAAGGTTTAGTGATGACACTTTTGTTTCGTCTTATTAGACTATTCTTATCAATTCGTCTTATTAGACTAATTCGCCTTATTAGACTAATTCGTCTTATTAGACTTATGCTTATCAATTCTACCAAAAGCCAATCTGAACCTCTCCAATGCTAAAAAAGCTTCATTAACCGAAGTTTTAATTTTGGAGAATGGCATGACTATTTTAGCCCAATGTCTGAGTCTATCGTTACTCTACACCAATGTCGCATCCAGCATTACGAGGTGTTTGGGTTTGAGACATTGAAGATACGTTAAACAAACGAGCTCCGAACGGTCTGTAATGAACACCCCGTGGGAATATCCACTGAGTTCGAATTGCTGTAGCCCTTAACCTAACAAAAAAAAGTACATACGTACACCAAATATTTCGATGATCCGTTGTCTAGCAACTCGCTTTACCACACGACCATTCCAGCATCACATCCGCATCTTGCGTTCTCAAACAAATTTCCTTTAAGCACCGCTGCTTTGGAACGTCTTCTTCTCCTCATATTCTTCACAACCCATCGCTCAGAAGCACCGATGTTGCACGGGACGCCGTCAAAGTTCACTTCCGGTTTAATACACCGGTGCAGTTGTCTGGGCATTCGCTTTTGGTTGCACTTGCTCCGAAAGCAAAAAAAAAAAAGGGATCGCTTTCGGAAAATATTTGCTCTTTTCCACACTCGTGACGCCCTCCTCCCAATAGCGTCCTCCTGCCGGTAAAACGCTGACCGAGAAAGGCATCCCGCGTTGACGACCATCTCCGATCCCTCTTACGTCGAGACGGACGGACGGATTGTTTGCGACAAGGTTATAATGCTCGCGCAGTAGGCTCCGCGGTGTGTGACTTATCCCTCCCCCCGTTTCTCGGGCCCTCGAGCTTTGCCAACGTCTCGCGAGAGACGTTTTCCAGTCCCGGGGTTGTGCTTTACACGCGAGCTCGAATACGGAGATGTGTGTGTTTTTTTATTGTTTCCTTCATAAAGTTATTGTTTTCTTCTGCATCATTGGTTCAACAGCTTTAGTTTTCGTTTGTGGTTGGAAATATCAGGATATTTACTTTTCGATTTCTCCCATCCCTTTCGCCAGGCGGCTTTCAAAAAAAACCACCAGCACCTATACCGCATGTGCTGTTGATTTTTATCTAAGTTGATTTATGTAGGAACGTTCAGCACCGTTAAGCTCGCACGGACAATCATTCATCTCGCGCTGGCGATGCCTTTTTCAGCCGATGCGCGCGTGTGAGAGTATGGATCCCTTTTTTTTCCTCCTTTGCTTTCTCAGCTTCGACACCTGGGTGCCGGCCTAGAACTATCGCGCACGATCAACCGTTTCAGTGTCGATGTGGTTGGTAGAATCTTTCCGTACAACAGAAATTATGGTAATGTATAAAAATGAAAAGAAAAAACCTTCTACTACAAGTTTAATTCATTTGTGGTTTGTGTTTTGATACTCTCACAAGCACGCTTATCAAACAAAACTTGCAAACGAACTGCAGATAATAGTAGATAAATGCTACTCTCCCCGCATTGAAAGCAAAACAAAATTTATATAAATTAATTTTTTATTATTGCTCTGTAGATAATAAATATTTCATACAAGAAACCCACTCTAATAGCTCGAAGAATGAAAAATGTGAAGTGTGTTATGCAATTTTACACAAAAAATTAATTAAATAGATCAAGTAGAAGGAAATGGGAAGAAAAACTATTGTATTTAGTTTTGCTTTCTTTACAACTGGTTGATTCATTAGTTACAGTTTCGGTATAGACAATGACGCTAGTGGAGTTGCGGAAAAGAAGGGGTGAATCACAAAATTTGTTGTAAGATATGATGTCATAGCTTGTAATGCGTAAGCACTTCAATGCGGTTTTTTATCAATGCTTCGATTGTCTGTTCTAAACGCAAATCAGAACAAACGGCAAACGGAAATCTGTGAGGGTGTTGGTATGTTCCAAGTAAACCAAGAAACTACCGTAATCCAAAAGACGTAAACGAAGAATGAGTGTTCAATTCCAGTTGAAGTTGGGTGAGATATACCCAAAGCACTTTGTTACTATCCAGAGTTAATGAAGAACATAATTTAACAGAGTTATGTAAAACCAGAAATTTGAAGTTCAATTTTTAGACGAGAGATTTGGTTAAAGTTTGAAGGTAACGATTTGAAAAACCTCTCTGGGTTTGTTTGCAATTCAAGATGCGAAACACAAGCACTAGGCGTCTCCACTGATTAGTATTTCAGTTTTTGTTTCAGTTCCGTGTTTCTGTTTTATTCATTTAGCCTCATTCAAGAGGTGTAAGAGACTCCTCGTCATATCCCTCAATTATAATAAACAGGTAATATTATCACAAAATGACCACAATTTTTGTGTATAAAATTGAGATTAACAATTAAAAATAATAAATCTTCATTTAACCATTTAGTTCATGCTTAGTCCCATAGTACGGCAACTCTTTTCAATCTAAAGACAAAATAAAGTAGATTGATCATTCGTTTATGATGGTAGATCGTCAACTGAAGCACCTACACACGCGTAACACAAGCGCATAGATCTACCAGAACCATCGTACGGCCACAGTCTTGATTTAGCCGTCGAGCGGACGTCTCACGGTACCAGGAGCAGCTGCTGTGTATAGGTACCCCGGGCCCCCATTCTGAACCGCATTTTGTGCAAAGGAAAAAAAAAATGTCGCACCTGTGGTGCCATCATGTGGTTTTGCATTTGGTTGTACAGTTGCTTTTGCTTGGTTGCTGCGTACAAAGGATACACAGTATAATTGTTCCAGGTAAGTAGCTTCAACACGGGATCATGCTTTTTCGCAAACGAAAGCTATATTTGATCAATTTACAGTCGAGCGTGGTGCGGTGGAGATCACTACCACCATTCCCACTATTACCATCGCACAACCGAGAGCCGTCGAACAGGCAAATTTTACAAGCAGCTACCGATTGCCCTGCTCGGCAGGGAAGCCATTCTTGTTCGAACGATCGTCCAACAGTTTAAAGCTTTACTTACTCGATGCGGCTGGACTGCATCGGTTTGAGAATGAGGAATCTAGCGGCATTGTCAAATCACACATTAGTACGCTACCAAAGCGGTACGAAGAAGCAGTAACGCTACAGGTAACGTAGTAGCTAAGCTTTTGATAGTATCAGTTACAATAATAGTAATAGTAGTTGCAGTAGAATTTGTAGTGGTGGTCGTTATACCGATACACCTTCGTGGTAGTATCAGTAACGACAATAGTAGTAGTAGTTGGAGTAGAATCTGTAGTGGTGGTCGTTATACCGTTACGCCTTAGTATCAGTTACAATTATACGCACAATTTAGTTTGCACTATGAGCAACGAGTATTTTATGTCCTTACGAGGATAAAACTAGTAATATTTTAGCATTATTAATTTAATTAACGAAATGAGATATTTGTGCAGAACGAGATAGTAGAAATACATTTACACATACAAACAATTGATGTGCTTCTTAATTCTAGATTCTTGATATAAAACTAGGAGAAGCGGATTATGTACTCTTCGTCGTTACTACCGACCAATGGCATAATGTATTCTTAGCCCAGCAGAACGTTGGCATTGGACCGACCAGTGCTCAACCTATACAGCGTATCAAGTACTCGGGTACTTATTCCAAAGCCCAACTACTTGAGTGCAACGGTAGTATATACATGGTTACGATCGTCACCTACGCAAGCACTGGGAAGATTCGGTACGATTCAATTTACTATTCCGAAAGTTCCAAACCATTTCCTAACCTCTTTTTTATATCTTCTCTTACAAATACTCTCCATGGATAGTGTCTATCGCTGGCAGCAGTCCTATTTTTCGCTTGAGAGTACCAAGGAGGTGCTATCTATTGATGATGTTCGGTGCCATTGTCCCGGTACGCTATTGCTGCTGGCACTAGATTATGCCCAATTGCCAGAGCGTTCACTAAACCACGTGCTGTTGCTGGATAATGCAGAAAGGCCTGTCAAGGTGCAGGAAATGTTTTTCATGTACAGCTCGTTACCATCCTTCACACTCGATGATGAACTATTTCTAATACGGCACGTTAGCAAAGGTTAGTACATGAAGCAAAAACACGTTTACACCCAGCTAATACATGGGCTGTGCTGGGTGTGACTTTGTTTTTTTTTCAGACAAATCATATCTTTATCAATGGAGTGCGGAGGCGAGATTTGTGCGCTTGCGGAAACTATCTCAGCATCCACTACAAATCACAACATTTACCCATTGGGGTAATACGTTGGCAGTTGCGTTCGAAGATACCATTCGGCTGTACGGCAGCAACAAACAGAATCTGTTGCGTGTCGAAACCCCATTTTCGTTGCATGGAAGCAATGCATCGGAACCATTAAAAGAGCTTACGCCAGGAACTTCCGGAGAGAAGTTAAAGAAGCTTTACGGGCTACGAACTGCCGCAAGCGGGGAAGTTATTTTAGCAACGGAGTTCTATTGTCCTGCAGCGAGTGAAGTTGCTCCTAATTCAACTGCACTGCAAATTTATAAACTTTCCACAATGAGTGTTACACGATCAGCAGAAGGTAAGGCATGCCTAATACAGTTATTGAACGACACTGATGTCGATGTTTTACAGCAACAGCACAGGAGCAGGGTTTTCAGACACTGAACAGCTGCCTGGACCGGCTCAAACAGGAACTCAATGAACGTAAAAAGTGGATCGATCTTATACGGTTGCAACTATCACGCAAAAACCTACTATTCGATGCCATCGCACAAAACGACCCAGTCAAGTCGACGCTCATACACCCGTCAGTGACACTAGATAGTGTTCTGTTACCGCACAATAATCCAAATCTATTACCACCATCACGTACCATACTGAATGGGCAGTCTCTTCTTCTACGTCACTATCGCGTAGCTACCGACCTGAATCACGTTCTACTGCTAAATCGTGAACGAACAGAAATCCGGGGTGATCTGCACGTGACTGGTAACCTGCGCACACGCAGCTCCAGAATTCGTGCCGTCAGGGCGCAGGACAGTTTGGAGGCCGATGGTAAAAAGAGACGAATGCGATCCACTGTGCGTGTAGCGGGAAAAACTGCTTACCGCGTAGTAAAGGCGAAGGAAATTGTTTCTGATTCAACGCTAAGCAAACGTACGTATAGAACGTGACGAGACTTTTACGGCACTAATGTTCCAACCTTTAATCTCGCACCCTACAGGATGTTTGCTACGCTCTAAGATGAATGTTTTGCACGGTACGATGCAACTGGACGAACTGAGTACACAATCCGTCCGTGTGGAGCAAGGTAACATCAATCACATCACTGTACCAACGCGAAAGGTACTCCTAGATGCAGCGAAACATGGTTACCGAGGGCATAAGGTATTTCGCAACGTTAAATCCTTCCGGTTAAATACTCAACATCTCAACGGTCATCCACTATCGACGGAAATTATTGAATCGGGACTCAAGTACGCTAACGATGGTATAACGATCAAGACAGATGTGTGTCGCACACGTAATCTAATTGTACGTAATACTGTGAATGATTTTCCACTGAGACAACTACTCTTCTTACATCAGCATACCTTGCATATTAAAGGTAAGTCATCTACAGTCTGTCTTTAGCGACTTATTGTTGAGTTAAATTCTGCAACACAATATCTTTTAAATCTATTCTATTCTATAACCTAAAACCTTGATTCCCAATTGTCCAGGTAATCTATTTCTGGGTGAACAGGTGTGCGTAAAAAATCTCCAATATCGTCATACGCTCAACAACATCCCGAATGAAGAACTGCTGGACAGAATCTCAAACCAAACCATCTCCGGTCCCGTATTCGTGAGTAAAGGCTTCACGCATAATCTTCAGGTGCATCAAGTGAATGGAGAATTGTTGTCAAACTACGCCACCACAACTCAGCCGCACCGAAATGGACCACTACAGACACTGCAGATCCAAGGTAAGTTTAGCACTACTTTAAGCACAACGTTTGAGGCATTATTGTTGCATTTCATACCCCTCCAGCACCCGTGCGAGCGGAGAAGATGATAGTTCTCGGTGATCTTACGGCAAACCACGAAGAACAACAGCTAACACCACACATCGGTACGCGTCCGGGTGACTTCCGGCAGCTGTACACCGGTAAACTCGTGTTGAACGGTACGCTTCGATTAAAAGTGGCCAATATAAATGCTCCAAACATTACCATTATGGGACAATCTGTAACGAGTAAGCCATACCAGCAGTACCTGTTGCGAACGGAACGTCAGGTTGGTGATATGTCTTCCAAAAAGCAATAGTACTCCTCTACCCATATGGTTTCTTTCTCTTTTATACGCTCGTGGGACAGATTATCAGCCATCCGATTGGGTATCATACGGCACAGTTTCAATATTTGTTCGCAAACACCTTAAACGGAGTCGCACTCTGGCAGTTTAGCTTAACGCATCGCAACTGGCAAAATAGTTTCTATCTGCAGGACGTAGCTGTGCAAGGCAGTATTCGACCTGCTCGGATCGCTAAACGGTTGCATTCGGTGCAGCAGAACCGTATCGACGTTAATGCTCAGTAAGTGGATTAACCTAGCTAAACTACATCTTCGATGTGATATCTTCACTAATTTCACCATTTACTCGTTTGTTAGTATTCGCGTGTGTGATGCAAAACATTTTGCCGGAACGCTTCGTGTAGCACACCTGCACACTCGCTCAATCGACGGTACTATCGCCCCGGAAGCACTCTGGCGCAAAGATATCCAGCATGGAATGGGTAATGCTGCGCCGAAAGTATTTCTCGGTCGGACTGAGCTGCGACAAAGCGTTCTAAAGATCCGAGGCCCATTGCAAACGGCTGGGTTTAATGGCCGAACCTCGTACGATTTAGCCGAGCTAGCTAAACCACCTTCAAGACGTTATCACACGCTGCAGTTGATTGCCGTTAACGCTACTATGGCGAACGTTCAACAGATGGTGGACCTGTCGCTTGAAGAAATATTGCAACGCTTCGTTACTACCGTGCATCACCACCAAGGATCGAGCTTAGGAAGTGTGCCATCATTTGCCAAGATCGTTACCCAAGTCCATTCGCAACAGATACCCATTGCCACGGTTGGGCAGATCAACTTCTGTCCTGTTCAACGGCTTCTGCAGGAAACAGTGTCTAAACAAAGCCGTTCAGGGCGTTCGATTGCAGGCTATAAGCAAGTGCTTGGAACGGTTCACATTCCCAAGCAACTTACCGTTGGCCAGATCAATAGTTACGAGACGGCGAACCTTGGGCGTATTGTAACGCGTGGTCCAGATGTGCTACCGCAAAGTATTGACAGCCGCTGGCGCTTCGGAACGGTCACAACCGGCTATCTTACGGCAAAGCTCATCAATCGAACGCCTCTCACCCGTCTAGCGTTGCATTCTGAAGAAACGTTACTACTGCAGAGTGAACTTCTTATCGAACGGTTACAGGTGAATGTGCTCCAACTACCAAAACATCCGAACTGGATCTTTGAACCAAACACGGCCTCCTCACTAATACACCTACCTCACGGTGTTACACGACTACGTTGCCACGGTAGCATTCACAGTCACATCCGTGATCCGACTCACCTGCTCAATCAGCTGCTACTAACGCCGTCTCTCGATCAAACCAGAACCATTACTAGTGGAGTTGTTTTCGGTGGGCAAAGTGTTCACTTCGGTAACTGTTCCACACCTGCCGGAGGTACGCTACAATGGATCGAACGAACTGCCCGGTACTGTTTGCGCAGAAACACCTCCCCAACATTACGTCTTCCCATCGTATTCGAGCATGACCAGGTACTGCTGCAGACAGGACCGAATGTGATGACGATACGTGGCAATCTTCACATTGCTGAACCTGGCTACCTTAAGGTACGTACCATCACCGGTGTAAATGTGGCAGAACGGCTCGGTCCATCCGCTGACCTTTATCGGTTGTTGCCCGTACCCCAGAAGTTGCCTATTGTGGGTGAAAAACGTTTTTCGCGTGAACTGATCGCCACCGTACACAACATGACCCTTGTGCCTGGCCCTACCGGAAGCAGTTTCTGGTCCCGGTTGGCTTTCTGCAACCATCCAACACAACATCACTGCACTAGTTCGTTACATTTCGCACAACCGCTGGTAGTCGGCGAACTGCTGGCAGCTGAACACCTTAACAAAGTACCATTCAACGGCTTTTTCCACGCATTTGTAAAGCGCCAATCCGCCCCAATTCATCAATCAAAGCTACATCACATTCAAGATTTTACCGGTACTTTAACGGTGTCCGAGCTGCACCTTACCGGTACCGCAACGATCCTAAACCACATCAACAGTATTCCACTCGGTGAATTAGTTTTCCATTCTACCACGAACGCCACCCATCAAATAGTGCCGGGTGCAAAAACGTTCCGCGCCCTTCACATCGATGGACCGCTTTCGCTGCAGCAGCTTAATAAGCGCCCATTATCACAGGTGAAACGAGACTCGCTATCTTTAGACGATGTCCATCAGCTCGAGGCGATCATTTTCAACAAGCCCGTGCTTATCTCCGCACTACACACACGCACCCTATACCACATTCGTACCGCTTCCTATCGTCTTGTGGCTGAAAATCCGACCGTCAAGCTACCAGCTGAGTTGCAGCTGCGTTCGGATCATCTTCATCCGCTAGCTAAAATTCAGCGCAGCAATAATGTGGGACGTGTACGTTCCAGCACGCTAGCATTAGACCCGCGAGAGTCGAGCAGTTTTGTCGAGCTTTCAACAGCGGATGGAGTCGGTACCATTCGACTACACTGTTCGCCTGATCAACGATCGCTAATAGTGGAGTTGCATCGACTGCCAACGAATCGTACCAGCGAACAACGGCTGCACGAGTTGCCAGCAGCGATCGGATGTTTGCAGCTGGTTGATGCATATACCGTGAATCGAATGACAATAGTGATTCTACTGCGACACAAGAACACCGAACCGACGGCAAATCGGAATGTAACCATCAACACACTCTATCAATACGATCTTGTACGGGGACATCTCGCATCGGTTAAGATGCCAAACCCCAGTTCAACCTGCCATCATGCACGTCTGCTGCAGCCAAAACAGCAAGAAATAATGTTTGCCACTGCCGGATGCTTCGATACTACTGTATCCAGTGGAATAAAACTCTATCAACTCGATACCGATAGCACGCCAATACGTTTACGCCACTTTCAAACAATCGATCTAGTCTCCACGGTAAGCGCAATGAGCTCTACCGTCGACGGGACCACTCTGCTAGTAAAAGATGACACCACCCATTGGCATCGCTACACTTACAGCTCAGTGAAGGTAAGGTTTACATTTTACATAATCTTTTCATAATGTGAATATGATATGGAATTTGTTTTATGCTTTTTAGGGCTGGACACAAGATGATACCCAACTGCCTTAAAACTATTAACACGCTTGAAGAAGGATAAAATGGATTCTGCTTTTGAAGTTTTCTTCTCGTTACACAAATCGTTGTATCTTATAGTTTATATGAGTGTTATGTAACGTGCATTTGTATTGTTATATGTATGCGTGAGATGATTTGTTTGTTATACAATAAATTATTTAAAAAATGAGAGTTTAATTTGTGTTATATATTGAAACGATCACAAACACGGATGTGGGAATGAATGAAACGATGAAACCGCCGCCAATAAGAAGCCTTATCATAGTAAATGTTTATGTTAATGCCTCATTTCTCAATTTAGATACATTGAATCGTTTTTTTTTATTTTGATCATTAGTAAATTTATTTTATAACGCCACCAAAAATGTTACATTTTGTGAATAAACGTATAAAATAATGGTTTGTCGCACGATAATTTGTTAATTTATTAGAAAAAAATGAGTGAAATAGAAGAGAAAAAAAATTGACACAAAAATCATCCCATTACGGGTAAATTGACTGGGTAAATATGAAATGGTTGTAAAAAATTAAAAAAAAAATCATGAGTATATTATTCGTACCACTCATATAGAACTTTCTATCAAATAGAAAAAAAAGTGATGTTTATCTTAATCTTTCCTCGTGAATGGAAAACCAAACTTTCTTAATAAACAGACGTAATTTTGTTCGAGTTATTCATGAAACTGGCGCATAAATCGTATAAAAAAGAAAATTGTAAATTTAAAAGTAAATCAATTTTTTTAACCTGCTCCATACACGTACACATTTATTTTATCAAACGCATCAGCCATTTTAAATGTATGTTGCGAAGATGAAAAACTATGATTAAGAAGCGAAAAACGAAATTTTAAAAATTGTAACAATGTAAAAGAAATTACTTGCAGTACCTTGCTGCCACGATCAATGTGAAGTATGAAAATATCGTTCACGAAAAGCAATATTTGAATAGTATTAATATGAAAATGAGAATAAAATAAAGACGCGTTTGCCATTTTTGTGGCCTATTATCATAATTTAAGCGCGCATGTGGTTTTACATGTCAATAATAAAAATGCTATCAAGTGGGAAAAAACGCGCCAAACAAGCTCTTCGTTTAGTAAATAAAACAAACTGTTGCAAATCTATGAGTAAAAACAAACAGAACACGTTGTTAGTAAAGTTTCGATATGAATGATATGCGATATTGTGCGAATGTTTGGATCACTTACCTAATATAAAGATGATACTGAATGCATTAAATGCAAACATTAATTATGCCAATATGGAGAACCGAGAACGGTTTGGTGTGTGGCATACGAATTATTATCGTACGTCACTGTTGGTGGTGTTCGATCTGTAAAAGAAAATGAAAAAGATATATGCATTTATTTCACTGTAGACCGTGTACCGCCATAAACGTAGCTAATCTTGCATATTGTTGATGATGATTAAGAACAACACATGGAACCTACTATTTGTTTCTGCTCCATTTGGCACACATTGGAATAGGCATCTCGGAATAAATGGAGTAGCAATCTCCTGCTGTTGCGGTTGTTGCTGGTAATGCCGGTGATGCCGCTGCCGCTGATGTTGCTGATAATTAGGAGATTGTTCCTGACTATTAGGCAGTTGTTGCTGCTGCTGCTGCGGTGGTGTTAGGTGATAGTAATGTGGCTGCTGTTGTGTCGTTTGCCACAAGGAATCGTACACGAACAAAGACTCATTCGGTATGGATTGGTTTATCGTTGGTGACAACACTGTCACATGATCCGCCATAGCCAGTGGCTCGGTAGGTGAAAGGGTTGGTGTAAATTGTTTCAGCGGTGATTGAGCTGTCGCATGGAAAGGCTAAAAGGGCGAGGTACAAGAATGTGAGATTAGACAAAACCTAAACCTAACCTTTTTTATCATCATATCGTACCAGCGGTGACATTGTGGTGAAACTATTATAAATGCAACCTTGCACACCCATTGGATGTGCCGCAGTTTCGGGGGAAAATGTTAATTGGGTGCGTTCCGCCGGTATGATAGCAACAGCGTATTGATCCATCGGCGGAATGTAGAAATGTTGCACCGGATATGGCGAAAGTGTGACTGGAGAATCGGTTCCACCGTATCCGTATTCCACTGGCTTTACCGGTTCCATTGCAAAGATAGCTCCGTCAATTTTCGGTGGTATGTAAGCAGCAATCGCTTGAGTGGTTCCTAGACCGGGAGACACTGCGATAGAAGATACAAAAATAAGTATATTAATCTCACAATCAACCAAGAATGCATTACACAACTTACGCTGCCCTGCTACGGAGATCGGATGCTCGATGAGTCTTTCCCGTTTGACACTCCTGTCATTATGTAGTCGTTTCTCATTCTACAAACATTTTCCGAATTGATCGATCGTATTTCATTATTCCGCAATTGCATCACGTGACAAAAAAAACTTACCACAAATATATCATTTATCCTTTCCTTGCGTAATTCTTGCCACACGTCATACTCCACGTTCCGATAGATGCAAGGGTCGAGCGATTTTGCCGCCTTGTACGGAAACGGTGTGATGCCTAACGCGAGCAGCTGTCGCACGCAAGAGCTGTCCGGATCCGTAAGCAACGGGTTGGGTTTACCGGTTCGATCCTGAAAGTAATCGCCAATGTAAACCCGGCAACCCTCATCCGATCCGTACATATGGAAAAACTCCTCTATAAAGGCAAAGTTGTCTTGATTGTGAAAATGGCAAAGATGCGAATACATCAGCACGCATTGCGTATTGCCAGGTTTGCTCAGCTGCAGCTGCATTCCATCCGGTGTAATGGCGGTAGTAGTACCATCTTCATCCGTTTCGTACGTAATGTGCTTGTCTTCCGGATCGTGCAACATACGTTCGACAGCGTACTCAACGTCCGGTAGACCTAATACGTCCGTGTACAGCAATTGATAAACGATCGCTGAAAGTAAGAACGAACATGCTAATCTATCCACTCTTTTGCCTCTATTAAAGTATGCTTTACCCTGACATTCGGCGGCTTCCGTAATGTATTCCAACGTGTGTACCACATCGAAATGATTATCACGCCCGACGTAAACTCTCCATGTCACGGTATATTTTGGATTGAACATAAACCACTTTCCTTCTGTGAGTGGTTCGAATATGAACACATTTGCTCTAGAAAAACTCAGACTTAGAAAATGTTCCACCCGACACACTAAAATATACCTACTTGTACCGTAGTGCAAGCGCTTTCAGCTCCAGCAAACTGCCGTACGTTCGCGGCCGGGATATGTTGTTCACATACGAATCGTAAGAATGGTTTACGTCCTGCAGAAAACAGAGAATAAGCATTTCGAGTTATCAACACACAGCACACTCAATAATATTGCATTTTTTTTATTGCAACGCCAAGCCAGTCAGCGCAATGAGGTTAGGAGTAAGTACTTCTGTCATACCTTCGCGAATATTCCCCGATTGTTGCGCATATATTTCACACACTCCTGGCGCACTTTGCCATGGTAAATCTGTACATCGTATTGTAGCTCGGAAACAACGCGAAACAATGATGAAGAGTCAGTAGCTGTGTGCTTACGATAGAATCCAAGCTGTTCCAAGAATCTATTGTAAATGTCTGGCGTCTCGCGGCAGCCGAAACCGAAACCCCGCTTTGGTCGTTCCGCACTCATGTTCGAATATGCTTTAGTTTATCTATATCAGTTCATAGGAATGGAAAATAAGTTGCCCGAAACGTTGCACAAACTAACTGATGATTTATTTGCACGCATGCAATAATGCAACTAGAAACGAAACTGTGTTTTTCTGTTGCTTCTTTTGCTATTTTCCACCTATCTGGCACAACGCAGCCAAGGATAGCCGAGCGTTACAGCGTTGCCAACACGTACAGACGCAGCGTACTAAAAAAGGGATGCCAACCTTGCAATTGGAAGTGGTTGCCAGAATTTTATTAAAATAATTTTTTTTATAGCATCCAAGATAATTAGATTGTCAGCGTGTATTTTCAAAGTAAAGTCAAAGTGGCGTCCCGAGAGGTTCCAATTCTTCTGGTATCCTGGCGCAATTTCGTATCAAGTGCATATTTACGGAATCAACATTCTTCTTTGCTTCTTTGCTGAAACCATTAGCAAAGATTATTTAACATATCGAACGAGTTTGATTCAGTTGCCGACGAAATTGTACTTGTGCAAATATCTGTCAAATTTCTAGCCTAATATTGTATATCTCATTGCCTAGATAGGATCAATTTTGACAATAGCTGTTTTTCCTTTGAACAAGTTGTGAACGGGCAACCAGACAATCGCAGTAACCATATTTTTTTTGCGTAGCGCAGGCGATGATCGAAATTCCAAATTCATTCGCGGCGTACAAGTTAAAGGTGTTGGTTGTGCTGAAAGTGGAAAAAAGGGACTAATCTTTTTTGGCGCTCTCTAAACCGAAGGTAAGAAAGGATTACTTTTTTTGCTATTAAATGTTGTTCAATTTTCTAAAGAATGTTTAATGTATGATATCTGTAGCAAACCAGCTCCGCGCGATGGAACCAGTTGATCAGACGGGAGACACCCCATCAGCCGGAGGTCAGGTCGCACCGTACGACCTTGTCTGGAGGTGCGAACGTTGTACGGAAATATTTAAGGATTACGAGGCCTTCCTTAAACACTATGAACGATACTCGCGCTTCAAAGATGAAGCAATGCAGGACGAAATTGGGAACAGTCTTATTACGGAGAAGATGGCAATGGCAGTCGTAAACGCAATATACGCGTGCGAGTTTTGCGACAGTCGTTTTTCGGATAAACGGGCACAATTGAAACATTCAGCGCAGCATACGTACAGCTACGATTGCACATTTTGCGGGAAAACCTTTTTCCGACTGAATGCAGTGCTGGAGCATCGGACGAGTTGTACACAGTACAAGAGCTTTTGGGCAAAATACAAGTACAACGTAGCGGCGATGTACAGCTGTAATGTTTGTACGTCGCAGTTTGACACCCTGCCAGAGCTGTACGAGCATCGCCACAGCGAGCGTCATTATTTGCTACGTCGGGTACCAGGAATAGACGCTAGCCATTTGGAAGACTTGTGGTATATATGCGAAATTTGTGGATACTTTTGCAAACGTCTCTTCATATTCCAGCGGCACCTCAAAAAAGATCATTCCAACGGTGTGGTCGATCCCGCCGGTGTAGTACGCATGCCGACTCTAACTGGGCACTTTTTGTGCGAGAAGTGTGGTATATTGTTCCGCCAGGTGGAGGATCTGTTTGTCCACGAGCAAAACCACACATAATTTTAACTGTTCGCATGCACTGGCCTTGCGAAGAATTAACAACACACAATTAATATTCTGAATGCGTACAATGCATTAACGATAAACAATTATTGTTCTTCATCTGTTTGTCAAATTCTTGATGTAATTATTCATCATTTTCATGGACTTATTCTAATAAACCGTTAGAACAATGAAATACATGTATTTTGGGTTTTATTTTTTATTTTAAATGTAACGATAATGAGAAAAATAGATGAAATACCGTGATGTGTTTTGTTTCATATAACGTTACCATTAATTTGTGTTTGCCACACAGCAGCTCCAATACCCCACAAACCGGAGAAGTTGGCACCGCCAAGGTTTGTCAAGGTTTGGGTCGCTGTGTTGCGAACTACTTGTTCCATTCTCATCAACAGCTCCACTGGACAAAACTACAACACAAGCAAATACATTAGCCGCAGTAATGGGAAATGTCTTGGTCCAGAACTAACCAAGGCTGAAAATCAGATTGCCCCAAAGCTCAGCGGTTTGCCAGGCAAGGAAGAAAAATCCAAAGAACTCTCAATCCAAGCATTTGGCCCGGTGCCCCGTTTGGATTCCCGCTTAGGACCTCCAGAAGTGCAGATTAACACTGTCCTAACTCTGGAAATTGGTTTAACAGTCTTCCCTTTCATATTCTGGAATGTGCCTTACATCCCAAAAAGTATTTAAAAAATGTTATTTTCTCAACTACAAGCTGTAAACGGATTATGCTTCATTTTGAAACAGGTACAGAACTCGGCACGTTTCTATGGCAATCATAGCAACCATACTTTTTTACTCCTAGCGCTATAGCGACTATCGAAATTCCAAAATCATTCGCGGCGTACAAGTTAAAGGTGTTGGTTGTGAATAGCAAGCGCAAGGTGCTTAAGTGGAAAAAAGGGACTAATCTTTTTTGGCGCTCTCGAACCCGAAGGTGAGGAAGGATTATTTTTTTTTGCTATTAATTGTTGTTCAATTTTCTCAACAATGTTTAATGTATGATATCTGTAGCAAACCAGCCACGCGCGATGGAAGCAATTGATCAGATGGAATGTATCCCATCAGCCGAAATACAGATCGTACCATACGACCTCGTCTGGAAGTGCGAACGTTGTTCGGAAATATTTAAAGATTACAAGGCCTTCGTTGAACACGGCGAACAATACGCGCACTTTAGTGGTGAAGCTATGCAGGACGAAATTGGGAACAGTCTAATTACGGAGAAGATGGCAATGGCGTTCGTAGTTGAAATATACGCGTGCGAGTTTTGCGACAGCCGTTTTGTGGATAAAATGGCACTATTTAGCCACGAAGCGCGGCATACATCTAGCTACGATTGTAAACTTTGCGGTGAAAGTTTTTGCATGCTGCACGCAGTGCTGGAGCATCGGGCGCAATGTCTTCAGTACAAGAGCTTTTGGGCAACGTCCCAGTACAACGTAACGGCGATGTACAGTTGTAATGTATGTATGGCGCTGTTTGACACCCTGCCCGAGCTGTACGACCATCGCTACAGCGATCGTCACTATTTTCCACGCCGGCTACCTGAAGTACAACCTTCAGGTTCAGTAGACGACTTGTGGTATATATGCGAAATTTGTGGATACTTTTGCAAACGTTCCACCACCTTGACGCAGCATCACACCAAAGCGCATGCCATTGCAGTCCCCGACGGTGCTGGTGCAGTGCGGATGGCGCCTACCAATTGCCAATTTTTATGCGACAGGTGTGGTAAAGTGTTTAAGAAGTTGGGCCACCTAACTGCGCACATGCAGTTTCATCTTTCGATTAAACCTTTCGCCTGCATGTATGAGGGCTGCACCTTCCGGGCTGCCGTACCGTCTGGCCTCAGGGATCACATCCGGCATCGTCACACTGGAGAACGGCCGTACGAATGCGAGGAGTGCCACAAACGGTTCCGCTCCTCGGCCGGACTGTGTGCGCATCGGTCGTTACACCGACAGGATCGGCCGTACACTTGTACTGTCTGCGGTAGCCACTTCATGCGGAACGATGCATTGAGAAGCCACATCATGATGCATACTGGCGAGCAACCTTTCGTGTGTGTGCATTGTGGACGCAAGTATCGCCTGCGTCCGAGCTGGGCAAAGCATATGCGGTTGAAGCACAAAAATCAAAGCTAAACAATTATTATTCTTCTCCAGCTTGCCATACTCTTGTTGCAATTATTCGCCATTGGCGTAAACTTGTTGTAAATACACCTTTAATAACTAATTACATGTATGTTGGTTTTTGTTTTTAATTTTAAATGTAACTATCGTGGGAAAAGTTGGTTAAGTACCATAATTTTTTTTTGTTTCGTGTTCTTTATCTTGATATTTTAGTACAGGTTTAGCCCGGAACAAGCATGGCGAGCGAAGTAGCGTGATTCTTTTTTAAAATGTTTGGATTTTGAGAGCATCCTAATTTAAAAAAAAAAAAAACACAATTTAATAAAGTGCACAATACGCTTTAAGTGACCTGAACGGACAAACTCTCGAATGTTAGAACTAAGTAAGAATGTTTGTGAGTTCGACCCAAGAAGATGCTAAAGAACTGATGAGCGGAAATCAAAGTATGGTTTTTAGTAATGCTTGTTATTTTTTATTCTTGTTTCGACTATCAACACATATTACGTTGGTACATTGCAAATGTGCTGATATCCATATGCGGGAAGTAGCACAAGAAAAGAAGCGAAGCTTATCTTCCTCATTAACAAACGCCATATCGCCATTGCGTATGAACTTACTCAAATACTTGTACAGTGAGTTCGGTTGAACTATTACACATCAAAACTATCAAACTCAATTTGAACTCATGCAGCTATAAACAACCTTCTCGTTATCTATCCGTTTAAATTGTACATCAATTTTAAAAGAATACCCACAAGCACTAGAAGACTATTTCTTCTGATACTCTCATCTCGGTTTGCGCTCTTGAGATTTGTGTGCGCTTGGGTGTTGTGAACCTTGTCTCTATGATGTTGTGGAACGACAACTAGCATCTATATGAATATTGCATTATTGGTAACAATCGTAGCAACAGTAACGTTTCAAATTATAAAGAGATATACGATAGGAAAGGATTCTTTAGCGACATCAGAGATGTGTTACAACAATATCTTCTTCCAGCTCATCCTTCTCGTCGTCCTCCTCGATGGCTTTTCGGTCCGCGTCCGTTTGCTGTTGTTTGGGTATTTCTTCCAACTGCTTCAAACGTTTCTCCTGAAGGAAAGAAATGAATTATAGCTTCTTGACGCGGAACTGCAGGCTCTAGTTACTCACCTTTTTCAGCTGACGTATCTCAACGATCGTATATCCAATCATACCACACACCAACACACCAAAAAGCAGATAAAGCTTCATGCGCGCGCAAAGATTCGTTGAGTATGCGTACGCAACGACGAATCCGACGGACTCCCATAGGCGATAGTTCGAAAAGGCTGCTTCCTTATTGCGTCGGAACAGAGCACCGTAAAGACCTACAGAGATAGCAGATTATTGGTAGATCACGCTGCACAACATTTACGTTCGTTTCATAAGACGTTACCATTGATTTGGGTTTGCCACACAGCATCTCCAATGCCCCACAAACCGGAGAGTACGAAAAATACAATCGGATGGTCCGGGTGGGGTCGCCAGTACAAAAGATAAATGATGCATCCTCCATGGACAATCGCTCCTACAAGAGAAGAAAACATAAAAGTAAACAAAATACGTCCATTGAAGCAATAAAGTCCGAAAACAAACATCTCTCCTACCTAAAATAATGATAACAACGCGCCCAATGTACTTCATTGCGGATCCAAAGATGATGGAGCATATTGCGTTGACCACACCGAAACAGATCATCACATAGCCGATCTGATGAATGCCTAGTGCGCACGATACATACGCTTGCGTGAAGTCAGCCCCTATAAACGCCTGCTCCATACCGATGAAAACGGTAATAAGTATGAGGAGCTGCTGGTTCGCCTTTTTCAACTGTTTGAACGTTGCCGACAGCAGTTGCATGCCGGATATTTCCGTTGCCGAAATGGAGCCACGTCTTCGCTCACCGTACCTGTGATACAGTAAAACAGGACTTGCAGTTTCCGGCATGGCTTACACACTTGCGATGGGGCTTACCTCGACAGTGGGTCCAAGAATACAGCGACAATAATAACAGCGGCAATAATGCAGGACAGGTAGATGGCAGAAATTTCAAAAATTTCCGAATCTGGCGGCCGTTGCAGGTTGGCATTGTCGGACGTTTCGACGACACAGAAGTTGGCACCGCAGCTGTCAAGGTTTGGGTCACTGTGGTGCGAACTAATTGTTCCATTCTCATCAACAGCCGCTGCCGCACCGTGTGCTCCACTGGACAAAACTACAACACAAGCAAATACATTAGCCGCAGTATTGGGAAATGTCTTGGTCCAAAACTTACCAAGGCTGGAAATCAGATTGCCCCACAGCTCAGCGGTTTGCCAGGCAAGGAAGAAGAATCCAAAGAATCGCACGATGATGGCTTCGACGGACTGGTCTGTCAGTTTCGCGTACACCTGTCCGAGTTGCGTCAGGTACGTTGCCTTACTAGCCCACATGGGTGCGGCACCCAAACCTAGCAGTATACCTGCCGGTATTAGGGTGTAGAACTTGGGATAGAACTGTGAAGCGATGTACGGTGCATAACACAGCATGCTAACGCAGAGCGTCCACTTCACTGTCAGCTTGCGTATGACGAGCGTCGGCAGGAATATGCAGGAGACAACGAGAGCCGCATAGATGGCACTAAGTGACACCGTACCCAAGCCTTCCTTCGCATTGATCGACGATTGCAGGTTTGCTGTTCCCTGAAGAAAATGTCAAATATTATTTAGCAGGTGGTAGATATTACTTCTTTACTGGAAGATATTTCCAAGATGGGCCGGGAACTCCTGGGACCTCCTGGGAACTCCTGGGAACTCCAGGAACGGGTATCAAATCTAATCTAGATCAGCAAAGACTGACTATCAGGCTATGTGGTAAAAATAAGTCTAGTAAGCCAGAAACGATTTTTGAGGACATTAATCCAAAAAGAAGAAGTATTTCCAAGAGCCTGAAGCCTTGAAGTCGAACTGAAGAAACAGTTCGAGAAGTCATATTTTGGAAAATTGAGATGTTTGAAAACCCACCAGAACTCTGTCTGCTATAAACATCAAGTTGAAAAGAATCAAGAAATAGTTCCAACATTCTAACTTCAACAGGAAATGCTGCTATAGACAAATCTATTTCTAAGGACACGGTGGCGCAATTAAAAGCTCATACCTGGAAAGCGGTAAACTGCACCATAAACGCAACCGACACCGTAATGATGTTTTTAAGAATTCGCCATTTTTCACCTCTTCGCAGCTGTACCTTCTCTCGCAACGAGGCCGAATCGGCACCGTTGTGCTGCAATACAGGAAAGAATTTTTTTTTTTATTAAAAATAGAACTTAATTCAATAGTTAGTTGAATCTTTCCGCAGGTTACCTTATCGGAGTCCAGTCCTCCACCGTGCATGGTTTACGTGTTTCTTATAGCAAGCAGCTTGTGGTGCACTGCAATGAGAAGTGGTGCTGATTATTTGCGATGAAATTATTCCATCCGGACGAGCTGCGTCACGAGAGACGGAAGATTAGAGCGTAGACAGCCGATGACGGGGGAACTGACACACGCCAACCGGCACCATACGCTTGCAAACCTCTCAAACGTCACACCGAACATCAGCCGTCGTTCAGAGCGGTGTGGACTTCCGGTACGGACAAAATAGTCGACAATGATGGAAAGTAGGAACCGGAGCCGTGCTCGGGTAGAACAGCTAAACAAACACCCTGACGGCTGATTGGGCGTATGACATTGGATTGTTAAGCTGATTTTGTTGTTAAAACAGTAACAAAAACTAGGTGTAATCATATCCAGCTGCTCGGAAATCGATGCAAAAGAAAGGGCCAGCTGCAATTGTTCGCGGGCTGATCACATAGATATACGTCACGCATCGTGTATCGTAATGCATTCTATTGCATATCCTTCTACTGACTATTATTTCCTTCTTTTTTTTGAATCGCTCGGTGAGTTGCACCACAATTGCGAGGTACTATAATAATAGTAGTAGTAATAGTATAATTTGTACCAATTACTTTCGTTCAATGGCATTGTGACTAAATGGTAAGATGAATATGATAGTTTTATGGCAGCTTTTCGCGGTAGCCATGTTTTGTCCATATTTGGACATTAGACTACGGAGAGGTGATTATTGGAGAACCGCTCTTCCTCAGATTGAAGGTGCTGGAAAGTAACAATTTGCCAATGTGTCTAGAGCGCAAGACGCAATTTAGCCCAACAGGCAGCGGAATGGTGCGAAGTAATCAAAAACTACGGGTGCAAAGCTAACCCGACCTATAAACCGCAACCGATTAGTACGGCGGATGTCGAGTGCGGTACCGCGCATCGTCGCGAGGTGTGCGACATTCGCAACACCGCTTCCCAGATAGTAGCATTGACAATGAAACAAAGTTGACAAAAGACATAATAATTTTCCATAATTTTGCCGCGACATGAGAGGCTTTCCACCGCACATATACATTTCATTGTTAGACGGGGTTGCGCACCGCCGCCGCCGCCACACCATCTGCCAGATCACCACCGGGGTACAGCCCAGCCAGGTAGCGGCCAGCTTGTTGGGCAGGTGCGCTTCGCGTTTTGCGAAGATGCGAAGATGATGCTGATGCAAGATAAATCGGTACGTACGCTTTGGGAATGGGATGACAAAAACGGGTTGGGTGTATGTGTAATTAGCATTTCCGGAAGCCTAACCACGTGGCAGCGCTTGGATGCAGACAGCCGGGGGGGGGGGGCGGGCGGTGCCAGGGTCCGGGGATGGAAGAATGCGTTTGGATAAAAGGGGGTAGAATTTAGGGTCGTTTGTGTTTCCACGGTGGGAAATGTTAGACGAAGAACACTTGCAATGCAAACGGGACGGTGATGCATACAAAAATAAAATAAAACGGTAGCATTCGAAGAATGCATTTATTTCACTGCTAGTAAATTAATTGCATCAGCGTAGCCTGTTGTAGATGGGTAAGAGGTGAAACAGCGTGACTAGCAGAGCACTGTACGGGGTAGTATATGTAAATGTCTAAATCATTGTACCAAATTAGTGAAAAATTTTGAAAATGTTATCCATCAAAAATCTTGGAATGCCTAGCGTTGGATTTAGAGCAAGAATTGAACTGAGATTGAGCTTCTCTGGGGAATCATACGTCTTCTAGATCGAAGATTTACCCAGAATAAAAGCACTCTAACAGTACATCTAAAGGAGTAATGTAATTCGGTAATGTTGGGAACTCTACAACTAAATCCTATCCTAACTCCGATCGTTTTATTGGAGAATTTGTTCCAGAACACCTTATCCCTAGATTCTACTGTAAGAGATGAGATCCCAAACTTCAAGTAGTGATTAGACAGTATGTACTCAACTTCTTCTCAACTTCTCTCTTTAATAAAGCTAATTTGCTCTCTCTCAGGCCCGCTCAGTGCTTGGTAGTAGGTTTCAGTGCAACGAAATCCCATATCAAACACAAAACTTCAGCAAAAAACAAAACCCAAAACGTTATGTCACTCAGTAAGCAGCAACTTCTAGCTTCTCACCTATCTCGTTTCAGACATCTAAGCAATGTGTCTTGTTTTTTTTAAAACCGTTTGCACATTCCCTTTGTTGGTTTGCTTCTGTTTATTGCATCTTTCTTACCTCACCGAGTTTACAGCGCTTCTTCGCTTTGATAGTCGGTACGTACGTAATGTCAAGTATTTGTACTGTGCCGGACGCTATTTCTGATCTTAATCGCCTTTTTTCCGGAGTAGCTATTGGTGAAATTTATAAAATAACAATTTTGAGAAAGAAAATGAGAGTTTCTTTGCTACTTCATTTAAGAATTGATCATAAGATTCATCTATGCATAACCGTAAACAGACGAGAATGAAGAGACAACGAAGAACAGAATAGAAGTTTCTAAAGATCTAACAAGAAATAGTAACAACTCACGAATTCGTCTAAACTGTAACTGTTTTTCGAAGATTTTCTGTTCTTCCCAATCCACATGACGTTTCAACCTCGCAGCCTATGCTCATCATTTGGAGCACAATAGTAAACTTTGGACACTCACGATAAGATTGTCTTGTTTATCTAACCAAAACAGAACAAAAAGGTCGGCAAAGGTTGGTAGCATCACCATACATCACCAAAACATTGAAGACAACGTTTTATCTTCCTTGCCCTAGGTCAGTACAACTGTGATGTGCCCTTAATCGTGCGGGATAAACATTGTTGGACAATGCCTTGATTCTTCTCGGAAACGCTCGTATCATGTCCCCGGCAAACGTAAGGACGCGAATGCGCAAAAGACATTGACCGTGTGCAATTGTGCGGTTGCGTGCAGAATTAGGTGAAGGTTGCCCGGTGAACTTGCAGCGTCGAGCATGCGGCGGGGCAACCGTATTTAAAATTCACAACAGTATCTTCTTCGGTAGCGGTTAACCCGGCACCCACTGTGCTCACGGCTTATTATTCTTACGCGCATTCGCGCACCCGCACACTTGGGACGATTCGTAACTGGAGCTTCTTGTTGTTACGCGCCGAAGAAGGCATTGATCGGACAGTATCATTTCGTATTCCAGCCACCGCTTGCCGAACGATGTCGTTCGGGACATGTGCACATATGTCCGCTGGGCGGTGGTGATAGTGAAGCGTGTCTTCTTGAGACCTAAACCAATTTCTTGGCAATGGCACGCGACTTCCAATACGCTACGCGACACACTGTAGGTGCGTAAATCACGTGTGGCGCGTGAGTACGCTGGGAATAGGATATATTATCGGCGATTAGTTGTGGCTTATTTCACTGACCAGCAGTTCGAAGGGGAAGAAATACAATTGATTCAGTCTTTCGTATCTTCTTCGACTAACACGTCTTCAAAGTGTCGATATTCTTGATGAGTACTGAGGTCCTTGTGGAGATACCTTGGGATATTGCTAAACGATATTTAGTAGCTTTGAAGTCTGAACGTCAAACTTAGTCTAAAACGACTAAGATTGATGTTCACTCATCTTTGTGCCGCACTCTAAAGGCTGGACTGACCGTTTGTCAGTTTTGGGTCGGTTGATAAAGGACGCATTTGATTGTATGACTAATCGGCGAGAGTGTTGAAGCTGCGGCAAGACGTGTGTACTTCCAAAGGTGTTCGCCTCCAGTGATTACAAATCTAGCGATGGGCAGCTTAGTATGTTCACACACACGGGAATAACAATCCAACTCACAAAACCACCACTCACACACATACACACGGCCCAAGGCATACAAAACGCACCAAAAAAAAAGAAACATTGAACACCTGGTCGGAAGCACCTGTTGCTGGGATAAAAAAGGGGGGAACCATTCGGCTACTTACAAAAGTACCGCGAGCTGAGATTAAAGGCACCGGCCTCACCGGGATATAGTTGAAACGGTTGCGAACAGTTTGAATCCTTCGGTGAAAGGAGCCCCGCGAACACCGCGTGTGTTCATTCAAACTGGCAAACACTTAGACACTAGGCAAACTACCCAACAGTCAAACCGGTGGGCACAACAGCAGCGATTGCAAGTCTTTCTCTGGTGACTTCGCGCGAGCGACTAAACTGCACTCGAGAGCCCACCGTCCCAGCTCAGGGAGCCGAGGCACCGCGGTTTTGTGGAGATGATAGACCGTTCCGAAGCGAAGCGCTGCTGCTCGGCATTGGCGGGGTCATTTTTCATCCCCCACAAGCTCGTGCATCATCGCCACGCGCTTCGTTCCGCTTGCCGCCCTGGGCATGATCGGGGCGTACCCTCGGACGGTCGGCCTCCGTGCCACACACACACACACCGGAGATGACGAACGACAAAGACGACGACGTCCGGAGATGTCCGGGGTTGAGTTGTTTATTGGTACTACCGTTTGCTCGTTTTGTTGCTCATTTTTCTTCGCATCCCGTACATCAACGATGGAATACCCAGCAGAGCATTCGACATGCGTTTGCGGTTGTAGATAGCGTGCAGCCTGATTCTGACTCTGGCACCGAGCGTCACTTGCGCGGATCGCCATAAATATGGCTCACTTAGGATTTGGCTAAGCAATCGGTAAATAATCCGACAACCATCACAACAAGCCTTGAAGGTAACACCGGACACCATGTGATTTCGTCACTTGACCTTTACGTCACGCCAGACTCACGCGGTCGGGCGCTACCTTTAGTGGAAGGAAGGCGCTGACATGCAGGTACAGGAAACGTCCTTGAACGAAACGGGAACGATCCTTTCAAACATTACACTGTAAATCGCTATTAATCATTCTTTGAACTGGTGAAAGTATTGAAAAGAGTACTAAGAACATAAACATAAATGTGCAAAAACTAGAGTACTCACGAAACCGATGAGCTTCAATCAATGCCCAAAGTCCCAATCTTCAACAAAATCCTATTTCTTGTTACAACATTACATGCAAGAACTTTCTTTTGCAGTTTAACACAAGCAAAACTCTGAAGACATGAATATAAGTATTTCAAAATTTGAGGAGCAAATCTTGCAAATAGTGCTGTGATGTTAAGTCCTATACTCTCTCAATATCTGTTCTTGGCTTAACGACCTCTGAGGTCGTGTCGGCAATTTCTGGCTAACTAGATTTATTTTTACCAAGTAACGGGATAGTCAGTTCTTGCTACGTGAGGACGGTTTGCATGAGATTTGAGCTGCAGTCCTGTCGTGTGGAGCTATTTAGTCCTATATACTTGGAGACGCCCTAAGTCCTATACTATAGAATGAGTCTTTCTGATTAATATAAGAAATAGGAAATATTGGTCACTAATAGTTGAAATACAATAAAAAGGAGATCCAATGCTTTCTTTCATTGTCTTTGGGCGAATTAAAGACTTTCTTGTAAAAATCCTTGGGTACTTAGTTCGCCTATCGTTAAACTTCAACTAATTCACTAATACCTATAGTTAATAGTTCAATTGCCGCAGAGGATTCTTTCTTACGTATGTATTAGTGCAAGATTTGAGATACTACGTATTCTCGGTGAAGGTTGTACCCTAGATCTTCATCACCTGTCACTACAATTTTATCTCTTTCTCACTGTTGTATTTCTTCTCTCTCTCGCTTACGCTCTCTTCACTCAAATGTCTTAAACCGGTGCAGAGTTGTTCCAACAAACTTGGGCCGGATTTTGCTGGTACATTCAAGATCCCGGACGGATTCCACGAGATGTGCAACGTGTCGTTTTGGGGCAGTTTCGTATCTTCACCGTTGTTGAGCGGTTATCTGGTGAAGAGACTAGCGATGCCTACCGTGATGTACAAAATCTTTCAGCACAGCATAAGTTGTTAGTTTTTGGGTAGTTCACGTTTCGTGTGTCATTATCCATCATACCCTCTGTGCCATGCACATGTTGGTGTTGGAGTGAAAACTTAGATCCCAGGTTGCACGAGGTGTTGCAGAAAGCCTGAAACATGACAGAGCATGTCTTAGTTTGCAAAGCTTAGCGCTTAGTACCTTCGGCACAAGAGTTGGTGCCCGCTGGTGCCCCTGTTATCATTGCCTCCGTACCGTATATAAGTCAACAAGCAGGTAATGGTTCGCGCTTTGTAAGTTGTAGCAAACAAGATACAGCTCCCGCGCTGGCAGATTGGATTGTGATAGCACGAGAGCCTGCCTGTGACATCGGACACCGGTAGCGAAATCGGTGTGTTTTCATTAATCACACTGCCGTGATCCGTGTAATTCCGGATCTCTTTCCATTTATAGTTCTTAAATAGTGATGACCCATACCTGCATTCGTTTCGTTTTTTAGATTAAGCACAAAACAAGCGCAAATAAGAAATTAATTTGAGAAAATGTTTCCAAATTTGTTACATCCGCACTCGCTCGTGCCACAGCATCCAAGGCTACTATTTTTCTAACCTGCTAAAGCCTTCTATACCGTTTGCAAAAAAACAAAACGCTAGGCATTGCGTTAGTAGTTCGGCTTTATACACCGCGCACAACGTCCCATAGCTAGCACGAAGGTTGAACTTGATTTCCCGCCATTGTAGTTGTTGTTTTTTTTCCTTTCTTAACAACAGCTAAATGACAATTACACGCTGTATTATCTAACATTAGCGGCATATATCTACACACCGCATCAGATCGCAAACAGGCGGGGAGGGGGAGAAGATGGGAAAGAGCAAAGTGACAATCGGACGTATATGCTGATGTATTGTAGGCAGGAAAATCCGCTAACTATTACCGTACACTGGTGGAAGTGTGGCTGGAACAGTGCAAGAAACAATGCGGCAAGGTGTATTTAAAATATTAACATTAAAGCCATTACGTCACTGAAGAAAAGCGGCGGAGCTTATTAGTCGTAAAGCTTCGTTTGGCGTGACGCTTTTTAGACAGATTAGCGCCATCTACCGGTGATGGTGATGCTTCATTTTATACAAAAAAAGACAAGAGAGATCAAAACGATGTAACGAAGCTTCAGGGAATGATATGGGGTATTGTAGTATTTTACAGAAGTTTGTTAATATCTTTACCCAAATTTACATAAATTTCTTTTGTAATATTTTGGAAATTGGTCTTAAGACGTCTCTTAAATATATTAAAAAATATAAAGTTATATTTAAATAATATATATATATCCTCGAAGGAAGTTACTTTCTGCAAACAATTTTGAAGAAAAAAAACTAAAAATTTAAACTAAAACTGCAATCCAACGAAAATCTTAAAGACATAAGCGCACTTGAAAAATTAATATTTTTCTTCAACTGAGGTTTTTTTTCTCCCCCAAAATCTCATAATTTTGCTTCTTTCTATTGGCATGTTTTTTTGTTGGGTTTTGCAAGATTAACTACAGATGGTTTGTGTGTTTATATTTTCTCTTCCGTGATACCGTGCCACGGATAGCCAAAATATATAAACAACCCCAGGGCGTTTGTACATCATCAAACCGCCTGTGACGATGGGTGATGGGGACAACCAAACACATTAAACGATGCCGCAGGGTAAAGCAAAAGTTACCGTTATCCGAGATCCCCCGATAGTCCAGCAAAACTCGCAAACAGACCCTGGACTAGCGAGGAACAACATTCGACATTCGAACACTTAAAGTATGTGGCAGCAAAAGCAAATAATATTCGAGTCCTAAAAACCGTAAAAAAAAATAAAAATCCGACCCGGTAACTTTGCATCGTGCGTTAAAGCAATTGAAGTAAGCATTTAGCAGGAAGGAAAATGTATAGAAATTCACAAAGCACAAAAACAATCAATTGGTTGGAACTAGCTTTGTGCGATTTGGTGAAATGGATGGAAACACACAACAGGTTCGTTGAAACAAGTGGCTTCTGAACGTTTGAAGTTGATCGGTGTAAGTAGCTTTTACATCGTGCCGTTGGCAAAAGGCATCAACACGGATTAGATTTTGCACCTCATTACCGCTCAGCAAGGGGGCACTCTGCTGCTGACCATGGCAATGTTCGTACTCACCGAGTGCTAACGCAGTCGGTGGAAAAGGGATAAACTTTTCGACTGCTTGGAGCTTTAATACGCTGATTTTGCGAAGGTTGTTCTTAGCGCGTTAAACATTTTTATTTAACAAAAATATGTTTAACTTGCTTAAATGAACTAAACCTGAACTAAATTTGTTTGTAGATACCCTTTTTAAGCTACCAACAGTAGCGACAAAACGAACGAACCGTTTCCCGCCTCCCACTTTAATCTTTTTGTTTCATCTCATTATTTTCCCCTTGTTCTCTCCTTGTTCTCTTTAAACCACACGATTAAACGGCTTCTAAATCGTAAGCCGTCCGTTTTGAACCCATATAGGAATGCAAATATGCAGAAACACAGCAAATAGGAACATCTTGAACTGCTATCAAAAAAAGAAGAAGCAAATGAAAATAAGGAAGAAGAAGAGAAGAGAGAAAAAAACAAAGGTAAAATATTCGGAACGGAAAACAAAAAGGCTAACTTCGTTCGTACTAGTAAGCGTAACAAGACCATTAGCATACCGGAATCAGAAACAAATGACGTTCGTTACAATCTGAGGCGACTTTCGGTGCGACGTACTGGTATGATTTAATGATGTGAAGGACTTAAATTTTCTTGTTGAATATTTTTGCAAATTATGTAAATATTATTTAAAGCATATTTGTTATACAAAAAACTTGTGTTTTTCTTTTGTTAATCTATTAGAAAAAGCTTTAGTGTTTTTTTTTATTACAAAATGATCGGAAAAGTGTAAAAAGTTACATTTAATTAAATTTTTTCGGCGCCTGTCCACACGGCCGGACCGGGTTCAAATCCCATCCGGACCGTCCCCCCGTAGCATGGACTGACTATCCTGCTACGTGGTAAAATAAGTCTTGATACGGCCAGGCCGTTCTAACCGAGCAAAAAAAAAAAAAAAATACATTTAATTAAATCATATTTCGACAAGGAACGATTTATTCCAATGGAGACGCCTGGTGTTTCATACCAACAAAAAGGATTACAATGGATTTAAATGTATTATTCTGATTTGTTTTTCATTACTCATATTTAAAAGTGTATCAAAACGAGATAATTGATTAATTAAAGAATGAAATGTATTTTATTATTAAATGTTGGAAAAGTGTAAAAAGTTACATTTAATCAAATCATATTTCGACAAGGAACGGTTTACTCTAATGGAGACGCCTGGTGCTTCATACCAACAAAAAGGATTACAATGGATTTTAATGTATTATTCTGATTTGTTTTTCATTACGCATATTTAGAAGTGTATCAAAAGGAAATATGTGTTTAATTAAAGAATAAAATGTTTGTTATATTATATAGCCTTATATTAGTAGTAAATATTTAAAACAAATAATAATATTGTTATGTATTACTATATAATTCAAACATAATTTAAGAAAAAAATATACATATTTGAAATTAAAAAGTATTAAATATTAATACATATAAGCCACATACGGGAATGGAATCAAATACATCCACGCGAGCACTTCCATCCAGCGTGATTAAACGTATGGAGACGCATGGTGTTTTGTACCGTTCGGGATTGAAATTCATCTATTAAAACATTTCTAGTTGTGTCTGTTTTTTTTTGGTGTGTTAAACAACCTGTACCAATGTGTAATGGATGCATCGTGTGCATCACACAAATCGTGTCTAATTGTGTTTCGTTTGTTTGCATTTGGTTCCGACTGCAAGCACTCAAAAAGGGATGTTACAGACTGATGGGACACCAGTAACAACAACAATAGCAAGAAAAAAATTCACTTACCCATCACCTAAGGACCGAGCGCGTTGGATAGCCTAACCGTGCCGTGATGGCCGCTGGACTTCGTGCGCAGGCACGTCTCGGTACTCGTGCACAGTTTCTGCCCTGGAGCACTGTGGTTTGCTGTTAGCCGAGTATATAAGCACGTGCTGTCTGCCGGCGGTGGCCACAGTACTGTTGAGTGACTTGCCCGTGCTTGAAGCAGCATTCGTTGCGTGTCGGTGCGATTGGAATTTTTTGATTGGCATTAGTGGCAGTAGCAGCTGTAAGCGAAAACGGCAAAAAAGGTGTGAAACGTTTTTTTTTTTTCAAGTAGATTTCACTGGATTCTGTGGTGTCGTAAAGTTATTTTCAATGTTTTTTTTTATTTCGTGAGGGAGTTGATTAGCTATTAGTTAACGTGCAGTGGAGTTACAGTGTTAAATTTTTTTTTCTCGGGGGGAATAAAATTCAAACAACTGATACATCGTGTCAATTCAAATGTTCAAATTCAACCGTTTGTAAACTTCTGGAGCAACCTGCATCTTTTCACTGGTAGCCTTATTTAATGCTTAGCTTTTGGAACACTTGTCCATTCTTAAATAGCAATGTAAGAATTAAACAAAAAAAATTAACAAGCAATCCCTTCATCGAGTAAATTGTGCCAATTAAGACAAGCTGTTTAACCTGTCCGTTTTTAAATTCATTTGAAGTGGTAGGTGGAAGTGCATTTTTCCCGCCCCTTCACCTGCCATTGCCGGTAAAATGTAGCAAAAAGGGAAGAGATTAACATAATTAGCTCTAATCTTTCACCATCACTTATGCAGACACTCAATCAGAATCCAGCATTCCCGCACCACGGTACTACGGTCAGCGTACCGATGGCTAAGTGCGAAAAGATAATGAAGGTTGATTTATGCGATCGTTCCCGTCCGGTGCGAACGAAATGCACACGCTTGACTATTTCCGTTTCTTTTTTTTGTCCGCCACCCGAGAAAGGACAGGCGTGGGATCTCTTTGCGTTTTTTTTTTCAACGCGTTATGGTGCAATATTTTGTAACTTAAGCTTTATGTTATAAAATGTTCGGGGGAAGATTATAGAATTTAAAGCTACTATTGTTTTGAGGATGTTGTTAAAATATTTTACTTGATTACCGCGTAACTAACCGCAAGGGCTATTTAGATGTGATTTATATGGAGGGATTAAAGACTAATCAACTCGTAAACCGGCACAAAAATAAGCTCAAAACCAAATTACGCCTGTTGCGGCTTAATACTGTGGAGCTTCCCCAACTCAAATTGGAGCTGACAGAGAAAAAGTTCACGAAAAAGGTAAACGAAGCTCCCAATTTAATCACATGGTCTATTGGATGAGGTTTCAAACCAATTCTCGCCAAAAGGAAATAAACTTATTAAACTTTTTTTTATATAAATCCTGCAATCTGGCAAAAGAAAGTTAATGGCAACACGGAATAAAAATAGTACATCCAACAGGCTCTTCCTAAAGCGTCGCACAAAAAAAGACGTCACACCAAGCTATTATCCATCCTACTACATCCAACAGTCGTAAATGCAACCAGCTATCGTACTGGACCCGACAATCACGTGTTAAGTTTTGCCCCAAAACGCGTTGTCACTCGTACGCGCAAACATCCATTTAGCTCGTTCGGCGTTGGCGATGGCCAACCATTCACCAATGTTCGATCTCAGCCGACACAATCATCTCGTATTCCACCCCCTCTCTCCCAAAAAAAAGGACTCCCTCTCCCCCCAAAATGAGATGAATGCTGTGTAAACATAGTTCCGTACGGAACGTTGTACAGACAGCAAATTGCAAAGCGTGTGAAGGACGTTAAGGGTTAGCACACATGGATAAGCTAGAAATGGGGGAAAGACATGCCGAAAAAAAGGAACTTTTCGTACGGTTTTTAGTGCCTTCAAAGTTC
This sequence comes from Anopheles parensis, assembly GCA_016254315.1. Classification (NCBI taxonomy): domain Eukaryota; kingdom Metazoa; phylum Arthropoda; class Insecta; order Diptera; family Culicidae; genus Anopheles; species Anopheles parensis. Next base: position 10,618,565 of record CM028123.1, read on the forward strand.
ATCAAATGGTGAAGCCATTACAGAAGCATTAAGTAAACAGTTCGAACAACCACTACAACCATTGATAATACCTTCTTTTTTTATTTTTATCAGTTTTATAGATTAACGTTAGGAAAGGATACGGCTTAATTAGGTTCGACGATGTCTTCTACTTCATTTAACAACCTGTAAGGCATATAAGTACCTATAAGTAACATAATTACATAAACTCTTGATTGTTTGTGCATATCCGAAAATATTGAAGAAATAGTGCAAAATATTATTCAGCTCAGTGGAGTGGGTAATAGAAACTTCACTATATCTCCCCAAGAAATGTCCTCCAATTCCCGACAAACGACTATCACCGTCAAAAGCTTGGTTTGGACATCGCTCTATCTCCCCAAGAAATGTTCCCGAATACCCGGCAGACGACTATCAACGTCAGAAGCTTGCTTTGTACATCGCTAAATCTCCCCAAGAAAAGTCCCCCAATTCCCGGCAAACGACTATCAACGTCAAAAGCTTGGTTTGGACATCGCTCTATCTTCCCAAGAAATGTTCCCGAATACCCGGCAGACGACTATCAACGTCAGAAGCTTGCTTTGTACATCGCTAAATCTCCCCAAGAAAAGTCCCCCAAATCCCGGCAAACGACTATCAGCGTCAAAAGCTTGATTTGGACATCGCTATATCTCCCCAAGAAATGTCCCCCAATACCAGGCAGACGACTATCAAGTCAAAAGCTTGGTTTGGAATCATTGGAGAGTAGACAAGGTCCTACCTATTTCTATTCTTATTGGAAGAACCAACCCAGAGTTACCTTGGTTGTTTTTTGGAAAAGATCTAAACAGTTAAGAGTTACGTAATTCCACTGATGTCCTCAATGTACTAATGTTTTTTTTCGTTTTTCAGTTTTCATTGCTTATTTTTAACCCGTTTCTTTTTCTTCTCAACATAATACGCTAATAATAAATTGCGCATATAGATCCGTTCACTACAACCACTTACGGCGAATCTGAGCGACGAGATTGAAGTGTTTTAATAGCTGTAGCTTTTCATCGGGATCTTTAATCTTTACTGGTGATTCGACCAGAACCATGAAGATGCATCGGTGTCTACTTTGCGTGGTCATCACGCTGATGTCCGTGCTGCACTGCAGCTGCCAAAGCTCGGAGGAGCGTGTCTTAACAAATGAACCCAATTACCCGGAGCTCGAACACAGCAAGATACCGATGGCAAGCATAAATGGACTGCTGGACACGTTGGACCACGACAATCGGCAAGCGGCAGTAGGTAGTGGCGGTATCATCGGTAGCCAGCTCGCACCGGAAGACTATGAGACGGCCGAAAATCTAGCGGCACGCCTTGGTTATCCTCATCTGAGCGGCGAGACAAAGCGTAGCTGGAGCAAGATGAATGCAGCCTGGGGTAAGCGTGCCGGCGGTGGTAATCGAAATTCGGGCTGGACCAAGTTTGGTGGTGAGTGTTTTTGTGTGGTCAATGGCATTAGGTTTCTTTGCTAGAATAAAATAATTCTTCTTACCTGCTCCAGCGGCCTGGGGAAAACGAGAACCGGGATGGAATAATTTGAAAGGACTATGGGGTAAGCGTGCGGACAAGTGGGACAAACTTGCATCGGCTTGGGGCAAACGGCAGGAAATTAGTCGAAGTTATTAATAAGCGCCCAGACGGGCGCAGATGGCAACAACCATGTATCTATACGCACCTGAGCCTAGTAGTTCCTAGTCATTCTCCAAACTCTACCATACCTATAATGAAACATGTTTGATAACACATAGATAAGAACAGGCAAAGTAGCGAATCTGCTTCTCCCATGCTCCATCCATTGTAGCAGGTATGCAAGGATCGTTGGTCGCAAGGATCAACGCGCAGTACGATTTTTGATCTCGTTATCGTCAAACCTCACCAACGTTCACGCTACTGGACACCTAGTAACGAAAAGGAAGTGTTATGCTAACAAAACACACTATTATGCACACCAGAAAGGCTAGTTGTATACTTCGCTTTAATCAATCAATCTCCCGGTGTTACAGTCAACCGTTTTTAACCTCGGCAATTAAACTGTTTGAAAATCAATGTATACATAACGTAAACTCGACTCTTCATGAAAGATGTTTTTAATAGATATCACATACAGTGACCGGAAAGTTCACTGGAACGTGCTCGGTATAATGTAATAAAGCTAAACCTAAACCATTGGTGACATTTCGGGTACATCCTTGTTAAGAACATGTTCGTAGCACCATCCCGGCTATTCCACTATTCTGCGGTTAGTTTTAGCAAATAGTCTTGCAAACAGACGTTTTATTTCTTTGCTTCTGTCACTGCTAACCTATTGCGCGCGTTTGCTTGTATTAGTTGTTTCGCCTCCAGTTAAATCCACCTGGCTGATCTTCCGGTAGCGCTACATAGTTTGGATCCTCCGCCACTTCGTCAAATAAAAGTTTGCTACAAGACAGAACGAGGAAGAAATAAATATCACATATACACAAGCAGTTTGCAGAGGCTAAATGTGGCTGAATTGTTAAGGGACGTACAGAATTCGTGGCGTTTTAAGAAGTTTCATGCCACCTGGTTGATTGGGCAGCACATCCTCGAGGAAGTAGTACGTATGTCCAACTACGATACCAATCAAATCGACCCAGATGGTATTCCCTATTAGCACGGAAAATCCTAGCAAGACCCATGGCAGGTAAGGTGCCTGGAAAAGAAAGATTAAATAGCAGTTGTGAGGAATTGAAATTGAACAGATTAAAAATTAGTGTAAGTGTGTGAATATACCTGAAAATTCAAAACACCAAAGAAGTTCATTCTGACGAATGGATTCCTTCGGGACCAGACGTACACCAGCATTATGGTAAAAGCTTGACCTAAGAAGAGTAAATTAACAAACAACGCGCAGATCTGTACACATCGTTAAGGAAACCAAGGAGGCACATACAAAGTCGCGTTTAGAAAATACAATTCTCCACTGAATATATTGAGGCACATTCAGCAGAATAATGGTTTGAAAAGGATACCACCAACACCGTCCCACCAAACAAAAACATAGTAACAAAATCCGAACTTCTCCCGCGGAACGAGTTTTCTTCTAGCATGCGGCAATACCTGCACAGTAAATAGAGAAAGAAAAAGTATATTAATATTAAAACATTCTATCCTGTTAATGAATCTCCCGGGTGACTGAAGTACTTACCGAAACGTGAATATCATATTAAACAAAAAGTTGAAACCAAAGGTACCGAAAAACAGAAACGTTGTGCAGATGCGCCATAGTTGATAATGTTCAAAGATGAGCTTTGGATTAAAGTATAACTGAAAGGGAGTAACGATGTCGAGGTGCTGAAATCGAAATGCAGAGAACGAATTAACAATCATTCCCATCTAGGAGGTGAAGATTTTTATCGACTAACTAGTACCTACCACGGATAGCGTTGTGATGATGCATGCCGTCGAATAGACGCGTGTTACTATCGGGATTTGGAGATATTCTTGTCGAATCGTTTGGTATGCCATTGTGCATCCTAAAAAGACAAAAAACAAGCATTCAAAGTAAACTAAAACAATGTTTGTGGCAAACAGTTTCGCATCAAACAAACGGAGATGGCTTTGTGTTGATGTGTTGTCAAATTCTTTATCATTGGCCGGGGCAAGGTTCCATCTACCGTGGTGCAGAACTGATCCTTCTTAAGCAAACGGAACCAACTCCGTAAAGCAAGCCAAATTTGCTTTATTTACCTCAACGGTGCGCTGGGGCCACCAATGGTTTTGCTGCTGGAAGAATGTGTAAACTAGACGTGTTACATGGATGGAGCAGTACGAATCAAAATAAGCCTACTGTGTGCTTTACTGGAATCATTTCTGTCGTGTACCAATCGAACGTACGGGACCGATGACGTTTATGTTTTGCTTGCGTTCCCCATACCACGGCACTCGTGATGGATGCGAACTGTCAAACGTGATGGTAACCGGGAAGAGCCGTTCCCAAGAAAGTGGTTATAAATATAATGCAAAAGGGGACACAAAAATGCACCCGTTTTTATCTGCTTTCAGCCAATTGCTAACAAATGAAATCGTTTCGTCCAGTCTTGGTTCCTTATTAATGTTATTAAGCTTTCAAAAAATGTATTATCAGTATCTTAATTTCTAAATTGCTTTCATACTATGCATCGATTTGCAAGTTAATTTATTGCAAAATTTAAGCAATATTCCAACTAAATTTAAAGCATTTAGTTGAGCATATTATGCTTACTTTTGTTTTTGGTATTCATATTAACTGATCGATGGATAGGGCAACTTATAATTTCTCTGTCTGCTTACGTGTCTTTCAAATTGTTCGAACATATTTGATCAACTGCCTAACGGTAAAATACCGTTACTGTTCTTTTACGTATCATCGAATCTCAATACAGCAGAAAACCATGTCAATCACCATGCTAACTAATAATCTTATGATAACCACAGTCACCTCTATGCTAAGCTCTTACGTTTATCAATAATAGTAGATACAAAGGTTTTACTTTTGTATTTCGAATGCATTACTACCATTACCACTAAGATACACGTACTTTACCGACGAAAGATCATTAGTAAGATGGAAATATTGAAAATTCGAACTTTATTCATCACCACTTGTCATTCCCGTATGCCAGAGGGGCTCAATAAATAATTACACACGTTTTACAGCACGGTTTTTTTAAAAAAGCAAGAACAAAAACAATAAACATAAAAGCTCTTAACGATAGCACAGTTTTGCCAATCACTCCTCGAACGTGAGCCGTCCCGGGCCGTGATTTTTCATGTACCGGCGGTATGCCTTGTACCGTGGATTGTCTGCCATTTGTTTCTTTTTCTCGTTCTCCTGCTCCACCTTCCAGCGTTCGAAGTTAGCCTTGATCCATAGTTGCTGCCGCAGAAACTGTTCAACGGTGTCGGACTCGATCGAATCGAACTGGACCGCCGTTAGTCGCATGTACTTGCGGATGAGATACAGCTGCTCTTCACGCCCGTACGGTTGCTTGAGCACGTTAAACTTCCAGATCCACCGAGCGGTCCAGCAGATGTAGCGACCGATCGTGTACGGTAACAGAAACAGCTGTATCCAGAGGATGTCTTTTATTTCGGGCTTTGCGTACGCACCTTGAATGTCCATATTGTTTTCGATCACTTTGCGAATCTGCTCGTCATGTTCCTTTTTCAGTTCCGCTTTGGATAGCTTTGTCCTGTGCTTTCCACCGTTGCCACCCGCTGCACCATTGCTCGCTGTTTGATTGATCATCTCCAGTGCCTTGTTGCGGTACTTAGGCAACGACATGAAATATTTGATTGCTGTATCGTACCGCTGCCATCGCGTTACGTACTGGATGCAAGAGATGATGCTTATCGTAACCACGATCACCAGCCGTACGTCAATCTTTGCCTTTCGGCGATAGTACCGGTAGAAGTGCGCATAGTACGCCTGCGGATTGTCCAGCATGTAATTGTAATCATTGCGTGATTCTTCATCCTTCAGCACTTCGTACGCGGTGGCAATCTTCTTGAACGATTCTTCGGCCACCTGCTTCTGCTCGGCACCATGATGCAGATCCGGGTGATACTTCCGGGCAAGCTGGCGGTACGATTTGGCAATTTCCTGCTTGGTGCTTTCGCGCGTAACGCCCAGCAGCTCGTAACAGTTGTCCTGGCCGCAGTAGAATTGGTCCAGATAGTGGCCATAACCGGTGGTAGCACAAAAACCCAGAATCAGAAAACACCAGCCCCAAATTCGCGCTGCCGTCGTCATCCTGTGTCCAAGCAAATCCCGGATTGTCGAAACATCACGGATTATTCATCCCGTTTCGTTGACAGCACAAATTGTAAACATAACTACATTTATACGAGCCAGTTTAATGCTTCAGTTCTTCAAGCAAATGAAGCAGCTGTTACACTTTTTCAAAATACAACCAAAACGGAATAAAAACTAATTAAAATGCTCAAACCATAATAATCTGAGAAGAAATATTTTTGCTTACATTTTTCTAGAAGTAATCTAAATAGTTTTATTATTTATTTCACGCAACTGCTAGCAGAATTAGATTGGATTTTTAGATGGTGTAAAAAGGCCATAACCGGTTACCTCAACCACTGAACTCAAGTTGATAGGTAATTGTTCACCCACTGCAAGGGCTAAATACCACCTTGCCGCGAGCCCTTTGTCAAAACGCGCACACCTTGAGGGTCGCTTAATGTGCATAATCCGTGCTGTTCGATTGTTCGTTACCTACCCTCAAAGGACCACGAATAAACGAAACCAAACTAAACAAGTTCAGCGACGCTTTCAGAAACAACGCGCCTAGAATTCCTCCTGCGGTACGTGCTGATATCGAAAGGCTACACATTCAAATAAAAACGACGCCGTTTGCTGCTATCAACCATTGCATCCAATATCGACGGATCAAACTTAGTGTTTAATTAGTTCTGTTTCAGTGTTTCGTGCTTTGTGTGTTTTTTTTTTATTTCATCTGGAGTCCTTTTCCACCATCTATCTAGTGGATTCCATTACGAAAGGCTATAAAAGCCATTTTTGTTTCGTTCATTTTGTGTACTGTGCCTGTTAATTGTGTACGAAGCCTAGCTTCATGATGAGTATGCCCGATGTTGTCGACGTTCGAAGTGAAATTAATAACGAGCATGTATTAAATGACTGCGACAACAATGACCAACTACTTGCGCACGACGTTAATGATGCTCTCGGTTCGCGAAAAGGCCAGTAAGTATGCTGGAAGGCTCTATTTTTTGTTTTTATCGCTTCTACTCCCTAAATTTGGTCTTATTTTTTGTCCTCATTTCCTGCATCCTTTGTACCAGAGAACTATTCGACCATCGCATAAAGGCACGGATGCCCGTCGAACGTTATGCGTCCGATTACAACATGAATCACAAACGGCGCGGATTGGCGTTGATTTTCAACCACGAAAACTTCGATGTGCCGCAGCTGAAGGCACGGGCGGGAACCAATGTGGACTGCGAAAATTTGACCGCCACGCTCAAGGGTCTCGACTTCGAGGTGCACGTGTACAAGGATTTGAAGCTACGCGATCTACAGAAGGAGGTCGAACGAGGTAAGCAGACACGAGCGTTACGGTAGCAAACTGCACTATCAAGCCAGCTGTTCAGCGGCAGCATAAACCAAACAAAGACTCGCACAAGGGCTCGCTCATGCCCATGCATGGCTGCATTCAGCATGAGTTGCCTTATATGAGCGCGTCTTGCGTTTCTGCTGGTGTCGGGTTTTTGTTGTTAAGGGCATGCGAATCATGTGCAACGCGGTTCCATATTGGATGACGCTTAGTAACGCTTTTTTTATATTTTCCTCTCATTTTGGTTCGGTTTGCAGTGTCGCAGATGGATCACAGCGATGCCGACTGCATACTGGTGACGATCTTATCACACGGTGAACTCGGCTACCTTTACGCAAAGGACTGCCAGTACAAGCTGGATGTCGTTTGGTCCTACTTCACGGCCAACCACTGTCCGACTTTGGCGGGGAAACCAAAGCTGTTTTTCATCCAAGCCTGCCAGGGCGACCAGCTGGACGGTGGTGTACTGCTCGCGTCCAAGGATCGCACCGAAACGGACAGTTCGTCCTCGATGACGTTCAAAATACCGACGCACGCGGACTTCCTGATCGCGTACTCGACCATACCTGGGTTTTACTCGTGGCGTAACACACAGAAGGGTTCGTGGTTCATGCAGTCGCTCTGTCACGAACTGAGCCAACACGGACGAAAGTACGATCTGCTAACGTTGCTCACATTCGTAACGCAGCGCGTTGCGTACGATTTTGAGTCGAACACGCCGGACATTCCGATGATGCATCAGCAGAAGCAGATCCCGTGCACGACTACGATGCTGACCCGTTTGCTGCGCTTCGGCGAGAAGAAATCATTTTAAGGTGGTGTGATATAGACATTCCCCCTTATCAGCAATTATTGGAGACGAGATGGAGACGATTAGCAAAACGAAGATACTTCGAAGAATCTTTGATTTTATGATTTTTCTTACATTCTATTAAATTTCCTGTATCTTTTTTTTTCTCTCGCAAGTATTAGATGTACCATTCCTCTTGCCCCTCTCGATTACAAAAGCAGGTTCAGGCATGCGAGAAATTGCGAAATGCCTTCGAATCGTTATTCGAATAATAATTTTTTAAATAAGATTATAAACGAATCATTTAGGTGCCCCAATACTCGATGCATCGCATCTCATCTCGGGATGTTGCCATTTCCCTTTTACTTTAAGTGATTTTTCTTTAAGTTTACCCATTTACGCTACCAATGGCCTTTGCAAACCAAATTAACGAAATCCAAAACGAGAAAACAACAACAAAAAGGATAGATTTCATGCACAAAATACTATTTACGATATTTTTTTAATTCCTCTCCAGTAGTCAAATATGAGGCAAATTTGAGGCTTCGTGTAACGCGTCTAGCCGCGGGGAACTTAATCATGTAAAGTTAAAAAATTCTTTTCAAAGGACTGTTTGGACCCTACTTCGTTAGCTTATAAGTTGAAACAAAAAACACGAAATGGAATAAAATCGTTCGGAAAAAAGGCGCGATGTGATAATTGATCGGTCGTATATTTGAAAAAACCATTTGATAACCCATTATCCTCTGCCAGCAAAACAAGCAACAAATAAAAAAAAAAGATATTTCACGTATGCGAAGCAATGCGCTACAACAAATGTATCAGCAGGAATGGTGAAAGTAGGGAGAAGGTGAAGAAAAAAAAATGAAAAGACTCTTATGATTGAATTAGGCCGGTGTAATAAAGGACACTGAAATTGATTACGAAAGGTGATAAAGACACAAAATACACACGCAAAAAACATATTTACGCATATTTACACCATTAGCTAGGTTAGGCGCGCAACCACTTAATGAGACGGACACGTGACAACAACAAAAAAACAGAATTCGTACGCGATGTACAAGGAATCAAACTGATGCTCTTACCTCATTTATGTGTCTCCCTATCTATTTAAGGAAATGCTGGGTAGTAATAAATTGTAGCTGTGCAACATTTTACTCCGCCCCCGGGTAGTATTGTTTTCTTTGAGTGTTGAACGATTAAACAAAAAAAAATTAACCGCGAAATGTGGTTTTTTGGGGAGGAAAAATAATATCTCAAAAGATAAATATTTTAACCAACAAAACCACAAAAGTAAACTAAATAACAAATCTTATCACATATCTAGCATACATATCATTAGCCCCAATTCGTGAGGTGAAAATAACGGATGGATAAGAAAAGTCAAACAAAACTTCAATCTCATTAAAATCGATTAATTTTTTTTTGTTCGCTGGGTAATATGTGTCTGGGTGTCGTAACCAGGTTCCCCAGCCGTACCGATGGCAACATAAAAACGGTTGTCGCGTCTTTTAAGGTCATATGAATGTGACCGTCTCGTCCGTCAGCCTGTTGTCCAACGCCCGCAATCAAATATTGATCAACCATGTCTGGACGCATATTGCTCGCTATTATGTTGCGTGGAGGTGGGGTAATGGAACGAAAAACAAAGACAACATGCTGCAAATGTATTCGCCACAGTGAAGAAATCTGGCTCATTTTGATTATTTTTTCCATCTCAAATAAGTGGTCCTATTTAAAGGAATAAAACCTCCTCTTATTTGCGAAAGTAACGCAACACATACACATTGAAACACAGTACATTTTTCGTAACATGTGAAGTGTGTTCTGTGTGAGCTATGGAGAGTTGTTTTTTGTTTGTTTGTTTGTTTATTTTATCAATATCAGAGCAATGCATATTTTGAGAGTTTTTTTTCGTATGATTCGACGGTTCGGCCTTCGGGCACGTCGCTGCCTAAAATACAACACAGCAAACACACACACTTCTCCACCGTTCATCTCGTGAGATCAACATCCGGCACAGGACCTTCCTTCATTTCAGCGCTTCCCTGTGGAAGCTAACCATCGCCCGTACCTTGGCAAGACTATTTTAAGGGGGTTTCGACACTATTATTCCGCTACGGTGTAATAAATTAGTCAAGCAAGCCAGAGTACGGGACGTTCGGAACTGAATCAGGCGGAAGAGAAGAAAGGCATCGTACCTTTCCTTTCCCTTCCGTTGTCTGTTCTCCCGTCGGTCCGGTAGCGTGATGCAAACGTGGAGTCCGCGTCGCTAGTGGAGCCTGTTTTGCTCTTAGGTAATCATCCGTGGTGAGTGCAGCTCGGACACGTTCTCGATCGGTGGATAGTGTGTGGAAGACGGCGGTCCCCAGTCGTGTAATCCACCCGAGTTCGCTAAACGGTGCGTTAAGCGGTGCGCTATACTAAACCCGCCACTGCCTTCCAGTTGCGTCAGCACGATGATCACCTGTGAAAGTGAAGGAAAACCATATTCAGTCGGTTGCGGCTTGAGGAGAACACGGAGAGCAGCGTCATCTTACCTGCCGTTGCAATGGTGGCACGGAATCAACCGTCTTGAGCTCGCCTCGCGTTGACACAACGTTGTAGCTCTCCTGGCAATCACATTTCACGTGAATCCACTTGTTTTCGTGCCGATTCTCGACCATCACAACCAGACCAGCCCATCCCTTTGCGAAAGGGAGATTGGGTGTGAGGATAAATGTGAGCAATTTTTAATTTTTTTCATGGGGAATGCTTTACCTTGGTTAAATAGTACGCCGTCATGCCTTCACGGCCCTCGTGCCGTTGTCCCTTCGCCAGTGTAAGGTTAATGATTGCATCGGCAAGCAGAAACGGGGGCGGTGTGATTTGCTCCACCAGCAAACGTTTGGAGCTGTGTATGGCCAGCACACACTGCGGATATTGCATAAAGTCATCAATTCCCGTGTGCCAGTGGTTGAAGGCAAGACAAACCAGCATGTACAGGTCCGTTTCAAGCATCTTGTGGCAGCCAACGAAACCACGCACCTACGACGCGGCGAAGGAGAGAGAGAGCGAGAGCAGAAAGAAAGGCGATAAAATTCGTCCATTTTGGGTACGCCTGGCGCCAGGTGAACCTTCATTACCTGCCGTTTGCTGTGCTCGACTAATCGGCCCACCTCCGGATTGGCGGGATTACGCGTCCGGAACAGCACCACACAAAGGTCCAGCTGTGAGCGTTGTGATTTTTCCGAATTTCTATCAAAGAAAGCGTGGGGATACAGTTTTAAAGCGAACAATCGCAATATTTTCGGTTCCACTACGGGGTGTACCATACCTTTGCCCTTCCTGGAATAGGGTAAACTCGGCCTCAGTCGGTTCGAGCACCGTTATTAACACGCACGATAAAGCTCTGAGCGGTTGCAGCGTGCCAAACAACCGTACCTCGTTCCATTCCGAGCGCACCTTACATATATCGATGCAGTCAAAGTATCTAAAAGCAGAGAGAACAACAAAAACAAGGTTTATTGATAGAGGTGTGCCTTAAAGAATCAGAACCGTATACGGTTCGTTCAGTTCATTGCAAAGAACGAACGACCTACGTTCATTTGATCACGAACAGTTCTTCAGTTCATAGCAGGACGTACATTCATTGAATGTCTCCTCGAATTTATGAACGCCATATTCTACTAGGTCGTTCTTCAGTTCACAGTAGGCCGCTCAATGAATGAACGACCTACCCGTTGAATTAAAGAACGATCGTGGTTCATCCACGTTCATCGAATTGAAAGAACTGATTCGCTCACGTTCACCGAATAGCCCAAGCCTAGTTTATTCTGCAACAGTGTTTTATTCCTACGAGCTTCTTCCTTACCTCAGTACATCTTCGAACGAGATCCAAAACACACCTTCCGAACCGCCGTGCGGCATCAAACTATCGCGCAACTCATCCGTCCACAGTTCGGAATCATCTGACCAGTCGCCTACGATATAAAATAATCAATTGTATATTAACCTTGATATAATGATACATGTTTTTAATGCGGGTGGGAAATTTACAAAAAAGTGTTTAAACAAGAAAGAAATAATCAAATTTCAAGTAGGAAATGCAAGTGGACACTGTGGCATTAAAAAAAGAGTTACATTTTGCGGGAAACAATTATACATACTAAAAGAATAATAGTTTAATATAGAGAAGTGTGATGAGTGAGAAGGAAAGGTATATTTTTTTCTGTAAATGTACAAAAAAAAGTTTGAAGCAATTTTCAACACATTTACGAATAACGCTCAATACAACATCAAACAAATAAAGCGCGTGTGACAGTAAAAATATATACTAAAAAAGTGCAAATAATAGAACAGTAAAAAGATGAACTAAGCTACATCAAAAGGGCACGTTTACGCGGTGCACTTGGTGCGTTTACAGGTAAGTAGTGGGTGGGTATATGGGTATGTACCTTGCCAGGAAAAGTGTCCCCATGGATTGCGCAGTTTCAACAGTCTATGTCCTTTAATATCACGCACATCCAGCACGGAGTAGGCGTGCCGCGGCCGCAGTCCCTTTCTCTGATATTCATCCTCATCCACCTTCATGTTACCGCCACCACAACTCGCCCCCATCAGAAACTTAACTAACCTGGAGCTTAGCAACTGGGCCCATATCAGATCACGATCCAGATCGTCCTCGCTCGGCAGTGGCAGTGAGCTGGCCTGCAGTGGAATGCTTTCGCACGGTGCACCGGTTAGCGTGGCCAAACCTTCGATCGCCCGGCCGGACACGAGTGCTTCGTAGCAGCCGTGTATTTTCGCGACCGCCTTCTCGATCAGTGGCACCCAGAGCTGTTTTCGCTTGGCCTGGGAGTACACGAGATGGCCCCGTTTGTCGCACGGTAGCAAATCGTCGACCAGCACGGTCGTCCACCGGCCATCCTTGCACAGTTTCACCTGGTACGCACCCTGCGGACAGATTTCCTTCGTCAGCAGCACCTCCTTTACGAGATCTTCACGCTCGGCAAGGACGGCGAGCGCACTCAGCAGCCAACAGTTCCCCAGCACACCCTGACAGATGTCCGATGGTAATGGTGTGCGAAAGACGGCCCACGGTGGCGTTGACTGGTTGCCACCTTCGCAGAGAATTTCATGCGGTCGTCTCCATTGCGCAACCGGGTTGCACTCGATGTTGGACGAAGGCTGGTAGTAAAGACTTTTCGTTGCCGGTGGAAACGAATCGTCCACAAACGCTTGCCCATTCTCGACGCAGTACTCGATGATGCTTTTCCAGCGATTTAGCGCTTCGAGATCATCCAGCTGGCGTTGGTTCTCTTCCAGTCGGTTGTTTTTCTGCAGCTGCTGCTGCTGTTGCCAGACCAGGCAGCCCGTATCGATGTGCCGATGGCTGGAGCAGATATCGCACACGACACAGGCGAGCGAATTTTCGTACGTACAAGCGGGACACTGCCACGTGCGCTTCGGCATCGATACCTGCATCGAGGGAACGATCGATTTCATCGTCACGCACGATTGGGGCGTTGTTGGTGGCTGCTGTTGCTGCTGCTGTTGCGGTTGCTGCTGCTGCTGCTGCTGCTGCTGTTGCTGCTGTAACTGTTTCGGTATTGCACCCGAATCAACCGGTGTACTACCGTGCCCACCGAGGGCCGAACTCGACCGGCTACTGTTCGACGGTTCATCACACTGTCCCAGTATCAACCGGTTTGTCGCAAGCGATTCATTTACCAGCACACCGGCCCCCTTCACCGACGGGCGCAACGATTTACAAGCGCTGCAGTCCGGTTGCATGATCGAATTTTTGAGCGTACATTTGTGGCACGTCCAAAATTCGCCCTTCTTCAGCGTCATCTCCTCGACGTTACAAATGCTGCGCAGCTTCGAACCACCGCAGGCAATGCACGCGAGTGCTGTGCTAGTGTTCACTAGCGTGCATTTCCGGCACGACCATTCCTTTTCGTCTGTCGCTTTAGATGCTTTACAGCGGGAATAGTGTGTGAAACAGGCAATCAAAAAAAAAATAAAATAAAAGAAACAGAGTGTGTGCATTAGTAATCGGAAAGTGAAAAAAAAGTAATAACATTTACAGCGCTTACATTTTGTGCACCACTCATCATCTAGATCCTGTTCAAAACTCGCTATCGGAACTTTAACGATCGCAGGAATATTATCTAGCTCTAGTATCGTGGAATTCTGATGAGTGCTATATTCATCCATAACGGAAAAAATATCATGATCACCGGCGTGATAATTAACTGCAAGTAGAGAAAAAAATGTTCGCCTTAGTTCGCATAAGTGCTGTGGGAGGCATTGACAAATGTTTCCCATGTTTACCTTTATCAAAATTGTTTTTATAGTTAGATAGTTGCTTATTATATTTGCATTTAGCGGCAATCTTCTCACTGCTCGCGCTAGTATTATTGAACGTTTCATCCTCTTTCTCTGCTTTCCTGAAAAAAAAAATAAGGAAAAAAACTGTTGTAAAATGAAATTTAAAAAAAAAATTTTAAATTTTTGCTTTACCCATTTTTACAGCTCATCGGTGTCGGAAGGTTCGCATAATCATCACGTAGCGTTTCCTTCGTATGTAATTGCTGATTGATGCTAGTGATCGGTGAATTATTATTTACAGCATCGCTCGTTATTTTGTTAATGTTCTTTCGTTTCGCTTCCTTGTTGATAACCGCATAGATTGGTTCCAGCGCACCCGTTGATTGGGTTGGATACTTTTTGCCTAAAACGAAACGAAATTCGCTGAGTTTGAACATATCTGTGCTGAGAGAACGAAGCAAAACCTACCCGTTTGACTATGTCCCTTGGGTTTACTGTTTTCCTTGAGCCGCACATTGATCGTGGTGTTATCTATGAATCGGGACGTGGTCGATGGTACCACGATCAAACCGCCCGTGCGCTTCGTAATTGTCGTAATGCCACCGAACGTGCCCTGTCCCCGGTAGTCGGACGATTCCTTCGGGCAGCGGGCAGGTTTCGTACCGCGACAGCAGCAACAGCACGCCTGCGACGATTCACCCTCGTAGCTAAACTGATTGTAGATGCAAAACCTGCACCGGGCCGATCCGACGTGTTCCATGCTGCGGGAGGTTTTAAGGCGACACGAAGCGTACGGCACCGTACCACCGCACTCGGTGCTGCCGTGCTCGTTATTTCTGCAAGTAAGCGACGTCAGTGACTTCTTGATCGTGTCTTTGTATACGGGCGCGATCACGCTCAGTGCTTCACAGTTAATGCAGTGCCAGGAAACGCTACGATTGTACACGCGGCATCGGTGGCAATTCCATTTGCGGTTGATGCTCGGCTGCGACAGGTACCGTTTCCGGTTCCAGCAGCAACGGGGATCCGGCACCGGATGCACAAACGAACGTTCGACCTTTTTCCGGTTAATGTTTTTGTGTGCGAGCGCTAGGCTGTCTATCACGCGAAATAAGCAATCGTTCGAAACTAGCTTTCTGCAAAAATAGGCGATTAGAGAAAGGAGAGAGAAAGTGACGGTGAGTGAAGGGATAAACCAAACAAAAAAAAAAGGTGGACAAACAACGTGAAGATGTAAGGTTCTGGTGCCCTGCAGCTGGAGGGTGTGGAGCAAAACGGTTCGTTCCGGGGTTTTTTTCTGTGCTGGTTCTTAAGGAACGTGTATCTTTTTTCCCCTTCTCTCGCTCTAGATGTTCTGTGTGCCAAGACAGGCAGTGCAAAAAAACACAAAGGCTGCAACTGTCCCTTTGTAACTGGCTGGTACCTATTAGCGTACCTATTCACATCCTTCATACGAACGCACGATGACGAAACGGGAATGCTGCCGTCGTTGCTGGCGTGTAGCTGATGGTGGATAAGGTCGACGTTCCTATTTGCTTTGCGAAACGTTCGACACCTAAGGCATCGTACGCTTTCCGTTGGGTTTAGGTAGTTGCATTTCATACAATACCACTGGAGCACCGATGCTATCGTACCCATTTTGACACATTTTACGTACTGTGCATTTTGTCCCCACTCGGCTAGAAACCCCCTTATCGTGCCATAGATATTTGCCCCGTTTTTTTGTTCGCTTCAATCAATTCTGTTTTTGTTTCACGCACGGTATCGATTCATGGTTTTGTGAAGAAAATCTAGCCTGTCAGATGGCTGACACTTCCAGACGGGAAGGAAAAAGTTTTAGCCATATAGAGCACAGCCTCAGCTGACGTATTGCTGTAGCTTGCGTTTTGTTGTAGGGTTATTTTGACAGCTAGCTGGATGTTGGATATTTTTTGAGCAAGTGCACATATTTAAATTTAAGTTGTTTCATTTAACATTTAAATGTTAACAAAGGCAAGAATTTAGAGTTTTTACTTCAATATGGAATGTTTATTTATGCACAGCAATACATATTATTCGGTCAAAATAAAGAATTGTTTTCAAAACACATATGAACAAAACGGTTAATGAAAAGATTGAGAAGACAGAACACGACAAGGATAAAGGCATGCAACAGAGAGTTGGACAAAGAATTGTGAGCAGAATAAAGTAAGGAAGAGTTAAAATAGAAATTATAAAAAAACAACGGTAACAGGAGCGCCGCAGTTTATTCCAACATTACAGAGGACGCGGGAAAGAGCATGCAACTAAAGGAGAAAAGTAGACAAGGAGCATCTGTTGAACTGATAAGAAGTAACATGATTCAGGCAGTCTCACAGCCAATGGCGAAGTTATTGCGATAAGGTGACCAAGGAAGAAAATCAATTTCTGAATCAAGCAAAGCTTTGAAAACCAAACCCCTGATGAATTTCAAACTACAGATCGTGTCGAATGAAACATCATTCCAGTTCACCCTCTCACGAATCAGCTTATTGCAAATCAATCTTACCAAATAGTCTTCATACGTATAACAAAAAGATTAACAAACTCTCGCTCGTATTACTACGGGTTGTGGATGAAACTGAGATTCATTTAAAGAGATAACGAAACGAGAGTAGAATCTTCATGGTGATGTGATGTTTTGAAAAACACCACCGTAGTAAAATAGAAATATAAGCCACCTATAGAACGAGTACTGCTTAGGACGAGTGGACTTAACGACCACTGAAGTTATGTCGGCCATTTCTTATTTTGGCATGCTACGGATGGACGGTCGGGATGGGATTCGATACCCGTTCTTGCCGTGTGAAACCGGCGTCCTTTATTAAATAGACCACCAAGGCGCCCCTAGTTAGTTAAAATAAATTTCAACCAGAATTCTGGAATATCTTCGATTCGCTATGATATTACACTGCCACGTGAACATAAGTATGGAAAAGGCACATTTTACTTAAGTAAAAATTCATATATTTAAAATAGTTTGAAAAAATGAACCAAGCATTCTTAGAAAATAATGAGTAACTTCTTTACAATCTCTGAAATTGCTTCTACGATGCAAATGCTCATATTCAATCCTGCTTAGTTGTAGTATTTCCTTCGTTTCTGCCATTTCTTCTACACTTAGAGAACATGCACTTACAGCTAATAATCTATACAAAAAAAATCGATTATATCTACTCTTTTTTGTTGTTGCAATTAACAAACAGCTCAACAAAGCACATTAGCCAGACTAATAGGTCGGTAATTTACAATAATGGGTAATTCAAGTCACAAATTGCCAGCCTGCCACTTGGCAATGGCAGACCACAAAAACCGATAACGAATATCGGTGGATACAAAACAGGAGAAAACTTATAAACTAACACATTAAAAAAACGAATCTTCGTCTCGATGTTGAAAAGCTAAATTTTGTTTTGTAATTGCAACGAAGTATGTTTAGTGGTTTGTTTGCTTCTTATCAGTTAACCAGTTGCGTAATTTAGTCTCCAAAAGATGAACCAAATATGTTTAAAATCCCTACAACTCCCTGAACTCCCCTCCTTTCAACCGAAGACGCTAATTCTTAACTGTAAATCATGCAACGATGAAATGCATGAAAGTGGAGCATATTAAGTGTTAAACGGTGTGTTTCAGCAGCCACCTAGCAACGTTCTAGTTAATGCTTTGCCCATAGTTTGTTTGCAGATACTGCTTGAAGTCTACCCTGTACACACTGTCCGAGGATTTGTCCTCGGTAACCTGCGGATCGACCTGGTGCACTATTTCCCACTTCCAGAGCAAACGCGAATGAAACGTTTCCTCAAACATTGCCATCGTTTCCGCTTCATAGTTTTCGAACTGTTCCGGATACTGGGAAAGCTTAGTTTTCACATGATAGTAGTAAAACATGTGCCGTTTGGTAGAGAGTGATTTAAGATAGTCCGGTTTAATTTCCTTCAGAAACAGCAACCCGTACGGCACGTAGAATCGGTCGGCATCGATCACGTTCCGGAGCCGATAGCCCAAACGTGGCTGTCCCGATTTCAGCTTGTACGTTTCCAACGATTTGAAAAATGTGTTTTCGATGTCGCACAAATCGTACAGCTTCTTCGCCCGTATCTGCACCGTCACGGCACTCCCGTTCGTGCAGTCCGAATTGATACCCTTCAGCGGTTTGTTGAGCGCTTTGGCAAACTGCTGACAGCGTGCCATTCGCTGCCGGAGTGGCAGCTTGCGAATGTTTTCCCCACCGAGCAACAGTCCGTCAATGATGTGCAGCGTGTTGATGACGATTTGTGATTTGCCCTCTCCCTGGAGTTCGCGCACGATCTCACCGTATATGATCGTACCGTGCGGCAGCTCAATCGCCACCTCCGTCATCGGTATCCAGCTGCACTGTTTCGGATCGAACTTGTACACCTCCTTGCCACCCTTGCCGAGCAGTATCGTGCGTATGTTTTTACCATTGTTTTCCGTGTTACCGATCGGCACAAAGCACCAATCGTACGCGGACGGGAAGGACATTTTCAGATCCGGGTTTTGTAACTTCTTCTCCACCTGGCACACCTCCTTGGTAAGATTGTTCCACTCCTTGTACAGCTTCGCCACATACTGATCCGGATCACCCTTGTTGGCGAACTTGCGGATCCCATCGGGCAACTTCCAGAGCCCGAGACACTTTTGCTTCACCTCCATCTGGCGTGTTTCGGCGAGGTCACGATTTTTACAGTATGCTGCAATCTTTAGCAAAGCCGTAATCTGGTTTGCACCGATTGTGTTGTTGCTGGTGCAGATATACTCGAAAAATGTGCTATCCTCGTGCAGCACCTCTTCCGACACCAGCTCGAGCGTGTCGATGTTTTTCTTGCTATTGTTAAACATCTGCTTGTTTACGTCCTCCAGATGGCGCTGTATGAGATCGGTTTTTGGCAGCTTCCACTTGCACACGAGATAACGTTCCGAGTTGGCCGGTCGGCTGCTGTTTGGTTTGCAGATCGAAATCTCCCGGAAGCACCGATACGCGAGATATACCAACCCGATACTGAACGGTGTGAAAAGATCGAACACCTTCATCACAAAGTGTCCTTCCGGGCGCACGATCGCTAGCGCTACGATCATCTGGCAAAGGTAGAGCTGTTTCGATAGGATCTCTTGCTGGTTTTCCTGTCCCTCGACGGAAAAACCACCGTCCGCCATCATCAGATGGACGCCCGTTTCCGTTTGTGTCATTACGTACTCGGAAAATCCCTCTATATTGGCCGGATCGAAAATGTTACCGTCCTCCTTCGGTCCGTAGTACGCATCGAACGTTTCCGGCGAGCCAGCGGTAAAATCGTCCAGCCGAAAGTCACACGCACCCTTCAGCGTAAAACCAAACCCTTTCGCGTGCCAACCGTTACGCCACAGCACATACTCGGAGAAACCGCCCGGACCGGCACACACGTCCGCAAAGTAAAACAGATCGTTTTCCTTCACCAACGGTTTACCGCCCTGATCGACCGGTTTGGTAAGCATAAAATCAAACATCGAATCCATGTTGGCCATCTTGACCGCGGCACGATTGATAAAGATGTTGCTTTTAATCAGCTCGAACGGGTTGGATTTCGAGCGCGCCTTGCGCATATCGTCCGCACCGAGATTATCGAACACCGACTTACTCGCTAGAATCTGCAGCAGTATCTCCCGGTCGCAGTATTTGTGCTCGTCGTTGATTAGCAGCTTGCGCGGACCAACCTTTATCCATGCGTCCAGCTGTTCCCGCGTGATGCCCGGATCGTCTGCTTCGGCATTTGCGTTCTTCAGCCATGTACAAACTTCCGGAATTTGTAATACCTCCGCTGTACCATCCCACTGCTCGGCGGCCGTATTTAATTCGTTCAGCTTCATACCTATAATATTAAACATTACAAACTGATCGCATTGAACCGATATGTTTACGTGTACACTTACCTAAACCGCTTCGCCCCTTCTGCGAGGATGTTTCAATCAGATCCACCCGGCCCTGGCCCGTCTTTCCCAAACCGGTTCCGGCTTTATAACCCATTTGTTGCATGATGCGAACCGATTTCTCTGAAAAGTTTGCGAACGAACCGGCTTCCGCGCCCGTTTCATGGAGCTTTTTGCTCTCCGGCTGGTCCACATCATGCTCGTTGGTGTGCCTTCGTTTCCCTTTTTTGTGTGCACTATCAGCCAACAGTTCCTCTTCCTCGGACGAATTAGCGGACATTATGGAGTTATTCATCCTGAAAACAAATGAAATCTTTTAGCTTAAAGTGCTCATTTCGATCTCTGGCCTACAATTAAAACTACCATACGAACTTTTATTTTTCTTTTTGTTAGCTACTGCACGAATTGATGAAGATGCTTCCAACGAAATGGTATTGCTGCTAATAGGTTGGTTGATTATTTAGCTCACAGAACGATTAGTCCTCTGGCTGAATTCGTCGCTTTTCCCAGCTAGTGTTTATTGATTGTTGCGAGTAGGTTTATATTTGAACAAACGTAGACCTAAAGCTTCACGACACTTTATGGATGAGACCAGAGACCGTTCAGATAAGGGCGAAAGCGTAAGAAAGCGGTAGAAACAATGCAGCACTGTAAGCATATGCCTCAATGCTTTGGCGCACCAGATCAACCGCTACACTTGTACTTATCTATCATAGCATCTACACACTTGTACAGCCGGACTAGCCCCGGGCAGCGAAAACCTCCGCGTAGCGATCCGAGTACGATCGCAAGCCACTGTATATAACAAACACTGAACAAATCGTATCAACACATGAGCCTGGCATGAGTCAAGAACCGTGCTTGGCTATCTTGTAGCACGATGGCCAAAAGCGCGACCAATGTCTTCAAAGTTAATAGACTAAGGTATAAGCAAAAAGCAGTATTCATCAAAGTAGATAAATACGAGGTAGACCAGAGCACCTATGGAGCGGTTTTCAGCCTGAAAAAGATGTTGTTGCGGTTCTACTTCGACTACGAGTTTCCTATACTAATCATGATACGTCCATAATACAGTTTATTTGATAACCCATTTGAAGTTTCTATTCCGTATCTCCTAACAAAAAAGTATCAAATCGATGTTCGTTATGATTTGGTGCACTCGTTGGCTCTACCAAACATGCTGTTCCGACCAGTGGGATTCGATTCCAATGGACACGCACTCGATTCTGTGAAAAGTTGTGTATAATCCTATCTATTAACCACTTAAATAGTAATCCATTTTAGTAATCGTGTAATTATTCACTTTTTTCTACTCAAGTCTGGTTATAATGTGTACAAAAAAAACTATGTAACGGGTTTGTTTACATCGTTCATGTAACTGTCAAAACTGCATCCAAGACAAGGTGTATGTATACTGAGATGTAACATACTTGTGCGACTTGACGTTACGTAGCGTGACATATGGGTACCAATGTTATTATGAAGTGAAATTAAAAAATTACTGATTGCTTTGTAAAAAATATGTTTATTTAAGAAAACAAGTAAGATATTTGTTATCAAAACGTGCTGTGTGTAAACTCTACTATAAACCATATTTATTTCTCTATCTGTTTTAATTTCTTGTAATCGCTGCCACAAGTATTGCATGCTGCATCGTAAACACGTGGTAGCAGTTCCCCCAAAAAAATGTCATTCGCCAAAGTGCGTGTGTGTGTTTGTGAGCTGTTGCCCTCTATATGTGAAGAGAGGAAAGAGGGACATATTAGAAATAGAAGAAGGATCTGAGAAAGTTTTGTCATTGATGCTGTGGCTTTAGCTGCAGCTAAAGAAAAGCAATCATTTATCAGATAGCATAGATTGCCCAATGTGTTACCGATCGCGTATTTTGGCTTACTGAATCAATCGCCTTCACCGTTTGTTTGTTTGCAGCCAGTGCGTTCATTCACATGGTTCGACGCTTTACCTAGGGGCTAACATCAACACGATGGATGAGGAGGAAAATCCGTTTCTATCCGGATTTCTGACCGTCAAGTCGCAGAGTGGATTTTCGTGGCGGGTCACGAAAAAGGTAGGATAAGAGAAAAATAAAACACTATCCCGAATGCACACACTTGTGGTTGGTAATTTAGGGTTTGAAGTGTTTGGTGTTTGAAGGTATTTTTATTTCTTAGTAACAGTAAGTTTTATTCTCTGTTTCCTACAAGTTTAGAGAAAATGCTTAGAAGCATAACTTAACAGTTTTCCCTTGTAAATTGCTAACGCACTTCTTTCTTCTTGCTGTCGCCGCTCAACAGGTGAAATACTGTCAACTGTTCAAAGCAAGTCGCCACGGTATCGAGAGGCTTGAGATCAGTGACGCGGAAAACGACAAAACCAGACGGATCGTGACGCTGGAAAATTGTGTGAAAATAGTCCTAGATCAACCACCACAGAACACAATCAACATCGTGTCAAAGACGGGTCAGATACAGCTGTACTCGCCGGACGAATCGCTCGCCCGCCAATGGACGAACGCACTGCAGATCGTAGCATTCAAAGACAAATCCAATCAAACGCCACCACCACCGCGGCTAAACACGATCGAGGAGGACAACGATTTGTACTGCTCATCGTACAGCGAAGGTATATACACGGTCACACTCATACCGACCGATGCCTCAATCAAGAACGGAATCGAACCGAAGATGTACACGCTCGAGCTCGGCCAGATGGATATGCGGCTCAAGTGTTACGAGGACGAGAGCGTAACGGTGGCGCTCTGGCCGTATCGTTACATAAGGAAGTACGGTTACCGGGAGGGTAAGTTTACGTTCGAGGCGGGACGAAAGTGTAACACCGGGGAAGGTACATTCAAGCTAGACAATGCCAGCCCGCAAGACATCTTTCGCTGCATGGTGACGAAGATGAAATCGATGAAGAAGATCATTTCCTCCACGTCCGAGCATGAAACGCAAGCGCTCAGCAGTCAGCTGTGCGCTGCCCTTGCGATGGAACCAGGCTCGAGGAGTCCACTGCCCGGTGTTCACTGTGACGAAAATATGGCCGCCCATCTGTCGTCGATTGAACTGCTGCACGATATGGCACCGAGCACGATGGTTGCAATATCGCAGCTTAAAAACATTCCAACGAAACCACCACGCAAACAGGGCATTTCCACCGGGAACGTTCTACCAGCCGGTGGTGGGTCCGATCCCGATCCAAAGCATTCCAACGTTTCAACGGTATTTATCAAAAACAATGGACATAATATGCAGTGCACTAGCCAGCCGACCTCAAACCAAACAATACTGATACGCAACGTCACACCGAACCTGGACGATGTGCTCGGCGAATCCAAAGCGAAGGAGCTAGACTACGAGTGCGTGAAGGACATTACGGACGCGTGGAAACTGTACGGACTGAACGATGTGAAGCACACGGAAGCGGTGGCAGAAAGTGGTTCCTGTCCATCGGTACCACCGAACGTTAGTCACGAGCACGTACGTTTGGAGTACGATCGGTTGGATTTTTTCCGCACCTCAACGCGAAACACCTCATCCGACTATAAAACGGTGGTACCGATCCGGGTGTCCGGTGAACTAGCATCGCCACCCGGCCAGCATCTTTCGGTACAATCGTCGGATGATTATGAAATTATTGGTGAACCTTCACCACCACCACCACCATCATCGATACCGGTAGCGAATGGTCCACCGGGACTGGTTGGGTACAATTTAACCGGTGGCATTGCACCGTTGCGTAGAAGCAACCAGGACGAAGGATTCGAGTATTCAGTATTCAGCGCTGATCATCACCAGGAGGACCAGCAGCAGCTGCAGCAGCAGCAGCACCATCAGCAACAGCAACGTAACATAACTGCTACCATTAACTATGCCACGATTAGCAAACCGAAACGGGTTTAAGCCGAAGGGGTCGACAAATTGTTTGTTTATTTTATTTCCATATAAGTGACATCCCCCCCCTCAATTGACCCCAAAAAAGAACTACCGTCTCGTATGGCTAGCCCTTTATCCTAGATGGCTGATTTACGTATTATGTACTTTCTAGTAAGATTTTACGGAAAATGTGATAATGTTTGTTTGTTTTTTTTTGGTTTAAAAAACGAAAATTCGCAACACACGTCGTTCGATGGAAAAAGATTTTGTTTTTTTTTCTGTTATTCCATCACACAATGCAAACACACTCTCCCACCCAGATACACACATACACACACGCGTACACAAACAAACACAAGTGCGTTTTTTGTTTGAAAATTTGCGATACCGCGATCGTGGGAAGGATAGGGGAAAAAACAGCAAATTAATATGTGAAGCAATACCACGGCAAACAAGTAGTGGAGAAGGATCTTTTTCGTTTCTTAGTATAGTATACCATTTTAGTAAGGTAGCAGTATGACAAAAAAAGATTTCGAACCACAGAGAGGAAGCATCGGGAATGTTAAGAGAGAGAAAAAAAAACAATCAGTAAAACACTAAAACGCACATAAAAGTTAACCGTCGCGCGTTCAAATATGAAAAAAAAACATCACCCAAGTGCCTAAACGAATACAGTTAACTATTTACCTATGCATACGTTCTGTGTCCATACATAGGAAGTTTTTTTTTTTACGATAAGGAAAATGTTTGCAAAACGTGTGCAAAAAACTACGTGTGCCATAAATGTTTTTGGCAGTTTTTTTTTTTTTGAAATGTTTTATCGGCGAGCGCCATATGGTCTGATATACTGACAACGAAATAAAACTATGTTTTCAATTAAAAAAAAAATAAATAAAATGGCTTATCTTACTATCCGGAGAAATATTTATATGAGTGGAGTATTAGTGGAGTAAACAGGCCAAATCAAATATTAGTATATATCAGAATGCGTTACGTGCCAGTCGTACGACGGGGTAAATACAGTCGGTCCACGATCATGTTCAATTGCACAGCACGATGATGTGCCAGAATGGGGAGAATGTGTACCATGCTGTATATTCTGAATAGTAAGTGATTTCGATTAGTACAGAAATGGTTAGTTTATTTGGTAGTGTAATCAAAAATAACATAAATGAAAGATAAAACTTGGTAAATAAAATATATTTTGCTTGTAATTTCACCAACAAAGGCAACATATTTGATAGATTAATTCCACACAACGCTGCGTTAATAATAATTTTTAAATTATTTAATTTCTCATTCGATTATCGAGCTATTTATGTCATTAGGGGTTTTTTTTTTATTAATCTGCTTGCGCAATCTTATCCAATACGAAACCCATAATCATCGTGTTAGTTTTATTTATTTTATAAACACAATAAAAATCACCGCCCTGCTTATCGTAAGTCTGTATTTACTTTGCAACCCCTCTAAGCGAAGAATTTGCGCTCGCGCAAAAACCGCAAACAAACCAGATGACGGTCTGTGCTTTGACAGGCCTACCGTCGGTACGTTACAGTCGGCCTATGTTCCTGGAAACAACCCCCTACCCCGTTCCAGCGGAGAGATGAAGGTCCGAGATGAGATGAAAGAATTTCGTCTTCGATCGCTGTCAAAGTGGTGCTGGTGCTACTAGCCAGTGCAACGGAGCAGGAGGTAAAGAAAGAAAGAGAAGGATTACATGCCAAAGGGCATGTAGACGGAAACAAAAAAAAAAAAGGGCGAGTAACAAACGTAAGGAACTAGCGAAACGAAGTTTGGTGAGTGAGGATCAGTTTGAGATCTTGCAAGCCATCGAAATTAGGAGCTAAAAACCTTTGCAACAGTGCAGTTTAGGAACAAAAAAAAAAGCATTCCGAAAGTAATTCGTCCGTATGTACGCGTTGGGCATGGGTCGTACATTAGGGTACGCACTGGTCGTGTGCTGGCTGGGGTGCTGCTGGTGGGCTACCGAGGCCACGGCATCGACAACGACGCTGTCCGGAATTTATGTCGACAACGGCGTCGGTCAGACGGTGCTGGATGATGCACTCTCGTTCGAGGAGCAGCAGGAGATCGAGAATGAAATTTTAAACCTGCTCGGCCTTCCGGGACCACGGCCGGCCGTCCGCCATTTACATTCTTCGGTCGGGTAAGTAGTAACCAAGCGCGGTTACCAAATGCAAATCGCAATTGTCAGTGTGTGTGCGAAATGGGAAAATCAAACTTGTTTCGTGTTTCCACCCGCACGCGCAACTCTAGCAAATCTGCGCCACAATTTTTGCTGAACGTCTACGATCAGCTGCAGCAGGAGGAGTACAACGACGCTGCCGGTGGTGGTATGCCCGCACATATACGCAAGGTTCGTAGCACTGACCAGGACATCCTGATTACCGATGCCGACAGGAAAGCAATCGATGAGAGTGATATTATTATGACCTTTTTGAACAAGAGTGAGTTTTTTTTATTGCCTTCCTCCTCCCCCCCCCCCACTCCGTGTTCGGTGCCGTGCCGGACATTTTTGGGGCTGGAGGGTTCGTACACCTTTCTACTGACAAACCACGTAAATGGCTAATCCTCGTAATGGCTGGCTGAAGGACACGGACCGATCCTAACACGTATGGCTAAACGTAAAACACTAATTTAAACATACTTATTGGAAGTTTGGTACTTGGAGTAGTTCGTGTATCGCGCTAAGATGCATCGCTAGGCATGAAACTCTTTCTATCATTTACTGATGTCTCATCCAGTTAGCAATGAGCCGATCATCCCTCAGATATGGTCAACTAAACACTTACATGCTTGCCAGTCAAGACTCTGGAAATGAAACTATTCGCATGAATTCTTGGAATCCTCATATAATGGTTGTATAATTTACGTCTTACGATAGTATGGTTGTAGTATCTGGTAATGGTAGCTGGAAAGTAACTAACGTATAATATCCCCGTTTTTTGGAAGATATCAGATTCGTAGTAATGAATGTTTGTATTGCCTCAGATCATCATGGTTCGGAGATGCGCCACGAGAAGGGTCGCCGTTTGTGGTTCGGGATCACCAACATTGAGAACGATGTTAGCGTACTGATGGCGGAGTTACGTCTTTATCGGAAGCTGAATCTGAACAAGTACACCACCTACAATACATCGCTCACGCTGACCGTGTATGCGCTTACCGAGCTAAACGGGTATGAGGACTTACTGCTATTTGTGACATGTATAGTCAGACACTTTTACCCAAACTTTACATAATCTTTACATTTGCAGCGAAAGTGAAATGACGGAGATCTCCAACATGGAGCTAACGGGTGATTATGAAGGTTGGTTGGAAATCAATGTTACCGGTGCGGTTAATCTTTGGCTCAAGAATAGACAAGCCAACCATGGTCTATACATTGGAGCGTACTTTGGTGATCGTGTTGGTAAGATTCAGTTTGGTAGCAGTACTTCGTATTGGAGGTCTGTACTGCTCTGTTCTCATGTCTTTCATGTCCATCCGTAGAACGCGAAGTAAAGCTGGATGATGTTGGATTTGTTAGTGCACGTGGAAGTGAAGAGTATCAACCATTTTTGGTAGTGTACGCCAATAGCCAACAGGTAGGATAGAATTCGGGTGAAGATACCAGAGTGTCTTCAGCAAAGGAAAAAAATTACGATTTCAATTAATTTTTTTTAATTTCCCTTGTAACTCTGTAACACGTAGCAGATGATGAAGCCAATCCTTCAGCGGCATCTAACGCGCAATAAGCGTAGCCAGCCATCGCGCAAGCGCAAAGCCGGCAAAACCGAACACCGGCACCCGTTCCAGTATCATCAGCCGTACGATCAGCACAAGAGCTGCCGGATTCAGCAGCTGTACGTTAGCTTCAAAGATCTGCAGTGGCATGTACGTATGCGCATTACGCAGTACGGGAAACGTTTGTATTGATAATGGTTTTTTTTATCTCGTTTAACCCACAGGAGTGGATTATTGCACCGGAAGGGTACGGTGCGTTCTACTGCAGTGGTGAATGTAACTTCCCGCTGAACGCACACATGAACGCAACCAACCATGCGATCGTACAAACACTCGTGCATTTAAATCATCCTACAAAGGTTAGTTTGGATGCTGCCATCGCAATACGATCACGTGATGATCGTATCGATGAAGGATTTATATGTTGTTGTCTTTATCATCATGTCTCTTTTTCTCGTTTTGTTCCTTCAACCAAGGTGCCGAAACCGTGCTGCGCTCCAACCAAACTGGTTCCGATATCCGTGCTGTATCACATCGATGAGGCAAATGTGAATCTTAAAAAATACAAAAACATGGTTGTGAAAAGCTGTGGATGCCATTAGAAGCAGAAAGCACCAGAAGCGGGCTATTCCCAGCTTTTCATGTGTAGTGGATTTTCATTTTCTGTAACAAAAAAAAAACACATTTTAAAGCACCTTTTTTTAAAGCAAAAGGAATAGAACCATCGTAGCGCTTAAGTGTCCAGTAGTAGGGAAGTGAATGCAAACGCAAACAGCATACACGAACAAAATTCAGATCTGTACCGTAATTCCGCCATTTTTTTTTATTGCTTTTGGTTTTGTTTTCTTAGGCTGGTGGCAGTGCTTAGTCGTATACGATTTTTTTTTCAAAATTTTGTATAGAATTTGACAGATAAAATTGGCAAGAATTTGGCATCCGATTTTATCTGTCAAATCCTATACAAAATTTTGAAAAAAAAATGTATACGACCATGTACCACCACCAGCCTTAAACGCATGTCGGATGTTGTGTTTTACGGCTTGCTATTTCTTGCTTGTATGAAACTGGATAACATAATATGCGGTGATGCTAAGGTTTAAAGGTGTGCTACTTACGGTGCGCAACGCCATGTTTTCGTTCTGTCTAACATTGCACTTGCGGCAGCATCGGGGGAAGGTGCAGTTTTGGGTAACGTTGAAGGTACCTCTGTTCGGTGGGAGTTTTCCTGCTCATATTACCACGTTCGATATGAGTTTTTGGCTAAAACACGGACCCGTTCACTGCAAATGCGCAACGCAACACAAAAGTATTATTGGAAAACAAAACAGCACGCGAGGCCGGGGGAAGAAAGAAAAAAGCTAAAAAAGAAAGAAAAAAAACCCAACAACCAATGTATATTGATCTTATTTGATAATGCTGAATCTACTTGTGTATAATATACTCAAAAACGGAAATAAAACTACTCATTTATGTCGTATTCGTTTGTTGATTGTTTTGATTGTATCTGTGTGCAGCAAATTTTCACACGTGTTTCAACACGTGGTAACGATGTACAGCGCACAAAACCAAACTAGACTAGGGACTTTAAATGAGTATAAAATAAAACTTTATTTCTTCTTAAACTTTAGAGAACACAATCATTTCTAGACATTTACCGTATATTCCGATATCGAACAACCTGATCTGGTTTTTTGTGTGTGTTTTTTTTGTTTTGTACGAAGAATGCATTTATGTACGCGATTTGTGTTTGTTTGTTTTTGTTTTCTTATTGTGACCTTCAGTTAATATTTTTGTATTTCTAGCACGTGTTTCGCGACCCAAAAAGGGGCATCGAGACTGTACTTGCGTTTTGTTTTTTTTTGTTCGTTAAAGTACAAACGGTAACTAGCTACGGACTCTCGGCGGAGAAATAAAATATTTATATATTTCATATTCAGCTGCACTCATTACGAATATGTGCGTACTAAGGGGCGTTCGCTTTCGTTTTTAATATGTTGTAAATTATATAAATAAGAGCATATTTGCCGCTTTTTTTCTTCAAATGTAGTTTTGTTTTTCTTTTGTTTGTTTTTTTAAAGAACATCAAATATAGAGATGTATATTTGGCTTTAAGGGGAGGGAGGACACCGTGTGTTATCAACGACGCAGCAGGATTTTGTGCGCCTATTTTTATGTGTTAAAAATTACATTTAATATGATTTGTTTTATGCATTAATTATTTTTTAACGTAGAGGGATAAAAAACGTTTAGTAGTATTTCGTATCATTATAAAACAAAAATATAAAAGCTTTGTCATGGCCATTGTTATCAGATCTACGTACTAGAGATTCGTTAAGTAAATAAATGTATATATATATATATGGATACACATATAAATATGCATATTGAGACTAAAAAGCATGCTTGTATATCGACATTTACAATCGACCCGTGTACTTTCTTTGCTTTAATGCTTGTAATTATCGTTCCGGCGGATTGCGCAGCACAGCAGCAAGGAAAGTATCAGCGTCAGCAGCTCGATACCGACGATTGCCGCACCGACGTAGCTGATTAGCTTGAGGTTTTCCTGTACCGCCTTTACCAATTTTTCCATGCAACCCTGCAAAAAAGCAAAAAAATGGAGAAATAAAAAAAGAAAAAAAAATAGATTAAATATCAATCAACAGTTCGATCGGTTGAGATTCTGGGCGTAGATCAATAATTTGTGACCATCGTTTTAATCGGCCGATAAAATTGAATGGTGCGATACGAGCGAACGGCGAGGGCATGAGAAATTCCCAACCGGCGGGTACCGGTGAAAAGCTATTTATACAATAAGCGGAAACGATGTTTTATGAAGTTTAGCCACAGTCAATTTGTTTAAAGGCATAAAGAGCCGTTACCGTTGGTACGGTTTGGGCGTGGTTGTTGGGTAGATTGCTTCATCCAGAAGCGGTGGTACTATTTTTAGCGCTACTACACATTGTTTAGCCGTGTACACGCCTTCCCCGTGCATGAGAAAGCTGAACATTCCCGCATTAATATCTCGATCGGTTTAATGAAGCAAGTAAGCTGGGGTGGGCAATCATTTCGCGTGGTGGGGCGCAAACATTTAATTCTATATAAAACTTTAACTATTTTTAATCTATTTTTATCACAAGTAGTAATTTAAAGTTAACATTCTACTCACGTCTACGAATAAATCCGATTTCGTCTTCATCGATGCTAGAAATTCCATGTGCGTAGCTCGTTTGCACTGTTCTGGTGTGATGTTGGCAACGCAGCAGGTTTCCGGTACTTTGTAACTCGGCGGTTGATTGGAGATTTCGACGCTGAGCGTTGGACGTTCCAAGTTGTTGAACGCACTTGATTGCCAGTCATTCGGTCCTTCAGCACCACAGCACTTGTACTGTTGTTCGGTGTATACAATAAGGAAAGAACATTGTTGTAGCATTATAGTACAAACAAATACTGCAGAATGAATGAACAAACACAAAACAAAAGCTCTTACATGTTTCTGAATAGCATCTAGCGTTGCTGTACGGGTGGGTATAACACCATACTGTGTTTGCACTGCTTCCTTCACCGCCGAACGAACCACATTGTCGAGTTTGCTAGAGTTTTGGAATGCCCAAGCGCCAGCGGCCAGCTCAGCAACAAGCACCATCAACAGACAGCAGAAAAACTGTGCCGAAAGCAAAACAAACACGTTAAAATTCACTTTCCAAACCAGCGGCCATCTAAGCTAATCATCCCATACCGAAGTTAGCATCCACTGCGATTCCTTAAATGCGCCACAGCACCCGAGAAAGGCGACGATCAACATTAGCCCGCCGACGGTAAGGAAGATGTACAATCCAATCGTGTAGTTCTTTTCGTTTTGGGTCATCGATATCAGGAAGGTCGGATCCGACAGCATCCAGATGGCCAACGAAACGATCAAAAACCCGACGACCTGTTGCGAGACGTTGGAGAAGATAGAAACTTTAATTAAAATCGACCACAGGTGTGAATTAAACAAATATAATTTACCCAAAACAGTAGATTCACCAGCACCACCAGGTACTTAACCACGGAACAACACCCTTTGATGGCCATTTTTTCGATTAAAGGGCTTGGAGATTTTTGGACTGATTGCGAGATTCGGTGGGACAAACGTTTGAAACTTATTTATCAAATATGGCGCCTCGCTTTGCACACGATTGCACCGTTTTGTTTTACATATGCTGGCCAGATGTTCCGCTCACGGTACGCCAGCTATTCCGTTGGCCACACACAAATTGTTTGCAGATTTTAGTTTTGGAGAGTTTGCTTTCGTTTCTTTTTTTTTAATCTTGTTTAGCTGGCGCTTGACAGCAAGCGAAAAAATGGATTCTCGCTTCTGGCGGTTTGACAGCACGTTGACAGCACGTATGTGGGTGTGTTTTGTTGTTTATTTGTTGCTATAAGGGCTTTTGGGATTTGGTTATAAAATAAACCCTTTCTGCTATTGCGGGACCCGTGGAAAATAGAATACGAAATTAGAAGGATTTTAATGTTTAAATTGAATTACATTTATATTAGTATCATTAGAAGAGGATACAAACTCCTTCCCACAAAAAAAACATACAAATGAAGAAGTGAACAACGAATAAAAAAAAAACAATTTAAATTTAAAATTCAAATTTAAAAACTCATTCAATCGCAACTAATAAAACAAAATTGCTTTAACTACGTTCGAATCAATCAATGTTTATAAAGTTTTAATAAAGATTTCGTTCTCCAAATGTGACAAAACATCATCAACCTGACAAATGTCAATGTAATGCTTTTGGGAAAGAATGGATTTAAATGCGGCGCAAGCTAGGAGCTGTACTGAGAAGAGCTTTGCAAACGCTGAAGATGCCCGAGGAATGCTTCCCACTTGCACATACTTGCGGTGGCATTATTTCGAAACGGTTTTAATTACAATCGAATTGATGGTTTGCTGATGATTGCTTTATTGTCTGCATTTTGAAAGTATAACATAGAATCAAAACACATATGGCCTGAGAAGTAGACAAATTATTGAACTTAGATGGAAACGAATCAAATTATTTGTAGAGAAAATGATTATTTGTCCCATTTTCAAATTATATCATACAATCTAATCTAGCAGTAACGAAGATAAGAATTGAAATTAAAATGCCATATCCAATACCTGCAATAAGAAAAAAAAATAGTCCCCTAACACCGATTTAAGATTAGAAGTTCTTATAATGATTTATGACCATCTCTTTTCGGTATGATACAAATCAAAATCTGACTTTAAATGTTATAAGCTTACTCTTTTTAAGGTAGTAAAAGGCATTTGTTTTATCAGCCAATGATCAATTTCTTCTTACCCGGCCGGAACAGTTTTAATTCAATAATTTGAACATTTCCTAAACATGATCATGACCCGCGTGACCTTTTTGGGGACGCCTGAGGAGGCACCCAAGGTGTGATTCCTCATATTAACAATTTTGCTCGTATCTCCAAGAAAAATATTGTTCGCCTGGTGACTATCTCGAGCCACTACTGTTCTTAAAACTTGTCCTTAGCTGATCGCAATAGTTCCATTACCTTTACCGGATCGCTAGTAGCGTATATCGTTGTAAAGAATGGTTCACGGACACGCATAAATACGTTGATGCGTTTCTCCAAGCCAATGGTGGATGGTACGAGTGCCTGACGTCCTTCCAGATCGGCGGCCTGAGCCCGTTCCAGCATCACCCGTATGTCCTCGTTGTTGGGTTCGATCGTGTTTGCAAAGCGCAGATTCTGCAGTGCATACTCATGTCCACAGTACACCTTCGTATCGTCCGGCAGCAAGGACAACTTACCGATCAAAGCTTCGTACATTTGATCTGGTGTTCCCTCGAAGAAACGACCACAGCCGGCAAGGAAAAGTGTATCGCCGGTAAAAACGGCTCGCTCCTGGTCACTCTCAACGTAGTAGCATATGTGTGACTTTGTATGGCACGGTGTGGAAAGGCATCGTACTCGCAGGTTTCCTATCTCAAACGTGTCGTCCTGCTTGACCGGATGGGTCAACCGTGTGATCCGCTCGTCGTCTCCACCATATACAGACAGCTCACCCCAATCCGGGTTCTGCCGGAAGCGCTGGTACAGACCATCGTTACCACCAGCATGGTCCCAGTGATGATGGGTCGTTAGCAGCTTGTTCAGCTTACAGTTTTGCTCCTGCACGACCTCCAGCACACGGTCCGGTTCAACTGGATCAACGATAGCCGCTTGTCGCGTTGCATTACACATTACCAGGTACATGAAGTTATCCTTCAGTGCCGGTATCTTCGTCACCGTCATGCTCGCCATTGCGTTCGTTTGTGTAGACCGTGGTCGACGTTGAAGGCTCAGGCTAGAAACTGAAAGAAGAAATCGTGGCTTAACAAGGAGGCGGTTTTTTTCTTCTCCACCACAACCAGTTGGATCTTACCGGTGAAGTAGAGTGCAGTGAGTCGCTGAGAAATACGATGCGGTAGAAAATTAAGCAGCGACATACAGATGCGTAACACAAAGCAGTAGAGAAAACAGATAATGACTACAAACAGTATAACACACCGGTGGAAGCGGCAAATAAAATGAAAGCGTTCGGTGTATGCAATAGTTTTGTACAGTCACTTGGCAAAGGGCAACTTACAACTCGTGATGCGTCGTTGATAAAAAGACTTGTGTGTTTGTTTTTCTTGATAGATAAGGCGGCGAATTACGTTGTCCTGTTGACCCCGGTTGTATTGCAAGATTTTTTCCCTGTTTTTTGACAATCCACTCCGGCTAGATCAGACAAGCTTGTCATTTGCAGAATCAAAACATCAGAGAAAACGCAACCGAAACAAGATAAAATAATTGTTTGAAGTAATTTAATGTTTTGTAGTGGATTTAATAGTTTGAAAAGAAAAATTTGAACACTTTCTTCTAAATTTTAATTAAATAGAAAACGGATTTGGCGGCTAGGAATAGTTAGAGAGAGAGAGAGAGAAGGCGAACGTTACAGCGTGTAACGCATACGCATGCTTACGTAGCAGGGGTTAGCAACTCAAAATGGAAAAGAAATTATACAAAGACATACAAAATTAAAGTGCTTTCGTATAAATACGTTCGTATAAATTGAGTTGAAGAATATAAATATCTAACTTTAAATCTTTCCTTACAAATCGTTTAATTAAATGGGTGGTGCCGGTTCCACACGGCAGGAAACGCGATCAAATCTCACGCGGACCGTCCCTCCGTAGTAAGGACTGAAAAATGGCCGATCTGACCTTAGAGGTCGTTAAACCAAGAAAAGAGAGGAAGAGAGGAAGGAGAAAAAGAGAGAAGAGAGAGGAAAGGGAGAGAGAGTGAGAGAGAGAGAGAAAGAAAAAAAAATATGAGAAGATAGCTTAAAATATTTATGTTGCTTTAGTTGGATCAAGTGGAGCTCTAATTGTCGGAGATTGGATATCCAACTAGCAATATCAACATACCTTCTCGTTCTGTCTTATGAACAATCAAACCTGCCAAAGCGAGAAAGCATGTTGGTTTGGCTGGTTAGGTACAGTCCCGGACCAAGTGTCGTATAAACGGATTATGAACTCTTGCTATGGGATTAAGAATAGATTTCAACCAATTATTGCCCAGTATTCCCCAAGTATACATTGCAGCTATGATGTTGAAGAATTGGGCAAATAGTACAGTAATGAATAAATTTCAACGTACCTTCGACAACAGTCGAAAGTTGTTAAGTTTATTAAGTGCAAAGTGTGATACGGCTTTTATTTAATAACAGACATCAGGAAAGTTTAGCCACCACATTTCTGTATACGACATACAAATTCTGTAATAAGAAGTACAAAAAGGTGATTAATAAATACGCAACACGTCAGTTGTGGAAACACATATCAACAGCAGGTTAGGTAGGATCATAAGATACGGAAGATGCGGAAGTCGCACTGATGATTGGTGCCGTTTGGCTGATGGATCTTCTGGGGGGAAAGAAATGATCACGAACGAAAGGATAATAAACCACAACTTATATACACCGCCCAAAACATGGATATTGGTTTGCTTAAACAAATCGTTTATATATTGACTAATAAACGTTGTAACAAGTTATAGGAAAGAAATTGTTTTCATAGTTTTACCATTCTTAACTGGATGCTCAACCGGTTGACTAAAATAAGAACATTTTTGTGTACGTTCCATCATTTTTTTTTTGTTGTGTGTGTGTTTCCCGTACAGTAATTGCATTTGTGGTTTTTTGCAGAATTGCGTAAGGTACCCTCCGCCATCTTTCTTGCGTTTGCGTTTGTCTCTCTAATAGTACCTTAGAAATAGCACCATTCGGACTCAGTATTTCAGTAGTTGCAGTGGTTCGCTCGTTGGTGTTTTGATCCCTAGAAAAGGGGAATTAGATATGTGCTGGAAGTGGCTAATATGGTACGGGGAATTCTAACGGCCTTACCCCTGGAATGCTGTCCGTTCCGATTTGCGTCTGATCATCACCCCCAAAGTTAAAGACAGTCTTTTGCGAACGTGGCCAAAACGTTGGCGGTGGGGACCGTATCATGTGTTCATGTACCTGCGGCAACGCTAGTGGATCGGTTTCCGTTTCACCATTAAACTCCTGCTCAGTAAAGAAAGCATAGATATACATCGAATCATTAGGGTTCTTGACATATAGGACATACAGTCTTGTTAGATACATACATCGGACATTAATATCAGTATAGCGTCATCCGACTCCGTATCGTCGATAACGTCTGTCACATTGTCCCGACTGGCAAGGACCTTCTGTACGAATGGGTTATCGTTCCGCGATAATCGTAGGCGCGTTACCTCCAGCTCATCCGACTTTTGGAACTTCCCCGGCGATAGACTCAGCATGGAGAAGGAGGGTGATGACTTTCGCTGGCAGCCTTTGCTAGTACAGTTGTAGGTAGAGACTATAAGCGGGCAGTTGTTGGAAGATGAAATTTTGGAAAACAAAACGACATAAGATCAGAGATGCTTAGGCTATTCAGAAAGACTTGTGATGTGACTCTATAACTCTTCCCTACGTGTCCTCATATCAATATAGGGATATAAATCATCCAGACACACACATACACACCTGAAGGTTCCGATCTAGCTCGACAGTTCATCTCGCGATGGAACATAATATCCTCAAACTTGATGATTTTCTTCATCTTCCACATGTTGGAGATGAAGTGGAAAGGCTTCTTGCGGGTACTGCTACGGCTGATACGTAGCGTTTGCTGCTGCCCATTGCTGTTGGCGTACTGTTGATTGTTGGCATTGCTGCTGAGAATACTATTGTTGAAGGTGTGATGGTTACCGATGCTGCTGGTGGTATGGTTTTTGCTACCTCCGCCACTGCTGTTGACGTTCATAGCGGTTCTTGATTGTTTGGCGGGACTTTTCACCAAACGGGGTCCCGGTTTCAATGGCACTGTTAACAGATGGTGTAGTTACGTTTTCCTGCTGACTTACGTTTGATTTGGCAAAAAATAAGCTAACCGTCCCGTGCACGGTATGTAAACATAATTTTCACGCACTGGCGTTGCTTGCACTTGGCAGAAAAAGGCGATTGTTGCCAGTGTGCTGCTGACAGGGCCTTCCTTTTCACGATGAGGTCAGACCTGCGCAATGGAATGCATGTTGCGTGTGTACCGAACAGTCAGTAGCACACCTTTTGCTGCGCCCAGAATTGTGTCGTGGCTGTATGTATGGGTGTCGTGTAGGCTAATGCTCTTCTGGGAGCTCGCATCAGCTCGCATTGTACTGTATATCTGGTTGAGGATGTGCAGGACATCAAGAATACGCATGGTTTTGTTATTTGAGTAAAATTTCGGTTTTATTCAACAATGTCATGTTGGAGCACACAGTTTTATACTATTTTCTTCCTCCCCCGTTTGGGAAGATGCTTCCTACGCATCGTTATTCGTGTGATGGTGCGTGCATAGACATTTGTCTCCAATTATGCACATTCACTACCCAGAACCATTATCTGTCTCCAGCTGCCTACGCGTCTCCCAGTCTCCGTGTAAATTGGGTAGGAAAGGTAACTACAGCATTTGGTTAGTGCGCTGGAAACGCAAACCACTGCGAATGTACGGAAGAGAGATAAGTCGGAGATCCCAGCGAATAGCTGGACTTGGCGCCTGAACGGAAGCGTGGGCAAGAAATTATTCTACATGGAATTCTTCTAATGCGTTACATTGTGCGTTACACAGCAGGTCATGTTTTTTTTTTGTTCAAGATGAGTTGTGACTATAATGATGATAATGATGAGCATAATGGTAACGTGAAGGACGACGTGTTTTGGGGAGCTCACGATGACATGCAAGTGTTTATTTTGTTCCACCTTGCTGAGAGGTAATGGAGCACAAAATGACAAAAAAAGACATTTGGAACGCTTGCAAAAAAAGCAAAAAAAAAAAAATGAAATTACTAATGAACAAGGCTAATGTGAGGCTGTTGTCGATGGTACATATTACCATGTGGGCAGCCAACTACATGTATTCCACCACATCGAAAGATGTGTGCTAGACTGACCGGAGCAAGACAGTCTGCAAGAACAGCTTCGCTCTAGCTGGAAGCCACCATGTAATCTTCACCGTCCGGCTGCTCCGTAACGCTTTTGGCAGTTTTCGTAGCCTTTGGTCGCTTTTTTCGCTCGAAAAGCGTTTCCTTTTTCGCCTTGCCGTGCAGCCGCGGTCGGCTTTTGCCGTCGAGCTTCGGCAGCTCGTCTAACGAGCGCAGCTCGTCGAGTATGTTCTCCGGTTCGCGTTTCGCCGCACCGGCTGTGGTGGTTTCAGGTACTGTGGCAGCTGCCGGAGACGGGTGGGATGGTGGTATCGCGGGCAGTGGTTTCCCACCACCGTCCGTACCGATGTACAGTGGGGCATGGTGCGAATATGCCGGATCGTTGGAGATGTTGATGTCCGCAAAGTCACGGAAATTGGAGAACTGTTCCTCCTTCTGTGGTTTCTGCACGAGGTACGCCAGCTGGGGCCGACCGTGCCCATTATTGCTGTTATAGCCAAGGCCATAGAAATCGTCCACAAAACCCTTGCTCGGGACGTCCGTGTCGTAATAGAATGTGCCACCTGTAAGATCGGAAGTATTAGTGAGGAACGCTGCTGCTACAGGGTGTACAGTAGAGATGTGTAAAGTGAGTAAGAGTGAGGTAGTGAGTTGAAACGTTTTATTGAACGAGTTTCGTTCACTCACCACGAGGAGTTTGAGCGACTCTTTTTTCACTTACTCACTCATGAGTGTAAGCATGTAGCCGTGGTGAGTCGAGTCGCAAAACGAGTAAATACGTGGGTTGAAACGGAATACATGTGTAAAATACGAAAACTAGCCAAATGAATATACTGCTCGGTCTGTATAGAAAAAAATTCAAAAAATTTGAAAATTTCATAAGGCTATAACCTAAGCTTTTTTTTGGGAAATTTAGCAAAATTTATAAATTGATTTATTTTAATGCAAATTTGTTGCAATAAGTTTCTTTTCACTCAAATATTGCTTTAATTTAAAAAAAGAATAAAAAATCAGAAAAAAAATTAAAAAAATTTTTCCACTCGAAAATTTCATAAGGCTTACCCCTTACGTTTTTTTTGAGAATTTTTGCAAAAAAAAATTAAATTGATTTATTTTAATGCCAATCGGTTGAAATAAGTTTCTTTTCACTCAAATAATGCTTTATAGAAAAAAAATGAAAAAAAAATATTTAAAAAAATCTAAAAAAATTGAAAATCTGCTTGTTCGCTTGTGCAGGTTTGATAGTTAGGCAGAGCGAGCAGTATATTCATTTGGCTAATTTATTGTTTAGATGTATTCCGTTTCAACTCATGTACATGTGTATGTGTATGTGGGTTTTTTTATGACTCCGAAATGAGTCGTTAAACGAGCTGAGCTCCTAATAACGACTCATTCACACTGAGTTGACTCACTAAAACGAATTGTTATTCTCATCTCATACCTTTAATAATGCCGAAATCACCCGAACCGAGCAGGGGCGATGCCAGTTCCGATGCGGTCGGTACACCGGCCCGTAGCTTGTTGTACCGCTGGTCGATGGCCGCCTCCGTCGACTGATAGTACGGCCGCGAGTGTCCCAACGGTGGGATGTTGCGGAAGAAGGTGGGATATATTTTTTGGGCCGCCGGATGATGTTCTACATCCGGCTGTGCCTGAGATCGCGTACCGCCGCCATTGCGGCTACTCGCGGAAGTTGCCTCGATGTCCGCGCGCAGTTTCCCTAACTCTAAAACTTGTTTTTCCGGTACGGGCAGCGTTGGGGCGAATGGCTCCTCATCGGTGGGTACGTCCGCAGGAAACAGATTGCCACCGTACAGCGACAGTGGGGTGAATGACTCTGTAAATGGCAATGATTAATGGTGTTGGTTACTTCGTTTGAAGGTTTTTTTCTTCTTCTTCTTGATGCGGTGAATGTAATGAAATAAAATTGTCACAAAACTTGGTTCGGTTGTTGTCGAACATAACGCGCTACAATAGTCTGGACCGGTTTTCTAGTGTTCCGATCATTCCATGCTCAAACTAACCAGATCAATAGAAAGGTACTTTCAAAAAGTCTTTAGCAATAATAAGAAGGTGTTAATTGTTTTTTTTGTTGTTCTCGACAAAATCTAAAAATCTAAGGTAAAGGTTGTAAAGCTTCCCAGTAATCCACAAGTGGAGTGCGACGCCAAGGCGAATGGCTGAAAAGACCTTGATAGTTTGACTAATAGCTTAAAATTATAGAATGGTGTCCCGACCCTTTCAATCCCGATAGTATTCACCTGACGACAGTTCAATCATATTTCCTAGAGCAAATGAGCAAACGAAAAAAAAAATCCTCACCGCCTTAGTGTGAATGAAATAAGAAATGTGCTCTTTGAAAAAAAAATAACAGCATGAAACATTAAATTAATGATTTTGTATTAATTAGCGCTGCTCACTGATCCATCGCTATGACACAATAAGATGGATTAGAGTGCGAGGAAAGGGAACCTCAACTTCGATAGTTATCGATGGGGCGAAAAGAGAGAGCGAGATAGAGAAAGAGTATACGCCCTCCGCTTCGTGTACTCATACGTCACACGGGGGACGGCACACCTTGAACGAATTAGTGTGGCATGCGTTAAGTAATTCAAATTCACTGCTCAGGTGGGTACGCTGGTGCGCACACCTTCTCTACATGCCCGGGTGTGCAAAAAGGAAGTTTGACAGAACACCCGGGCTCCCCCCCCCCCCCACCCCGTCCAATTGCTCGCTAGAAGGAATTTCTCAAAAAACCCTTTTTTGCCACGGTTCGGTGGCTTGATCGTTAATCAAGCGAATAACATCGCTTCGTAATATTACGTTCAGCCCTCAATAACGGACCGTTGTTACCGTTTGTTTTTTTTCCCCGTAGTTATTACGGATCTGCCAGACAATCCTCCAAAACCCACCCACCTCCCCACGTCTTGTGCTAAGACGAGAATTGTGCAACGGACGCCGGCGAAAGGCATCGAATGCGGTACGATTGGTTTTGAGTACGGGCGGTTTTTGCGCAATTCTTTTCGCTAGAACCCGAATCGCAATGGTAATCGAAACAAAATCATACGAAACAAACAAACTAAGCAACAAACAAACAAAAAAAGGTGGATAGCATAGCAAAGCAACAAAAAAAACGTAACCGCACGCGTTTACAAATAGCGAACAAACGGCCCTCGGATAAGCTCGATGCTATACGGGCACGAAATCACGAACCCCGCTTGAAATAAGGGTACAAAATCCCTGCCTAAAGTAGCACAGTGTAAAACACGGATGCGGAAAAAGAGTTTTACCCAGCGAAGGCTGGCGTAATAGAGCATTGGAATTATTGAAACAAAGACACAATTTTTACGTCTAGACGTAGTTGGGGGTTTTATACGAAGAAATGCAAAACATCAGTTTTTATGGTTTTTATTATATGGATACAAAATATGCTTTGCAAGACGAAGACCAAACCAAAGATCTCCTGATAAAGTCACAGAGACTTGCCTAACATTTAGCCCCGAGTTGTTGGTGGGTTTTGAGGACATGATC
Organism: Anopheles parensis; assembly: GCA_016254315.1. Taxonomy (NCBI): domain Eukaryota; kingdom Metazoa; phylum Arthropoda; class Insecta; order Diptera; family Culicidae; genus Anopheles; species Anopheles parensis. The sequence goes on from CM028123.1 coordinate 10,660,414, forward strand.
GTTTTGCATTCTGCCGAGATGCTTTGGCATTGGCTAAAACATTAGCCATGATAGCAATCAAAAATTTTGTCCAAAGTGGTTGAGCTAAAAGTTCGTAAGCCTTTAGGCAGGTAATGGTGAACTTTACGCGGGCCCGTAATGCTACGACTTGCTCAAGGTTAAAGCTCACGCAGCGACTGGTTGACGTTGAACTCCTGCTGGAGGTGACTTCCGCCATACGCACCCAGGCTATTATGGTAACCCCCTTTAGGCTTTATGCTTAGCTTATTCCTTATCTGTATTCTTCATAGATAAAAAAAGCAAAAAAAAAAACAAAAGCTCAATAAAAGGTGTTGCGAACGAAAAGGGAAAGTGCGCCGGCAGTTAAGGTTCTTGCGGATCGCATTGAATTTAGAACAACCGATTGGATCTAGCCGTTGGGTTGCGAATCTTGCTGGGCTTGGAAACCTGTTTCACGTTCAGCTGGCAACTCTGTGGTGAACCGTTTCGAGCTACGATCGGGTCGGGTTCAACATTCACCGTTTCCGGCAAAGTAGCATTTATACCAGGGTGTACATACAGTGGTGGTCAACAATATAAGGTTACTCTGTCACGATGTGTCACATTTTCACATGAGATATTTGTTTCGGTTAAATCCATTTTAAATTTAAATTAAAAAAAGAAACACACGACAGAACCTGGAATCTAGTCCCATTCGGAGCAAGGACTAACTCTCCGATTATGAGGAAATAAAAAGTCAAGTAAGCCAGGAATGGCCGCCATGGCCTTAAAGGTCGTTAAGTCAGCAATAGAGAGGGACATTAGAAAAAAAAAAACTTTCGATCTGAAAAGCAATGTATTCCACCATTATAGTGGGGCATACACCAGTGGTGTATGTAGTAAACGGCGTCGGTTCCACACGACAGGACTGGGTATCAAATTCAATCTAGACCGTCCCCCCTGTAGTAAGGACTGACTCTCCGACTATGTGGAAATAAAAAGTATCTCTCTCTATCTCTAGAGTCTATCTCTTGTTGACTTTTAACAACCTCTAAGATCACATTGGCCATTTCTGGCATACTAGACTTATTTTTACCACGTAGCCGGATAGTCAGTCCTTGGTCCGGATGGGATTTGATCCCCGGTTCAGCCGTGTGACCGTCCCAAAAGTCTAGTAAGCCTGAAATAGCCGCCATGACCTGCAAGGTCGTTAGACCAAGAAGAAATTAACTTTCCAAGAGTTCCAAGTGGTCGTTAGGCCAAGTGAAGGAGTGAAATTTTAAATTCTGATTAATTCTAGCTACTTTTAACTAACGCATTCTTTACCTACTAATACTAACAAAAAAGAATTGGAACACATGCATTTTCTAAAATCGATACAAGTGTAAATAAACTGCACCTATTATTAGTGACATTTCAAGTGAAAACAGTTTTAAATGTCATAAAAAATATTTAACCGGAGCGGGCCGGTGGTGTATGTGATAAACGGCTCCCGTCCACACGGCAGGACCGGGTTCAAATCCCATCCGGACCGTCCCCCCGGTAGCATGGACTGACTAACCGGCAACGTGGTAAAATTAGTCTTGATATGGCCAGGCCGTTCTAACCGAGCAAGAAGAAGAAGAAGAAGAAGAAGAAAAAGAAGAAGAAGAAGAAGAAGAAATATTTAACTAAATTTGTTTTTTTTTCGTAGATGGACTTAATTCAATGTCCACCACTGTATATATTTACTTTTATCCATTTTTCTCATGGTACCACTTTCAATCAAGAACCTTTTGGAGGCCAATGTAATCCAAACTGGAACTAGAATATTTAGCGTTAAATTTGCCTACAGAACAGTGTGTGTTTGCTTTTCAAAAAAAAATTTATGTCCTCAATGTTAGCATCTCCAGCAAAGTACAAATGATGATGAACAGTAATCGGAAATGAGTGATCAGCTACTTCCCAAACCGACCGTGTACCACGGCCAATACACAGCATCACAGGCAGGCCAAGGGTAAATGGTACAAAATATTAACCACCATAATTGTATGGCGGGGGGTTCGTTCGTCAGCATTCACAAAAGGTGCCATGTTTTTCCTCGTTTACGTGAATGCAGCACAACAAATGCAACCCAATTTGGCATTATGCAGCGGTCGCGGGTACAATTGAATCCGGCATGACGGTATAGAACACACACACACACGTCGCTCGTTGGAGTAAGGTTGAGAAAATTGGTCCCCCAGAAAATGTGTGACAGTGGGGCTGTCAGAGCGCAACTGATGGTCGGGTTGTCTATTGGGTTGGTTTTACGTGGCGTGGCGTGGAGGTGGAGGTGACCGGGTACTTGCTGTACATAGAGTGGAGACATGACAGTAGAAGGAGGCTTTGTACTGGTTCCGTGGGTGCGAAACAGCCACATGCAGCTGCGATGATGTGTTTGCCGGTGTGTTTGTAAAATAGGAGCAATATGAGAACCGCACAACAAAGCCAAAAGAACACATGAAGGTCCAGCGGTAGGCTTTTCAGTTTCACTCACTATTGGAAGGTTATTGTTGTTTGGAGTTGTAGCGATATTGTACATTAACTGTTGGTAGCATTTTGGGAAGTGTTGCTTTATTTGCTCAGCAGCTTCGAACTACCGTCTTTGTTGGATGGAGTAGCGGCTTGAGCTGCTAGAAACGTGGAGTCAGACACAGCAACAGATGCAGCTGTACGTTTAAGTAATCGATTTAGCTTCAAGCTCGAGGAGTACCTCTCACTGATGTACATTTGAAGCGTACCATCTGCGGTTTACCATAAATAGTAGATGAGTTACTGCTGCTCTCATCTCCATCGACAGCAGTCATCTTGCTGCAGCTTACCGGTTTTGAAGATTTCCCCTTTACGGTTTTTGCGGAAAACCGTCCCCGCGTTGATGACTCCATGAGTCACTCGAACCTTGGACATAGGACCCCATCCACATAAACGGACTGTCCATTTACAGCATGCGATCAGCAAAATCGATCGCGTCATAGACAGGCAGTGTGAATGATTTACACGCCTCGTCTAACGTAACATAATAGTGTACTCCACCTAGCTCCTAGCTTCACTTGACTGCACGTGTAAATATGCGTCTAGTGTCTAGTGCACGCAACATCTCTCTACCTCCTTATTACGGCAAGTGTTTTTGGGGAGTGGGCTCCCCGAAAATCGCACACACCGTCTGCCGGTTTGCTCGAAGATGGTTACGATACCACGAGACGACTGGACAGATGACGGACGGATGGCAGCAAAAAAAAAACCCGAAGAAGAAGAAGAGGAAGAAAAACACACGCACAAACCCCACACAAGCGTAGCGAAATAGAAATGCCCCGTCGGCTCATGATAGTGCACACGATGTGAAAGAGATAAATCGAGCGCATGATGAAACAGGAGGCAGAAAGGGAAAGGGAAGAGGAGATGGGGGAGAAAGGAGGCCATCAGGCAGACAAGAGTGCCCCCCCCCCCCTGCGGGTGGGTAAAGGAAGGTAACGAAAAAAAAATAACAAAAAACATGCCTATTATGAAACAGTAATCCACTACTTCCCTACCCGCTAGGCTGGGGTTGGCTGTTTTGTGATGGCTGCAGCTTTCCCTCCCAACTCACGCGGTTTGAAGTTCCGCGTCGGAAGTTTTGGGTTTCGGCAAACCCATTAGCCCCTTGGCTAGGTCTTCACATCTCCCGCAACTACTCAGTTTTTGGTAGTCATCATCCCCAAAAAAAAACTACCTCAGCTGAAGAGTTCCTCCAAGAGAGAGAGAGAGAGGCGTTACTGAGGATGTTTAGCGTTAGGAGGAGTCTTGGGGAATGTTTTGCTGCGGAGTGTGGTTAAGACTTTAGACATTGGATATGGCTTTCATATACAAGTTGGCAGCATTTGAAAGTGATACAAGCAGTTTGCTGCACAGTTTCCCGTAGTAGCGAATGGGACGCATCATAACGCATGTACGTTACCATGCGTTACAAGTACCTCCGGAGCGAGTTGAGTGTCCAAGTGGAGAAAGTCACTTACAGGAAAATCGAAAAACCAGTAAATCTGGATCGGTTTTTTTTTCCGTACGATAGGGTGAGGGATGAGGTTCCCTTGTCCCGGACTTACCATCGCTAGACGCTGATTGATGGTGGCTGATTGTGGATTTGGAAGATCTGCCGTCACCGTCAACACGGGAAGCAATGACGACAAGCAGGACACAGGTGAACCGGTAGTAGCACATCGCAACACACACGTTGAAGTTTGCTTTGCCGTTTTAAGCCGGTTGCATAACCTGCAACTTGCTGACCAGTTGCAGACCACAAACCGTGGTGTGGTTATCCGTTACCGGATTGGGGGTAGGGTAACGACCGCGCTGGAACAAACACACTTTGCTGGAGATCTTCCCGTACGCTAGAATACACCACTGGCCGCAGGTTGGGGCTTTCACGTTCCAGGTTGAAGGTTTGTACGGTGACGCTCATTCGCCGACACGCCGTCACCTGTTTGCTGCGGTGTAGAACTCGGTAACGCTCGGGCTGTGTCCACTGGCAGGACTCTCAGGTCCTCCGGTGGACCAGTCTACGTAATCTGGTCAGTAGAACACTTGCGCAGCCCGAACCTCAACACATCGCTTCCCGCCCTCCGTGTGTGTGTCGAAACAATTGAGAACACAGTCGCCGAAAACCTCAACTCCACAATTTCCGGAAACACCAACAAAACGGGTTACGTTAAAAACCGAAAACGATAACACCGAACAAACACCAGAACCCCCGTGCGCGAACTGCGATGTTACCCACCCGACGTACTATGCCAATCTGACGGTGTGTTTACTTTTCCTGCCCGCACGCTCAATGAATGAGAAAAGCCACTTTTCACTTTCTTCAGACGACAAGCGGAGTTGGTTTCGACGGCCAGAGCGTTCGGTGCTCGCTTGCTACCTACCGCGTACAGACGGTGTTTGCTTGGAGTTTGTGTGTGTGTGTGTGGGTCTGTTTTTTGTGTTGTTTTCGCTGTGGTGGGAGCGTATACACACGCTCCGAGCATGAAGTTTCGGCATCGTGCAACCGTCTCACGCGGTATCGCACTGAAGCTGGGCGCACCGTCATACACCAGCACGCAGGTCTCTACATGCCGTGCCGTCCTTTTCGTGGACACACAGGGAAGGCACGGGGGGTACTTTGCGCTGTACGATAGCACTCCCCGTTTGGGAGACTTCAACGCTATGCCAAACGGGGTTGGGGGCCCGATATTGTGGCGCTCCCAGGAACTTACAAATGATGTCCGGCAGCTTTGTCGATGGGGGAGTGTTTGAAGCTTGAATATATATATTGCTTCAAGCGTTAGAATAAGAACAGTATGAGAAGGATGTAAAGTTGATCCCATCAATCATTGTAGCTTCAAACTGAATAGATCTGAGCAATAGATCTCAGATCTCAGAGCTAAGTGTGATATTTTAACAAACTTTACATAAAGTATTTTTTCACTTTAGCTCAGTTACTTCACTTTATGACGTTATCCTCAATAAAATGTGTATTCTCTAAAGAAATTGTTCTCTTTTCTGGTTGGATCTTGTCTCCTTCAAAACTGGATGTATCATTTTGATAGATTTGTGAGAATAGCGGCTCTTCAAACCGACGGTGGGACCATATAAAAATCGTTTATTATGAGTCGCACATTTTATAACAGCCCAATAGCGAGCAAACTCCAGAATTCTAATAAAAATATTTGATTCTAATAGGGAAAATCCTATGTAAAATTAAACTTTTCTTCATGATTTCCAATATCTCCCGACTCCATGCTCTCAAAGTTCGACGTACGGTCTTCGGCTCTTCGTAGGCTCTACGTAGCAAAGTTAGACATAAACTTATAGGTCATGAAGACAAGAAGAAGACAAAGGATCTATTGTATCTAGTCTTTTCTTATATTTCTGAATGACCCAAAAATTTTTTGGGTCTTTTAAAATTTGTTTGTTACCTAAAGTTCAAGTAATGGATTTCCCAAAAAAACAAACTTTTTGATCGGTTTACTTCTAGGATATTTTTTTTCTTTAAATTTTGTGAAATTTTGCCCATGTATTCTAACCACCACCTGCACACTAACTCCTCCACGGCAGTAGCAAAAAACCCCGGCAGATCCATGCAGATTTCTGTGTCTTTGTGTTTGGTGGGTTTTGTCGTGTGCTCCAAAGTGAAGGTGTTTTGAGAGAGCTGCTCGTGTGCCAGCAAGAGCGATCGATCGTTTCAGCTCGCTGCTGGTTTGGCACGAGCGCGCGTGCGACCCAAAAGTGCATCCCCAAGTGCCGCACAAAACCGTTGAGAGCACGAGACGTTAGCCGACGATGACGTCGACGGGCGTTTGGATTACGGCGGCGGGGGTTTTCGTTGCAGTTCTGCACCTTAAACAACCCGAAAGCGGGCAACTTTATTTTTTCTCTCCTCTTTTTTTTTTTGTTTCGTGGCCATGTGACATAAGAGGCAAACCTCGAAACGGTACAGTTTTTTTCCGAATCGTTCATTCCCTCAAACTAGCGCGACTGTGTTTAGCTTTTTTTCTTTTCTTTTTTTTTCGCTTTGTTGTTGCTTATTTTTGGCGGGAGGTTAGCCGTGCTTGGAAGCCCCCATGCTTTTCGGTTTCTCTTACCATCGCTGATTTTTGTTTTCTTCTATTTGAAGCTTCTCTCGCTTACATTGCAAACCCCTTCTATCTACTACGAACCTACTCCCCACCCCCCCGCCCCCCTCACCCCTTCTCACTTTTCCTCCCCAACTCATGGGGTGAATGAAGATGGTAGGCATGGAAGCGCCACACCGAAGATACGGTTACGTCTTCGCTGATTGTTTGTTTGGGAGTTTGGGGTGTTTGGGGAAACACCCCCCTACAGGGGGTGGGGGGAGGGACCGATAGAGCACATGGCGCCAAATAGTACAAGTTGCGCGGCGCTTGTTTCTTTCTTTCGCGCACTTTTGTCTGTGTGTGTGTGAGTGTTTGTCTTGTTGCGCTTGCCATTTAGTCATTGAGCGGTTTGCAAGCGAATGATCAGCACAACAAAAAAATACACAAAAATCGAACGAAAGTAACACAAGGAAATAGAGCAAGTGGGTAGGGGTGGTTTAGTGGGTGCAAAAAAATAATCGTATCGTACAAACACACACACCTACTAAAATAAATTTGAAGTTTATCACGAAACCAGAATAGTGTACAGAGAAGAATAGGGAGAAAACAGACGGTGTAGCAAAAAAAAAGAAAGAAAATGTTGGTTAATACAGCAAAACCCAATCGGCCAGAATGGTTATGGCTTAATTTATGAGCATGTTGCATGGCCCGATCGGAAATTATGCCAATGCATTGGTATGACTCAACAGTTGGTATGGTTTTTGAGAAAGCTGTAGCCTTTAAGCATATTTGCTTATTCTATTGCAATCAGCTTGTTTGTGTGTTTTTTTGGGTTAAATGAACGATTACGTTATTGATTATGTGTTGAAAATTACTCGCTTTTTTATGAAGGGTTTCTAGGAGCTTTTTTTACTCCTTCCTAGTGGGTTATACTTATTATTTTTTTAATTTATTTATATTTATTATTATTATTTATTATATTTGCTCAAAACATTTTTTTTATTTTTTCAATTATATTATTAAATTATTAATATTATTATCATATCATTTTTAATTACGGCGGCTTTCAAAAATAAGCTTTCAAAAGAGCTTTTTGGTGGGGGTGAAATGAAAATTCCACCCCTATTTGTATGCGCAAGCTTTATGCAAAGTGCAACATAGCGAGCGTAGCTTCAACATGAAACGTTTCATGAAATGTTTCAAAACAGAGCTTTTAACCTTTGTGGTTGGAATGGTGATCTTATTTTAATACGTTTAAAATAGTTTTTAATAAGAAAATTTATATTAAATTTGAACAAACCTTTAATAAATTTCAGTTGCATTTATTTATTATTACTTTAGAAAAAAGGAAGCAAAATTAAAAAAAATAATCATTCTTTGTGAATATTAAAATAAAACCTCTTAACCCTTGTGGTACGATCAACTGATTATCTTTGCAATTACAGTGGAGCGCCGATTGTACGGGTATCTTTAATCCGGCTGTCCCATTATCCGTGCAGCTAGGAAATGACAGTTCCAAAAGCGAATTGACATATTTACTGAAAACCGGTGATGGCAAGAAATAAAAACCTCAATAGGAAAAGGGTCAATTGGCTCAAATTCGACCAAATAGAACATTTAGCTTTAGAAAAAAATTCCACCCATTACACACTAAACACTAATATTTATCAATAGAAAGAGTTGTGCCTTCTTCTTCTTGGATTTAACGACTTTACAGGTCACGCCGGTCATTTCTGGCTTACTGGACTTATTTTTACCACGTAGCCGGGTAGTCAGTCCTTCGGGTCCGGCTGGGATTTGAACCCGGTCCTGCCGTGTGGACCGGCGCCGTTTATCACATGCACCACCGAGCCGCCCTGTTGTGAGTTGTGTCTATTTTATTATTTAGTCCGTGATATTCGCTTATCCGGCAGGGGCCGAGTCTCAATGAGCACGGATAATCGGTGTTTCACTATATAAGTTAAAAAAACAATAAAAAAAATATAAAATACAATATGAGACAATTTTTCATAATTCTAACTTTTTTATTATTTTTATTTTGTTATTTGGCATTGATTCGAATACCACTTGTTGCGATACAGAAAATTTGCTTTAAATAATTTTAGAACCCTTACATTACGCCAACCCCCATCAAAATGCATTCACGCATTAGAAAGATGTGACACAACTTTTTGAAAGCAGTTTTCCCGCACCAAGGGGGAAAATTTTTCGGGGCTCACTCTCACACCGCTGCGATCGTTTGCGATCGAAGAAGCCACTGTCGAAGAAATGTGATACGTTTTGCTCGAATGGCGAATGCAACGTTTCTGGTGGAAGGTGTCGGGTTTACTGGCAAAAACAGACAAGTCGGTGTCAACGGGGAAGAATGATTTTGATTCAATGGCTCACACGCTACACGGTATATCCGGTACATTGGCATAGAAAAAAAAAGAAAACAAAAAAAAGAGAAAAAAAACTGTGTAAAACTTTATATTGTCCTGGCTGGCTTGCTGGCTGCTGAAGGTTTTTGTTGCCATACTTTACCAGATCGAATAGTGTTTCGTGCCAAACAATATCCCACGCGAAGGAGTAGAGCAAAACGTACCAGATCGGATCGGTTTGATCGTGTTGCTCCGGGTGTCCCCGCGGATAATCACCTTTGCAGCACCGTTCCGAGCAAATCTTTCCATCTTCGACAGTAATATGCCACTGGAAAACCGAAATGTTCTCTGCTGCTGTCTGAAGTCGGTTAAAGTTTCCATGAGAAAATAGATAAGCAATCAGTATGTGTTCATTGACAAAATTAAAATACCAAAAAAAAAAATTAGAGAGAATACGTAAATAGATCGTGAGATAGCTTCACTGTAACAAAAAACGTCACAAAAATATAGAAATATGATTTTTTTGTGCTGTAAGTAATACAATTTTTGAAGCTTTTTTTCTTCTACTTGTTATCCACATGCCTTTCATGAACGTAAGGATATCTATTTTCCCATGCGGGAACATCGAGGAATTTATGTATTGCGCGCCGCAGACAATGGGGTTTGGATGCGCCCAGCATCAGAACACCCACCATGCCGTGGAGGCGATCGTTTCGACAGCACAACCTGGCTTAAGGACAACCCGCAGCGCAATCCGGGCACTGATTCGGTTGCGCCTGAGGGCGGATGCACGCTGGAAAACAATTCCTCTGGAGCAAGGATCACTCAATAGCTTAAAGACTTGCATTGGGGATGATCAAGGGGGTTTTTTCTTTATTTTCTTTTGGCTCTCAAATTTACTCTTACCGCTGGGTGGTCGTTTTGATTGCGATGCAACATATAAGGGTGTGAAACTGAAACGATACGCCACAAAGATGGTGGATGTAATGGTTGTAAAGATGGAAGAAATTCCTTGAGGAAAAAAAACTCCCAGAGTTGAGTTGACATTTTTTCCAATACTTTCAAGTCATCGACGGCAAGTTGCTGGCTATTTGAAAGTTTGAAGATTTCCACGAACTCCCTTTAGCGCACGTTTGTAACGATTTTATTGTTAGGGTCGGCGACATACCTGAAACGCACCAAGTCGCAAGTACCTGCGAATATCTTGAGTGGTTTTTGAACTTTACTTTTTGTCTCTCACGGTTTAAACGCTTTCCCCCTTTAGTCGGTCTTAGTCACAGCAAGCTATTAGGGAATAGGTTAAAGATCGTGCGAATGTCGGAGTGTCGAGATTTGGTAAGGTCCTGAAGAGTTCTTAAGCTACCATGGAGTTTGCGACCTTTGAAGTACTGGGAGTTCGATGTCTAACACTTATCAATTGTGGGAAAAGATGTTTTAATGTCTTTAATCTTAATTAATTACCAAGACAAGTTGATTTTCCACACGGCAGGACCGGAGATCAAATCCCATCCGGACCGTCTCCCCGTAGCAAGTACGGACTATCCGGCTACGCGGTGAAAATAAGTCCCGTAAGTCAGAAATGGCCGGCATGACCTCAGAGGTCGTTACGCCAAGAAGAAGAAGAAGAAGTTGGTTGTTTTATTTTTTTTTTAGATTTTGAGTTTGAGTTACAGCTAAGTTACAGCGGAAGAAAAGAGTTACTGACATACGACACTGAGTGAGTGTTTTATCTTCACAACATTATTACCGCAGCTGGAAATTAATTTATAAGCTAAAAATAATTTTTGTTGGAAAAAAAATTCATAAAAAATAAAATAAGAAAAAAAAGAAAACATAGACGAGCTGAAAAGATTTTTAATATTTTGTAGAAAAGAAAAAAACATTAACGGGAATTCAATTCTATCGGCAAACGAACTCAATAGAAGAGGTGCAATTAATCGGTTCAAGAACTTTGCCAAAAAAAGAAACAAAAAATACTGTCGAAATTCGGATCGATCTCAGCAGCAAGATCTCACCCACAAATGCATACCCCGCTGGCAGCTTTAAAGCAAACCAGAAGCCCGGCGGGGAGAAAGAATAAAAAAAACCGTTTACCGTGTTACGCAGAAACGGAACCGAACAGGATCATTTGCCGCATCACTAAACACGGAACGCAAGCGCAAAAAAAAGAAAGAAGGTTTCGAGCGATCAGCATCGATCATCCCCGAATCAGAGGGGTTTTTGTTTGAGCGAAAGGTGCGCACATTCTTTCGCTTATGCTCATTACCGAACGGCAAACAGTGAGTGGCCCCTTGAGCCAGGCTTAGCCGCAGAAACCCCTCGGTCCGGTAACCATTGCAGGGCCGTGCCGGCCTAATGAGAGCGAAAATTGCCTTTAAGACTTTAAGAGCAAACCGTGGATAGCATTTCGTAGAGTTTTTCGGGATATTTTTGGGGGATTTTTTTTCTTTTTTTTTTTGCTTTGGACAATATTCTGTGAAAGGAGCGCTAATTGGCCGTAGGCTTTACTAATTGCAACGCACTGCATTATGTTGCATCGGTACGGATCGAAACATTTACCGTGTGCTTTGAATGGTTGCGAAGAACGGGAACCCATCGTTTACCGGCCAACTGGTTGCGGGATGCTTCAATATTTAGTCTACATCGAACATCGGGTGAACAGTTCCCCGTGCATGATCGATGGGAATGAGAACATTTTGAAACAAGCGACGATCTTAATACAATTTTCCCACTGGTTTTTCCACAACGACATGCGCAGGTTCGTCACCTGCTGTTTCATACAGTCACCGGTACCAAATGGCGTTATCTATCGCATTTTCCCACACTAAACGCATCAAACTTCCCGTTTTTATATCTCCAGAACTCCCTCCGGAAGCGGACTGCATGATGGCATCCATCGAGGGGTTGAAAAAGGCCCAAAATTCATATATTTAATTGATCTATCTGTCATCTCTTCTAGCTGATGAAGTCTTTTGTTTTTGAAGCATCTCTAGAATTATTGCATTAATATAAAAATTATTTAAAAATAGTAAACAAATTGAGAAATAAAAAGGCATTTTGGACAACGTTTTTGGGTAAAAATATTTTTATTTTTCCTTCTGTGGTAATTTTCCTCCTCTCATTGGTAGCGTGATCACACATCCATCCGTCAGCTGTGACGGTATGAGCAGTGGAAAGTTTCCAGTCACATCAGCGATGCTACGTGCAATATGTGGGGACACAAGTAAAACCTGTTCGGGCATCTAACGAGGGTCGGAAGATGTGCTTTCTAACCGACGGTGATAATGTAGCATCATTCGGATGTTTGTTTCCGGTGGGAAAAATAGGGGGAAAAACGGTGATGTGTTCGTTCCATCGCTACTCCCACCCTACACATCAGCATATCGATGATGCCCGTACCGGGGTAATGAATTGATAGTCATTCACGTTTCATTTGATTGCAATTATGCTGCCTGATTCACACGCATCCAAACGCGGCTGAAAAGTGTAAACCATTCCGAATAGGAATGTTCGTTCCTATTAGGGTTTTTATTATACACGGTATGTCACAAGCCGCTTGTTACATTAGTGTCTTTTTTTTGGGGGTTTTTTTTATTGCTTCGTTTTCTTCTCTTTTTTGATGCAATTTATAATATTGTGCAAAGCAAATGCAATCAGAAGAGCGGGCTATGGTATGCGTATTAAGCCGACTCGCTAGTGTGATCGATTGATTCGGTAACGAATCGATTATCGAGACGGAAAAGAAATGAACGGGCAAACAAAAAGAAAAAAAAAGGTTTGAACTTAAAATTTACCACACCAAGGTAGAGGAGGTGTTTTTTTTCCATTCGCTTAACATTGCGATACTACAGTTGTTTGCTTCAAATTTGGAACAGTAATTGACACGAAAAAAATTATTTTGAATCGATTTTATTTTTTATCAAATTGAAATGAATTTCAATATTATATATTTGTATATTTTTCTAATTTTATAATTGTTTTAAATACGTTTTTGTTGTTCAATTATCTATTTCAATGATCTTCTGTTTGAAGAATTTATTGCCAAACAGGCCAAACACTTCTATCCATTTGTGGACGACTTGGAAGATGATGAAGTATTATTTGGATGGATTATTTGGATTTAAGTAATATGGATTCCATCTTATTCTGGTATTACTGGCAATGAGAAAGCGCTTCTGAAGGTGTTTTGTATGATAGGCTCATCCTCTGTCACGAGTATGCCTATTCTCCCCAGGAATTCTGTCTAGCCCGTTGACTACTCGCCAGGAATCTAAGGGAAGTAGATGATCTCAGAAGATGTCTCTACTCGATATCACCAAAAGTCTCCTTACGAACCTGGATTGACGGGTTTCCTGTAGAAAGAGCCTTCATTCGCATGATGTCAAGACTCAGATCTAAACATTTTGAGTTGGACACTCACCTTCAGCGCATAAACCTAGCTCCAACGAAGGTTTGCTGTTGCAATACAGCATTCTGCGGTCTTGTAAAGACTTTGATGATGCCAGAGAAGCCATCCAACTATATAACAGAGTTATAGGCAAAACTTGGTGCTAAAATGAGCTTTATGAAATTTTCAAATTTTTCGATTTTGTTTATTTTATGTTAATTTTTAATTTATTTTTATTTAAAACATTATTTGAGTGAAAAGAAACTCATTTCAACCAATTGGCATTAAAATAAATCAATTTAATTTTTTTTTGCAAAATTTCTCAAAAAAAACGTAAGGGGTAAGCCTTATTAAATTTTCGAGTAAAAAAATTGTTTTAAATTTTTTTCTGATTTTTTATTCTTTTTTTAATTTAAAGCAATATTTGAGTGAAAAGAAACTTATTGCAACAAATTCGCATTAAAATATATCACATTTAAAAATTTTGCTACATTGGTCAAAAATGAGGAAAATTTTCCATTTTCTCAAACAGGGTAAGGAACTTGGTTCCTCGAATAACTTCTGGCACAGACATCTGAGGGCATGGCCGTCCAAGAAGAAACTGTAGCCATTGTTGCCATCTATCGACTACAGGTTAAAGATTGGCGATCCGTTGGATAACGACCCTGCAATAGCGGCAATCAACAGGGATTCGGAAGACCCAATTAGAGACATAATGGCAGCCAGAGACCTTCCATACATGAGAATTTCTTTCAGATTCTCTAGAGAATACGGTTTAAATGTTCAAATGTCTACGTTTCCCTATCCCTAGTAATCAAAGTAGTAAGTGAAGAGCAGAAAGAGAGCATACAGAAGATCTGGAACAAAAGAATCGGCGGACCTCATCAAATATATATCAAATACATATCTTTGAGGGTAATGGACAACAGGACATTGGTAAAATAAGTCTAGTAAGCCAGAAATGGCTGGTATGACCTTAAGGCTCGTTGATCTATCAAGAAATAAATTGATAGAGAGAGAGAGACAGAGAGAAAAGAGAGAGATACCTCTCTCTGGGAAATTTCTGGGAGAGCGAATGGGAAACTTCTCATTCTTTCTACGAGACACTACGTCGACTAATATCTAAGACGTGTTCCAGTTTAGATGTGAACAACTGTACTTACGTTCACCATGAAAAAGAGAACGAATCAATCTAGTAGCTGCGTGGATATATTGAGGTCTTTTTGATGTGGTGACTTGAAGTACACTAAAACAATTTGTAGAAAATGAAGTATTTGGTTTAAATTACTTACCTGAATGCTTGAAACATGCGTGGAAAAGGTGTGTAAAATTGTTCCGCATTAGTTTACCGATTGCAGGTCATATCGATTACTTAAGCACGGTTAAGTTGCACGACGTTAAGCGTTAACCATCGGTACGGGAAACACCGACCGACATGTGCATATGCGTTTGGACCATAACAAAAACGCAGAACAGACTAGGGTGGGGATCCAGGGCGGTGGGACAGCGCTAATCAGACACGAGCATAAGCAATACTAGCGTTACGGTAAACGGTAGGCCCGTGCGTACCTCATTAATAACTTCATTTCCTTGAAGCTTAAAACCTCGACGGCAAGATACGCAGATAGAGGAAAAGAAGAGTGCGTGAGAGAGAGAGAGAGAGAGAGAGAGAGAGAAGAAAAACTAATACAGAAGACACACATTTTCCCTCCGCAGCGGCTGATCGGTACCTCAATCGATGTTTGGTAAGGCGTGACGAACGCACAGAAACGATATTGAAACCATGGCATTATTGGAGCATATTTCGTTAACTGAATTCATTCATCTTGGCCCCCCCCGCATTTCGGGAGGTATTAAAACCGCGAAAGTGACTAATGAACGTACAATGTAGAGCACGATTCTTCAGGTTTGCCTCCAAAGGAACGGTAATAACAGGTGTTCAGGTAATTTGCTTTACCGTGCCACACCGTAACGCTCCATGGAAGTTGAGGAATGCGACCATCGTCGGGCATCGTCTTCAAGTGGACATTTGTTTGTCCATTTGGTTCATTTGTGTTGCATTTTTCATTCTTCAGCTTGTTGAGCTGGGTAGAAGCAACTGTCACACATGAGTATGTGGAGGTGTTTATTTACTCAGGATCACTTCAGGACCGTCTCACGAGCAACAGTGAGTTGAGAACGTGTGTGAGTACTTTCCGTCATTTCTGCAGCAGAAAAAAAGAAGTCAAGTTGTATCTCAATTTTCGACGAATCTCTCTTTAGACGAGCGCGAGTGTTCCAGCTGACAAAACTTTTGTCACCTTGACGCGGTAAAGCTGTTTGCCGTGCGAAGATGTAAACATTTTGATTCTGTTTGATCCCATGTGCAAGCTCGATCGAGTGTGAAGAAGTATAGTGGTATGAGCGTTTTCCCCGATAGCTGAGCAAAGAGCCTAAGAATGGAAGTCATACACGTCACACAGAGTTGGGGTCCCCCAAAAACTAAAGTACGAACCGGAGGGACCACGTTACTTGGCGAAGGAAACCAACGAAATTCTGACAAGGATTAGCGAACCCATTGATAGTCAGTGGAGCCTATCGTGTGCACCGAAATGCAGCAATCCCATGACCCTGAGCTCAGGTACAGATAGAGAGCGAGACAAGAGTTTCATGAACAAAACAGAAAAAAAAATCCCAGTGCAATCGGTTCGGTGCCCTTACCGAGAAAATCCTGCGGCGCGGATGAGCAGCTCCGTTTCCGTTCCTGTCCGTACGGCAAAAAGGGAAGTTTTGCCGACCACTTGAGTTACGGGACGATTCAGTTGAGTTGCAATGATGCGGTGTGCGGAGTTTTATCCCTGTGTAATAAGTACGGCAAATACGGCAATAGCCATCCACATTCTCGTAACCCCCCGGTGGTGGTGAGGAGATACCGTGCGCATCCTTACAAAAAAAAACGGTGTAAAAAAGTAAGAAGGCAGTCAGCGATGCTTCAAACAACAGCGAAAATTAAAATACCTAGCAGCTGTACCAGTTTGCCCATTGCAAAACTGGCAGCCACCGTTGGGAGGGTAACCGCCGGAAATGTCTACACCGAGGATGAGGATTTCTTGATTTGTATCACCGGTTCGGTGAGGGATTCTATGTTTTTTTTTAATTCTCTTGTTGAGAGACAGAACTGGTATGTAACCGGAGCAGGATATTTTCGTCCCGGTTCGGTGCCTACGTTAAGTTGCTAAATTGTGCCTTTACGAGTGACTTTCGCCGCTTCTACACTGACTGCATACTGCATCTGCTCGGAATACGCTGGAAGTTGGAACATCGCAGTTAGCTTCCAGACAGTGGACTTTTGTCTAGAACAAAAGGTACATACAGAAACTATTTTCTTGTCTATTTCTCACGAAATTTCTGCAGTTAAATGTAGGAACTCTGTGCGGACATTTGTTGGAGCTTCCAGTTGAAGGTATGGATATCTTTAAAACACGAGTTTGAAGGTAAGCTCTACCTACCTAGAATACCTCCGTGCGAGAGATATTTTGACAGATACAGGAAGTGATACGTACCATCTTTTTTATTGGAGAGTGAGGGGTAAACAACAATCAAGCGGTTCAAATTAAAGTTGAGTGAAACTGCAAACGAAACCCTTAAAGCAGAAACCCAACAATATGTAATAAAATCATCGCACCTAAAAGTGGAAATTCGAACGAAATAACGTCCAGTATGCGTACCTCGCGGAACAAATTCTGCCGAAGGGGAATGGGTTAACTGCAGCTGACAAATTCATCAGAAGAGAAAAAAGAAATCCACTTCGGGCGAACAGAAATAAACTGCGCTCAGTTTTTTTTGTGCTTTTGCGAGTCAAATTAACTAAACGACTGCTGAAGCCTTTATCTGCACGTCACCTCAGTTGCCCGGGTTTGTATCATCGTGCCATTTAATAGACAGCGGCAATCATGTTCCCCCTGCACTTTTAACGCGCTGTTTACGTGTATAGTGTGCGTGTGAGAGAGAGGGAGAGGGAGCTCTGGTTCTTCGACATATGGTGATGAACCACAGCGCTATATAGCCTAGGGTAACGTGTCCGTATCATCAGCTCCGGTATCGTACCGGTTGCATTTCTTGCGCGGCGATCGCGGTAAATCCCATCGGGAGGATTAGCTTTCAGCGCTCCGGTTCAAACCGTTCCGTGCAATGGCAGGCTGACTCCTGCTGTTGTTTTGCCCGGTTGTTGGCCCGGGGAATCAATGCCAATCACTGCTCCAGGGTGTGCTAGATTGATGCCACAGACACGGGCTAGTATTTGTTGATCTGCTTGATAACTTTTTCCCGAAAAAAAAACCCTGATCGCTGTGACAGAGATAGCGTGCGACCATTTCGTTTTGGGCTCTGTGTGGAAGAGGAGAATAGCATCAACGGGGAATGGAATGTCACTGTGATTTTGGCATCAAACAGGAAAACAAAGAGGGACCTCCGTTTGTGATCTCGCCTTGGTGATAGAAAACCATGCAAGCATCCCTGCTTCGGCAAACCCATTATTGGCAACGGTTTTCGGATTAACGGCTGCCATTGATGCCGTGGCTGCCGCTAGTCACCGGGAAGAGTACCGATTCTTACTACAGAGACACACAAACACACACACACACATAGGGACGGGTAGTCGAAAAAAGAAAAGGGGAAAATCTGGTTCTGGAAGGGATTGTCCATCACGTCCCAGCGAATGTACTGGGCCCGGAATGGCGGACGGGGCCCTTTGGTAAGGACAAGCTGACAAACCCAACAACGGAACGGAGGGATAATGAACTGAGCTGACTGCGTGACTGACTGACTGACTGAGTGAATGATTGAATGGGATCGGTGTGCGAGAATCCAAAATCCGGATGAAGGGTCCCTGAAAGGTAGAAACGATCGGATCTTGGGAATAGCAATAAAAGAAGAGGAACTCTCCCAACATCATACACAGAACAACATGGGTGTGTTTGTATGAGGTTTTTTGTATGGTCTCGTGCAAATGGCGCACAATTACGGCTGGGATATGCAAGACCATCACTACATTTAAGGATACCGCTGAGTATGTAAGGACACTGGCAGGGAGAAAGAGATCTCAATAGTAGGAACTCGAGAAAAAACAGGACACCAGCAAAATGTCCAAAATGGTGTGTGACTTCCGAGGTTCGGCTTCAAAGTCAACTCACGGCAATTCGCTTTAGATCGTGTTGGTTTGCTGTGGAAGTTAGTTTATCATTGTCTCAAGAATATCCTGCACATCCTCGGACCGGTTCGCCTTGGTTGGCACGAGTTGACACTGCCCGATTCTGTCCTGTACGCTACGGAGTTTGAAGGCCATTGTGGACCACCGACCAGCGTGAAGTCTGAAACGACGTCCATTCCTTTGCCTTGGACACCTTTCAGGGCATGTTGGGCTCTGGTATAACGCTTCGGAATCTGGGCGTTCCAAGTGCTGGTTTGGACCACTTGTTCCGACCGGTCTCGTGCAAATGATGCCGAGGTTTTGGGGAAAGGAAAACCAAACGCGAACGAAGCGGCACACACACAATTCAAGGTCAGCAAGGCGGAAACTGGATCGTTGAAACAACTATTTCCAACGATACGGCGCGGTACCCTTTCAGGAATGGAACGTAATGGTACCGAAGGTGCTGGTTTGTTGGAAGGTTTTTTTTGCTGTTGTCGAATTAATCCCAACACCGAGAAACCACCCGCTCCGTCACTTAGAACCCGGTGGTGGTAGTTTTCCCTTTCTCGTCTATTGATACATGTTACGTCATTACGTAGCGTTGTTCCAACATTATCCTGCTGGTTCGGTGGCAAAACATTTTGGCCCGCTTTTGCAAAACGCGCAATTAAAGTAATTAGACAAAACAGGATCACGTCCGAACGTAGTGGAATGCACTTGAGCCTTTGTGGTATGTCGGGAATGAACTGGTTGCCCCCCCCATTTTAAGACGCGACCGTTCGAATTTTCGCGGTATGGTTAGGGGGGGTGGCGAAAAACTCCAATAGTGGCGGGTATTCGTGCAAAACCCACGCTTCACTACACGTACACGGCTGAACAAAAGGCAAAACAGTAGACGTAATGCATGAGTAGGTACGTTTCGGTTCGGCTGGCCACCGAGATCGAACTGGCTCGCTGGAAATGGACGTCGGCGGGGGAGGGTTTTGGATTTTTTTTTTGTTTGGAGCAGTACCGGTGAAGGTGCACACCGGGGCCTTAGGGATAGGCAGTTAGTTACACGCGACCAAAAGGTTCACAGGCGGGCACGCTATCCATGATCGAGGGCTGGCTTGGGTTTTGTTGTTGTTTTTGGGCTCCAACAAAAAGCCCCAGAGTTAACTCTTTGCTTGTACCCGGTGCGGTATTTGCTGCGAAAGTTTTGGGCTCTCACCTTTACCCAGACCCAGGGCGATCGATTATCCTCTCCGCATCGGGTTGCATACCGCGGTCATCGGCGGTGTTTTGCAACGCTGTGTGCGCCTACTGGGGGGAAGGAGCCTTGCACTAAGAATCTGCACGTGGTGGGGCAGAGTCAATGCTGGTCCTTCACCAGGTCTCGCATCGAACACGGAAATATCGTACACGGTGTTGCCCCCGCCGTTTTGGAGAGCAATGTAGGTGAATTGTCGCTGTCCCAGATTTGACAAGAACCTCGTCCACGCCCGCACCCGCACTGCACGTGTAGCAGTGGAAAGTATGTTTTGCGATCAGTATTTGCCTCTTTGCTTTTTTATCTCTCTCTCTCTCTATCTCTCCACTACTGTTGCCATCCAATTCCAATTTGTGGTAGCAACTGTGTGCGAAGGCGAAAATGCCGCCGTCACGATGACGAGTAATGCTACAGCCCAATTCTTGCCACCAGGCCTCTCCGGTACACCCCGATGGGACGTAATGATAAGGACCGAGGACAGGTTTCGTTTGTTTGGTACCGATTGCGCACGTTTACCAAAACAAAAATGCATCAAACTCGACCAGAGTTCCTAACTCCTAAATGCCCAGAGGTCAATCGTACGCGTGGATCAATCCTCGCTTCCTCGTATCGTGTCATCGTTACTGGCAAGTGATGCAATCATGGAAATCGAACGTCGACGTTTTCCGGTAGCATAATGTCGATGCATTATTAAACTATCGGTGACATAACGCATGATTGTAGGGGCCAACTGCGACCCAATGATGCGTTTGATCGATGACTTTGGGGAACATCTGTTGGAGACTTCCGTATTTGAGGAGCAGAGGGAGTCCCCACCATAGTGAGCAGTTTGCTACCGGGGTTTATGTTTAATTATGCATTCCAAAATTTGAATAAGATACTTCTAGATATTCACTGTGTTTTATTGAAGAATTTGAGCCGCTTACTACAGTACGCCGTTTTATTTAAATTCGTTTAATCCCTCAAGTATCAATATCCTTACCTCCACAGAAAACGGAAGACCATAAAACAAGGAATTACTTTTGCGCAAAAGCGCACTTTCGTATCATGTACGGTTTTATTTTTTTTTCTGTAACAGGAAACGGGCCGCAAAAAGGCAATAATCGGCGGAACCGACCAAACCAGATTGATGCCGTTCCAATACGTGTGGTGGCAAAACTTTCAATGTCATCCGCCTTTTGGTGTCGCGCACTCGCTACGATACGTGTGCATGCAATGCGTACGGACAAGTCAGAAGGAACCCGTCGATTAGGCAATTCGCTGTGCAACTGCAAGCGGGTAACGGTGGGTATATGCAATGGGCGCGGTTGCCTATTCTAAGACACGCGGCGACTCTGATCTGATTCCTCCTGCACACCTGACAGACAGCTTCATTGCTGTCATTGCTCTCGTTTCTGGTGGGCCAAACAAGAGCCGGGCGTTTTCCGGAAACTGATCCGAATCTTCCAGTTGTTGGACACCCCCCGGTGGGGTGGGGTAGTGTGGCCTTCTGGTGTTCAACTATCCGTCGCAGCTATCGATCCGTCGCAGTTGATGTTTCATTCTTTTTCTTTCACTTCGTTTTACACCCGCTTCTAGGGGTGTTTCTGTCGCATCCGAAGAACGGACAAGCCTCAACGATGGGGGAACCCGGTTCCTTTTTGGCTCCGTTCTGGTTTGGTGCTTGCTGACATTTCGGCGTTTTGCAATCTGCTGCCAGGTACGGTTTGACGTTGCATTATTCTACTGTGGCAGCCGCATCTCATGTCTGGGACATTGAGCATGCTGTATGATCTTTCGCACGGTGTCTGACCTTGATAGCACTTCTTTTCCGCTTCTTGTAAACCATGACCTGTAATCGGAGAGCGTCGATATACACGTCGATTGGCTTTTGTAAGTGAGTTTTTTTTTATTCCATCTTTCAATTTGAGCTGTAAAGACTCTGAAATGGAGTTGATAAACAGGTCCATACATATGCAAGATTGTTTTTCAATAAAAGAACTCAGTTATTTATTGTATCTTCATCTTCTAAAGTGACTGTAAACGAATTCGTGACTCTTTTTTGTGAAGATATAATAACTCACTGCTCAGAATGTTGAGGAATTCTTCAAAGCTCACAAAGTTCTATTTCCTGCATATGGTTGTTAGTTACATCGTAAAGGTATTAGAACATTCACAAATTAATACGATACTGCACCAATCGAACCGAGTACAACCACGAGCTACAAAAACAACACAAACTTTGATTGGATTGGATTGGAGCAAGGGTCGCGAATTCGCTAGTCGCTTCACAGAAGTTGATTGATGACCGCTAGATGATTGCAGAACAAGCTTCTTAAGCGTTCCCGTCTAAGTGACTAGGTGTGTCTTCATCCTCTCCTCACTACTGGAGCTCCTTGGGTTTTTTAGTCATCTAAAGTTCTGCAACAACCCTCGAAGACGCCCGATCGACGCCCGATAAGCGGAAGCGGTCGGTGATCGACGACTGCGCTATTCGATCGTACGGACGATCGTCTGTCCGCGCCGTCACTCACCAAAAACGGGAGTAGGAGTAGGTGTAAAAGATTTGTTGTGTGTTTTTTTGTTGTTGTTATTCGTAGTGCCTCATAATTTGTGTTCGCCTTTCCATACCAAAACCTTACGGCGATGGGTTTGGGGTGCTTGTGCTTCTGCTACTTTAGGGCTAGGATGAAGAAAGAAGTAGTCTTTTTTTTTGGGGAGAGAATGGAGATAGGTGGGGAGACCTGTTGAGGGGAGGGAGGTAGTACCAGAAGAGAGGTACCCTTCGAATATGCTACCACGTGTGTGTGTGTGTGTGTGTGTGTGTCGCTCGCGCTATGATCTGACCGGTATTCGTGCGAAACGATGCCGGGTGGTGCACCGTTTGGTCCACTACACGAACTCCCATTGTCGTGGGGTGGTGTCTCCCTTCCATCTCCTCCCACACACACCTCCCCCCTCCCCCCAACCCTAAACTCGCCATCAACTACCTCAACCACTTCCTTCGTGTGTTTTTTTTCTGTGTACTTCTGTTGTATCTCATTCTTTCTTTCACACTTCACCACGCTCACGTCTTCACGTTGCCCTGCGCGATGACGGTTTCCCAAGGTTTTTTTGCACGCAACTCGCAACTCGCTCGTGGGGCCGTATATAAGGTACTGGTCGATGCCCGGCAAAGTCAGTTCTTTCTTCGCATTCAATCGGCACTGATCGCTTCCGCAAACTGTTTTTGCTGGAAAGGATCTGGTCGTATCCATACACCTCCCCACCATCTCTCCAACTTCGCTCCAATACGATCTTTTCCCTCGAGAAACAAGTGCGTGTTTTGTGAGTGTGTAAAGGCTCCGAGAAGCAGTTTACCGCAAAAAGCTGTGCTTAGTGAATCAGTAATCAGCAGTTAGCCGTTTGTTACCAATATGTTCAGATTTGTGAGTTTTATGCGCCTTTTGGAAGGGGGAGGGAGAAAGGGCAATGGAAAGCATACGGGAAGACACATCAGGCACAGCAGGTTTTGGCACGCCAATCATCTTCCACCATGTCAAAAAAAAAACACCTCAATCAAACACACAAAGGACACCAAGCCAAGGATTCCTCACCCGTTTTGTTTTTTCCCCTTTTTTTTGGGTGAGGAACGTTAGTGTACTGGAGCAAGTTAGTGTTTGAAGCTGAAGCGCGTGCCACCTGTGTCCTTGATGACTTGCTGTGTTGATGCTTTTATCTTCCCCCCTAAATTTTGCCAAGTGTCTCTATGGTTTGTAACACACAACATTACCATGTTCGTTCCATGTTTTGTATCGTCGGCGCACG
Organism: Anopheles parensis; assembly: GCA_016254315.1. Classification (NCBI taxonomy): domain Eukaryota; kingdom Metazoa; phylum Arthropoda; class Insecta; order Diptera; family Culicidae; genus Anopheles; species Anopheles parensis. The sequence continues at coordinate 10,683,932 of CM028123.1, forward strand.
GGCAGATTCTTCTATCAACGTTGCTGGTTGCCGCGACGGCCCAGTATAATGGTGGATACCACCGTGACCCGAAGACGGCCGCCATCCTCAGCGAGCAGCGGTATCTGTCCGGTGATGGTAAGTTCGGTGCCGCCTACACGCAGGAGGACGGTACCGACTTTAAGGAGGAAACGGATGCCGACGGTAACCGACGCGGTTCGTACAGCTACGTCGATCCGACCGGTCAGCGACGCACCATCTCCTACGTTGCGGGCAAGAATGGGTAAGTGGGTCTTACGATGGAACCGTCTGAGATGGGGCCCGTGCTCATGATTTTGTCGACCCTGCGCGCTGCGTAGTTTCCAGGCTTCCGGCGACCATCTTCCGGTAGCTCCAGCGGCACCACCACAGCCTGCCCCGCAGCCCCAGTACCAGCCGCAGCCACAGTATCAGCCCCAGCCGCAGTACAACGATGCGCGCAGCTACGATAACGATGGCCAGTACGATCCGCGCTGGAACGATCCCAACTTCAGCCAGAACCAGTACTCGGCACCGGCACCGGCACCAGCACCGGCCCCGGTACACAACTACCATGCCGCACCGGCCCCAGTCGCTCCCGTGCCACAGTACAACCAGCACAACTACGCGCCCCAGCCACAGCAGGCACCGGCCTGGACTACCACACCGGCTCCCCATCGCTTCCAGCCACCGGGCAAGCTGCAGCTGAACCGAACTCCCGACGGTTACAGCTACACCTTCAACAAGGTTTAGGAAGGTTTTTCAGGCGAGTTCGCTTTTAACCGAAGATGTAGGAATGGTAACACCAACTGCAGCAAAGGGTTTAGTGACTTTCACCAGGACCCAAATTTGCTCTCAAAATTTTTTCTCCGATCCCCCTTAAACTACTATTGCAATCCCTTAATCTCTCACAAATAGTTAAAGGGACCTGCGTGTCCTTGTCCTTTTTTCCAACTTTTTTTTCTTCTACTCGGTCGGTATGCCCCATTCCAATCGCCGTTCGGTTAAAGACGTTCTTTTCCTTCCTTCTTTTTTCTCTTGTTCCCGTCGCATGTAGTAGCGTGTGTGTGTGTTATTTAGCCGTTTAGCCAAAGTAAGCGTTACTTTGCCTGTTGTGATATGTAAGCGTTTGTAAATGTAGGTGTCCTATTTTCCTTCCCGCCCTATCTCCCCTCCACTCCCCCAACTCACCCTCCCATCCCAGGGTGCCTGTTCGGTGCCGTAGCTGGCAGGCCGCGGCAGGTCGGTCGGCTTGCGGTGTTTGGACACGGTATCTTCAAGCCCTGTAAAAGTGGTAGATGTTTTGTACAGAGTGTAAAACCTTCGATGCAGGTTGAGTTTGCTCAGTTTTTTTTTTAATTTTTGGTAATGCTTTGCACCACAAAAAAAGGAGAACGGAGCAACTCAAGTTTGTCGCGAAAAAAACAAGTAGGGGAGATAACACAAGTATTTGTTTAGAGACGCCGTCGGTGATGACTGTGGCGCACAGTTCCAAGATGACAGGGAGATAGGTAGATAGAGAAAAGAAAATCTTGAAAAAAAAACAAACAAAACTGAATTTCCACGAAATAGACAAGAATTCACACTATCCCAAAAAAGAAAAAAAAAACACCCAAAATAGTCTACATTTATTTTTTGTTCACTCAAAAAACAAAAATCCCAATATTCGAATGGAGTACGAAAGAGACCTAAAAGTCAGAAGTGCATGACCGGAAAATTAGTTTCCTGGTTTGGCTACCTTCTTTTTCATTCTCCATTTACCGAGCAAGCAGTATCGAAATGAGGCCTCATCGAAGTCAATGTGTAGCAAAACGGTGTTTGAAACTTTCAGTTTCATTGCAGCGTTTGTAAGCCTGCGAAGGAGTGGTTGAGTCGATGGCATTCTAAAAGACAAAACCGAGAAGGGAGAATGATCCGGTACGAGATCAAGGCCTTCGCCGTGCAATATAAAGCGGTCGGGCGATCGGTTCTTTATAAGGTCATCATCGGGTACCGTGTACTAAGGCTGCTCTTCCTACAGCCACCCGCCGTCGCCCGCCGTCGCCCGCCGTCGCCCGCCGTCGCCCGCCGTCGCCCGCCGTCGCCCGCCGTCACCCGCCGTCGCCCGCCGTCGCCCGCCGTCGCCCGCCGTCGCCCGCCGTCGCCCGCCGTCGCCCGCCGTCGCCCGCCTTCGCCCGCCGCCGTCCGCCGTCGTCCGCCGTCGCCCGCCGCCGCCCGCCTTTTGCCCGCTCATAATGGGTGTGAGAGGCGGAAGCGTAACCGTTGCCACGGTTGCCCGAAAACTTGTCTTGACCAACCTGAAGGTGTTGTTCGATTCGTAGCGAATTAACTATACGCTGCAAATCGGTATACATTGCTTACAACACCCGTACGTACGTACTAGGCTGGTGACTTGTGTGCGCCCGCAAGCGAGAAACCTGTTTAAACCCGTGCACCATTATTTCGTCGCGGGTTACGGCTGTTCTTGCTGTTGGTTTTCGTTTCATATGCTTGCGAATTGGTTTGCGTATCGATTTGTTCTGTACCCTTTTTATGCTTTGGTTACGGAGTTTTTGAGCGGAACAGGAACATCGTTGCGGACTAGCTAGTAAACGATAAAACATTCCGCCACGAATCGAAATGTGCCATTTAATTACGATGATAATAATTAATAATTAGATAAATAAGTTCTCCTTCCATTAGGCACGCACCACATCGCTCGAAACAACCTTGAGCACAACGGTATGTGTTTCGCTTTTGCTTTTTTTTTTACTCTGCAACGTTGAACAATCCGCTCTGCAATGCGGATACTGCAGCGTACTGTGGGCCGCCTCGGGTTTGACTCTCGCTTTCCGCACCATTAATTGACAGTGGCGGTGGGTTTTTTTAGCTGGTCTGCGAGATAAATGCGAGAACCGATTCGAAAGGTGCAGCATGAAAATAACGTTAATTTAATCGCTTCGGATACTTTATGGCAGCCGGCCATGTACGGTAAATACCATGGTTTATGAGATCGAATTTAATCTTTATCTAATCAAATTGTGGTTTACATAACTGTAGTGAAGTCTTTATAAGACGGACAAGTATTTTCTATATGTAGGTCGCTCTGTACGCAAAGAAGTTCTAACCGTGCAATATCGTCCAGATATAAAGTGGTGGAAGTAAATGTAAACGTAGGGCAAAATTTTTTCTTTGTTTGATTTTTTTCACAAAAATAATTTTTAATCCGATAAATAACATTTAAAAGATACAATAGAATAAACTGTAGAATAATCTCATGGAATCAGAGGCGGATCATCCACTACGCAAACAAGGCGGCAGCGAGTGGCCCCGGGGCTAAAGGGCCCCCAAAATTTTGAATTTTGAAAATTTCATAAGGCCCTATAGCCTTAGCTATAGCCTTAGCTTTTTTTTGAGTAAATTGGCAAAATTTTATAAGTTGATTTATTTTAATGCAAATTTGTTGCAATAAGTTTCTTTTCCCTCAAACAATGCTTTAAATTAAAAAAGGATAAAAAATCAGAAAAAAATTTCCAAAAAATTTTCAACTCGAAAATTTCATAAGGCTTACCCCTTACGTTTTTTTTGAGAAATTTTGAAAAAAAAAATAAATTGATTTATTTTAATGCCAATTGGTTGAAATGAGTTTCTTTTCACTCAAATAATGCTTTAAGCAAAAGAAAACAATAAAAAATAATAAAAAATAAACAAAATCTAAAAGAATAAAAAAATTTGGTCCCCAAACAAAACCTCCTCCCTCCGCCATCGCAACCAGAACTTTAAAGGACCCCAAGGATTTTCAGTTATTTCCTCCAAAAAAGACTCCCCCACCGCTCAACACTTTAGAAATCAGCTCATCCCCGGTCAGTATTTTCATCATTTGAGTTCCTCCGATCGGTTCCAGTGGATCAATGCAAAATAAACCTCATTGAATTAAGTTCATCGACAGTGCGACTTTCGTTAGTTTTGGGGCCACAATTACCATTCGGCTAAGGGCCTCCGAGAAGCTTGATCCGTCATTGCATGGAATAACTACAACTTGAAAATAAATATGATAACTTGTTATGATCTCATAAACGTCAAATCAAGATGAATAAACGTCAAATCTACTACGGGTTTTTTTTTTCATACAGTCGAGCTTATTTAAAAGTCACCCTAGCAAATCACCCTAAAAGTTACTCTAAATAAGAAATCTTCTCTTATTATAGATGCTGAACTATTAATGAAAATAACTTGAAAAATAATCTGGGGCGGCCCGGTGGTGCATCTGATGAACGGCGCCCGTCCACACACCGGGTTCAAATCCCATCCGGACCGTCCCCCCCGTAGCGTGAACTGTACTTAAAATTAACTCCAGTAAAAAAGAATTATTGCGTCTCTTTCATGTATAAATCAAATATTAAATGTCTGTTAAACGTACAATTTAAACATGAAATAAATGTTTATATAAACCATAAATGACACAAAAAATTTAACTAACTTTATTATAAATTGTTCTGTAATAAAGAAATTTTTAATTTCTGTTTTTCCCCCCGAATATTAAGTACAAGCTTTTTATCGACACAGGGTAAAGCATAAACCACAGTGATCTCGACCTGTTCAACTTCCTGTCCATCTATCCTGTCCGTCAGGTGTTTTTGAGGTGAGTTTGAACGCTACAGTTTGTCGCTTCGTTGCGTTGTTGCGTGTCATTCATGTGTCGTTCGTGTCTTCGGAGAGCATCCTTGGTGACCCTTCGCGCCGTAACCGACTTTTTGGCGTGGGGTGCACGAACACACACACTTCCGTTTGGTTGATATAATTAGCTAAACAGGAGGACACTCGGGAAAATCAGCAGGAAACATCATCGTGACTCACCCGACTCGGGTGATGCGACTATCGGGAATCAATTGCTGTAGGTGCAACTGCTATACGGCGGTACGATTTGACACTTGGGGACATAGGGCGTGGACACAGGAAGGGAAGGATGGTCTATCGTTTGTAACGCGTCGCTGCCTTCGTCATGTGTGAAGTCGTGGCTTGTTGCTGCGACTCGGTGTGGCATTATTTTCCCATAGTTCACCGTGTACCGTTTATACGCGGCTAGTAAGAAGAGGGGTCCGTCACCGCCCCGGGGGAAAGGATGAGACCGAGAAGAGCCAAACACTCTGTCAAAGCAGGTCTCATCCGGGCCTGGGGTAGATAGTTTTTTTTTAGTTTCATCGTGATAGCATCATGGAAAAGTCTATCTGTGCGTTGCATTTACGCCGGGAATTATACAACCCCGCGCTCGTTCTGCTCGTTGGAACGAGCTGCCATACAGCAAACAATGAACAGAAGAAAAAAACTGACAAAGTATGACGTGATGAGTTCTTAATACTCCACGGTGTATTTCGTTTATTACTCAATTGTGGAATGTTCACGCTTCACTGATTCCTTCGCTCTCTATCTCTCTTTCTCTCTCTCTTTTTCCCCCTTTTTGCGCCTTTCTATCCCTTTCTTCATGTACCGATTGACACTGAGCCGTACTTTGGGAAGTTTTCCCGCAGCAGAAATTGAAGGGACGGAAGCATACTCTTTCAAACATATCGAGCACTTGAACGTAACGGTTCAGGCATATGTTGAGCTATTGCTATATAAGGGGGAAAGAAAAGAGAGAGAAAGAGAGAGAGAGAGAACAGGAAGAAAAACAAACGACGAAACCGGGGAAAATGTTACCGGCGGTTGGTTTTTGCCAGCGACACAAATGCGAGGATTAAGCTGGCCGAGATTTTGGTCGCTAAGTGTAATTGCGAACGACCGGCGCTGGCTTTCGGCTTTCCAAAACCCCTCGGGGGGGGGGGGGACTGGTTTTCTAGAGTCGAGAATTTGTCGAACAGAAGGTAGTGTGTCACGCGTTTGTCGCTGTGGCAGGGATAGGAGGAAGTCCCCGTCGGAAGGAAGGACAATTATGTGTTAATTCTACTTGTGCACGTTAAAGTTTTATGCATGTTCGGTGGTGAGAATGAACGGATGAGCATTACTGTCAACGATGGCAAACGTTGGATTGATTGTTTTTGATCTGTGAGTTTTTTTGTTTCCTTATTTTCGAAGGAAAAAAAAAGATAAAAGTGTTGAATATCTGTCAGTTTAATGGACAATTCTCTCGTCTATAAAAGAAGATTTTCTTGTTTGCTTGTTAAGAACTGTCAGGCCGTCTCAAGATTTATTTTATTAATCAAGAACATGCAGCCGGATAGTCAGTCCGTGTTACGGGGAGACAGTCCGAATGGGATTTGATTCCGACTCGTATCGTGTGGACCGGCGCCGTTTATCACATAAACCGTTTATCACATAAACCGTTTATCACATAAATTAGTAGACTTTAAATAAAGAAGTCTATGACAAAATTAATCATCCAAACACAATATTACAATGTGTTAAATAGGAAGGATTTGTAAAGAATTTTTAGATTTTTTCGTCGGATTTTTTTTAATAGGTTTCGTCGCTTATAGCTGACCAAGTCTTTTTTGCAATGCGCACTTTAAAAACTACTTTAACATCTTACATCGAGTGCAATCGCTTCCCATCGCCTTAATAGTCTTAATCTTTTCCAAAAATTCTAACACTAGGCTGGGAAGGTGATTGAAGCGTGAGAAATGCCACCAGAATTGCCCAAGACACAACCGCATTGGGAAGCTTTTCTTCCTCGAGCGTGTGGTGATTTCTCAAAAAAACAAAAAATCTCTTGCCACCTGCTGACCTGTATGTGGTTTGGCGCTGGAGCAACGAATCGGTGCGGTAAATCCAGCAAATGCGCCAATCGAGAGCATCCTCTTGAGATGTATCAACATTTTTATACATTCTCTAGTGCGGTGCTTGAGCAATTATTTGCGACGCGCTTGCACTGTTGACGATGAATCGAACGAACAAAGAGCGAGAAAAAAGGGGGAAAAACGTTCCGTCAGTAAGTCCTTCGGCGGATTCTGAAGTACTTTCCATGCAGGTTGCCGCGATGTGGTCCTCGGGTCGACAATGTGACGTGCAAAATCGATCTACCAAAGGAAAACAAAAACGGGGGTCACAATCGTCACACGACTCGACCTCCGAGGGCTATTGTGTTTTTTCGATGAAGTTCCTCGTTTGCGCTTCGGGTTAGTAAGAGTTTTTCCTGCGTGTTTTTTTTTTACGTATCCACTGTTGCAAATAATGTGGCCAACTGGCTTGTTGCTATCGCTAGTTAATATTGCTGCTGTTAATAAGGGGCTCGAAATGGTGGAACAAAAAAAAATTAGCAAAGCAAACCGCAACGCAGTCTGATGAAAGAGTTCGACATGGATAAGGGCAGCGTTGGCAATCGTTTCGATAACAAAGCAAATACAATAACGCACCAAATCGGTGCACTATTGTCTTTGAAGCACAAACTTATGCTACCGAGCAAAGCAAAAAAAAAAACAAAGGTGGAAGGTGAAGCTTGTGAATTAATTTCTATACAATAGCGTGGCGTATGTGACGGGTGCGGGGAAATGTGAATATAATTTTTAAAACAAAACAACAAAAAAATGCTACACTCTTGAAGGTTTTAAAACAATCTGGAAAAAACAACACCAACTCCAGATTGCAACAGTTTTCGAGTATGCTTTTTTTTCTCTCTGTTTCTCTCTCTCTTCATTTTGTGTCCCTCTGTTTTGTGTGACGCTGTTGACAATTGGGCAACAATAGTGGGTCGACAATTTTTTGTGATGCACTTTAAATTTTTGCTACACTAACATTTGCCAAAAATGTGTTTAATTAATATTTTTTAATTATATGTGAGATGTGCCGAGTGTTTTAAAACCTTAAACTAAAGTATTTTGATAATTTTTTTTGAAATAATTAATAAACAATTCGTCGTGAAAAATTTATTGTTAGCTTAATATAATATAAATTTTTGTCATCCACGCTATCGTACGGGTATTATTGTAAAGATAACATTTTGTTGCGGTTTTCTGGATGAAATTAAATATTTGCAAAAAAGACAAAAATCGTCCTTAGCAGAAGCAAATGTAAATGTAGCTCCGGCAGATGCCACTGTTATGAATATTTTACCATCCTGCTATTAATAAGCTTAATCGCGAATGACGCACATCCTCAATAATGGAAACCACCGTTGGGAGGTAGCAACGAGGCGTAAGAATACCGTGATAGAGCATTGAGTGAGTGTCGAGAATGCAATTTTCATAATGTTTTTATTAAGAAAATTTCTCCGGTTGACTGACTGTGAATGTGAACCGGTGAGGGATAGAGTAGGGCACGGATTTTCATTCCGCAAACAACAACAAAAGAGGAGAAAATGAAAGAAAACATAGCGAACGAAATGAATGTCAACGGTATACCGTACGCCGTCGGTGTCACCCGGGTCATGCTCGTTTGCTGTGATATGCATTATTATGAGATTATTGCTCATCATAGCTTTATTATTCACTTGAAAAACAGACGGCGGAATGTGAAATATGAATCCATCCTCTATGCCTAAGGTCCGGGGGGCAGCGTAACGTGAAAAGGTGGGTTAGGTTTTGCTTACGAAATTAGCAGCGCACAAAGTGATATAAATATTTGTCGTCTTACTGTTGTACCACCGTACAGTAGGTAGGTACGTCAAGGTGATGATTGTGGGTGAGATGATTTACTCCGCACCGCAGGGCTGGAGGAATATTTTAATAAAAAAAACTGGAGCAATGACTTCCGTGCGTACTTGCGATTGCGATTTACAATTTGCAATTTTTGGGATGTTATTTTTTTTGTTCTTGAACACCATGGAAATAACCCGTGCAAATGGGCGCACTGAGCAAAAGTGAGTGAGTGAGTTAAATCCTGCATGTGAATTTATGGTTTAAACACAGCATGAAGAGTTTTTTTTAAATCTTTTACTCTTTTGATTTGCAACTCACTCACTCTCCTGCATCGACTATGGATTCACTCTTTTGCCTTGTAACTTACTCACTCTCTTGTGCCGACTAGGGAGTCGCTCTTTTGTCTTATAACTCAATCACTCTCTTGTGACGACCAGGGAGTCGCTCTTTTGCCTTATGACTTACTCACTCTCTTGTGCCGACTAGGGAGTCGCTCTTTTGTCTTATAACTCAATCACTCTCTTGCGAAGACTAGGGAGTCGCTCTTTTGTCTTATTACTGATTCACTCGCTTGTGACAACTCTTATAACTCAATCACTCTCTTATGACGACCAGGGAGTCGCTCTTTTGCCTTATGACTCACTCCTTCTCTTGTACCGATTAGGTAGTCGCTCTTTTGTCTTATAACTCACTCACTCTCTTGTGACGACCAGGGAGTCGCTCTTTTGTCTTATTACTGATTCACTCTCTTGTACCGATTAGGGATTCGCTCTTTTGCCTTGTAAATCACTCACTCTCTTGTACCGACTAGGGAGTCGATCTTTTGCCTTATAACTTACTCACTCTTCTTCTTTGACTAGGGATTCGCTTTTTTTGTCTTATTACTCACTCACTCTTCTGCTCTGACTAGGGAGTTCCTCTTTTGCATTATAACTCACTCACTCTTCTGCTCCGACTAGGGACTCGCTCACTCTGATTCTACCCTGACTTTGACTCCAATTTTTACTTTTTTTGGGGAGAAATTTTTCAAGTAATTTTTTTGTAATCTTTTGTTTTTTTTTCGGCTGTACAATACACAAAAAATAAAACAACAATCACCGTATACAAAGGCAAAAAAGCCATTTGCGAAAAAAAATGTTTAAAATTGTTTCTGCAACAAAAAGAAAAAAAAAACATAAAATTCATATGAAAACATGCAAAATCCTTTCACGGATGCCGCCCCAAAAAAAATCCTCTACAAACGCATAATCAGCCGCTCGAGATCGACAACCGTAAAAGGGTACCAAAAACCGGCATCGATGCATGCAAATCCTTCCACCGAGTTTCCGAGTTCAAACGAACGATCACAGACAAACGACGGAAGGGAGAAAAAAAAACCTTTTTGCCGCCCTTTAGCCCGTGGCCCACGAAAGAAAGAATGGCCTAATCCTGCAGCTAATAGATCAGATTTGTCCGGTAATTACTCTGTAGCAAAAAAGAAGAAAAAAAAAATAATAAAAGAAACTGCACGCAAAGAAAAGAGCATTTGTAGCCGGGCACAACCATTGTTTCGGTGCGCCTTTTGTTGCGTTGCGACGAGAGTGAGAGAGAGAGAGAGGGGAAAAACAGCGCGCCGGAAAAACGTTGCGGACGAAAAGTGAAGCAGAAGGGATCACGCCGATAGACCGCGGCGGTAATGAAGTGGGACCCCAAAAAAGATGGGTTGACTTTGTTGTCGTTATTTAGGACGCGCCCTCCTGACTACCGGCAAAATACGGTGCGCATTGAAGGTTTAGTAGCGTGAAAGGGACCGGCGATACGGTAGGAAAAATGGGTTTTCCTTTCCTTGTTGCGCCCACGGGAGGGGTTTTTGCTGAAATGTGCCGCTGTGTTTCCTTTTCATTAGGATCATCCCGATACGGCACTGTCAAGGGAAGGACTTTGCCGAGCGGCTTTGCCGTTACCTTAGCCTGCCCATCCGTCTCAGCTGCATCATGCGACCGTGCCCCATTAATCCTGCCAAAGCGTTCCAGCCTGCGTGAGGCTGTAACCGTGTGACGTACGGGGTTTGTTTTGCAAGCTGCTTCCAGTGCCATTTGCAATTGTAAGTGCTGATGCCGTATTTAGCGGTACCACCAAAAGTGAATCCTGCTGAGCCTGGTGTCAAACGGCAATGTGCAAAGAGGATGCCCAAAAAAAAAGAAGCTAAAAGTCCGTAAGCCGAGTGTGTGAGCACCCGATTCTCGACAGCGATATGCTAATGCCGGTCGATTCTTTTTTCCTAAACATCGACCAGGTAACCTAGGTACGGAACCTGCGACGGAGTAAGAGGGTAACGAGAAAAAGAAAGGTTTTTCTTTTTTTTTTTTTGGCCCACTACTTGAGGATGAGTAATTATCATCTTTTACTCCGTTTTGAGGTTCTGCATTGTTCTGCTGCACTAAATGCAGACTGACGGCTCGTGAACCGGTAACGCACGGTACGGATTGGGGTTTAAATATTAAAAATAATATTTATGATAAATTATACGGCACTTGAGCGTGGTGTTCCGCTCGTGGAAACAGAAAAAAGGTGTCCGAAGTGCGGAAGCAGGAAGCTGTTTGTGTACGTACCGATCGTAGAAGATCAGCGATCATTTAAGCGCTTGAAGTGGTAGATGGAAAAACATTGCAACGAGCGATCATTTTTAATAAATATCTAATTTTATTTATAAGAATTTAAATATACTTTGAGAGTAGAAAGAAACACGTTACTGCATTATTAAAATTAAAATAACCCGCTTAAAATAACTAAAATGATGCTTAATAGCGTGTTGTGTTATGAAATTGCATACATTTAGGGGTTTGCTATAATTAATCGATTTTTTTGTAACCTTCAAATGTAGTAAGTTGTTAAGCTGATTTTAAACAGTTGAAAGATTGGTAAGAAAAAGCACAAAAAGAAAAAGTCGTCGTCAATTAACTCATCCCACACAAAAGGAAGAAAAGAAATCCCCAACCAAACGCACTTGCCACGGTCGACTCGGGCGACGGAAAGCGTGCGTCAGTCGTTTAGCACTTCATAAAAACCGATCATAACAAATCATAAATCACTACACACAGCCGGGTGCCAACGCAGGGACAAATGTCCGTTTTTGCCCACCGCAGAAAACTTAGCGCTGCCTGGTGCGCTAACACATTCAAACCCCGGTTGCGGCCATACCTTGTGAAAACACATTGGAAAGGAAGTTGCTGTAACGGTACCGATTTCCCCACTGGTACCAAGCGATGGTAAAAGCTAAAACCATCCATCCCTCTTCCACCGAAGCAAACGTTCGACATTGGCGCGCATCCTGGCCAATCTGTTTTCGGGGTATTTTCGTCGTGTCGTAGGAAAGAAAAAAGGGAGCGTCTTTTGTGCTGCTAGCGGAACGGGGGAAGAGGACAGGCAGGAAGGGAAGGCAGTAATCTGGCAATAAATGATTGCCCTTTGGTTTTTTTTCGCAGTGAAACATTATGGTAGGTCGGTTCACAGGGATGGTCGGCATGAATAGAACGACGTCAAATTGTCGCCCCTCTGTTCGGTACAAATTGGTACCAATAATAATACACACCGTATGTCAATTCTTGGCCATGTTCTTGGCTTTCAGGTGGTATTTTGTTGTTATTGCTGCTGCTGCTGCTGCTTGTGTGTCTCGAAACGTGACACAAAAGCGAGCCTGTTGAAGTGTTGAGGTTATGTTTCTGCTATCATTATTCTATCAGGGTACACCCATACACATACACACACGCACATGGGTCTTTTTGTTTGAACCTTGGCAAGAAGCCAGCCAAGAAAGAAAGAGGAAAGAGAGAAAGGAAAAAAAACGAATCTTACAATTCAATTCAGAACAATGCAAAACAAAACAGAGAAATGCAGTAAAAACCGATCTGGAACACGTACGTGTGTGTGTGTGTGTGCGGTTGGTGGCCAGAAGGCCATGTAAATCGTCATCGTAAACATTTCAATAGGCGATAAACACACGGCTAGAACCATAAACACCTTCACCCAACCAAGGGATGAAATGAAGAAATTATGATTTTATGACAGCTTAAAAATTACCTCCGGTTTGAGAGAAGAAAAAAAAAGCCACAGCCCCGTCGGAAGGTACACAATCGTACGGCCGGGAGCCTTCGCTTCCATTCTTGCTTTCCGTGCGCGGAAGGGAACATTTTATGGCTTGGCCCCGGCAACACCCGGCGAAAATTCCCCCCGCCGTTGGTCGGGTGGTTTTTTTTTGTTTTATGGACATTATGTGATTGTTTTTACTGCCATCATTATCGTCTCATCACGTTTGTACGTTTGAGGCAGCTTTTGTTTTAATTTTTTGACTGTTATGGAAAGGTAAGCTATAATCAATAAAGTTGCTTGAAATTTATCCATTTTGAATATTAGCACAACCTAAAATACAAGTAAAAAACATGTGAGTAATTTATTTAAAATCTTCTTAAATCATCTGTTTTAGGTTTTTTTTAAATACTTATTGCAAAATTTTTACAAAATTTTATCGCTTTGGATTTATAAAGAAGCTATGTTTTTGCACAGAATAATAAAAAGTTCGTCTTTCGTCACTTGTGCGGGCGTTTAAGTCTTTTGTTTTATTTATCATTTAGCGTTCTTCCGCTTGCAAAAGCTTGTGTTTTTTGTGAGTGTAGGTGTACATATAGACAGTTTAAATCGACAAAAGGCATGAAAATAATATTGTTTAAAATTTAACTTCCAAAAAATAATTTTAATCCATAGTTAAAGTCCTGATTATTTATATTTTAATTTTATCGAAAGTAAACCCTTTAATTCCCAGCTGTTTTTCGAGTATGATGCAAAACTTCTGTCCGTAATCGCTCGGTTAATCACGTTCGGAAATGCATTGTCCCACCCCTGGTCGAGCAGACGACAATTTAGTCCAATTAGTAACACCAGCTAATGGTCATAAAGGGCGTCGTGTCACACTATCTCGTTGCGAGCAATCATCACCCTCCTCCGCTGGCATGAAGCGATGTGAACCGCTTCGGCGGGTTAGTGTTAACCCGAAACCTTCCCGTTTGTGTGCTTCTTAAGATGATACGCCACGATTCACCGGTTTGGAGGGAAGGCCGGTTGCGTGTTCGATTTGCATCCGTTTTCTAAATGACAATCGGAGCCAAAAACCCGGGTGCGAACCGGGATGATGGTGTCGAGAAATCAAAATCCATTTCCCCCTTGACGCAACGCACCGCCATCGCTGTCGGTCAACGATTCGGGTACGCGTGGCTGATGTTTGAAGAAGTGATTAAAAGCAAAATGAGTCGCTTCTCCGGCCAGAGATGATACAATGGGCGAGGTTTCGTCGTAGTTGACGCTGCGCATCAATGTTTGCCGATAAATTCATGCTGATAGGCAGGCAGGCAGGAACCCTAAAACCGTACTCGACGCTAGTACCCGGTGCTGGTCGTCGGGACGTTCGATTGCATACTTGAAACAGCAACCGCTGTCTAGTGTGACATGTTGTGAAAAGGAGCAAAATCACACAAACTGTTTGAACAGAGGTGCGAGACAGAAAGGAGAAAAAAGCCCTCTTGAAAAAATGACAGCTAAAATTGCTAAATCACATTATTTTCGATGTAGCCGTTACTAATAGTTTTATCTTAATGCCTCACCGGTGTTGAAATGTTTAATCGAAAGGTAATAAAATTTATTTTATTTATTGAAATTCGAGCTTTAATTGTATTTTTCCTTCTTTTTTTCTTTTTTTATTTTGATCGTTACAATTTCTGTAACACAATATAAAAAGAAAAGAAGACATCTTTATTAAGATTTTGTATTTTTTAATACAATTTCTCCTTTTTTCCCCACCCCTGAAACAGTTATTCAACTAATCGTGTAATTACGTTGGCACGTAAAAGGAATTGCAATTGTAACGCCAGAACCAATCAGTCACACGCTATAGAAAACTCCGCTTTCTATCGTTACGTTAATCTTAGTGCCAAAAAGCTACCTTTAAGACAGGCTTATCTTTATTATTATTTTTGCAAAAAAGAATTTTTTGTTGTTGCCTTCTTGTGTGTCTCGCCAAAAAAAAAAGAAAGCTACACATTCTCTCTACCTGCGTGTGAAGAAAACAGAAAAAAAGAAGCGGTATTACGATCGAACACGACTTTGCAAAGACCACCATCCGAGGGGGTTATGAACGGGCTTGGGTATGAAAAAGGTACGGGCCATTTGAATAAAAGCGTACGGCGAAGGAAAAACTCATTACATGCCGCTTTACGGTCGCGCACACACAAAAAAAAAGAAAGAAACCCCGCTCGGCCGTCGGTACAATGGTTGGATTACACTAATTAGAAAGAAAAATATTGCATTGCCAAAAGTTGAAGGAACGCGCACACAGTTACGGTACGATCGGCTGGCTAATTGTCGAACAATGCCGTCGAACGGGGGGCAAAGGGGGAATTGGAATTCGTACGGAAAAGCTGCAGCCTGCACTACAATGGAAACTGTCAAATGATCAACAGTGCTGACAAATTGCATTTCGTGGTTTGTTGCTCGAAATCGAATCGAAAATCTAAACCGTCCAGAGATTGACAAGGATTGCCATTTTTTTGTGGTTGAGTTTTTTTTTAATTCTTCCCAAAAATTCCTGATTATGCTGGTACAGCTTCCCATGCTGTCGTGTTGCATCTTTTCTCATCTTGAAAAAAAAATCAGCACAATTAATGGAACATTTCTTTTACGATGGTCACCATTTGCGAGACGCTGGTACCATCAAATGCATGTTGGTTGTGGGCATCAACCGTCCTGCAGGTCCGGAACGAGGTAATAACTGAGATGCGGAGACCGGGTCATAAAGTGAGAACGAGTTGTTGCCGAACGAGCGGTTCACTTAATGGCGGTCTTGAAGCGGGAGCCATATTAAATGTATTGTCAAAATAAACCGCCCCAACCCTATGTTGGGTAGGGTGGGCATAGTCTAAACAGCAACCGGCAGGATGGTTCGCCGAGATGTACTACCTGCTGAGGTGGACAAAGCATATAAGGGAGAAGATACGACTACCCCGCATGGGTGTCGGAGTGAGGGTGGAGTACCCCGTTCAGAAGCAAAATCGTTAAGCGAAACACCTCAGGTACTGCACACACGCACACTGACAGTGGTTCCAAAGGAGTATCCATTGAATATTGGAGCGCAATAAAGCATAAGTTACAATGGCACGTTAGCACACTTTCCGCCCAAAAAAAAAAAAAAACGTTACGGAAAACATTGAAGCTAAGCTGCCGGACCATCTGGTACCTGGACATTCGGTTGGTCCACTTCATAAAAACCAAAAAACCTTAACCAAGTGTGCACATCAAAAAGCGCATACACAGTTAACGCCCCCTCATCCCTGAAGGTTAATGAAGGCAACGCATCTATTATATTAGACGAGGTTAGGAGGTGAACATCCAGGAATAGCCAGGCGGGTATCAGAATTAATGTAATGGGATGAAATTCGGGGCGAATTGTTTTACGTAAATAAATGCTGGATTTACCGGTACTACACACACACACACACACACACACACGTGAAGATGTCTAGCTTAATGATTTTTGTAAAGAATTGAATGTTGCTAAAGTTTGTTAGTTAATGTTGCTACCCGTGCTTTATTGTCACTTACAGCAATATTGCTCCGAATGGTCAAACCGTTAAATCTTCACTTTTGTCAATCAGCCAACCAACAGAACGTACCTGGAAGGCATTGCAATCTCAACTCTGTAGAAATCAATTTAATGTTAGTCGCTTAGTTTCGAAAGTACATACCTCAGAACTCCAAAACCTTGAAGGCGCTGGCTTTAGTTTAACACGAGAACTCTAAGCAAACAACATCAGAACTCCAATATCTTGAAGGTCCTGGCTTTAGTTCAACACGAGAACTCTAAACAAATAACATCAGAACTCCAATATCTTGAAAGTCCTGCCTTTAGTTCAACACGAGAACTCTAAGCCAACTACACCAGAACTCCAAAACCTTGAAGATCCTGGTTTTAGTTCAACACGAGAACTCTGAGCAAACAACATCAGATCTCCAATATGTTGAGGATCCTGATTTTAGTTCAGTACGAGAACTCTAAGCTAACAACACCAGAATTCCAATATCTTGAAGATCCTCGTTTTAGTTCAACATGAAAACTCTAAGCAAATAACATCAGAACTCCAATATCTTGAAAGTCCTGGCTTTAGTTCAACACGAGAACTCTCAACAAATTACACCAGAACTCCAATATCTTGAGGATCCTCGTTTTAGTTCATCGTTAACTCTTTATTCTAGAAGTATGTTTACCTTTTGACGTAACGAGAACAAAAAAAAAACTCCAACGCTATTCCTCCCGTTTGAAGAACACAAAACCCAGTAATTACGGTAGGCTAGTGGCGAATTCACTTTGATTCCATTATATTCAATCCTTCCAGCGTGACTTCAAAGCTTTGTGCTTCTCGGATCAGACAGTGATTCGTTGGGTTGGGTACATTTCCTTCCACATCTTGGAAGCCTCGCCCTCCGGAATTCTTACAGTTTGTTTGGTTGTGAATAACAAAAAATAAAACGACAAGGTTTTTGCATACCTTTTTCCTCACTTGATCAGCGCTTAAACTTAAACAGGACATTAAGTGGAACTTGAGCCGGTGCGTCTGTTGGTACTGGCAGTGAAAAGATCACCCGAAATAAGATGTCGAGATGTTGAATAGTCGAATTCGGTCTCAATGAATGGCACAAGGATAAGGCACAGTCAGACAACGCGGTATCAAGAAAGACAAAAAAAAAACGGAAAGGAAAGGCAACTACATTCGCAGCACGAAAATCCCTGAGAATGGAAACTCGACGACGCACCGGTGAAATATGATGAGGCGTACGTACACACAAAGACGATTCCCGGTGAATAGTGTGTACGGTGATTCATTCGCGTAAAATCTATTCGAAAATCGGGAAGCTTTCACCATTCGGGTGAGTGCCTCTATTCAACTTTTCAGCTTGGATGTATGATTTTGTTTTGTCTTCTTCTTTTCTTCTCTCTTCCTCCCTTCTTGTCTAACCGTGCCCGCCCCGAAGGATTTGGTTTCGTTGTTCTTTGGCCGGCATTGTGCTGCCGTCGCTTAGACGGTGTTCCGAGAACGATTCTGGTACGATTTCCCACCGTCGAGCCGCGTCAGCCAGGCAGGAGGTGCCTTCGGGCCATTCGGAAGCGCTCAGGCGTATATATCATTGAAGGTGATGCGATTGAGATAAACGCAAATGCGCCTGTTTACACATTCATCCATCGGATAGTGGCTTTTTCACGAGGAGAGGGGGATAAGATGACAAAATGAGCACATTCAACAATAAACTCACAGAATAAGACGAAAGAAAAAAAAACACCATCATTCAACTAAGTATGTATATTTGCTGCCATTCCTGCACTCTTGTGGAAGAGGTTGCAGCGGTAGCAAAAAAAAATCCCCGTGGACAATGTGTATATGCCCGGATCGCCTTTCTATCCCACCTTCGAAGGATGCGGGGGCATCCTTCAATTGACGGTTGGGTCGTGTTGTTTTGCTGCCGTAAGCTGTTCGCGTTGCTTGACTTGTGCTTTTGTAGTGTGCATGGTGTACATTTACAGTGATTTCAACAAAAAAAAAACGAAAACCCATACCGTACACGATCATTATCGATATGGGTTGCGGACCTCAGCGGTAACGGCGGAAGACACCGTCCCGATGTCAGTCAATCGAAGGATCGCTCCCGCTTCGTTCGCAGTTCGTCCGGTGCAAGAAAATGAAAGGACCCCCAACTTGCTTTTTGAGTGTGTGTCACACAATGGGAATGAGCAGCCGATTTTTTTTTCGGCGATGCTTCAACTCAATCAAGATGATTCCACCTCTTTCCGCTCGATAGGGTTATAAAAACTGGCGATCGGGTTTTTATGATATACGTGGTGGAACTTGTGCATTATCATATTTCATGCCATGTTTTGTGTTTATTGCGTGTTTATTTTAATCTGTTAAAGTTCCACAAAAAAAACCCTTTCGTATTAAACGATTTTTTTTACTTGGGTTGATCTTTGGTAGATCGCTTAAATTCAGCTTATTCTCATATTCGTATCGGAAAAGCAAACAAAAAAATTAAATACAATAAACAATATATCATCTTTAGTTACGCTCTTCCTAATATACAATTTTTAATTACGTAAGTCGTTCAAATCATGAAAAAAAATTCTTTACAGTGCGTAACATAAATATACTCTTTAATATTTATTTACTCTTTAAATTTTTTTTGTGAATATTTTTTTTTACGAAATAGATACAATTATTTGTGATTTGTGAGACATAAAATCAAATATTTATTATATATATTTGTACCATCACTTTTAAAAATTGTTTCTTAAAAAAATGGCCCTTTTTTTAAATAGAAATGTAAGACAGTTTCGTTTTCGAAACAAACAACATTTTAAAAATTATTTAAAAAACTCTAAGTTGTTCAAAAAAAAATCACGACTCTAGTAGAAAATAATAACCATTAAATAATAATAAAAATATCGACCAAATAATGACACATTACATCAATTTAATGCTCGGAAATCTCGCTAAAGCTACTGATCAGTGGTAACCCTTATTATCATTCTTCTTCCGGGGTGTTCAACACTCAAGGGGCGACGGGACGGCACACGAGAAGGACACACCGAAAATTCCCTGCTGTGAGAAGATTACCCAACCCGAACCTGATTCCAGCCAAAATGGCGTCCATCATGCGGAATGGATTACCGAAGCGATGTGAAGGGAAATGCGAAAAAAAAAATTAAGAAACAAGACGAAAGTGGTTTTCTATTAGTTTGTGTGCTTCTATTTATTAGTTAACTTTAAATGCATACTGTTCACATGTTACTAGTGGTACAACTACACAACACTGTTGATCGATTGGAGAGGAAAAAATAAAACGGAAATGGATTTTGTTTTTCGTTTGGTTGAATCCTTTAAATGGCGGTTTATTACATAAAATAAAGATTTTTTAACATTACTTCTAAACATATATATATATATATATTGAATGCGCACGCTGTAGCTTATTTAATTGAACGTATACGTAGCGATGCGCATTCGCATTAAATCGAATTATTGTCTATCATTAGATGTTTTTTTTTCTCACACACCGCTACTACGGGAAGGCTTGATGGCAAAGAAAAGGGGGACCCGCACCTAGACGCGAGTCAATCACAGATATTTAACGATCCGCCACACGTCAACGAACCGGATCGAAGGGATGGAGCACTAGGCACCTTACTTCTGGCGATAGAAATCGAGCAGCAGCTTTAGCAGCGGTGCCGGACCAATGTTGCGCCGAAAGAACAGCTCCTCGATCGTGTAGCTGGAGACGTTGCGCAGTACGGGAAGCAGCTGCAGCAGGGTACGGTACCGGTTGGATGGTCCCGGCCGGCACGTGCTGATGTAGGACGCGAGCGCCTCCTTCGCGCTTTCCTCCAGCGCTCGTACGGTCGCTATCTCGCTGATGGATTTCGCCGAACCGGCGGACGAAGCGGTCGTCACATCGGAACCGTCGCTGCTAACGCTGGAGATGCTGGTTTCTGCGTCGAACTCACTCTTGTACAGGACGATCGCCCGCAGGTAGACGTACTCGTTCGGATCGACGCGCAGCGCCGCCAGTTGGGCGAGAATTTCTTGGAAGATCTCCACCTCCTTCACGAGAAATTCGCTCACATTCCCACTGTCGCCGCGATTATTGTTGAGATACTCGTACGCGATCAGCAGCTGGCTGAAGTTGATCGGTGCGAGGTACTGCGCGACGGCCAGTATGAAGAACTCGCGCCACGACTCTTCGAACAGTACGAGCTGGTCCGCCATCGGGAGTTGGATGAAGGGCGTGAGGCTTTTCAGGAAGTTCACATTCATGAAGAGTAGCTGGGCGGCTGACTCCCGTATCGCGTCCACCGCGACCAACGGATGGGAAGCTTGCATGCCCGGGAATAGAACAGGCGGTGCCAGGTACGGTGTGGTGGTCGGTGCTGATGGTGGTGGAGTTAGGAATGGATTGCGTCCGAGCGATAGATCCAGACCCATCGACTGCTGGTGATGGGCATGGTGTCCGTGATGGTGCGTGTGATGATGACCGTGGTGCGGTATCGGAATACCCGGCGTCAGCATCATGTCGTGGCGCAGTGGCGAATCCTTGGAGATGAACAGTGCCATCTGTTTGCGCAGGGTCGAGCTGCGTGGACCACGCTCGTGCTGTACCGCATCCTTGTTCATGCCGACCTCGAAGCATTTCTTCAACCGGCAGGCACGGCACTGATTCCGGTGCGTCTTGTCCACCACGCACGGTATCTCCGACTTGGACTTGCACACGTACTGCCTGCTGCGCCGGATGGAGCGCTTGAAGAACCCGGCACAACCGTCACACGCGTAGATGCCGTAGTGTTTACCGGAACTGTGATCGCGACAAACTTTGCAGGGTACATCATACAAGATACGACCTGGAGGAAGAATTGTGGGGAGAGAGAGAGAGGAAATACAAGAAAAAAATTAGATACGAATAATAATTGTTGAATTTCACAATGGCAAAGCAATCACGAATCTACCATCTCCCGTAACCAGTACCTTTCACAGTGCGACTAACTGACGGCGACACTTGAAACCGGGTGTGTGTGTGCAATAGAACACACAAAAAAACGGGGTAAAAGAAGGATCTTTTCCCTTGAACAACAACAACAACTCCCGACAAACAATGTACCGGAAGTTGTCGAACTTCGCCAGGCAGGCGAACGTTTCGCCGTTAAGATGCGTGCGTGGCCTTTTTGCGGCATCGTAAAACGACACTCGGCACAAAAAAGGAGAAAATAAAAGGCTCAAGAATGCCCGGCGGAAACATGAGCAACAGCAACACGTTGGCACACGCCTTCTTCCGGTGGTTCTTCGCCAAAAGAAAAAGAAGGGAGCAGGATTTTGTCGACTCAAAAACGGTAGAACTGGAGATGGTCTTTTCGTAACGGACTTTTCCGTGGGAAAGGAAGTGATGAAGATGGGTTGTGCTCCATTGCTGGAGATCCTGACTGATTTTTTTCAAGGTTTTTTTCAGGTTTTTTGGGGAGGGTTTTGAGGAGGTACTTACTTGATGAGGCCGGTATGCGCATATGATTGTAGCGTGGATCGATGAGCTCCGGTGAGCTTACTGGTGATTGCATTTCTTGGCTGCGTTCTTGCGCCGCTGGTAAGCTGCTGAACATCATCTAACTAGCGTTGACGTTAGATGCCTTGGCGGTTGATGGTGGAGCTAGTTCCGTTGATAGGATATTCTGCACACTGGGCACAACTGAAACTTAACGGCTTTAATCGCTCGCACTAACGATATTCGTTGGGTTTTTTATCTTGTTGCTATTTAACAAAAAACACAAATTTTCCACACTGCTCAAACACGGTGAAATGAGCACACACAATTTTTCCTGAATAGTTGGGCACACACACACTGTAGATCTTCCCTTTTTTGGCTTGGCACTGCGCTCACACTGAAGGTTCGCAACCGATTGATCCACTTTTCGGCACGGTGCGCCTGTTTTAAATGGCACCGGCATGTCCTTTCTAAATGCCTGGGACCGCCACGCACCAATACCAGTGCCCGTTCCTGCCGACCGTCCTTGTGTGTACATGCACAGCGGCGATTGGTTCCGTACCCCTTACCGGCAAGCCGGTATTAGATGAGGCCCGCATGCGCCGTACTAAAAACCCATACCTAACCAAACTTCACACAAACACACATTTATGCGAATCGTGCCCGGCGCAAAGGATAACGGCATAAGGACGCTTCTAGATGTATAGATGTGTTAACAATACCAATACAACCCGGTGGTATACCCGGTTATACGAAAACAAGCAAAATAATAGGGCGGTACCTGCGGCATCTCGGCTATTCATTCTCGTCCTGTCCGCTCGAAAACAGGTAGGGCGAACGCGCGTTTGAATGAACAACTGGCTGGCTGGGGGCAAACTGGGTAAGCAATAAGGGTGGGAAACCAGGCGTTGTTGCGAGTTGATTATAAACAAAAGCGCCCGGGCAAAAGGCCACAACAAACATGAACGAAGATGGGAAATGAAGATGGGGGAAGCAACAAAAAATAATAACCGATCCCATAAAGCATCCTTGCGTGCTTCTGCTGGTGAACGAACGGGGGTACCGAAACCTCGGCTTCCCAACATTTTGCCAGGATAGGAATTTGGTTGGATTTACATAAAATGTGGCGTGTGGGTGGTTTGTTTGTACCTCGCGCGATGGAAAGCTTTTCTTTTAATTAGACCACCCGGCTCCAACGAATTTGTACGTCAACAGTTATCACTTCAATTATTTTACTCTCACTAATGTCTAATTTCACAAGTTAACCTTTTATGACTTTTTATAATTTAATAAAAACTATTATTAACACATGAGTTGAAACGGAATACATCTAAACAAAAAAATAACCAAATGAATATACTGCTCGCTCTGCCTAACTACCAAACCTGCACAAGCGGGCTAGTCTCATCGGCAAGGACAGGAAACGGAATCCGCCCCTGCTTAGGAAATTTTCAAATTTTTTATTCTTTTTTTAATTTAAAACATTATTTGAGTGAAAAGAAACTTATGTGAACCAATTGGCATTAAAATAAATCAATTTAATTTTTTTGCAAAATTTCCCAAAAAAATGATAAGGGGTAAGCCTTATGAAATTTTCGAGTTGAAAATTTTTTTGAATTTTTTTTCTGATTTTTCATTCCCTTTTTAAGTTAAAGCATTGTTTGAGTGAAAAGAAACTTATTGCAACGAATTTGCATTAAAAAATATCACATTTATAGATTTTGCTAAATTAGTCAAAAATGAGGAAAATTTTACATTTTCTCAAACAGGGTAAGGAACTTGGTTCCTCGAATAACTTCTGGCACAGACATCTGAGGGCATGGCCATCCAAGAAGAAAATGTAGCCATTGTTGCCATCTATCGACCACAGGTTGAAGATTGGCGATCCGTTGGATACCGACCGAGTTATAGCCAAAAGTTGGTGCAAAAATGAGGAAAATTTTACATTGTCTCAAACAGGGTACGGAACTTGGTTCCTCGAATAACTTCTGGCACATACATCTGAGGGCATGGCCGTCCACGAAGAAAATGTAGCCATTGGTGCCATCTATCGACCACAGGTTAAAGATTGGCGATTCGTTGGATACCGACCGAGTTATTGGCAAAACTTGCTGCAAAAATGAGCTTTAGGAAATTTTCATTGTTTTGAATTTTTTGAATTTTTCATTATTTTTCACTCTTTTTTTATTTAAAGCATTATTTGAGTGAAAAGAAACTCATTGACACCAATTGGCATTAAAATAAATCAATTTAATTTTTTTTGCTAAATTACTCAAAAAAACGTAAGGGGGTACCCCTTATGAAATTTTCGAGTTGAAATTTTTTTTTAATTTTTTTTCTAATTTTTTATTCTTTTTTGAATTTCAAGCATGATTTGAGTAAAAAGAAACTTATTGCAACAAATTTGCATTAAAATAAATCAATTTATAAATTTTGCTAAATTTCCCAAAAAAAGCTTAGGTTATAGCCTTATGAAATTTTCAAATTTTTTGATTTTTTTTCTATACAGAGCGAGCAGTATATTCATTTGGCTAGTTTTCGTATTGTACACATGTATTCCGTTTCAACTTATGTGTTTCAAACGTTTCGTTTCAACTCACTCGCACATTTTCGTTTTAACTCATGTATTTACTCGTTTTGCAACTCGACTCACCACGGCTACATGCTTACACTCATGAGTGAGTTATTGAAAAAAAAGTCGCTCAAACTCCTCGTGGTGAGTGAACGAAACTCGTTCAATACAACGTTTCAACTCACTAGCTCATTCTTACTCACTTTGCATATCGCTAGAGAATACATACGATAATAAGTTCTTCCTTTCGACACCTCCTCCTCAACGCTACACTTCTTCAAAACTAATTCACTTTCGTATTTTACGTATAATTTTGAGTCAAAAGTTGAGTGAAATACAGTTTTACGAAAAGCAACGGATGAGATAGGAATATTAATGTACATCCTACAAACGCTACCTTAAGTAGAGCTGCCATTTCATTGTGTTACTATTACTCTGAAGATATTATTCTTATTTCCCACGGATGAGTAGAGTAGTATGTTTTGTAAGTGCAGACTGGTTGTAAAATATCGTTCAATATGACAGCAATAAATTGTGTTGATAAACGTTTTGTTGCAGTTCATCATCATAGGCATTCTGCATGCCAAACCACGCGCAAGGAATTTCTAATGCACTTCTTGCGAGGGTTTTAAGCATTTAAAATGCCCACAAAGGAGTTTAAAACGTACATTGCAAATAGTATATACATCTCCAATTTCTCAACCGATTATCGTCAGAGAATGGGCTAAGGCACAAGCAAGCAAGTGCCAAACACACGCTCGTTAGCACACAATGTGATGATTTAAAGTGGTTTGCTCACAAAATGTTCGTGGTGCAGACAGTTCGCATGTAAAATATGAATAGACACGAGAAAGCTGTTGTTCCACGTATATTTTGCAAGCGTCCCTGTTACGAATCGGAGAAAATTTAATTAATAAACATTTACTATCTTGATGACCTTACATAATTCCATTAATTTTTTTTTTTTTTTTTTTTTATTCATAAAGAACGGCCTAGCCGTATTGCTTAATTCCATTAATTTAGCATAAACAATATTGAAGTAAGAGTTGGATAAATTAAAAGCTGTTAACTCTTGGACATTTTACCTGTTTCATCCGCCTTATGGGCTAATTGGTGCTTTCTTTAAAGTGGATCTGCCAGATAAAAAAAAATAAATTAACAACTTAAAAATTCTATCGACAAACTCATCTTCCAACATGACTTCCTCAAGCATTTACATTGTAAAAAAATGATACGAAGATTGTTTAATTCACTATAGAGGGCACTCCATAATGGTTTTGCTTCATCAGCAGTTTCCCCCCCACAAAACATAGATATAGTGCGCATTAGTAGAGGAAACGAAAATACTCCGACATAATATGTACTATCTCCATGTTTTATGAGTATTTTACGAAACGTAGCAAAACTAATTATAAACAATTTTTATCACTCATGCAGAATGTTTTTCAGTGGTATTCTCTTCTTTATATCCTAGTCTTAAGCCAAGTGTAATTGGCAATAACTAGTGGACGGAAGAGGAGGCGATCTGCTGGTGTATGCAATAAACAGGACCGGTTCTACCGGTTGCCCTTGCTAGAAAAAAATCGAGAAAAAAATCTCATCTCGTGAACATTTCCCAAAATAAAAAAAAAACAATAAATTTGAATATTTCCAAAGGCTATAAGCCTTAGCTTTTTTTGGGAAATTTAGAAAAAAATTATAAATTGATATTCTTTAAATGCCAATTTATTGAAATAAGTTTCTTTTTTCATTCAAATATTGCTTTAATTAAAAAAAGAACAAAAAATTAATAAAAAATAAAAAAAAATAAAAACATTTGAAAATTTCATAAGGCTATAGCCTTACCGTTTTTGAGGAATTTTGGAAAAAATTAAAAATTGATTTATTTTAATTCCAATTGGTTAAAATATGTTTCTTTTCACTAAAAGAATGCGTTAAATTAAAAATCTACAAAAAATGTATAAAAAATAAAAAAAAACTCCAAAAATTTGAAAATTTCATAAGGTTATAGCCTTTCCTTTTTTTTGAGTAATTTTGCAAAATTTTATAACTTGATTTATTTTAATACAAATTGCTTGAAATAAGTTTCTTTTCACAAAAATAATGCTTTAAATGGAAAAAAATAAAATATTAAAATAAAATCAAAAAAATTGAAAATTTCGTAAGGCAAATTTCAAATTGAAAATTTCATGAATAAGGGTTAATAAGGCTATATAACCCATTTATTCAATTACAACTTCTTCGGGCTACCGGAATAGTTATGACAAAATTTTCCAGCGCCTAACACACAAGAAAACAAAACGAACAAATCTGTGGTACTGTTAGCAACAATATTCTAGTCCTCTACATCAGCACAACATTGCTCTTGTTTATTAAAGTCGTGTTTTAATTAAGTATTTCGATTCCAAGGATTATTAATCTATAATCCATGTTTGTTTCATCAGATGTCGATTGTGTACGACATCTTTGCCAGACACATCTCGGTGCAGGAATAAATAACCATCTCTGCACGGAGGGTTGCCTTGCAAAGGTTTCATACGGTATTTTGTTCTTTGTACAAAATGAAAACCTTTTTTCCCAGATCAACCAGATTAATGTTTACTATTAAAGTTTGTGCTGTTAGTAGCATTTTCCATTTCTTCAATGATGTACAAATGAAGTGTTAAATCAACCATTTAATGATATGATCTAGTTGAAATTCAAAGCAGTTTCTGCTTACAAACATTTCATAAGGTTAACCACACTCAAGAGAATTGAACGTAACTTCTTTAAGCGCGGTTTACCTCATAAAATGTTTATTATCGCATTTTGTTTTATCTAAATTTATATCTAACCGAAACCAAAGCGATGGATTTTTTAGTCGATAGATCATTGTTTTCATATGTTAGACGAACAGGCTTATGCCCTCAACTTCCGTGATATAAAATCTACACATTCACAGATGATGATGATGATGATGTCCCACCGCATACCCCTGCACTAGACTGAGAAAGACGAAGCTATTGAAACGATAAAATCCGTAAACTGTTCACGTAGAAATTAAAGTGTAACGAGTGGATGATTGCTGCGGGTCTTAGACTTCATCATGTCATGGTCACCCTGACGTAACTGAATTCCAGAAAACCTCAGCAATGTCCACTTTACGCGCGCGTGTCTCACTCTCATGCAGTCACATTCTTGATTTTTTTTTAAATTTCATCAAATCAAATCATCATCATTATCATCACCCATGTTGACAATATTTATTTGCTAATACTATTACAATTTTACATGTACCCTATTTGAAAAGTATAGATCAAAGCCTTACATAGACATTTGTATATCGAACGGAACCGCAGTTTAATATTGTCCAAGGTATTGTGACAATGTCATTTTAACTCTCTCTATTGTGTTGCATGGAAATCAATGGTATGTGCCTAGCAAAAGAATGTACAAGCAATAATAATAATAATAATTATCATTATTATTATTTACTTGCTTGTCTGCAAGATTGCAATACAAACATGAAGTATAGCTAAGCACCGAAAAGTGAAAGACATTAAAAATAACAACTAAAGAAACTAGGCTTAGAAACTATGCTGAACTGAGGCAACTGCGGAAAGGAAGGAAAGATAGAAAGGAGTCAAAGGGGGGATCGGAGACGAGCGCGATAGGATGACAGAGAAAGATCAAACTCAAACAGGTGGCAGGAGGAGTTGTTGAGGCCAACAGGAGTGCGGAATAAGGAGATATATAAAAGGAGGGAGAGAACGGAGGGAGCGAGTAGGAGTAGTAGGAGACATCACAAGGAAGGGTATATAATGTAATTGTGTTTGACATGTTTGGAACGATCGATCAGAAAAGGCAGAAGCTAACGAATAAAGGAATTATTTAGATCGATATTGTACAGTTTTGTGTACGGAACACGGAATGGGGAGCGCGATCGAATGTGAATTAGAAATAAGTGTAAATGGCATCGACTTGTGGGAAGGAATCTAATTTTGCCCAGAGGAAAGAGGTCTGAGCTTGGTGGAGCGTTACAGATACAGGAGATACAGGAGAAAGGAACGGAGTATGATCTAAAATACCTTGGAAGTTTACCACACAGTCGTGCGAAACCACGGTATCTGGAAACATTGGAAGGATGACCATTCTTCAGGATAGGATTCCACAATTTAGGAAAGGTATTGGAGTATAAAGACAGTCGGAGACAGAGGAGCAACTTTTTTAAAGCAGAAGTAGAGATGCCGTCAGGAGCAGGAGGTGCGTAGAGCTTAAGCGTAAGAGTAAATTACGCTTAATTGATATAATTATGGATACATATATATGAATAATAATAAAATATATGATAACACTGATAGTATATCTGAAGAACGTAGCGTAGAATTCAACTATGACGTAACGCTCCAGCTCCACCTCCACCTTCACCTTCCCCTTCACCTTCACCTTCACCTTCACCTTCACCTTCACCTTCACCTTCACCTTCACCTTCACCTTCCCCTTCACCTTCACCTTCACCTTCACCTTCACCTTCCCCTTCACCTTCACCTTCACCTTCACCTTCACCTTCACCTTCACCTTCACCTTCACCTTCACCTTCACCTTCACCTTCACCTTCACCTTCACCTTCACCTTCACCTTCACCTTCACCTTCACCTTCACCTCCACCT
>CM028123.1:10712815-10783651 GCA_016254315.1 Anopheles parensis
CATCTCCACTTCCATCTCCATCTCCATCTCCACCTCCATTTTCACCTCCACCTTCACCACCAGCTTCACCTCCATTTCCAGCTCCATCTCCGGCTCCATCTCCATCTCCATTTCCATCTTCATCTTCACCTCCACCTCCACCTCCACCTCCACCTCCATCTCCATCTCCATCCCCACCTCCATCATCATCTCCACCTCCATCTCCATCTTCACCTCCACCTGATGTGTCTGATCAGGTGAGATGTGTGTCTGAAAGACCGTATAGATTTCAACACTGCAAAATCGTATGCGGATGAATTGTTAGAATTCATGAACATGATTTTGTTACAGCGATAACTTATTTTACATTTCTCACAGAGACCGATTCTTATGATTTATGTTTTCATGTTTGATTCATGTTTTTTTTTGCTCTTGGACGGAATACGTAAGGGCGGCTTACCGGTGCTGCTAGTTGTTTACGACTACGTTTTGTGGTATAATGTGATACAGCTAAATCGTGCTGAACGGTACGCACGATCAATTTTCTTCCTTTCTCCATTTCCTTGCCAGTGATGATAGTTTTTTTTTAATGGTGTTTCGCATTTCTTCGACTGTCAGCGTACTGGGTATAAAGAGGATTATGTCACATAGTATGTTTTGCTTGTACGGGTGGCCAAAGGATAGTTGAACCGACGTGCAGCGATGCATTTTGACCGTATGATTCAACACAACTGTTGACTGAAAATGTGTAAAGCAGCATAGAAAACAGGCGTACCGATTGAGGCTGTGTACCGTTGGATGGTACATGTAATCGCCATTCGCCCCAACGGCAACTTCATGTTGGGGCAAATGGAATTTTACGTGCCGTAACTTCGGTGGATTCGTGTAAAGCGGCCTGACAGTGCCGAACGTGTCGAAGCGATGTTCTCCTATCATTTTGTTAATATCCTAGCCTTGGGTCAGTTAGGCTATACTCGTTCTCGATTATTTCGTCTGTTCGTTTCAAACAATTGGATGCTGTGCTGTGTAAATGTTAATCAAAAAATGAAGGTTGCAATTTAACACAAAAATTATAAGTATATTACTTACCTCTATTGTTACTTTTGCTGCTTATTGTCCGGGTGCTGTTTGTGGCTTGAAGAGTTGATAGTGTATTAGCTGCATTAGTTTCTCGTCGTACTGCTCTTCCTTCATTTCTGATGTTCATCATCTCCAGTGGTGTTGTTGTGGCGTTACGCTTCACATTAGATTACTTCACATCACTAAAAATCAACTCCATTGTTCAACGATTTCCAGAAGCAATTCTTTGCATCCTCCCCGCGGTTGTTGGATCCTCGCATGTTTCACTTTTCCGGACAACTCCAATGAAGTAAGTAGAGCTGTTTGTCGCGGTTCACATGCGCTGCGCAGAACAGTATAGACGGTGCAATTCCAGCGCATCCATCACTAGTTCTATCTGCTGCATAACATATTCTATTTGGTCCAGCGTTGTTGCCTCGTGGTGAAGCCTTCTCAACTCATCTGTGTTAAGCGGGAACGTATTGCCTCTTGCATTTTCGTTCGCAATGCAGATGTCCATCGTGGCTAATACTACGCCCAATATCTCTTTATAATCTGCAACAGTCAGCATCACTAATTGTTCACTGCACTTTGCAACAATGCTCAACGATGTTCCCGGGGAAGCCGTGCTAGATGCACAGAAGTTCGCAAAAAAAAGAAGAAATCTGTCAAGTTTTGGGGAGGTTTGATTTTTGGAAAAGAACAACTACATTAGATATTGGATCTTTGAGGCAGCAATCGAGCGGTTTGTCACGGTTCACCTTTACTGAGCGGCATTGTTTGCTCTGTGATTTACCAGAACAGTCACCACGGCTTGTATCTGATCTTCAACCTCATCTAGCTGCTCCAGTGTTGTTGCCTCCTGATGAAGCCTTCTCAGCTCCTCCGTATTAAAGGTGAGCGTATTGTCTACTAACTGTTCACTCGCAATGTACATGTCCAAAAGATTTAATATATAGCCTACGACCCTTTTATTTTCTTCAAAATTCATCTTTCACTCACTGCAATTGCACAACAATGCTCAACGATGTACGGGGGGAGTCCGTGCTAGACACACACACACACACACAACTTCGCAAAAAAACAGTAAAGTTTGAGAGAACAAAGAACAACTACATTACACATTGGATCTTTGAAGTAGTGATGTGGAAGTACCGCTGGACCTGGACCTGGACCTAATCAGTTCCAAACGTAAACAGTAACACTAAGGATTTCAAGGTGACGATCAGGTCCCAAGTAACCAGGTACTTGTACATGGAAAGTTTGCTACACGAAAGAATGGAAGAATCACTACTTTGAAGCAATGTGAAAAAAAGGAACGAGATATACGATATCCTCAAGGATTTTTTCACCAAAAAAAACGATTAAAACTATTAGTACAGTCTGAAGGAGATATCGTATATATCCTCAAGGATTTTTTCACCAAGACAAAAAAGGATTAAAACTATTAGTACAGTCTGAACAAGATATACGATATCCTCAAGGATTTTTTCACCAAGAAAAAAAACGATTAAAACTATTAGTACAGTCTGTACAATGATGTTGCAAAGCCTGTTTTACCTTAAGAATTATCTTGAAGTATTACTTTTAAGCTAGTGATTATATTACAATTCACAATTCACAATTGGTTGGGTGACATTTCCTTCTCCCGAACCGTGAAAAGGCACCTTATCCCGGGTGTGCTCGGCCAGTACTGTTGCGCTTTATTTCCCCGTTATCGAAATTGAGTGTTCCAGCTTCAAAGGTAAGTCAACGTTATGCTTTTGTGTCTATATTGCTAGGTTCTTAGGAGTACGATACTTTATGCTAAAAAATGTTTCCCCTATATGCTAAAGTAGTGATGTCTGAAGCTTCGATCTACAAGAAACTGTAAAGAAATCTTACTCATAACATAAAGACTGAACAGTTTTCCTTGAAGAAGAGATAGATCAAAGACAAATCGGGCGATATTTTGCAGGTATAATCTCTACCGTTTGTCTCAGCGCATACTTTCCACCGCACATTCAACAGTTCGACGGATCGAACAGGTAGCTAACGGATGTTGTAAAAGTTTGTCAAAACAATTAGCTTTTGTTTGAAGAGCGTAGCGTGGAGTTAATCATCAGAGTTGTAGTTGGCTAAGCTGGGATTGATCTGGGAAAGGATGAGGGCACGCGCACACGGCTAAGATTTAGCAGTCAGATTTTGTTAGCATTCTCTCATTAGACAAACGAACAAACGGAACGAGATAGAGCATGATGCTGGGAAGGTTTAGTCGACCATATTGATATCCCTTTACTAAACATGCAGTTCGGCCTGATTTGGTGCGCCAGAACCGGGGACATCCAAATGCTCTGAAGGGTCCGGCCTTGAAGGATTTCATTTTCTTTACCTATCATTTACCATTTATGGTGCGGATTAGCTGGTGCGGTTTTCGAGCACCAGCTCGTTGGTCAAACAAAAACTGGTTTGGTTTGATCGGCACAGTTTCTACAATACTTGCCCATTTCTTGATGGGTATGGGTGTTTAACTTGTGACCGCATGTTGTCGTAAACAACCACTAACCGTGTGGAAGCAAAAAGGGGTTTTATGATGGCTACGATTCCTGGATGGGACTAGATCCCTAAGGATTTGAGCCCCGGGGGAAAAAAATAAATATGGCAGCGCAACACATCCTCACAGAGCACTGAAGCGAACTTTGGGAATAGTGAGAACACTCGGAACTTTCAATCAAGACATATTATCATCGTTTGGAAACGTCATCGTCTTTGTTTGTTGCTACAAAAGAACAGCGTATCTTCGTTTGTATCTATCTTAGTTTTATTTCACCTTACTTCCTAATTTTACTTTCGGGACTTTTAGTATTTCCAAGGAATTCACTTATTTGCTTACTATTGGACTAGTTTTAGGCTAATGGCTAATGATTAAACTGAACTACTATCCTGCTCTCCGAGAGTTCATTTTTTATATCAGGTCCACAACTAAGTAACGGCCGCTAGGGATACTTTCGGGTATTCGATGGACAAGTAGTTTCAGTCGTCTGACGACATCCTAACAATGAATTACTTCAAATTTCCAGTGTAATTTTTATCTTGAAGGTCGAGATTTGGTAACTCGAGATTTGGAGATTTGGTCTAAAGTAATACAAGTACGCGTGAGAAATGATTTCCAACAAAATTATTTTTGAAATCTTAAATCTTCCAAGAAAAAGGGCCGCCAATAGGTTGTGTATCTAATATAAAAAAAAACTAATACACTGCTCTATTTACTGCCTTAGTCTTGTGTGGTTGTAATGCAAAATTCGCATATTATTTAGTGAAACACACATCATTACATTCTTGCAACTGTCTTCTTGGCGCAGTAAAATTCTTAGAGAGCATGCCTGCTATAAAAAGACTTACTAATTACTTACTTACTTAGTTTTATCACGCCCTGCCATAATTTGATGAATTTATCCGTCATACTTAACTTTAAGATTTTCGGCACATTGTTTTGAACAGTTTGCTGCCCGAGTCGTCTTCCATTCGTAGCTTCCCATACTGAGTGTCGTGGATTTGTTGCATCGTTGAAACAGGGCGTTGTCTTCATTGAATGTTTCAGCAAGCAAGCATTGATTTTTGCGATGATTTTTCACTTATTGTTCGATTATTCCATTATTGATTATCATGTCTTAAGATGACATTGGTAGTTCACTGTTAGTCATGCAGTATTGTGCTGGATTTTTCGTAGCACCGTTATTGAGTAGAATTGTTTTGTTCTATTTACTCACTATCTACTCCACCGTCCTGTATAACTTTAGCCACCTTCGCCTGTTTTCGCCTTACCTTTATCAGGTTGATGAAGTGGTGTGTCGTAATGATGGCATATTCCAAATGATTTTGATCGTTTTTAAATGCATTTTTAAATCGTGTTATTGTGTTTAAGAATTTTTCTATACGTTCCTTCTCAGTTTCTTCGGTCATGTCACTTTCACTATATTTCATCACCGTTCGTAATAGACCTTCCAGTGCGCTGTGCAAACCACTTATTTCGAGATCCATTTTTTGCATTTTTCTCACTTACTTCTGAAGCTTATGAAAGATTTTGCACGATCTGTAATACCGGAAAATGGTTTATTATATGCTGTACACCAGAGATAGTCACTATGTTAAACTATTGCGAACGAATATCCAACATCTTCCATACCCTATTGAACCACATCTGCGAACTAACGATTAAAGAAAACAGAAAGCAAAACAATTTCAACAAATATAAAAATATATAAAACAACTTCCAAGCTTCTACATTTACTTCCAACCATATGGTGCGTTTCTTTCAAGAATGACTGAAAATGAGTACAATTTGGTTTTGGTTGGTGCGTTTAAAAGTATTCAGATTCTGGCTTTAAGAAGTTTATTTTATCAATGAAGAAGATACAATGCGACAGTATATTACGTGGTAATTGGACGCTTGTATAGATATCTGGAAGAATTGCTATGTATGTCTTTTCGGGTGAAACTTAACCTCTCTTCTGAAACTTCTCAAGTATTCGTAAATATCTAGAATAAAATCTATCTATTGTCGATTGAGCAAGATTGCTATTGGAATATTGTGGGAGAGTAGTGTCCTGTATGTATTCGTAACAATGGAAGCAAATAATGGATTCAAACCAAAGGATCTCAGCCATAAGTCTAAGGTGACCTTAAAAATCTACAAACCTATCGGATAAATTTTATTTAGTCATAAGTCACCGTCACCAAATTTTGAAACTCTGAAGTAACCTTAAAAGCCTACTAATCTATTGGATAGATTTTACTTGGTCACAAGTCACCAGGAGAAGGCCTTCTCCAACATTAATTGTAGTAGGTCGGGTATTTCTATAATATGTTTTTTTTTAATCTCCAAGTAATCGTGTGCTTCTCTTCTACTAATTTTGAAATTCTGAAGTTACCTTAAAAACCTATTAATCTATTGGATAAATTTTACTAGGCCATAAGTCACCATCACCAAATTTTGAAACTTTAAAATAACCTTAAAAACCTACAAACCTATCTGATAATTTTTTCTTGATCATAAGAAACCATCACCAAATTTTGAAACACCAAAGTAACCTTAAAAGCCTACTAATCTATTGGATAAATTTTACTTGATCTCAAGTCACCAGGAGAAGGCCTTCTCCAACATTAATTGTAGTAGGTCGGTTATTTCTATAATATTTTTTTTGAATCTCCAAGTAATTGTGTGCTCCTTTATTACAAATTTTGAAACTCTGAAGTAACTTTAAATACCTACTAACCTATAAGTTTTACTTGGTCATAAGTAACCAGGAGAAGGCCTTCTATAATATTTTTTTAATCTCCAAGTAATCGTGTGCTCTTCTTCTACAAATTTTGAAATTCTGAAGTAACCTTAATATCCTACTAATTTATCGGATAAATTTTACTTGGTCATAAGTCACCAGGAGAAGGCCTTCTATAATACATTTTTTAATCTTCCTTCAAGTAATAGTGTGCTCCTCTTCTGCAAATTTTGAAACTCTAAAGTAACCTCAAAAACCTGGAAAAACCTTTCACGATAGAAAGGCCTTCGGCAACATTAGTTCTTGTTGGTAATACTTTGCATGCGTACTAGCAAGTTTGATAACAAAGGTAAAAAAAAAATCATGCTCAGGAAATCGAAAAATTCTTCCCTAAAAAAATGTCTAAACACGCTGTACGATATGCTACTATTTCCTCCTCAGGTCCAGGGTATTTTAACTTCCAACGAGCGCCTTGTTGTACTCCTTGACTTTGGCGGAAATAGAATCCCTTTACGGGAACACTTACATCTTATACAGTGGTGTGTCGACGAACTTTAGCTTTGCAGTTATCATGCATAATAAATGTATGGATATATGTATATGATTAAGCAACAAATAGTCGTGAAATATTCCGTGTTCTTATCGAGCGTTCGTGGTGACTGTCCACCATCATATCGGAAGCCGTATGTGTTATATGTTTGGATTGTTCCTGTGGCGATGCAGATGTGTAAAAAGAGACCTACAATGCAAGTTGTTAAACCGCGTGGTAGCGTATCCGGTCGTAATCGTGCTATCCATGTGCAGTTTGGTGTCATGATTTTTGCCACACTGTCTGCACCGCCCATCCAGTGGGCAGTTTTTGGGGCGATGTTTCGACGACAAGCAATTGAGGCACTTTTTCTTGCCCATTATGTAATTCACCCGTTCGTATACCGAGCGGCGTTCCATCTCGGGACAGTTGTTGCCCGTATGGGTCGTCTGGTCGCAGTAATAGCAAAACCCAAGCGGATTGCGATTCACGGATTGCCTCCGACCTGGGGCAGCGTCCGGTTGGGTGGAAGCATTGCTTGGTCCCGGTTCCGGTGCCGACGTTGATGTGTCTGTTTGCATGCTCGTGTTTGTACGGTTCCGATTGGCCCGCTCGTCAGCAAGCAGTGACACGATATACTTTCTCCGTTGCATTTCCAACTCCAACCTAGCCTCGACGTAGCTCGCAATGAAACGCCTGCGTATGGCATCCGATCCGGTACACGCTTCGAGCTGCAACAGCGTAGCATTACCTTCCCGCCAGAGTGTAGATAATACCTCATGCTTGATCTCCAGCAACAACGGATCGTGTGGTATCGTTTTCAATTCCGCCGTTAACCCCTCAATGGCACTCTTGAGCGCATGCAGCTGGCGGGCTGACTCCTTGGCACCGTTTACTATTTGGTAATTCATTGCTAGTGCTCTCGCGGTTTTTTGCGCCTATGATTATGCAAGAAAAATGCACCATTGCTAGTTAGTACCGTGGCGTGGTAAAGTTTAAAAAAAACACACACATTTTGCAGGAGTTTGCATACATTTAGGCGCAAAACCATTTGTGTTAGGGTTTTAGATCGTGGCCTGAGTAGCAAAACCTGTACCAAGCGGTAATAAAATAACAAATTTCTTTTTTTATATATATTAATTGATTTTGCAAAAAACTAGAAAGAAGCTTATAAATGAAACACGTGCACAAATACGGTTTGCTAGGATGGAATTCATGCAACAACAAAAGAAAAACATGTTTGCAAAATAATTACCAACTGTTTGCATGCGTTTTTATCGCTTATCAGGCCGTTCTTTATTATAAAAAAAAAATAAAAAAAAAATAATCGTTCATAATCTGTGCGCCGAAAGTTGTATACAACTCAAAACTTATCAGCTTGTTCGTAGAGTAAAGAAAAAAAAAATAGAAAAAAATATCATTATCTACTGCAAAAATTTTGCATTTGCCACACAATGCAATTTCTTGAGAGTGCTTCAAATTCTTATGAAGACAAATCGCACCCTTGTTTTTTTTTTTTGTTAGGAAATTTTGATTCCAACGTTTTGCTTTCTGTTTCATCGCTGCACCGGGCCCAAAAATTTGCCAACTCACCGTCACCAATTGATGATCGCAAAAGTTCATACGCAGAATAAGAAATATAGGGTGGGTTTTTTTTTGTTGTTGAGGCTTGGAAGAAGACACTTTATCATGATCACGACACTGATAATAAATGTATTGCGTTGTAAAAGGGGGATGCTGTTCTACCGGTGGTCTACCTTCTTTGCGAGAAGTGGTTTGGTTGTTTGAGTTTTTGTGTTTGCCGTGATGGCACACGCCACGCTCTCTACGCCCTGACCGTGACTTGCACAAAACCGGTACGGTCCGGCCATGGCAATCGTAGAAAATTGATATCAATTCATATATTTACCCGTACGGGGGTGCTTCACACCGGGCCAGCAAAGATACCGAGCCGCACCGTCGGACAAGTGTCGTCAAGTGTACGGGCCAGTGGGAACGCTTCAGTATCCTATTGGCTAGTCTGGGATAAAGATCGTTGGAGCAACATTTACTCCTGATCGTAACGATAGTTAGTGTATTCGTTTAGTGTAGAAGTTAGGGATTTTTTTTTTCGTTTTCGGCTAACTTGGAAGATGCTGGGTACGCTTGTTGCCCACCTGCTGTCACTGGAAGGTGCACTGCTGGTGGCCATCGTCTCACTACTCTACTACTACGTAGTAGTACGCAGCGCACGCTACTTTGCCGACCGTGGTGTTGCGTACGTACCACCGGTACCGCTGCTCGGCAATGGGGCCGATTTTATCACCCGAAAGCGTCACATCACGGACATCCTCCGGGATATGTACGATCGCTTCACGCAGCACCGGTTCTTCGGTTACTTTGACTTTCTCTCCCCGATCTATGTGGTGCGCGATCTCGAGCTGGTGAAGCAGATCTGCATCAAGGATTTCGATCACTTCATCAACCATCGGATTCAGCTGGATGAAAACCATGATCCACTGTTCGGGCGGGCACTGTTTGCGATGCGCGATACGCGCTGGCGCAATATGCGCACCGTGCTGAGTCCCGCATTTACCGGCAGCAAGATGCGGCTAATGTTCGGGCTGATAACGAGCTACTGTGACGGTGCGGTACGTACGATACGGTCCGAGATGGGCAGTGATGGGTGTGCGGAGCTGGAGATGAAGGAACTGTTCCGACGGTTCGGTAACGATATTGTGGCGACCTGTGCCTTCGGCATCGAGATCAACTCGTTCCGCGATCGGACGAATGCGTTCTACACCCTCGGCAAGGAGCTTACCAATCTGGAAGGTGTGCAGGGCATAAAGTTTCTTGCATTTTCATCCTTTCCGCGCATAATGCGCGCGCTACGTTTGCGGCTGTTTAGCGCAAAGATGACAAGCTTCTTCCGGCACGTCGTGACGGATACGATTGCGCAGCGTGAACAGCGCGGCATCGTGCGGCACGATATGATCAATCTGCTGATGCAGGCCCGCAAGCAGGAGCTACGGTTTGACGAAAATGACAACATCGAAACGAGCAATGGAGAGAAGGGGGGACAGAAACGACTGATGGGTATGTGAAAAAAAAACCCGATAAACCCTATCAAAACCACTGTTTGCGCGGAACAAAAGTGTTCCACAAACAAACACTTTTGTTCCGGCGCGAACGTACTCCCCGGTCATCCTGGTCACGGCACCATATGTTTGCGCGCTACTCGCGGAACGCTTTATTTGCGAGATATTTTGGTATTAATTTTGGTTACGCGAATTTTTGCTCCTTTCTCCTACGTTGTAATATAGCGTCATTACAACCCTAACACCCTCTTTAATTTTGGCTTTTCCCTTCCATTTCAACAGACTGGACCGATGATGATTTGACCGCCCAGTGTACGGTTTTCTTTTTCGGTGGTTACGATACCGTTTCGACACTGTCCGCCTTTATGGCGCACGAGCTGGCCGTCAATCCCGGAGCTCAGGACCGGCTGCGGAACGAAATTGATACCGTGCGGACATCGATTGGTGGTGCGGACAAGCTGAGCTACGAAACGCTCCAATCGATGCGCTACATGGATATGGTGGCGAACGAAACGTTGCGCAAATGGGCGCCGGCACCGTTCCTCGATCGTACCTGCACGAAACCGTACGTTCTGGAGGATTATAACGGCCACAAGGTGCAGCTAAAGAAAGGCGACGGTCTGTGGGTACCGGCGGCCGCCATTATGCGCGATCCGCAACTGTTTCCCGAACCGGATCGTTTCTGGCCGGAACGGTTCGCACCGGACAGCCCGACACCGATCGACACCGCGTCCATCCTTTCGTTCGGGCTTGGCCCGCGGAACTGCATCGGTTCACGGTTCGCCCTGATGGAGGTGAAGGCGGTGTTCTTCTTTCTGCTGACCCACTTCCAGCTGGAGGCGGGACCCCGCACCCAGCATCCGATGAAGCTGAAGAAGGCTAGCCTGGGACCGTCGGCAGAGAAGGGCTTCTGGATACGGTTCCGTTTGCGCGACCAGGCGCGTCAAGCGTAATTTTACCAATCAAGGGTACAAATCAACGCCACCAATCAAAACCGAACCGTACGAAAGAAACCGACCCGGAATACCGGAATTGGGCAGATCAACAATCAATTACTGCTCAAGTTCAAGGTCCACGCACAATACAGTGACCTACGCCGCAGTATGTAGCGGTGCCAGAAAATAATACGTTACGTCTGTGTGGAAGCAAATCTTTTGGTGCGGAAAATTTAATTTGCTTCACGAAAAATAATTCACGCTTTGTCTAATAGTTTGCTGATTTTTCTTTAAAGAACTCTTGTTTTTTGTTTGGTTTTCACTAAATATTAAATAAAACAAATGCGTCCACTGTGATGTGACATTTAGCAAAATCGTTTAAGAACTATTTTAAGCAACGTTTATTTTTGTATTAGTTTTGGTTAAATCTGCTGATTGGTTGAATGTATGAAACTAGTGGTATCAGCTATATTTATATTTCATTCGTTAACTCATGCTAACAATGACGTACAGTGCGTGACATAACGATATGAGCACTTGTTTTCTGCAAAAAAAATATATACACATTAAACGAAACTGTGCATTTAATATTTTTTACATTGTTTTTATGTACACTACAACTCGAGAAAAATAAAGCTGTGACGTTAAGTTTAGTATGTTAATAATATTGAAACAATGGGTACAATAAGCAAATACAAATCTTATACTTTATGCGATTTTACATGCATATGTGCAGGCCACAGTAAAAGAAATATAAAATGAATTCTAATGTTTTATAAAAAAAAATATTGCCTGTTCACATTTTATGTACACTTTACATGTTAATAAAAAAACGAGAAATTTTATATATATATATTTTTTTGTAAGTAAAGAAGTAATATTTTAAATATTATATGTTAAATTTGTAAACTTTGAGTATGATAATTGTTGTTCAGCTTATTCAGCTAAATAAATTATAATCTCTCACATGACTTTAAGCTGTCCCATAGTGACATGTGAGCTTTTTTGCTATAAAATTCTAACATTGCATACTTTAAGGATTCGAAATAAATTCAATAGTCGACATTTGAATCAATCGAACATCAGCGAGCTTTTTTAATTTAAATCCCCATCTTAAACTCTCAATATGTACATTCGTAATATGTTGCATTGATTATGCTATTGTGCTATTATTACATTTTAAATTTTTATGTAAAAGTTTTTTTAATTAAAAAGAAAAAGAGGTCAATGAATTTAAACCTGCCTATAGCAGAGAAATAATTACACTGAACGAAAGTACGCCTGAATGTATGCAATGTCGACAAGGTCAATGTGTCTTGGATAAATAACGAAAATAGCAGCGCCATCTATTGGTTCGGAGTTTCAGCAGGTACGCGTCTCAATTTCCATCAGAGCTTTTCGTTAAATTTCGTTAAATAAATTCGTTAAATCGCATGGATGGATGCTCATATTGGAATCGTTTTAACAGTGTATATATCACAAATAAAACATCTTTGGTCATGTGCTGTTTACTATCAAATATGTTAAAAACAAGCATTTGTTAATGTAATCTGCAATTGAAAATTCGTTCAATAGCATACCCTTCGTGGGCATAAGAAAATCCTAAAGTCGACACGTTGAAAACTGCATTGCTGTAATGCATTTTCCCAATGCATATCATACCATTTACGAATATATAGCGAAAGAACGAGACAAAAGAAAGAAAAAACCCTTGGAAATCTAACGCTCAATGTTCCCGTATGTACGAAACTTTAATCAGTACTCTCTCTCTCTCTCTCTCTCTCTCTCTCTTTCTCTCTCTCTCTCTCTTTCTCTCTCTCTCTCTCTTTCTCTCTCTCTCTTTCTCTCTCTCTCCCTCTCTCTCTCATGCTGGCTTTGAAAGTCCTGTGAGTCTTGTGTGTGTGGCTTACTAGACTTATTTTTACTGCGTAGCCGGATAGTCAGTCCTTGCTACCGAGGGGACGGTCCAGATGGGATTTGAACCCGGTCCTGCCTTGTGGACCAGCGCCGTGTATCACATACACCACCGGGCCGCCCCTGAATCAGTGCTATAATCATTGATTAGGTTGCTTTAATTAAAATAGATTGTGCTTTCAGCTTCCAGAAGAAAAAAGACCTAAAGTCACCGAGCCGAACACCGCGAAAACACACCACGAACAAGCTGACATCAGTTTTCGAGTCTATTTTGAGATTTTGAGACTATTGGACCTGGACCGATTCT
The DNA here is from genome assembly GCA_016254315.1 of Anopheles parensis. Lineage (NCBI taxonomy): Eukaryota > Metazoa > Arthropoda > Insecta > Diptera > Culicidae > Anopheles > Anopheles parensis. Next base: position 10,725,874 of record CM028123.1, read on the forward strand.
AAAGAATTGCACATTTTTTAAACAATTATTTTCATGCAAAAATACAATTTTCAACAACTAAATCATGCAACTGCTAGAAGCTGTTTTGCAAAAAATGTATAAGTCTTTCCTAGTTTTTCACGCATGTCACAAGATATGTAATAGAAGGGAAACAAAGTTATATGTACTCACAACGCAGCTTCACACTCCTTTAAGAAAATGCAAGCACAGGAATGCACGCAAATGCTACAATTGTCTATTTGATAAGTTCACACCAAAAACTGTACTTAGGCACTTGCAAAACCGGTCACTAGCGAATTAATTCACAACACGTCTTAAGGATTTTCACTCGGAGCAAAGAATAGCTTCACACTTATAGTTTGATTGCTGCACTTTTTGGACTTTTACAGTGATTTTCTTAGCTAGCTTGGTCACTGGATGAGCAAAGATTCCAAGGCACGGTTTTGTACGATGATCACTTGTACGACTTTCTGCGCTCGCGGTTGATCGAGGAATGATCTTGCGTCTCTCACGTTACAGGCTTTTATCTACCCACGATTGGAGATCATTTCGCAACACCGTCGATCTCACCCATGCGCACACGTTAGATTTCTTTGCCGTTTCATTCGTGCGCGCGTTGGAAATGGGACAGTGCGAAGCAGCGAGAGCAGCATTCGGTGGATCCATCCGCCTCTTCTTATCCCGCTCACAACCGTTGCCAATTGCTCTGCCCCCGGGGATGCGCACAGCACAAAGCGTACTGTGGGGGCATGCATCATACCTTAAAGGCCCTTCATCGGATGTTTTTTTTTACCTTTCTTTTTGTGAAAGCGCTGTAGCATCTAAAAAAAAGGTAGTTATTGTCGTTCAATATTAATGGTATGGCAAGCATTAGCAATAAAGCATAGACTTTCTAAATTATTAACACTAGATTGACCGTACCAGCCATTTTCAATGAAACGCATTATTTTCGTAACATAATTTTTTTCGGGGTTAAACAATCCTAAGGTAGTTGAAACATGAATTTTACATATATATTCTATAGTACGATCTCCAATAAACAATAAACATATACTCCAATTCTTCGAAATTGCTTAAAAATGAGCAACTAACGAAAAATCGCCTAAAACGCTTGATACTTTTAGTGTTACGAGCCTTTTTTCTCCGTTGGATTAACTTTTCGACTATAATGAATGTTAGAGTAATGCAGAATAACGATAGACTATAATTATGAATAATATAAGTATTTTTATAGCAAATATAAAGCTTTCGTATACATCTCTACTATTACTATGCAGTTATACTATGCAGAATATCGATATACTATAATAATGAATAATATAAGTATTTTTATAGCAAATATAAAGCATTCGTCTACATCTCTACTATGACTCATAATTGTAACGCAAGTCTGGGTATGAGCGTTACCGATATTTCCGTTTCACATTTTTTTAAATGGAGGCAACACTTGCGGGGTTTGGAAGCGTTCGAATAGGTACGTCTATGAATTAATGAATGCTTTGTTTAAACTGCAGTTGTTTGTGTGCATTTACATTAGACCTGCATAGCTGAGTGGTGACGTGTCGTTCGGCTGAAACTGACGCTTGCACTCAAACACCCGAATACTGTACCGGTTTCTTTAGCAGCCATCTTGCGATCTATTGCAATTAACCTTCCTATTGAATCATTGCTACGTGACCGAACAAAAGGGTTTCGAGCTCATAAAAGGTAGAAGCCGCTTCTCGCAACTGTTTCGAGCTACCGTAACGCTCAACCACCACCTTCCTTCGTCAAAATGTTAGTCTTTGCCACAGGAGAATCGATGCTTGCTTTCACGTCGATGCATTGTACAAGGACTTGAAGGTCTTCTGGACGATACGCAACTGTACCTACCGATTCGTCATCAAGCGGACCAGTTGCGTCGTTAGGGTGTGCCTTGGAATCGTTTGCCGTTCTAGTGTGTCGTCATCAGCGCAGTTCACGCAAAAAGGGTTTACGATAGAGCCCAAAAATCTGGAGGATGTTTCTTTCACGAAAAGTTGAATTACTCTGAAGTAATCATTTCTTGGTACGATCTATAGTATGGAGCGACTGAAGTCCATGTTTCTTCTGTCATTTTTTTCTTGGTTTTCCTTCTTCACTTTTCCATTCTTTGTTGTCCAGTTGCTGTCTCTTGGTCGTGCTTAGTGTTCATTTATATTAAATATTTAAGTTAAGATCTATTTTATAAGTCACACAAGTTGCGGCGGAAAGTCTGCAATAAGTATGGTTCTGCTTCGTCCAGTGCTAACCAAGCAATTTAAATCATAAAATTTCATCCGAAGAAGCGTGAAGCAGCTGCACGTTTTAATTATAAACATTTTAATTGGGTACAAAATCTTGTCCCCGGTGCACTTAACTCGGTACAGCAATAAATTGCAGCTGGAGTTTGCAACGCTTGCCTTTTACGTTTTGGATCAGTAGAAAGGTGTGATGCTGTCATAAATTGATTGCCGGCGAAGTTCTAAGCACTCCTGTCGCCGATCTCGCAAATACGGGTGGCCACATAAAATTGGTACGAGTAGCCACCCGCAAGAACGTAACGAAGACGATTCCACACACGGCGACCGGTCCGGGTTGTAAAATGCATCGTAAAACATGTTTTCGCTTTGCCACCGCGAAAGACCGTTCTCGAGAAGGGAGAGGCTGTTCTATTGTGTTACCCTTTTCCGGGCCTTCGGTCGCATCGCAAGCGTCCGCTGGTAGCCACCAGGAAGACGAAGATGCATCAATTTTGCATGACATCGACGGAACATGATTGATGGACGGAGTTATTGCATCGGCCTCCGGATTTCGACACGGCACGAAAGTTCAACTGCAGTTTAGTTACGGATGGAATGGTCATTCACCTTTCATCGGACGATAGCACCAGAGCCGGTCATACACCTTTGTGATCTTCAGGCAGGCAATTTCCACGATAAAAGCGATTGACCGATGCTATCGAATAGAAACCGATGTGCTCTTCACTTCCCACTAACGTTATGTTATTTGGGCGTATTTCAAGATGTTTTTTAAAATAACGACAAACCCACAGACATCAAACAATGTTCGCTTTGTGACGAACGGAACTGCTAAACCAACATTCGTGTAATAAAACGCACTTCGTACAAATCGGATGTAAAAACAAAAACAAAACTATTATTGAATGTGCGTTTGCTACTTCAAAGCCAAACAACAGATGGTGTTTCGGTGCGTTTTTTGCAGCTTCCGCAGAAGTTTGTTCGAGCGACAACATCTCTCCGGCCGTCCACTTTCCATTCATTATTCGGCACGAAAATAGCTCATCGTCTTTTCCACTTCCAAGTGCAGATAATACACCTTCAAAATCGGAACATGAATATTAAATTTTACTACAACTGCCCTGTATGTATGTTAATGTAAAGAGGAGAATACTGTGGCTTAATGAAGAAAAAAAATCAGCAGAGTGAAAGAGTTAATGAAAATATGAAAAATTCACAAAAGACGCTTATTATTATTCTGTACGACAGTACCAAAACGTAATGCAGAAGTTTTTGTTAAATAAAATATCTATACAAATTACATTATTGCGTTCTTTACTCAAAAGAAATCGTTAGCCCAAATTTCGCATTGTTTAAATCGTTTAAATATTTGCAGCTTCTGTGGCGGGAAACATTCCAACTTCGTTCCTTTTTTCTTTGAATCCTTCAAAGGCGATTACACAATGTGTATGGCGATAGCGGCGTGGCTAGAGAAGAAAGAAAAATCATCAATGGCCGTGTCTTCCATACTGTTGAAGGTTAAAGGATCGAATCACTTACATTTTTTGCTGCCCAGTATGACCCAGCAAGGTTCGTCGTTTAATGCCAATTTGACACTCGAAACACAAATGCTGAAGACTCATTTTGCAAAGGACGCACTCGAGGCTTCTCCTTTGATCAGCTAACCGAGAAAGATGCGAAAAAAGGCGCTCCATCAAAAGGAAAATCAAAAACAAACGCGTGAAAGGACTTACGTTTCATTTTCTTCCTCTCCATCTTTGGCAATTTGACGTTAAAATCAATAATTAATTACGCGGAAAATGGCGCTGATGTAATGTAGTTGCACCTGCTTACACCTGCTGGATTTCAAATTGTCAGTTAGCTGCTTGGTTAGGACTCGAAATGTTGTGCGTTCTGTCAACCTGTCAAAATGTCCTGTCAACCATCTTGCTTTGTCATCCATCTTGTGCATAGTAGTAACGACTGGAGCAGTGTGTGTGTGACGAATTTTGCTTAATCTTGAATCGGCTTTCGTGAATTGGCTTTTCATAGTAGAGAAAAATGAACGGTACAATCGTAACATTTGGGATTGTCAATCAATGGGCGGGTAAGTGCTTGACAAAGTGTATCCATTTTGCCTGGCATCCGAGCTTCAATCTTCTGACGCGTTTCGTTCCCGGTTTCCCGTTCCTAGATTGTCGGCTGGAGTGTGTAAGATGCTTTGTTTGCAACAAACGGCTGCGTTTGCTATGCCCCTGGTGTGCCGCTACATGCCGATTTTCCGAACCGTGCTGGGCGTACAAAAACATATATGGCGTAAGGCATCCGCGCAGTTTCCTTCCGAACGGTGAATATTGTGTGATTGAACGCCAAACTAACCCCCACGCAATGGTTTCTCCATTACAGATGTACAGACACCGCCATTGTGTCCCCCGCACACATTAACATTTGGTGGACGGTGGGAAAAAGGAAATAGGTCGAGCAAGCACCATTGCCGACGTGCTGCAACATCCCGACGTGTGTGTTTGGCCTTCTTCCGGGATGGATGCATTATAAACAATAAATAGATTTAAATGGATATTCAATTTTTGGAAGATAATAAATCGAAATTCGCAATGTATGTGAGGTTATGTTTTTCTCTTTCTCTTTCTCTCATTCTTTCATTTCGCTGCAAAACATTTCTTAGAAGCATCAACAGGTATGGTGTATGGACTTCCGGTAAGGTCAACCACGTAAACAATAAATTTCTTCTTTTTTCATTAAAAAAATCGCATTCTCTGGAACACCGACGTACCAGTGGCAATCTGGGGATGACGTGAATCCACGGACGTTCAGATACACTCGGAAAAATCCATGCTCAAGTGAATGGTTACGTCACCGTCATTTCGGTGAATGCCGGTGAGACGCGTGAATACCGGTGAGATGCGTGAGACGGTGAGATGCGTGAGACGGTGAGATGCGTGAGACGGTGAGAAGGTGGCAGCTCACGGTACGGAATGCCTGTACCTCCCTGGGGCTAGCTTTTCGCTGAACCCTCTGCAGTAGATGTCAATGTCCTTGGCCTCTAGAGCATTGGTCCATGTGGGAGCAGCATACCGGATCATTGATTCTGCAACATACATCAACAACTTCTACTTAGCCACTTTGGTCAAGCGTGAGACGCAACACCTTCTCAGCCACCTTCCGAACGTGTGACAGCCAGGAGAGGAGGTGCTCAAGCAGCTCGACTCTCTTCGGTAAACGGAAGCCCCTGGTTGACCGCACCTCCACCAGGTCGCTCGGTCCAAGAAGAAAATGTAACCATTGGTGCCATCTATCGACCACAGGTTAAAGATTGGCGATCCGTTAGATACCGACCGAGTTATAGGCAAAAGTTGGTGCAAAAATGAGGAAAATTTTCCATTTTCTCAAACAGGGTAAGGAACTTGGTTCCTCGAATAACTTCTGGCACAGACATCTGAGGGCATGGCCGTCCAAGCAGAAAATGTAGCCATTGGTGCCATCTATCGACCACAGGTTAAAGATTGGCGATCCGTTGGATACCGACCGAGTTATAACCAAAACTTGGCGCAAAAATGAGCCTTAGGAAATTTTAATTTTTTTGAATTTTTTGAATTTTTCATTATTTTTCACTCTTTTTTTATTTAAAGCATTATTTGAGTGAAAAGAAACTCATTGCAACCAATTGGCATTAAAATAAATCAATTTCATTTTTTTTTGCAAAATTTCTCAAAAAAAACGTAAGGGGTAAGCCTTATGAAATTTTCGAGTGAAAAATTTTTTTGAAATTTTTTTCTGATTTTTTATTCTTTTTTTAATTTAAAGCATTATTTGAGTGAAAAGAAACTTATTGCAACAAATTCGCATTAAAATATATCACATTTAAAAATTTTGCTGAAAAATGAGGAAAATTTTACATTTTCTCAAACGGGGTAAGGAACTTGCTTCCTCGAATAACTTCTGACATCGACATCTGAGGGCATGGTCGTCCAAGCAGAAAATGTAGCCATTGGTGCCATCTATCGACCACAGGTTAAAGGTTGGCGATCCGTTGGATACCGATCGAGTTATGGGGCAAAGTTGGTGCAAAAATGAGGAAATTTTTACATTTTCTCATACAAGGTAAGGAACTTGGTTCCTCGAATAACTTCTGGCACAGACATCTGAGGGCATGGCCGTCCAAGCAGAAAATGTAGCCATTGATGCCATCTATCGATCACAGGTTAAAGATTGGCGATCCGTTGGATACCGACCGAGTTATGGGGCAAAGTTGGTGCAAAAATGAGGAAAATTTTACATTTTCTCATACAAGGTAAGGAACTTGGTTCCTCGAATAACTTCTGGCACAGACATCTGAGGGCATGGCCGTCCAAGCAGAAAATGTAGCCATTGATGCCATCTATCGACCACAGGTTAAAGATTGGTGATCCGTTGGATACCGACCGAGTTATAACCAAAACTTGGCGCAAAAATGAGCCTTAGGAAATTTTAATTTTTTTGAATTTTTTGAATTTTTCATTATTTTTCACTCTTTTTTTTATTTAAAGCATTATTTGAGTGAAAAGAAACTCATTGCAACCAATTGGCATTAAAATAAATCAATTTCATTTTTTTTGCAAAATTTCTCAAAAAAAACGTAAGGGGTAAGCCTTGTGAAATTTTCGAATGAAAAATTTTTTTGAAATTTTTTTCTGATTTTTTATTCTTTTTTTAGTTTAAAGCACTATTTAAGTGAAAAGAAACTTATTGCAACAAATTCGCATTAAAATATATCACATTTATAAATTTTGCTAAATTGCTCAAAACATCCCCCAAACTTCCAATCAAACCATCTTCCATATCCTAACTTCCTCCTTCCCAAGATATGAAGAATACACTCTGTAACCCATGTGGCAGACAATTTGATATAAAAAATAATGATAATAAAAATGTGGCAATTATGAAGAGATGAAAGAAGTGGAGCTGTTGCTGCCGCATGGTGATGCTCTGGTCAGTGGTCGATATGCTGTTTCCGATTATCTCTTGTACGAATGGAGTAAGCCGAAGTTCTTTTAGGTGGTTTAAAAAAAAAAACATTCTGTCTAGTCCAATTTGTTACATGCATAACAATTCTTTCCTACCCAAAACTACTTAAAGTGTTCGACAAAATTGTTGTCCTTTCCTGTTTGTGCCTTTATTGCTGTTCGTTTATCATAACTTTGGGGTATTTTTTAGTGGTACTCGCGTGGAATGACACTCAGAACGAACAGAAGAGATAATGGTATGGAAAATATTTCCATTTGTAGCCATCATTCTTGGCCTTTGGCCATTCATCAGTTGGGCCTGCGGTGTTGAAGTCCTGTGACAAAATCCTAATTTTCTCTCTGTCGTAATTATTACCTTAGAGTGAGAGGCCAATTTGGCTATACTGATGAACAAAACCTTTGGCTGGTGAGCTGGCTGATGAGCAAAACCTTAACCAAAACTTCCTGTTTGAAGAAATTCGTCTTGGGTAATTCATCAGTCCATCTGTAGTCAAATTTGTCGCAGTCAACTGGCAAACAATTTTAGGATTTCCTGCTGTACCGAGCTGGATACATGTAATATAATTTCTTTACGCAAAGGAGTGTTAAAAGAGAGTTAAATACACGTGTTGTTCAGATGCAGCAGTTTTGTTGGGGTGAAGAACCTGTTTGTTCGAAGAAAATGTTTTGTTCTTGTTATGTTTTGTCTATCTGTCTGGCTGTTCAGAGTACATATTGAGCTGTAATGCATGGTTAATTTATCCGAAAAATGTTCCTTCAACCATCACAATCACCAATCTCACCCAAAAGCTCCGAAAATGTTATTCTTGTTGGGAAAGAAAAAAATATTTTAATTTTTATAACTAATTAAAAACTGTGACAGCAAATTAACTGTATCAGCAGTTCTGGGACTGTAAAGTTTTGAAGCAGCGAAACGATGCGAGAATGCTCAGCGAAAAAGACGAATCGCCCGCACACAAGAAGGCAAGAATTTTATTTTTCCAACTTTTATGACTTTTATGACTTCGTCGTCATTCGTTTCGCTCGGTAACAGGCCTCAACCGTGCCGCGGTTGCTTATAGTAACCTTGGACACAAACGACACGAAGAAGGGTGAAGGAAAGCAGAGAGTAAGAATTTTTCCCTCGCTGCAATACGACTAGAAGGAGGGCCGCAGATGTCCATGACTGGTTCGCGGCCGGGGCGCATTCGTCACACCTTCGGCTGTGTTCAGCAAAACCCTTTTGCCACTTATTCTTAGCGCACATCAAGGAAGCGATCAGCTAATCTAAGGCAATTTCATTTCCCGCTTTCCAAATGAAGCAATTAAATGTGTTTTTTTTGCGGTGTGCGGCCAATTACAGTCGGCGAGACGTCAAACGTTGGAAAATTTTGCAGGCTGCAGCGTAATGGGTTGGGTCTTGGACCCAGCCCGCGGTGTACGCGAAGCCGGCATCCTCAAACACTTTCCGCTTTCGACATGCATTGATATTCAATTATTGGCTCTTTTCCTTTGAAGTTTGTACCATAAGGGATCGATCTCCATGCAATCGGTCGAGGTGCGCGTTTCATTTTTATTACGCCGGGTGTTTGTGTGATGCATTGCCCGCTGAAGCCACCCAGGATATAAAGCAACCAGAAAAGGAAACATGTATGCAAAACAGTGATACCTTACCTCCCGCACGGGAACGACCCAACGAGTTCAAAGGAGCCAACATCATCATGCACCGTGAGCGTCGGCCAGGAATTTTATGACTTGTGGCTCATTTATGATGCCTTCCTTGGTGCAGTGGTTGGGCTGGCAGAAGGGGACTGGTAGTGATTTGATGGATGCCGCCGCATGTACGTCTTATTTGAATTTACATTCGAACATTGAATTTACATTTCAATTAGCCCACTTTTGGAATTCCAAAGAAAGAGCATGCGAGGACATTACATCTTCGACGAAAGGCTAATCGTAGATTCCACACAAAGCTATCGGTGAAAGGGTGTTTGTCCTCAAAAAAAGAGATTGTCATTTCTGTTGCCAATTGTGAAGAAGATGGAGGTTTAATACACCGTGAAATTGAATGTCCCACTGAACACATCCATTCCTGAAGATTTGATAAATTAGAAAGTATTGAGGACAAACTGCCTTTCACCATGTTTGAAGTCTAATGATCATGGTCTCACGATATCAAGTAGAGAAGACTTTTTTTGAATGGCCAAGCTGTATCAAGACTTTTTTCCCACGTAGCTGGATAGTCTTTGTTACGATGAGATTTGATCCCTTTTCCTGTCGTGTGGAACCAAGCCGCTCCTCAGAGAAGACTTTGTCAAAGTCAAAAATCTTTTTCAGCTTTTCGTTGTAATCTAATGACTATTTACAGAAATGATCAAATGATACAAAGCTTCCATGGACAAATGTTTGACTCATGTACAAGTATAAGGCCCTTTCTCAGAAGGGAAGATCTCTTTCTATCTCTCTCTCTCTCTTTCTCAGAGGGAAGGCTAGCAAAACGAGTATCATGCAACAATCGTGTTAGAAGAGCATTTCGCTATTTGCTATTTCATTAGTACTGAGCGTATATGCCGTTCGCGACGATGTGAGTTACGATTAAATGCATAGTGGGGGATGATTCGGCTACTTGTTCGTTGAAGATAGTTGAGTGGGAGCAGTTTTCTAGACCAAAATAGCCTGGAAGGGATGAAAATCGAACAATCATGCATTCCCACTTTGGTTTGACTACGAACGAAACACGAAGAGATTTGCTGCGAGTGATCTAAGACACTCAGAGAGCTCTAAGTCGCTGAGTAACTAGCCTTGATCGACGGTTTCGCAAATGGTTAACGTATACAACAAGTTTACATTACATTTTTCTATTGAAAAAAGCGAAGAAATCCAGTGTCTATTCTTCCTCGAAATTGTTTAGAATAAGTACAAATACTGTGGAGGTAATGAGATTTCAAGAATTCCTTCTACTTTATTCCTAGGTTTATGCTAAAAACTGTCACGAAATATTTCTATGGTTTTCTACTACCATTTCACTTGCTTCAACTCATTCGTGCTTACGTTTCCCAACTTCAACATCAACACAAATCATATAAAAAAATAAAATATAATTCAGAAAAATCGGCTCCGACGCCACTTCCAACTGAGAAGTAATAAAAGTTTGATTATCCAAAACCCCGAAAACCAGTCTGAAGTGCAATAAAAGCATAAAAGGGGGCATTATGTGTATCCACGGGTGTTCTAACTGGCAAATTGTTGAGTAAGCATTTCCTGCTGCCGAGCGGATAAATGATCTTGTCTTTCAGTCCGTTCCCTTTGCACTCCTTCCATCATTCGCGAGATAAGAGGAAAAAAATCATCCCTCTTGTGACGAAGGAATTCGCAAGTGTTGGCTGGCTACACAAATTTTTGAAAAAGCACGTATGATATCTCCTTCCCTGGAACGTTGTGTATTTCCAGATAGTTGATGATTGTTGAGATCAGCAATTCACGTTCATTCAAGCAAACTACGACGCAAAACGCCCAACAAGCGAAACACGAGCATTGTCTAGAGATGCCTCCCGAACTCCTCCCAAGTGTGAATGTCATCAGAAAATACATTCCATCCTCGTGTTCACCTTGACGTGGATTATGACTCGTTCAAGTCAATCTCATTTCACGCTGACGATTTCCAGAGATCCATTTATTGAGGCTGAAAATAATTTTAAAAAAACGTAAAACGCCTGAAGATGTAATCGATCCTCATTCTCCAGTCCATCGTGTCCATGTCCAGACATAAATAAAATCAAGTCCAATCGTAACGAATGGCAGCTGGCAGTACTCATACGAGACGATTGTAGGTTTGTGAGGCGTTTAATTTCATTCGAGTCAGCCTTGATGTAAAGTTTTTCAATTCACATTCCAAGCCTTTGCATTGAACTTTACCACGAAGCATTTGACTAACTTTCACACTGATGACTCATTAGGCTTTGGGTGCGCCATTCTCTAACAGATGCGCCATTGCTTTTTGACACAAAGAAACAAAGGTTTATTTTCCGACGTCTTGCATTACCTTTCAAATACACTGCCCATTGGTTCCCACAGGTATAAGAGTAGCAATTAGACTACCCTTAGTCTAGGTAAGTCAAACAAACAGTGAAGAAATGGATGGGAAACATAACGCAGAAGAAGAGGGACGAGCACCAATCACCAGATGGAGAGGTTGAAGAATATTCAGAAGGGTGTGAACGTTCTACTGCTTTGACCTATTCATTCAAGCGAACAAGGGTTGATTATAAGGGTGCGAAATATCTCAGGTGAGGCACTTAACAACACCTGACCAATAAGAAGGTTCCTCAAGAAGCCTAGTTGACTAGTTGTTAGTTTGAACTGAGGAATTCCTTTTGTTCCAATATCCAGAACGGAAGGGAAGAATAATTAAAGTCAAATTGAATGATCTATCAAAGAACTGTTCTAGATTTGAAGACAACATAAATCCCTTTATCATCACCCAAGAGTCTTATCCAAGTCCCTTCTCTCCAAAGCCATTCTTCAATGGAAGTTCAAAGAATTAAAAAACAGATCAAAGAAGGGTTCTTTATAAACAACGGAACCAGACAACGTTACTCTCCTCTTCCACGTTACTCTTGCCTCAACTTCAAGATACGCGAACCAACGATCACGAGCGTCACCAACCTTCGCATATTATTTTTAACGATTGTTTTTCAAGCGTCTGCAGTTGCGTGCGTGTGTCGCCATTGCGTAGCACACTTGCGCTGAACACAATACATGTCACGCTGCTAGCAGATGTTGAGCAGTCAGCATGAAGTTACCTCAACACGCTTTGTGGTGAGACGGAGACAGGGAGAGAGAGAGAGAATGTGCGTGATCAAAGGTTTTATTATTTACACAACCGAAGCACCGATCGGCCACAGAATCACGTCTCGTGATTTAATCTCTTCCGTCACTTAACTGATTCTTCGTTCGATTCTAATATTATTGCGACAACATCAAAATAAAGGCAAAATCAAAGAACAACTCCAAAATCGACTACAAACAAAACCATTGAAGGTTCTCGAACGAAGGTCTAGGTCTGTTGTTAAGCATGTTTTCATGTTGTCGTTCACTGTCGTTCGTTGTTGATGTTGGTGGAATTGAAAAGTCCTCAAGGAATAACGTTTACTTTGCTGTTTTCCTCTGGGCAAAGATGGAAGTTTGGGAGAAAGCTAAAACCACAAAAAACGCCAATTTCTCTAACGTGGAGTGTGATGGAGTATCACCTGTTTACTTCAGGCATGTTCTGGAATGTGACATTAAACCGAAATATTCAGACATTCAAACTAATTTACAGAGATAAAGGCCTTATCTTGAGGTATCCATGGTCATTATGCAACTCGCCTCCCGACCCCACACAAAACCCAAGGTAATGATGGACAGGCTTTCGTCGCTTTCGGGTAAGGTTTCTTTTCTTGTTCTTCTTCTTCTTTTCTGGCCTGCTCATGGTCGAGCACGTCGCGTAGACATGGCCTGGTCGCCAATCCGTTTCCAGGAAACTCGGTCCAGTGCTGCAGTCCTCCATCCACGGCTGCATCCGATCTCCGACAGGTTTGAGCTTCTTTTCTTGTTGGTCATAGCTTTCTTCTTGAACCTTTTTGGGGACGTTCGTTTTGGTGCACGTGTGAACTGGTTTTGCAAAGTAACAGAAGTTATCTCTTCTGCTAATACGCTGGAACCACATCCTTGAGGATAACATCCTTGAGGACATTCGTCGCTGGAGGTGAAGGATTCCAAAGCGAAACCCTCAAAAAGAAGGAAAGTGCAAAATGAAAACACAGCTGCTGGTTAGCAACGAGATGTATCTTGGACGAGTCTGATGCCTCCCGTGACGCAACCTTAACCTTATCCCCTTATCCTGTCTGAAGGAGTCCGTCTTCTGTGTCGTCCATAAGCCAGGTTGATCGCTGTTTATGTGCGTGTGTGGTATGTTGAGACGGAAGATGTTGAGGACGAAATATGGAGGTCATCTCGCATCATCTCGCAAAGAATAGATTTGCAACGATTTTCTTTCAACGTACAGAGAAGTCACAAATACACATGTTGCACAGATGGAGGAGTTTTGGGGTGAATAACCTAAGGTAAAAGGGTGTATTTGTTAGACCTTCATTATTCTTTTTTATTTCGTTCCTCCCTTGTCAGAAAACATAGGTTAAACGTAATGTTTGGATGTAGCTTGTAAGAAGAGATGATATATTGTCTTTGATGTCCCATTATCTAGACCGAAACTGTCTCTTTGTCGTTTTGACTGTGTCTTGAAATAATATTTGCCTCTTTGCACGAAAAACTATTAAAATTCTCATTACGTTTAGCATAAGACGTTCAAACTCTCTTGATTTATCGCCATCCAGACGGCAACTCCAGACGGTCATTGTAAATATGTTCCCTTTTTGCGAACGGATAGAAAATAGGGCTTAAAAGTGGAACGATCTGCTCAAGGTCCGCTTTCTCATCCTTCTGTCAAACGTTAACCTCTAAGATTTTGCTCCCCTTTTTGCATTACCTTAAACCTTAACTAATAATTGCACATAAATCATTGCGTCTGGGATCAAACCATCGGTCATTTACAATCCTTTTCCAGCGGGTCGTTGCATTCCCACGCATTCGTACGCGTGGAAGATCCGAACGCATCCTATCCGAAAAAAAGATTGCAGACAACCAGGGAAATATGTTTTATTGTGCGTTTTTACGACGGGTGGTGCGTTCGTTCGTGTTTTTGCGGACGGAATCCACAAAGTCCAGACGGACGCATCTCACCAGTGGACACCGAAACCGCGAAAGATGGATGGGAAGCACAAAAACTGGACAACAAAAGACAACCATTTATGACGGTACCCGACAGCACACGGACTGCACCGGGATCCATCCGGGCAGAAGTGTGAAGTTAAATGACCTTTATCTCTGTTGCCGACTTACTCATCTTCGTTTCATCCTCTGCTTCACTTTCCAAGGTGATGAAGTAGCAAAGGAATGTCATTCAAATTTTACTTCAATACGCATTGCAGAACATTCAGCTATTGCTACTGGACAGTAATTGATTCATAGCTCATGCGTCTAAGGCATTTTTATTAAGTCTAAGACTCACCAGACTCCAAGGATAGGAATTAACGTTCAATGACCCGAAAGATAGGATGCATTTTGATGGAGCTGCATTAGTGGAGATCTCCTTAAAACATCTCAAAAGTCTAAACATCGTTCTACAGGAGAGACACATCAATATTTAAATATGCTGTAATGAGATTTTTCGCTTTGCGTCCACTGTTGACTCCGTCCTTATTTCGGCGGTACGCTTTACGATGCCTTCGGGGATATACGCAAGATGCTCTTTTCGCTCTTTCCGTTTTCGAAGGTGTTGCGTTTGGTCCAAAGTGCAAAAATCGGAATATTAATTAAAAAAAACAGTAGTCCAGCTTCGTTTAATGCTAATCCGTAGGCGACAACCTCATTAGTACATGCATTCATTACAAATTTGATTTTTTCCGAAAAATTTATGTTCCCTCCCAAGTTGCATTACTTCTTTCCGAATGCACTTTGGTTTGGTATTGTGCGATGACGCTACGCTTAAATTTTTCTTACGAAGACCCGATTTTGAGTCATTTTTTCGCAAATGCCATTTGATACAAATCGTTTAGGTGCGAGTAGCAGTATGCAAAAAAAAACATTTTTTTTCCAGTGTTTGCTCTAGACGCAAGTGTTCATACCGGATGCAAGTGGTACTCATGGGTGTTCGGTTTACGAAAACATTTGCGGTAGCTCAGCACTCATCCAACTCTCACTATTGTGCAGCTTAAGCCGTAGATTGTTTGCTGCTCTCTGCGCTGACTAATGTGGAATTCTTCTTGGGAGAGAGTGAAACAGTTGAGCGACTTTAGACTTAAACCAGTACGCTAGAGTATAACCACTAGCTATAACACACTTACGCACACGGCTAAAAGACCCAAGTAACGCACACTGATGCATTTCTCTTTGATAGTGTGAGTGTAAATACCTTTGTGTGAGTGTTTCAGCTGAGAAAAAATTGAGCAAGATTCGAGAATTTCGATTAATTATAACCAACCTCTCAATTCCAATCCAATCGAAAGGGTTTCTCTCATTCTAACGGTGAATGTTGGCTTGCGCGGTTGTGCGTTCGTACCTCTCGTGCTTTATGTGAAATCAGTGGCATACTTTTAGAGTTTTGTATGCAGTTTGTCGTTTATTATTCTACTGTTTATATTCAGTTTCTAAAAATGTCGGGTAAGAACAAGAAAAATGATATAAATTTTATTTTTCAAGTAACAATTTTTTACCATGTAGTTCAATAATTACCGACAGTTTGTCAGCTTATTGGTTTCCAGATGTGATACATTTTAAACCGCATCTCTCTCTCTCCCTCTCCCTCTTCTATTTGTTGTTGTTGAAAATTGAGAGAGTGTTTGTTGCAAACAAACAAAAAGTCTCTCTCAATTTTTTTGTTTACACAATAGACTCTATCAGTTTTAAAACAATAAATCAATTTTTTTAGTGATTTATTAGTGAAGTACTGGGCGCCTCCACGAATCAATGTCGAGTGTTCAATTTTTTTAAAATTATTATAAATTATTTTATAATTTATTGTTAAGTGCTTATAAATTATGTGAAAACAAATTATTATGAACCTGACAAGGCTGATTTTTCAGTACTTTTTTTGACCAGTATTGTAAGTCTAGTTTTTCTTGGCGTGCTTAAGGTCGAGCATGTCGCGAAGACATGGCCAGGTCTCCAATCCATTTCCAGAAAACTAGGTCTAGGGCGGCAGTCCTCCATTCACAGCTGCCGATTCCGTCCCCAACAGGGTCGACTCCACTTGATCCAGCCAACGAGAAAAACCCGGATGTGACAGTGTGCGATATATCGTGCATTTCCTGTGTTATTGGAGTCTTCTAGATTTGTGGAGCACGTAGTAGGCATGATTTCCCTGAACAATGCGCCTACAGATGGCATTGCTTATGTTGTTGTTCGAAGTTACGTTCGTTCCAAGATAGCAGAACCCCTCCCCCCCTGTCGTCGAGATCGTCACCGTCAATTGATACTCTGCTTCCGGGCTCTTTCATGGTCAGGGCCTTCGACAAGCAGGCACTTTGTCGTCGTTGCATTCATCCTCAATTCAATTCTATCGGAATTGCGTTTCAGTCGGGTGTATGTGTCGCACACCGCTGCAGATAATGTCGAAGTCATCCGCGAAGAAGAGAAATTGAAGAGAATGGATGAAAATTTTGCCCCGGATGTTGAAGTTTGCGCTTCGCATTACACATTCCAGAGCGATGTTAAACAGCAAACAGGAGATACCGTCCCCTTGCCTCAGACCCCGGTGAGATTCGAACGATTCCGACAGCATGTTCGACTCTCTCTCCTTCCACTGCAGCTCGTCCATAATGATCTTCAATAGTCGTATTAGCTTCCCTGAGATACTGCTGCATGGTGTTCCATAGTTCGGTCCGATCTATGATGTCGTGATGCGGCTTTGAAGTCAATTATCAGGTAGTGCGTGGGGATCTGGTACTCTCAGCACTTCTGGAGGATCAGCCGTAGAGTAAAGATTTGGTCGGTAATCGATTTGCCTCCAACAAATCCAGCTTGGAAGCTTCCGGCGAAATCTGTTGCAAGTGGCGCAAGTCTGTAGAAGAGTATTCAGGACAGCATCTTGTAGGCAGCATTCAGGACACATCCAGTTTCCACTCCTCCTAGTAGTTCTTCCTAGTCCCAAATCCTTACGATCAGCTGATGCGTAATGGCGAAAATCCTCTCTGGGCTAAGAATTTGAGATCAGCTGACTTGTTGCATTTAATCCGTTTAATGGCACTGAAGAATTCGTCCAAAGATTTCGGGAGAACTTCGTCATCATGCTGACTGTCGTAGTATTGCTCTTCCCTGCTTCCCGCGCCTGGTTCGATATCTCCTGCATCTGCTCCATTCAGGTCTAATCATCATGTGGCTTTTTTGTTTAGGAACTTTTTGATGTTTAGCGATGATTTATGAAAAGTTCTAACGTATTCTGTTAATTCTATTTACATGAAGCCAAAACCAAGAACTCCAAACCCGTTAAGAAGAAAGGAAAAAAAGGAAGAGCTGGAAGTGCTCGTCAATACAACGAGGATAATTATGATGGAGATGGGGAAAGCAACAATGAATCAAATGGTATGGCACAGGTTTCTATTGGATTGATTAATTCACTAATGATTGGCTTGAATTGATTCATTACTCACAAGTCTACGACTTGTGAAACGTGAACGGCTCAAGCTTAGATATTAAAGCTCTAACGCTAACCCAACAGTTGATGAATGATGTATTAAAAGTTGCAATGTGTTCTATTTCTATTTACATGAAGACGGAAGCGATGTCTCAGAACTCGATAGGCCGAAAAAAGGTAAGCACCAGCATTGGGAGTGGTAAGTCCTTCGTGTATGTATTTTTTACTATATGAACGATTTTCTCAACAGCCGCTGCCTGTAAGGAGGAAAATTATGACGCAGACGAGGAAAATGAGGATGATTCTACAGGTATCGTGATGTTGCTGTATTATTGCATGTTGTATTAACTACTCTGTTCCCAATTCAAGGTCCTGCGAATCTACAATCCACTCCTCCTTCTCGTTATTGTCATCCACTAACATGGGTTGCGGCCACCAAAACCGATGTCGTGTACAGGGATTTTAAGGTTGGCTTTCTCAAGTCTACCTCTTGCTCTACTGGTCGCTTGGTATCGGGGATTAATTACTGTCTTGGTTCTAATCTTATCTCGATGGTAGATCGTATGGTGTTCGAGAGTTTCTTTTTCCAATTCCTTTTGTAGGCATCTCTGGAATTCCTCAAAGGTTATATCATTAGTTTTGCTTTTATTGTTGGCCCCTCCAGATTATCCTGAATAACTGGACTTTGGACTTTTTCTTTGTCTACAAAAATGTTTGGAGAACTCATTTGGTTTCCGTCCCGCAAATCTACGAAGATTTCATAAGATTTATCATCGCCTTCCACCTAAAGGCACCTTGGACCGTTGTCTGGTTCGTCTCCTGTCTGCTCCAGATCCTGTCTGCTGTCGCCTTCTGAGAAGAAGCTCCATAGCAGCTCGACATTCCCACTCTAGATCATGCTTTATTGCAAGTCTGCTTTCCAACGATCTGGATGTTCCTTCGCTCCTATCAACCACACTTCTTTATGTCCTGTATCTTCGCGTTAGACGTCCCTGTTATACCACATTCAGCTATACGCGAGACGTCCCATGCCCCCCGCTCACGTCTTCACTAATCATCATCCTCATCAATTTCATTTGTAAGTGCAATTGTTTTTCCCAACGTCCACTCAAATTCCAAAACCTAACAATTACAACTAATCTTCACAATCACAATTATTTCATTAATTTTTTTTATTTTTTCTCCCTATCACAGAGCGTGATGATGATATTAACGTTAACGAATTTGAAGCGGTTTATACTGTTTTTATGAAATGGAATCGAAAAAAGAAACCCGATCCACCATTCATACTGGGCGGTTATTTGGAAAGTGAGTAATATTCGATTGAAAATACCAGTTCTCCAAATTTCCTTTTACGTTACGATTGTTTTTATTTTTTGTATATTTCCAGTGCTGCTAGATGAACATTCGGCAGGAACGTATCAGACACCGCTAAGCGTATTTTACCGGATGTTTCTTAAACGTTTGCTACGCGACTACTGTATTGATGAATATGTGGAAGACACGGACGCATCGGACGGAACGGAACCTGTGATCAAAAAACCACGATGGGTTACGGAGAAAGAAGAGAAAGATTAATACACCATTACAGGCATGCATGCCAAACCATCTTCATACATCTTCATACATTAATCGGATATAAAAGTAAGTGCAATTGGAACTTTATAGCGATAAAAACTTTGATTAGAACACTATTAGGACGTTTTTTGACAGGAAAACTATCATATCAACTTATTTAATTTAAAAGAAAAATAATATCAGACGCTTCTCGCTTTTACCAACATTTAAGTCTTTTTATCGTTTAATATAGGCCAAACGTTAACCTTTCTAAATAAATTAAATCACATTTTTCTTGCCTAAAAAATCAATTTTAACGAGCGTTAATTAGTGTTAAAGAATTATCCAATTAAATTCCATGTTTTGTTTTCACAGCTATCGTTTCACACTTCACACAACCGATCAGCAAAAAATTCACCGTACAGTTGGAGGTCAAGTGTTCCCTAATTTTTGGCAATTAGAAAGATCAGGTAAGTGGAAGGGTGTACGAATGAGACAAACGTTAAAGTAATTCATTTTCGATTCTGCTTTATGCGTCTGTTTTGGGTCATAAAGATATTGCAACCGGTTCCATCGAGCAGTGCATGGCAGTCATCAGGCATCAGCAGTCAATCCTCTTCAAAACAAAAAAAACCGAACCAGCCATAAAATGCATAATAAAATGCGTCGGAATGTTTACGAACCAGTGCAACGAAACGAAACAAAAACGAAAACAGGGAAGGCATTTAAGCGATCTAATTGCTCTCATCAAAGATTTTAAATACTTATAATTAGTTATGCTTTCAAGCGTTAGCAAATCTGGTGCATTTAATCATTTTCTTTCTTCTAACTTTGTCATTCGTATATTTTGATATTTTTTTTAAATGTTAGAGCAAAACAAAAGTTTTATTTGAAAGTAACAGCTTCAGGTCGATAGCAAAGAAATATAAAAAAGCAACTTAAAATCTGAACAAAACGAAAATCGAAATTTCCTTTACTAAATCTAAATTTACTTCTATAATATGATAAGTTACGAAGAGCGGAACCGAAGTATAGAGCATTATAGTTCAAAACATAATAATAAGAATTTCGTAAAATTAGTGCATCATTGAATGCTTGCGATATATTTTAAACAAATAAGAAACTTTTGCAAAAAATAGAAGGTAAATTGTTTACCTTCAATTTAGCGGCATCTTTACCACAAGTATTACACAAATAAAAACGGTTCGTCAGTTAGTTAGTTCCGCTAACTAAAACCAGTGATGAAACGTTTTTTGAATATGTTTTCCAATCTTTTATTGGAGAACAAAATTTAGTTATAAAAAAATGACTAAAATATTTTTAAAGTTTTTAAAATAGATTTTAACGATTATTCCTTTGTAAATTTTTTATTTTGCTGTTTTTTTTGCATAGTAATAATTGTTTATAATCTCTTATCGCTTATTTATTATTTTGATTTTGGATTTATTTGCTTAACTTATCAAATTTATCAGAACAATTTTATAATTTCATTTAAATTTATATATGGAGCATCTTATCGACGTTTACACAAAAAAGAAAAATAAGAAACATTATATAATAAGCGAAAATGAAAAATAGTTTCATAGAAGAATTTTTATTTATGATACTTGAGATATGGAAATTCATACCTAGCAAGCAAATACAAATTATTTGAAAAATAATATCAGAAAAACGAAAAAAACGGAAATATTACAAAGAAGCTAAAATGTGTGAAACATTAAAAAACGCGCGATTCTGATTGGTTCTTTTCAAAAACCAAAAAAACGCTCACCTGTAATATCATGCACACATTCGTGCATGAAAATCCATTAATCAAACACCGACTCCCACCACCCTCGAAGGAGGTTTCCCGGACACTTGCGCGTGAATAGAAATGTTGATCAACGCTCAACGCTCTGAACAGCTGTACCGGCTCTACCATACGATTGGTTGTCGGGTCGTTTCTTTTCGCTTTATGCTTCAAGTCAATTTATCGCTTCGTCTGTTTTATGGTATGCGTACCTTCTACCACGCATGCGTGAAGAATCAAATAAAAAAAAACATACCGAAGTTGATATTTACATTTTGATGATGAAGAACGCCACCCTCTCCGAGACAAAACATACGCCATTGCTGTAACAAAATAAGCAATGGTGACTGTTTTGGAATCGCGTAGGAAGCTTCCAGGCAAATTTGTAATCTTACCGTAATCATTATCATATTAAAGTGTAGAGCAATATGTTACATAATTTGAAAAAAATTGTAACAAAACAAACCTCAAAAAACCAAAACCAATCAATTAGAGCTGTAAGCAATTCATTTTATACACCTCAACCCATCAAGTTAATATATGTAATTACCTCCAGTACGAAAGGTACCGAAAACACGTCCAGGCCCAGGTAAACCAAAAAAAAAAAGAAATTTAAAACAAACAGACAATTTTGAAGAAAAAGAAAAAGGCATTATATCATGAAAATCAGCAAAAAACAAAACAAAAACAGCACAAAACGGCTTTTAAAAATGATAATAATGTGTGTTAAAAGCGCAAGAGCACTCAATGATTCGTTTTAAAACTATAAGCCAACGTAAAGGCAATTATTAAGATAGATCATTTTCAATTGAATCATTAAATATTTTATTTATTTTTTTTATTAAAAGAATTCCAAAATTTTAATCAAAGATTAAGATTCATAAGTAAACTCGGATTTTCGAAAAGTTATTGATAAAAGGGAAAAAAGTGATAATTTTTGTATTTTTTTTTAAATTAAAATAATTCCAAATTTTAATCAAAGATCAAAATGAATAAATAAATACGGATTTTCGGAAAGTTATCGATAAAAAGAAAAAAGGACAATAAAATTCCATTGCAATTCAATTGAAATTCCTTTCGCAGTGTGTTGTTTATTTGACGAAATTCCAATCAAAACTTGTTTTTCTTGCCATTTTCACATATGAAGAAATTAGCTCATATAATGAAGCATTTATGGGTTAATTGAATTGTAAACAAATTCATAAAAAAAAGGGAAATAAAAGTGTGTGAAGAACACCGCGCGTCGGTTATGGACCCATACCATACAGGTTTTTGTCTGATAGTGTCATAAAATGCGTGAACTTCGCTCATCGTACAGACTGCGAGACGACGGCAGGACACCATCCGATGCCATAAAACGCACAAGAACGGATAATAAAACGAATAATTAGGCGCGAACTTTCGCCAAAATACCTTCGAAAAATCTCTTTCCAAAACAAAAAGAGCAACAAAAAAAAGGTTTCGACAAAAGGATTGGAAAGCATCACTACATGGCTGGTGCATGAGCATATGTGTAATGTTGAGTATTGGAGATATTACCCAAAAAAAAATCCTGATGAGCGAATGGCAGGCAAAGGAAACAGTGCGATGAAAGGGTTCGGAGTCGTTTCGGTAATAAAGTTTTATTGGTTTATTGGAGAATTGTGGAACAACTCTTGTGGCACAAGAGAAGGTAAAACAGGAAAGATTATCTGATGCGATTCGACAGTCATAAAAGATGTGGATGGTGTGAAGTTTTTCCAAATATGGTATCCGATTAAGCAACAACACCTGATCAGCACCTTTTATCTGATCCTTTCAAAAACACACGATCAATATCTTCTAATAAACGTTGAGAGTTTTGGAGTAAGAACAAAAATAGACAAGCTGTATTTCTTATCAAACTAAGTAAAGTCCGAAAGTCTTTTCAATTTCCTATTTTTCCTCACTTCTCTGACATAGGAGGTTAATGCTTCAGGAACGAAAAAATAAGAATAATGAAGGTCTAACAAATACACCCTTTTACCGTAGGTTATTCACCCCAAAACTTCTACATCTGTACAACATGTGTATTTGTGACTTCTCTGTACGTTGAAAGAAAATCGTTGCAAACCTATTCTTTGCGAGATGATACGAGATGACCTCAATATTTCGTCCTCAACATCTTCCGTCTCAACATACCACACACGCACATAAACAGCGATCAACCTGGCTTATGGACGGCACAGAAGACGGACTCCTTCAGACAGGATAAGGGGATAAGGTTAAGATAGTGTCACGAAAGGCATCAGGCTCGTCCAAGATACATCTCGTCGCTACCCAGCAGCTGTGTTTTCATTTTGCACTTTCCTTCTTTTTGAGGCTTTCGCTTTGGAATCCTTCATCTCCAGCGACGAATGTCCTCAAGGATGTTATCTTCAAGGATGTGGTTCCAGAGTTTTAGCAGAAGAGATAACTTCTATTTCTTTGCAAAACCGGTTCACACGTGCACCAAAACGAACGTCCCCAAAAAGGTTCAAGAAGAAAGCTATGACCAACAAGAAGAAAAACCTTTACAGAAAGCGACGAGAGCCTGTCCATCATTACCTTGGGTTTTGTGTGGAGTCGGGAGGCGAGTTGCATAATGACCATGGATACCTCAAGATAAGGCCTTTATCTCTGTAAATTAGTTTGAATGTCTCAATATTTCGGTTTAATGTCACATTCCAGAACATGGCTGAAGTAAAAAGGTGATACTCCATCACACTCCACGTTAGAGAAATTGGCCTTTTTTGGTGGTTTTAGCTTTCTCTCAAACTTCCATCTTTGCCCAGAGGAAAGCAGCAAAGTAAGCATTATTCCTTGAGGACTTTTCAATTCCACCAACATCAACAACGAACGACAGTGAACGACAACATGAAAACATGCTTCACAACAGACCTAGACCTTCGTTCGAGAACCTTCAATGGTTTTGTTTGTAGTCGATTTTGGAGTTGTTGTTTGATTTTGCCTTTATTTTGATGTTGTCGCAATAATATTGGAATCGAGCGAAGAATCAGTTAAGTGACGGAAGAGATTAAATCAACACGAGACGTGATTCTGTGGCCGATCGGTGCTTCGGTTGTGTAAATAATAAAACCTTTGATCACGCACATTCTCTCTCTCTCTCTCTCTCTCCCTGTCTCCGTCTCACCACAAAGCGTGTTGAGGTAACTTCATGCTGACTGCTCAACATCTGCTAGCAGCGTGACATGTATTGTGTTCAGCGCAAGTGAGCTACGCAATGGCGACACACGCACGCAACTGCAGACGCTTGAAAAACAATCGTTAAAAATAATATGCGAAGGTTGGTGACGCTCGTGATCGTTGGTTCGCGTATCTTGAAGTTGAGGCAAGAGTAACGTGGAAGAGGAGAAGTAACGTTGTCTGGTTCCATTGTTTATAAAGAACCCTTCTTTGATCTGTTTTTCGATTCTTTGAACTTCCATTGAAGAATGACTTTGGAGCGAAGGGACTTGGATAAGACTCTTGGGTGATGATAAAGGGATTTATGTTGTCTACAAATCTAGAACAGTTCTTTGAGAGATCATTCAATTATGACTTTAATTATTCTTCCCTTCCGTTCTGGATATTGGAACAAAAGGAATTCCTCAGTTCAAACTAACAACTAATCAACAAGGCTTCTTGAGGAACCTTCTTATTGGTCAGGTGTTGTTAAGTGCCTCACCTGAGATATTTCGCACCCTTATAAACGTCTGTTAATCATCCCTTGTTCGCTTGAATGAATAGGTCAAAGCAGTAGAACGTTCACACCCTTCTGAATATTCTTCAACCTCTCCATCTGGTGATTGGTGCTCGTCCCTCTTCTTCTGCGTTATGTTTCCCATCCATTTCTTCACTGTTTGTTTAACTTACCTAGACTAAGGGTAGTCTAATTGCTACCCTTATACCTGTGGGAACCAATGGAGTGTGTATTTGAAAGATAATGCAAGACATCGGAAAATAAACCTTTGTTTCTTTGTGTCAAATAGCAATGGCGCATCCGTTCGAGAATGGCACACCCAAAGCCTAATGAGTCATCAGTGTGAACGTTAGTCAAATGCTTCGTGGTAAAGTTCAATGCAAAGGCTTGGAATGTGAATTGAAAAACTTTACATCAAGGCTGACTCGAATGAAATTAAACGCCTCACAAACCTACAATCGTCTCGTATGAGTACTGCCAGCTGCCATTCGTTACGATTGGACTTGATTTTATTTATGTCTGGACATGGACACGATGGACTGGACAATGAGGATCGATTACATCTTCAGGTGTTTTACGTATTTTTATTAATATTTTCAGCCTCAATAAATGGATCTCTGGAAATCGTCAGCGTGAAATGAAATTGACTTGAACGAGTCATAATCCACGTCAAGGTGAACACGAGGATGGAATGTATTTTCTGATGACATTCACACTTGGGAGGAGTTCGGGAGGCATCTCTAGACAATGCTCGTGTTTCGCTTGTTGCGCGTCTTGCGTCGTAGTTTGCTTGAATGAACGTGAATTGCTGATCTCAACAATCATCAGCTATCTGGAAATACACAACGTTCCAGGAAAGGAGATATCATACGTGCTTTTTCAAAAATTTGTGTGGCCAGCAAACACTTGCGAATTCCTTCGTCACAAGAGGGATGATGTTTTTCCTCTTATCTCGCGAATGATGGAAGGAGTGCAAAGGGAACGGACTGAAAGACAAGATCATTTATCCGCTCGACAGCAGGAAATGCTAACTCAACAATTTGCCAGTTAGCACACCCGTGGATACACATAATGCCCCCTTTTATGCTTTTATTGCACTTCAGACTGGTTTTCGGGGTTTTGGATAATCAAACTTTTATTACTTCTCAGTTGGAAGTGGCGTCGGAGCCGATTTTTCTGAATTATATTTTATTTTTTTATATGATTTGTGTTGATGTTGAAGTTGGGAAACGTAAGCACGAATGAGTTGAAGCAAGTGAAATGGTAGTAGAAAACCATAGAAATATTTCGTGACAGTTTTTAGCATAAACCTAGGAATAAAGTAGAAGGAATTCTTGAAATCTCATTACCTCCACAGTATTTGTACTTATTCTAAACAATTTTGAGGAAGAATAGACACTGGATTTCTTCGCTTTTTTCAATGTAATGAAAAATGTAATGTAAACTTGTTGTATACGTTAACCATTTGCGAAGCCGTCGATCAAGGCTAGTTACTCAGCGACTTAGAGCTCTCTGAGTGTCTTAGATCACTCGCAGCAAATCTCTTCGTGTTTCGTTCGTAATCAAACCAAAGTGGGAATGCATGATTGTTCGATTTTCATCCCTTCCAGGCTATTTTGGTCTAGAAATCTGCTCCCACTCAACTATCTTCAACGAACAAGTAGCCGAATCATCCCCCACTATGCATTTAATCGTCACTCACATCGTCGCGAACGGCATATACGCTCAGTACTAAAGAAATAGCAAATAGCGAAATGCTCTTCTAACACGACTGTTGCATGATACTCGTTTTGCTAGCCTTCCCTCTGAGAAAGAGAGAGAGAGAGAGAGATAGAAAGAGATCTCCCTTTCTAAGAAATGGCCTTATACATGTACATGAGTCAAACATTTGTCCATGGAAGCTTTGTATCATTTGATCATTTCTGTAAATAGTCATTAGATTACAACCAAAAGCTGAAAAAGATTTTTGACTTTGACAAAGTCTTCTCTAAGGAGCGGCTTGGTTCCACACGACAGGAAAAGGGATCAAATCTCATCGTAACAAAGACTATCCAGCTACGTGGGAAAAAAGTCTTGATACAGCCTGGCCATTCAAAAAAAAGTCTTCTCTACTTGATATCGTGAGACCATGATCATTAGACTTCAAACATGGTGAAAGGCAGTTTGTCCTCAATACTTTCTAGTATATCAACTCTTCAGGAATGGATGTTTTCCTGGATGTGGGACATTCAATTTCATGGTGTATTAATCTTCTTCACAATTGGCAACAGAAATGACAATCTCTTTTTTTGAGGACAAACACCCTTTCACCGATAGCTTTGTGTGGAATCTACGATTAGCCTTTCGTCTAAGGGAATGTCTATACCATTGGAGACAAGTCATTGACGCTAGAGATAGGATAACATTAAGGAACATCTTTACCTTCGCTAGTAAAATGTTCATTTAATTTGTGAAAGCGGTTGCAGCTGTGTGCTATAAAGCACAATCCCATGATACGGGCCCGGTAATTGCAGAGCACTTCATCTGGTGCTGGTATCATAAATCGCTGGAGCTTTTATTGGTAACGCCGCTCGCGCGATTACTTCCTCCAGGAGCGACTGTCTTGTGTCCGAGTGTTGGGCTTATTTTATGTGCATTTTTTTGCAAAGCAACATCTGAAGTGAACAAAGAAAACGTTACGTTATGCCATCGTGCAAGACCGTATATCCAGAGGGAACATAACAATAAAAGGAAGAGCCGTACCAGGCGGAAGAAATTTAACGTGTTTCGAGTGGGCGAAGTTTAACTTTCCATATTTGTCATGATGGGTACCAACTCTTGTTCAATTTCTTTACAATTCCACTGATTCGTTGCCTTGGAAGATCAGAATATCCTTCGCTCAAAGTTCACAAATCCAATGATGATTTAAAGCTCTTTTTAACGACTTCAGGGTGATCTGTACGAACGATCGAACGAAATCGAGCCCAAGTGTTGATTGTGACCCATCATAAATGTATCATTTTATCGTCCGCTTGGTGGTATTCAAATTCAAACCAGAACCAGAAACCCTGCGGTTATTCAAAACAATGCTATCGAAACGGAAAGCTATCCGGAACATAAATTTGGAGAAACGTTGCAAAAACGGTCCAGAAGTAATAAAAATAACGAACAATAAAACACGTTTTGGCTGTCTAGATTCGATTCATCGATGGGCCGGCGGATCGAATGATCGAAAGTGATTTATTATGGTGTTCAGACAGAGCATAAAGAAGCTGCTCTTAGCATGATTTTCATCGGAATTGGATGGAGTAGGATTTGGAAGGTTTTTATTGTTTTTTTTTTTTTTACTTGCAATTTGGAGAGTCAAAAATGCTTCTCCATCATTCCTCACTCATCATTTAGGTCATTAGGAATAATTAATAATCTAAAAGATACGACACAAAACGGTACGGCACAGCTGACAAAAAACCGATCGCCAACATAAAACAGCTGCAATGGCGTAAGCGGTGGAAACGCACGAGTACAAACCCATCAACACGGCTCCGACAGTGAAGGATCAATTCCCTTGGAGGCCCGTTGGGGTGAAGAGGGACGACGGAGACGAGAGGGCGAAGAGGCGTAAAGCAAGCAACAACGCAATAAGACTCTTACGTATTTCTTTAACAACCCTTTGCGGTCGAGGCCATTGTTGCTTGCACTTGAGTTTCTTTCCCGTTTCCAACACGATGTCGACGATTTTCAAAGTTCAATCGCTTCATTCATTACAACCGTGAAGGAATTTTAACAGTCTTGAATTACGTTTTGGTGTGAAGATGCATTCCAGGATTATTTGGACACACGTAACACAGCAATATAATTTTTTCCCGTCTTCTTTCACGCATGTAATGGTCAGAGCTAATCTTGAAGTTTCTCTTTGATCTTCAGCATTCCCATTTAGAATAATGCTTTCATTGTTATTTGACGAAGCTGTCTTTTCCTCGCTGATGTCGATATGCTTCACTTGAACAAGTGTCTTCACATGCTTTAAATAGATCGCTGGAGTTTCCCCCTGTCTTTTTGCCTTTTTCTAGGTGATATAATTAAAGATAGAATTTACCAGAGAACTTTCGTTCATACCTAAGATTTCGACAAGAAAACAACAAGTGGTTGCGGACTAGTCTTCCCAGGCAACAACATGCATCAGGTTTTATTAATTTCAAAACAATGTTCTCTCTCTCTCTCTCTTTCTCTCTCTCTCTCTCTCTCTCTCTCTCAATATCTTTTCTCTTCTTGGCCTGCTCAGGGTGACCTTCAACAGTCGTATTAGCTTCTCTGGAAAACCGTACTGCTCCATGATGTGACATAGTTCGGACCGATCTATGATGTCGATGCTCTCAGCACTTCTGGAGGATATGCCATAGAGTAATGAATTGGTCGGTAATCGATTTGCCTCCAACAAATCCAGCTTGGGAGCTTCCGACGAAATCTGTTGCAAGTGGCGCAAGTCTTCAGAAGAGTATTCGTAATAGGATCTTATAGGGAACATTCAGGACATTTTCTGTATGACATCCAGTTTCCACTCCTCCGGTAGTTCTTCCTGATCTCAAATCATAATGGCGAAAATCCTCTCCGGGCCCATCTTCAACATCTCGGCCACCATCGCTGTAAGCTGACTTGTTAAATTTCATCTGTTTCATGGTACTGAAGACTTCGTCCAAGGATTTCAGGAGAACTTCGTCTCCTCCTCTGCTTCGAGAACTCCTCTGCTTCCCGCGCCTAGTTCGATATCTCCTACATCTGTTTCTTCACTTGGAAATGAATGCAAGTTCATCAGCTAAATCCGTACTCCGAACTGATCTGATCGTTCTCCAGGCTCTAAATATGAAGAGCGATGCTAGTGATATCTCCTGTAATTCGTAGATAAACGCTTTAAAGGGGAATAGGTTCGATCATGTGGCAATAAATGAGAAAAGGGACTCCTTTCATACACCACCGTGTAGACGAGTGTATCGAGAAAGAAAAGTTTTCTTCTGTCACCAACATTTCCGTTCTTCGAGGACTTTCTCTAACCGCGATGGAGCCCAACTCACTAGTGATGGGAAATGATCCCGAATATTGGGACCGGATCATTGCAATATATTTTAAACCCAGATCAGATCCGATCCCTTGATCCGGATCACCTTTTGGTCCCTTTGGAGTGGAGGAAAGAGGGGGGGGGGGGGGGGGGGGGGTCTACTCACTTCCATTATCGTCCCGACCGTATGTCTCAATTCGCTAAAAATGCAATGCATGTAAATTAATTACAAAAAGAAAAAAAAAATCAAACAAAGGTATTCTGTAACAAAATTTATTTTAAATCTGAAGCCTGTATATATGTCTTTCTCGCCGCAGTTGGTTACATAGCTTAAATACATCGACCACCTTCATCCCTTTCTGTTCTATTGCTTTGCTAAATTCCCATTCCATTCTCTTCAAATCCAATCCCCTTTTTGAATGAATTGAATCAGTTGCATGAATGAGTCTGCTTTCCAAGGTTTCGTTCTCCGTTGATCCGATGTAAAACTTCACGATTGGTATACGGCTTCATATGCAAAATGGAAGAAATAGAGAGAAGAAAAAAGATCCCCCTAACGTCGCACAGATCCCGGCCTGGTGGGGGGAAGAGACAGCTTTACCAAGCGTGCCGGGGATGGGGACTTTATCTGTCCCCAACTTCATTTGTTCGCTTTGCCATATTTTTTGCCCATGGTCGGAGCGTAACAATGCTGATGACGGTAGTTCTGGGAAAAGGGAAGCCAAAGGAGCAGGGTGGGGGGTTAATTTTTGTGTGGTTACTCATACACTATCGATGTCGAGGTGATGCTTACATAATGTCGATCCAAGTACGCCCAGCAGGGTTCGTCGATGCGGGTGTTCACCGCACAGCTGGGGCACGGCGAACGGAGCGGCTTGTTGCATACCGAGCATTTCGTTTTCCGCAGTAAGGTACCTATGCACAAATTTGAAGACACGCGTAACAAAAATTGTATCTTGTTTATATTCAACAACAAAAAAACACTACCCAAACACTTACTGTTCCATTGATTCACAAATCCGATTTGCTCCACGTTTTTGTCCATATTGTTCGGAATCACACCAAGACGCACCTGTATTACACGCAAGACGGTAGACGATGCTTCAGCAAAGGAATATCGGCCGTAACTGAGCGGAACGACACTTCAATGAGTGCATAAATGGTTTGGCTAACTCGTGCCCGCCGCACTGTATATCGCGATTCTTCGTCGTATTCGTCATTGATGACACTGAGCTGGGTTGCTCATTCCCTAGCGTGTTTATTTTATTTGATTCCCACTGTTTGAGCCTGTGCGAGCATGCAATAGTAACGATTTATTTATTTAAAAAATAATTACATGAACAAAGAAGGTGGGCGGGGGGGGGGGGGTGAAAATATCTTAGGAATATTGTGAAACATTTCACGCTTTCCTAAATTTTATGCTAAAGACATATGGCCAGGCCGACCCTACGCTAATAAAAAAATAAAAATAAATTTTATGCTGAAATAATTCTTTTTTGTACCCACTAAATACTGAGCTTTTTGTGTATTTTTTAAATTATGTTATAAGAAAAAAAATAATTAGCAATAAACAATTAAAATTAGTTAAATAAAAAAAAGTAAGAAAAAATAACCCCTGGTCTCTCTCTCTCTCTCTCTCTCTCTCTCTCTCTTGTTGGCTTTAACGGCCTCAGAGGTTACGCGTGCCATTTATGGCTTACGAGACATATTTTTATCGCGCAGCCGAATGGGCAGTCCTTGATACCGGGAGGACGGTCCGGATGAGATTTGATCCCCGGTCCTGTCGTATGAAGCCGGCGCTGTTTATCATATGCACCACCGGGCTGTTCCAAAAAATTAAATTATATTAAATAAAAAGAAATTAGGAAAAATAGCCCCTTCTCTCTCTCTCTCTCTCTCTCTCTCTCTCTCTCTCTCTCTCGTTGGCTTTTAACATCCTGTAAGAATTCAACACCGTTTGTGATCGTTTCGAACCTGACTTGTCGCGATTTGTGTTTCTGAATTGTATGCGTGAAGTGCGCCCCATAACTTGAATTTAACGAATAAAATAAAAAATAACAAAAGATCACGCCGGCCATTTCTGGCTGCTGGCGTACGACCGAGACCTTTCACCGTATTCACCTCAGTCCATTTCACACGCAACGCACGCAAATGAATTATGAAACAACAAACAAATGTATTAATAAATAATAAATAATATGAATAAAGGTGGCATTTATTCAAACGTCTGAAATATTTGAATATGTGTTTTATTGTCCTAGGGTTCATTACCTTTCGAGAAACGTTCTCATCGAAAATGAAAGAAAGAAAGAGAGAGAGAAAATACAATCTCACATACAGTGCGAATTTCGATTTATTATCTTCCAAAACCTGAGCATGTATTTAAATCTATTTATTGTTTATAATGCATCTATCCCTGAAGAAGGCCAAACACACACGTCGGGATGTTGCAGCACGTCGGAAATGGTACTTGCTCGACCTCTTTCTTTTTTCCATCGTCTGCAAATATTAAGGCTTGAGGGGCTTACAATGATGGTGTCTGAACGTCTGAAATGGAGAAACCATTGCGTGGGGGTTAGTTTTGCGTTCAATAAATATATCAATATCTGTGAAACAAGCGGATGCACGGATGCCTTACCCGATCTTTGTCTTGAAAGGCAAAGCATGGCTTTTTGGACTTGCTGCGCACCAAGCGACACCACGAACACCGAAAGCGAAGCTGCTTGTTGCATACGGAACAATTCAAGTGCTCAATTCTGTCTGCAAAGAGCAAGGAAAAAAGGGAAAGAAATGCGTAAGAAGATTGTGGCTCTGATGCCAGGCAAAATGGGCACACCGTTCAATGCACTTACACTTCCATTGATTCAAAACCCAATATTTATCCGTTCCATTGCTCATTTTCTTCTTCGTTGAAAAGCCAATTCACTTCAAAGCAATACACAAAGAACCACGCGATAACGCAAAAGTTGGCCACACGCTGTCGATCCAGTCGATAGTACTTTGAGCGCCACAATGGATTTAAAACGCAACAAGATGGTTGACAAATCAAATGCTTGACAAGCCCAGTTTGACAGGTTGACAGATCGCACAGCACTGCGGATTAATTGTAAACAAGCGGCTAACTGACAGGTTTTAATCCAGCAGGTGCAACTACATTACATCAGCGCCATTTTCCGCGTATTTAATTATTGTTTTTAACGTCAAACCGTCAAAGATGGAGAGGAAGAAAATGAAACGTAAGTCCTTTAATGTGTTTGTTTTTGATTTTCCTTTTGATGGAGCGCCTTTTTTCGCATCTTTCTCGGCTAGCTGATCAAAGGAGAAGCCTCGTGTGCGTCCTTTGCAAAATGAGTCTTCAGCAGTGTTGTTTCGAGTGTCAAATTGGCATTAAACGACGAACCTTGCTGGGTCATATTGGGCCGCAAAAAATGTAAGTGATTCGATCCTTTAACCTTCAACAGTATGGAAAACACGGCCATTGATGGTTTTTCTTTCTTCTCTAGCCACGGGGCTATCGCCATACACATTGTGTAATCGCCTTCGAAGGATTCAAAGAAAAAAGGAACGATGTCGGAATGTTTCCCGCCACAGAAGCTGCAAATATTTAAACAATGTACAAAATGCGAAATTTGGGCTATCGATTTCTTTTGAATAAAAAACGCAATAATGTAATTTGTGTAGATAATTTATTTAACAAAAACTTCCATTGTACAGAATAATAATAAGCGTCTTTTGTGATTTTTTCATACTTTCTCAACTCTTCAACTCTGTTGAGTTTTTTTTTTCAGCCACAATATTCTCCTCTTAACATTAACATACAAACAGGACAGTTGTAGTAAAATTTAATATTCATGTTCCGATTTTGAAGGTGTATTATCTGCACTTGGAAGTGGAAAAGACGATGAGCTATTTTCGTGCCGAATAATGAATGGAAAGTGGACGGCCGGAGAGATGTTGTCGCTCGAACAAACTTCTACGGAAGCTGCAAAAAACGCATCGAAACACCATCTGTTTGTTAGCTTTGAAGTAGCAAACGCACATTCAATAATAGTTTTGTTTTTGTTTTTAAATCCGATTTGTACGAAGTGCATTACACGAATGTTGGTTTAGCAGTTCCGTTCGTCACGAAGCGAGCATTGTTTGTTGTCTGTGGTTTTGTCGTTATTTTAAAAAACATCTTGAAATACGCCCAAATAACATAGCGTTATTGGGAAGTGAATAGTTCATCGGTTTCTATTCGATAGCATCGGTCAATCTCTTTTTCAATCGTGGAAATTGCCTGCCTCAAGATCACAAATTGGATGACCGGCTCTGGTGCTATCGTCCGGTTAAAGGTAGATGACCATTCCATCCGTAACTAAACTGCAGTTGAACTTTCGTGCCGTGTCGAAATCCGGAGGCCGATGCAATAACTCCGTCCATCAATCATGTTCCGTCGATGTCATGCAAAATTGATGCATCTTCGTCTTCCTGATGGCTACCAAAGGACGCTTGCGATGCGACCGAAGGCCCGGAAAAGGGTAACACAATAGAACAGCCTCTCACTTCTCGAGAACGATCATTCGCGGTGGCAAAGCGAAAACATGTTTTACGATGCATTTTACAACCCGGACCGGTCGCCGTGTGTGGAATCGTCTTCGCCGACGTTCTTTGGGGTGGCCATCCGTATCGACAGCATTTGCAAGATCGGTCACATCAGCTCTTTTTTTTATTGATTTTTGCGATTGATATATTTTTTAAATTTGTGTAAATTTTCTATAGTTCTACTTAATGTAGGTAATTTATTTCTAAAAATCGTCTAGAGGCAGGAAGGAAAAAAATTATCGTTTCAATAACGAATAACAATTTTTTGCGATTTTTCATATGATTACCCTATCATCTGTCAGTTAGGCATCCTATCAGTAGTTAATATATATTAATTGTCTATTTATTGTAAAAATTTGATAGCTCTACCACTTCATTTTACGGTCACTAAGACCAGAAGAGTGAAGGAACATTTATTTGAAATTTGTTAAAATCGCCTGGTCTGCATGAAATATCTGAACCCAAGATGAGCACAAACTTCGATTCTGACCACCTACCAGTCGAGTTTAAAATAAAAACATGTAACATAATTGGCAAATTGGTCCGCATATCAAACTTTCATAAACAATACACTGAACTTAATCGATCTTAATTTTAATAACATTAATAATACATCGCAATCAAATGATCAATCATTTAACAAATCAAATTAACACTACTCACTCAAAATGCGTTCCTTATACTATAATTATAATTATTATAATTATTAGAATTAATTCTCCCAAATGATATACTATCGAAAATTAAAAAAATAAATATATTCAGGCGTCATTGGCAAAGAGACAGGCGAAGACATACTACAATCGATTGACTAACGAAATAAAATCCGAAATCAAACAGACAAAAAAAGACAACAACAAACCAAAAAATTACAGGCCTATCAGCTTATTAAGTTGCCTTGGTAAGATCTTAAACTAGAGATGAGAATAATAACTCTCTTTAGTAAGTCAACTCAGAGTGAATGAGTCGTTATTAGGAGTCAGCTCGTTTAACGACTCATTTCGGGGTCATAAAAAAATCAGCCATAAACTTATAAGTCATTTATAAGGCTTAGGACCTTAGAAGATTTTCAAAAGTAAATATGTCTTTAATTTTTTTCATTATTTTGTATTTTTTTATTTAAAGCATTATTTGAGTGAAAAGAAACTTATTTCAACCAGTTGGCATTAAAATAAATCAATTTCATTTTTTTTGCAAAATTTCCCAAAAAAATGATAAGGGGTAAGCCTTATGAAATTATCGAGTTGAAATTTTTTTTTAAATTTTTTCTGATTTTTTATTCTTTTTTTTAATTTAAAGCATTATTTGAGTGAAAAGAAACTTATTTCAACCAATTCGCATTAAAATAAATCAACTTATAAAATTTTGCAAAATTTTTCAAAAAAAGGTAAGGCTATAGCCTTATGAAATTTGCAAATTTTTATATTTTTTTTATTTTTTATCAATTTTTGTTTTTTTTTTATTTAAAGCATTATTTGAGTAAAAAGAATCTTATTTCAGCCAATTGACATTAAAATATATCAAATTTAATTTTTTTGCCTTTACTGATGATTTAACAACGGTATAGAGAAATATGTTTCATATTGCAATGAGTGGAAATTAAAAATTAACGATAAAAAATCTGAGGCTATTTATTTCACTAGATGTTACTAGTAACAAGAAAATTCCAAATTGACCCTTAAAAATAAATAACACGGATATTGCTTTTGCGGGAATGATGTCAAATACTTAGATGTCACGTTAGATAAATGGCTAACTTTAAAAAAAACACATTAAAGAGAAATTGTGCTCTGGTCCAAAAGTTTTAAAATCGCTATACTGCTTCGTAAATAGGAAATCAAAATTAAATACTACTGTTTAAAACTATTATAAGACCAATTATTTTTTATGCATCACCAATCTGGTCAAATTGCGTGGAAATGTATATAAAAAAACTTGCAAGTTTGCCAAAAAAAAAGACTTTTGAATTCGCCTCCTTGGCACAGTACCAAGGATAAACATGATCGAACTAAACTGCCTAAAATTACACTATTTCTATCAAATGCCTTTCATAGATATAATGGAAAACTGTGCAAATCTAAGAACTTGAAATTAGGATAAGATAATGGCTAGAAAAGCGATTAAGATAGGTTTATTACTTAATTTTAAACACCCCTCATGTCTCTTAATATTATCCTTGTCTCTTGTTTTTCTTTTTCCTTCACTCCCGCTTTGAGCTTACATTTAGTTCTGTTTATAATCTTTGTTATTCTATGTATTAGTTTTTAGGTTTAAAATAGGATAGGGTCATTGTTAAGCCTAATGGCAGACATATGTAATAATAAACAATAAAGAATAAGCTATATATAAGGAACAAAATTAAGAAAAGCAACTCCTGGGTTTTTTTTTGTCAATTTTTCCCAACGGCATACTTTACAAATTCAATGTTGAAAAAATCTTTAAAAAAGTCCGCGTCTAGTAATGTTTATAAATATTCTGTTCAAGTTTCAACTATAAAAAATCAGAATCAATGTAATTTATAAATAGAAAATAAGTTCTAATACTAAAATATACTACTACTACTACTACTGCCTCATTCAGGATAACAATAAAATCAGCCAATCGTGGCACAACTTCATGTGGTCTGGATACGATCGCGGATATTTTTCACAGATTCTGGCACGTCTGGAGATTGGGAAATGCATCGTTTGGAGATCCGGTTCCAACCATCCCATCGTGTTAAGCGACCGGAAGAATTAACCGGATGTTTAGATGAAGAACTGATGTCAATATGGGAAACTCCTTGGTACATTATAATCGACCTAAAAATAAAAAAAAAAATAGCCAAAACTTGGAAAATCAGATGAAGCGGTCGGTGGTGTCCAACCATGCTTACCTTCTTCAACTTGCCCCAGGCTCATTCCGATCGAAAAATTGTTGTGCCAATTTACAGAGGAAAATCGTCGATAAAAGACGTTAAATATTAAAACAGATTTTTTGTCTGTTAGTGATCACAACTCATCTATATTTCATTTGATGATTGTACAAAAAAATTGGCTCAGTACAACAAACTTGTAAAATAGTTTTGTTTTGGGAATGTATTGGGAATGTTTCTTTGAGTATAATGGAATTGTGCTGTTTTTTTTTTTTGTTTGTAAATACTGTGTCCCTCTTGGTAAATGACATACTCTCTTGGTCGAAACTGTAAGATGTATTCGAAAGTGAAGAGATGAAGTGAAAAACTCAAAACGATAAGAAAAGGCTAGATTCTTCACGTTTAGTTAGTTGTGTTAGGCATCCTTGGAAGGTTGATTGATGAGAAGATTGATGAGTTTGAAAGTACTCTAAGCGGACAGTGCATGCTGTAGTTGTGTGTTGGTTTGCGATTTTGCATCCTTTGCAAAATCCTTTGGTTAGTTTGCATCCATTATAGTTAAAAAATCTAAAATTTGAGAAGAAGAATAAAACAGATTTAATAAAAATTCCTTTTAAAAAAAATAAAAAAGGAAAGTAAAAAAAAAGTCAACCATACCTACTCCATCCTTCTCAGTTATTCTTCCAGCGATTGCTGATCGGTCTGTTTGAGAATGCTTTCCAACCGGAGTACCTCGTCTATCTCCAAGCGCAGCGTGTCAATGTCACTTTCGATGCTGTAAAAGTCCGGCACGGTGTCGGCATTATCGATTCGTTCGAGCAGTTGCCAAACGCGCGATTCGAACTCCATTGCAATTGCGCCGGAAGCAATGCTGAAGAGATGAATAGTGGCACCGTACATGTAAAATTTAAGGTTTAGACGTGCTCGGGTGCGCTCAGTCATTTTTGTTTTTGTTTTTTGTTTCCTTCTTTGATTGCTTTTTCCGTAGACGGTGCCGATGAAAATGATAATGTGGAAAAACAGAAAGAAAAATCAATATTAATTTTAGGCTGCGTGCTAGATGCGATACACGATTTGTTTAGGTTTAGAGCAAGTGAACTTTCATTCGATTTGTGATTTACCAAAAAACAAAGACTGTTATTGAATGCCTTTTGGTTTAATAAAAACCCTAACCCGAAGAACGATTGTGAGAAGGGTGGTCTTTACGACCTCCAGCGAAGCGACGCGTTTTAGGGCGAGGGACGTATACGATGGGGTTGAGAAGGAAGCGACCCAAGAAGATAAGTGCTGAACTGAGCTAAAGGGAAGAGACTGACTGAGCTTTTGTATGACGATCGGTGAGATGATGCTGGTTACTCATCAGCTTGTGCAATTGCAAAACCTTGTTGTACGATCTCTCCTAGACACGCGCAGTACTTTCAATATCTTTTTTTTATTGTTGAAGGTGAACTTTAATTCGTTTTTTTCTCACTTTCTTTTATCTCACAGCTTCATTTTGTTTTATCTTTTACTCACTTTAGTACACACGCTTATCCAACAAAATGAAGGCTTTTTTTGTATGAGATGAATGACTTTTCTATTTTTTTTTTTTGCTGTCCGGTTAATAGCCCAGCCTCACTTTCAACAGCCAACGAATGGCGTACGCACGATTACGGCGCTCGAATAATACTGAGCAACCCAACGGGATGCCGTTATGTTTGTTCTAGGGCATCATTCGCAAACACTTGACGATCAACGGCTTAACGGTATGCAGGAAAATGGAAGATAATAACAATCCGCTTCAATTCGTACGCTAACGAAAGTGAGAGAGAGAGAGAGAGAGTCGCGAAAGAGAAAGAGAGAGGGAAATAGAGAGAGAGAAAATTAGAGATGAATCTTTGTTTTTTCTCTCTGTTGTGCGGTTTCTGCTTCTTTACCTTTGTCTCAGTGGAAAATCGCGACCACACAACGAGGCTGCTGCAACCTGGACTGGTCAGTGCTTCGAAGCTTTCATTTTTTTGTAGTGAAGTTTTTGAGTTTTGTTGCGTCCTTTCAACAGTAACTTACCCCTAAACGCTCAAAGAAAACAAAGGAAACGATTGATTATTTTACTTACTATCTAACGCTCTAATTAACTTCAGACTATTTAGAGAAGATTGAGAAACACTGAGCTAATAGCGGGAGAGGATATTCACTCACAGACACTAGACAAGACGTATACGTAGGCTTATGATTAAGAATGGAAGATCATCATTCAGGGAATTATTCACTGAAGGGAATAATCAGGCGCAACAGTCCCAGAAGCGTCAATGGAGCATGAAGGAAAGAAAAAAAACTGAGAGCGAGAGATGACACTTCCAGCGATGAAAGATTCCTGAGGTGTTGGAAACAACGAGCCTAGGCCCTAGTGACACTGAGCGTTAACGGCACCGCACACGGCCTGATTGTGCCCCCCCCCCCCCCCATTAAAGTAAGGGAGCAGTCATCGATCAAATCGGTCGGCCATAAAACACAGTCAAGGACAGGAAAGTTTCTGTGCCATTAAGAGAGCGAACTGATTGGAAAAAAAAATTAAAAAGTGGAAAAGAATAATTTACCAAAAGGAAACTTACCTATTTTACCACCACGAATGTTGATGCTTTACAGAATAATTTTACAACACGCGCTGATAAAGAGAAAAGACGAAAAAAGAAAACCACATTAATAAAATGCGATTAGCGTGTCATCAAAATCTTCACCTGAAAGTGTTAATTTACTCAATGAAGAAAAGTTTAAATTACCATAATTTTTTTCTTTCTCTTCTTCGTCCTTTAAAAAATAAAATTAATTATTTAAAATATAAAAATACAAACAAAAAAAGTATTACTTGAAAATGAAACAAATGGAGCTGATTTATTAAGCGTAAGGAAACAAAGTATCATGAAGGAACGCTCAGATGTTATACATAACGATCTATACAATTAAATGCAAATTTTCAAGGCATAATTAATGTCAAACGCTTGTTACAATTGTTTTTTGAATGAAGTTTTATAATAAATTAGTCGCGTTTTTGCAAGGGGAGTCACTTATGCGGTTCTATTGCTCTGTCCCATTTCCACTGCACCACCGGTTGCTCCATATTGGCTGGGAACAGTTTGTACTTGCTACATTTGTATGTATTCTGGCACGTCATAGTTCGCATAATACGCCGATTGTTGTGGGAGTAATCCACCTGGTGCTGGTTGCGGTGGCGGTGGCGGCGGCGGCGACGGCGACGGTGGTGGTGGTGGTAGTGGTAGTGGTGGTGATGGTAACGGTCGTGGTACGCGTGGTGGATAATAGATTATCGGGTTTAGCGAGCAACCAACCTGCGCGTAATGGATACCGGGATGCTGATTGTTTGGCTGCCCGTTAAGTACGTACGGTTGCGGCGCCCTAGCGTTTACAGTCACGGACACGGATTCGAACGGATATTGCACCGTTTCTCGGTCCATCAGTTGCTGTAGCGACAGCTGGACCGGCGGCTGCATGCTTGGCTGGTAATACACTTTATTGCCGTCGGGAAGGATGATTTCGTACGCGTCTTGTTGTCTTGGTGTTGGACCGTTGAATACGGCACGATGTTGTGGTTCTCGCGGTTGCGGCAATTGTTGTTGCAGCTGCGCCATGTACTGATGTTGTTGGCGCTGCAGCAATTGTTGATGTTGTTGCTGCTGTTGCTCCTGTTGCTGCTGTTGCAACTGTGCCAACTGCTGTTGTTGTTGGCACTGTAGCATTTGTTGTTGGCGCTGTAGGAAATGTTGTTGCTGTTCCTGTTGTTGCGGCTGCTGCTCTTGTTGCAGCTGTTGCTCTTGTTGCTGCTGTTGTTGTTGGCACTGTAGAATTTGTTGTTGCTGCTGTTGCTCTTGTTGCTGTTGTTGCTCTTGTTGCTGCTGTTGTAGTTGCGCCAACGGTTGTTGTTGTTGGCTCAGCAGCAATTGTTGATGCTGCTGTTCTAGTTGTGCCAACTGTTGATGTTGTTGGCACGGTAGCATTTGTTGTGGCTGCTGTTGCTCTTGTTGCTGCTGTTGTAGTTGTGCCAACTGCTGTTGTTGTTGGCACTGTAGCAATTGTTGTTGCTGCTGTTGCTGCCAATACTGCTTCTCTTCCGCTTGCTGCTGGTTTTCCGTTTGTTCCGCCTGATGTTGATGCACTTGTTGTTGCTGCTGCATCCGATGTTGTTGCTGCTGTTTCCAATGGTATTTCGGCTGCCGTTTGTGCGGCGGTACTGGCTGCAGTTGCCAATATTTCTGCTGCTTCGCACAACGATTCCCTTGTGGGAACTTGCTCGGATAACGCGAATTATTTCCGGTATGGTACCATTTCGGGTTGTACGACACACCCAGCGGTGTAGCTTCCAGCCATGGACGGGAACTGTTTTCGCGGGATGCAGGCGGTACACACCGTCCTGTTGTTGTGCTTTTCTTAGTGTTTCGTACAGCATGCACCGGAAAGAAAGATGGGGCATTTGGACATAATTCACGGGCCGCAAATTCCAACGCTGCTTCCAAGATTGCCGGTGGATAGTGGCCATCATCATACTTCATGTTGTCCACCGGTTCCGGCTTCTTCGATTGCTGCTGCGTCGTTTCTGCTTCCGACCCAACCGGTACCGGATCGGCTGCCGCTGTGAGGCTGATCTGCTGCATTTGATGTCCGAGTTGCTCGATAAGCGGGTCTTTGCCGGATGGTTTTTCACGCCCACTGTTACCCCGTTGTGTCACCTGCGCGTAACTACGTTCCGGGCTCACTGTCGCGTACGAGATGGGTTCTTTTTTAGCTGCCGATACACCTTCGGCTGGCGATGCCTTTTTCTCTACCTTTGCTGGATCATCATTAGGCAAGTTGTGTTCGAAAGAATGATTCAAACCCCACAGGTGCTGGCCGGCTGGCACACTTACATCCACCTCCTGATGGGCGGATGGATGTTTGTTCATCTCTTCCAACGCCGGCATTACGGAAAAACAGAATGCACAATATGCAGGCGAATATTTTTTGGACGACATGTTAACAACGGTTTTTTTTCTTCTTTTTTTCACCCAAAATCACGTAATGTAAGACACTTCTAACAGGCGGTTAACCAGTACCGAGGGGGGGCGGGTGGCGGGGGAAATCCAATTTTTCCAAGAGCACAACCGAAACTTCTAACCAACGTGGTAAAAGACTCGACCAGAAATGGAGCGTACAGTGCAACTAATGCCGATCATCCTACACGCGTCATTACGCACGTGCACATATACCAACGCACAAGTTGCGAGCTTGTCATCCGGTTGTGAAAGAACAAATATCCACAGCACACACACGTAACTAGATAATGGCGATGCGAGCGCCCTTGCTTTCGCACACTACTGTCTTGTCATTCACCAGGTAATGCGAAGATCGAATCCGTTTCGGTCAGTATGTCCACGTTACTCGTTCACACAATCCACATTACAGTTTCATCCAAATTCCAACGTGTTGGGACACGCGCCGCGGGCGATATTTATTGCTTGGGGTTTTTTTTTGCCGTTCGGCTTCTTCGACCCTCCAACGCGCACACGCAATTCAATATATTTCACCGAAACCTTCGCGGTGTAATGCGGGTGTAATGCGGAAGTGTGAGCGACGCACCACAAGGTTTACACACACGCTTTGTTTTGCGGGGTTTGTGGTTCGTTTCGCGCTCCTGGAAGTTTCGCTGCAGTGTGAGCAACGCACACCAAGTCGCTGCCGAAGGGTTTCACACCCGTACACGGGCGTGTGAGTGTGAGTGGAACAGCAAAAATGTCGTCTGCTTTTGCGTGCGGTAGAACGGCGAGTGTGTGTGAGAGAGAGAGAGAGAGAGAGCGAGAGCAGCCCTTCATTCACCCGACGCACACAGTGAAACGCGGGTACGGGTCACGCACACAATCGTACCTTCCGCTCGATGGTGTTGGTGTGCGTAGATGCGCGCGCGTGTATGTGTGTGGGGTGCGGTGAGAGAAATTCTGCTTCGGCAGAGGGAGAACAACGCCCCCGTTTTAACGTCTGCGTTGATCTTCACAGCATGCAGACACCGGTTAATTGTGTTCGTATTATTCCACCCTGTTTTTTTGGTAGTGTGTGCGATTGCTATTACCTTTCACGTGCTATTAAATCGACTTCAGCGCCTGCTTGTCTGAGATTAGAATCGATCTTATGGGGAATGGGAAATGAAATTGAAAGTGAAGTTATTTTTTTCTCGTTTTACCGCGATTTGAAGCATTTTAAACAGAGTTACCGGTACCGACAGTGCAGAAAAGGGTTTTTTTTTGAGAATGTAGTTCGGTTCGCGATATTTTTTTTTTAAATTTAATCGCTTTATTTCGAGCAACCCTCAGTTGGCAACTCTAGGCGCATCTTAAGGATGTCGGTCTATGATTTTTAATTTCTTTTTTCTTCTCAATGTTCGGTAGCGCGGTGCACGTTTG
Organism: Anopheles parensis; assembly: GCA_016254315.1. Lineage (NCBI taxonomy): Eukaryota > Metazoa > Arthropoda > Insecta > Diptera > Culicidae > Anopheles > Anopheles parensis. The sequence goes on from CM028123.1 coordinate 10,769,286, forward strand.
TGTGAGACTGTACAGCTCGTTCACTGTTCAGTTGTGGTATGAAAGGCACGGAACGGAAAGGAACAGTTACGGATAAAAAAAGCGCAATCGTTTGGTATCAACTGTCATTGGAATGCATTCGGAATGTCAACAGTATGTCTACCGTGCGTTGTACGTTTTTGCGAAAGTTGTGTGTTGACGACTGATGTTGTGCAAACCAACATGTTTTCCATGCAATTATTAAAAATATGGCCTTATATGGAATGGAAGTGAAAAAACAGGGAAAAACAGTGAAGAAACGAAAGGTACTCGAAGACGTTAGAAGCAGCTGTACAAGGAAGGAAGGTGAATTTGAACGTGGCAGATCATGTTGATGAGACCTGGGCCATCATTCCGCTCGATACAGCTAAGTGTGATGTAATTATTACTATTTTTTATAGTTTTTTTCATATTTCGTTCATTAGCGGATAATAATGTATTTATTACCTAATAATTGTTCATTAAAAAATTGGATACAGTTGGCAAATATTGAAAGACAGGCTTTTCTTGACTTTATTTAAACCGTAGCTCGGGATAATTAGTTCTGGGAAGGTTTTCCCCGGATTGGATTTGATCCCCGGGTCCTGTCGTGTAGAGATCGGTGCCTTTACGAACTCCACCACTGGGCCAACTTCACTCTAACAGTAATTAACGCCTTCGAATGTAGAACTTCAAGCATTAAGCGCACTTAACATTCCTTTGAATTCTTATTTCTAAAATAATAATTAAACAGATACAGCTTAAATCATCACTTTAACGGCGCTAACGGAAGCGCTCAATGCTTCAATGACAAAGACAACACAAAAAGACCCTCGATTAGCGCTCGATCATTAGATCATCAGTTCGAATAATATGTCTTTGTTTAAGCACACGCTACCTACTGGAGGAATTTGTTTTTCTTACGAGAAGAACGAGTTATACATGCTCTTTCGATATTCGAGAGAAACCTTCTAATAGATTCTCCTAAGAGTTTTTTCGCTGACACATTTTTGCTGTAGATGAAGAGATTACACTTTAGACGTATAAGCTAGAGAAACCTCAAAGACCGTGTGCATTGCTGAAGGATAGTCTAAACATCTGACATCATTCGAAGAAGTGGGAATAAAATGTAAAACAAAAAGAGAGAACGAATGTCAAAGTGAGAGCGGAAAGATATTGATCGTTCGACTACTTTTTCCTCCCTTCGACTACTTCCGGATGGTTTTATAAAACAACGCAACAAAAGTGTACGAAAAACAAGAAGTTGTGGAATATTTTGTTTTTATTCCATCACAATACTTTTGTGTCCTATACAAGAAATCTAAAGCATTGCATCGGTCTGATACTTTCAGTGGCACGATGAAACGTGAGCTGTTCCGGCCAAGCGCGAGCCAGCCCCCTGTCATCCTGGTTCCATTTCACTCGGTTTCGCGAGACGGGAATTAGATACTCTTCTTGATGGTTGGGGTCCCAAATTCGCAATGCCAATGGCGTAAGCCCTGTTAACAAAAAAATCATCACAGACAGGGTTCTCCACCTACTTCCGGAAGCAAAAGAAAAAAAAAACACATTTTGCTTTACATACCTTTGTGGCATCCCAATCGACCCAGCAGCTATCCTGTAGGCCAAGTACTTCACATGTAGTGCACAGGTGAAAAGCATACCTTTTGCATACAAGGCACAGATCTTTTTGCGGGGGAGAAAAACCGGGCGTAAAGAGATAACGATAAATTTGAACGTTTAGAGCACAGAAACAGGTTAAGAGGATGTTTACCGGTCTTCTGCACAACGGAAGTATTGCATTCCATTGTTTTGCCTGTTTCAGCTTCCGTCATGTTTTAGCAAAAAGATGCGTAACACACGCAACCAGCTAAACGTTGTCTGGCAAGCTAAGAATTGCTACTGACTATTCCAAAAACCGTGAATGAACATTAGACCAAACGTTGAGCATTTGTCACGATTAACCCATTGGTGTCCAAGTAAAAGCGGCTAAACTTGTATGGAAATGGGGTTTTTTAAGTTGTTGTGTAAAGTGGCGAGTAAATTAATTTCAGGAAATGTACTTGACTGTTTGGATTTTTTTTATTGGTTTAGAAAACTTCGAAAACTTAGGTTAATACGTTTCATTAAGCATTTGCACTAATGGGTTAAATTGACTCTCAGTCCCGTTGGAGCTTATATTCAGCTTAAACTGATAAAGGGACTTATGTTTAATAAGGATTTGTTTAAATCTTATGTCAAATCAAAATATAAGATCGGTATTGACCCTTTTTCTTTTTTTATTTTTTTTGCTCTTTCTCTCTCTCTCTCTCTCTCTCTCTCTCTCTTTCTCTCTTTTGCATTTGAAAGTAGACAACATAAAGAAAATGGGCAAAATATTTTGACTCTAAACTATTGCCAATACTGAACCGAGCGAGCCAGTGAAATGATTCATTTTCTCTGGACGATCGTCAACGTAGATGAATTTTGGAATGAAACAGTAGTAATAGTAGTCGGGTTGGGGATAGAATATTGAAGTTATTTCGAATAGTTTTTTCTCTTCATACTAAAATACTTTACAGCTTTTTTTCTGCGTCGAATAAGTGAAATACATGAACATCAGTCTGGCTGGCTTTGGCCCATTCCGAGACATGGGGTTTTCAATGTGGCGCCAATCATTTCATGGTGTCCAGACGAATCACAAACAAAACAATATTCTCTACTCCGGGTAATGTAGGTGTATTACCAACACTTGGAACCCGAGAAGACGGAAAGAGCTATTTTCGTACCGAATGATGCGTGTTAGTCACAATCTGAGATGTTGTCGCTCGATCAGCTCCTTAGAACGTGCAAAAAACGCACCGAAACACATGTGCTTTTACGACTCTGAGACAGAGTGCAACGCACATACAATTGCTTTTCCTGGTGTGCTCAGGAAAATAGTGCTATCCAAAACGCACTTGCGTATGGTTTTGAAGGAAAAACGATCAATTGATATTACAGGGGTCCTTGGTTCTTCGTATCATTACTTGGAAAACGGGCTTCTACTCGGGCTCCGTTACGTGTGTTCTATCGTCTTTCGGGGCCCCTCCAAGAGAATATTAGGTACAACCGCTGCTTCGAGGCCCCCTATCAGCTCGAGGTGCCCCGCGGCCGCTTACTTTGCGTGCCGCTTGATCCGCCCCTGGAACCACTAGCTATAAGAAATTTTCTATTTTTTAGAATTGTTTTATTGTTTTATAATTTTTAATTCCTTTTTTATATTTAAAGCATTATTTGAGTGACAAGAAACTCACTGCAACCGATTGGCATTAAAATAAATCAATTTAAATTTTTTTGCAAAATTTCTCGAAAAAAAACGTAAGGGGTAAGCCTTATGAAATTTTCGAGTTGAATTTTTTTTTAATTTTTTTCTGATTTTTTATTCTTTTTTTATTTAAAGCATTATTTGAGGGAAAAGAAACTTATTTGGACCAATTGGCATTAAAATAAATCAATTTAAATTTTTTTGCAAAATTTCTCAAAAAAAAACGTAAGGGGTAAGCCTTATGAAATTTTCGAGTTGAAATTTTTTTAAATTTTTTTTGTGATTTTTTGTTCTTTTTTTATTTTAAAGCATTATTTGAGTGAAAAGAAACTCATTTAAAACGATTCGCATTAAAAAACCTTAATTTATAAATTTTGCTAAATTTCCCAAAAAAAAGCTAAGCTCTTTTTCGGAGCGATTGACGTACCCTCTTTCTTGACCTAACACTACATACAATAATAGCTTTGTTTTTGTTTTTACATTCGATTGTATGAAGTGCGTTTTATTACATAAATGTTGGTTTAGCGATTCCGGTTGTCTGTTCTGTTAGGTTTAGCTCGGATGATATGCTGTTGGTGTACGGTGAATGTCCATTGTTTGGTTTCTGGATGGCGACTCAGGCTGGATCTACTTGAAACATAGTTTGCACCTAACATGTTAACCTAACTTTTTAACCAAACTTTTAAATATGATTTCTGAACATGCTGCTAGTCTTGCAGACCATTTTAAAAAAATTGGAATAAATAAACCTAAATAAAACATAATCGGGATCTTGCATTAACCCTTCTTTTGGATTAGAATCTAATATTGCATCTGATTTGCTGCCTACACTATGGTCTTTATGTGTTGCGATGGTTGAACTGTGTTTCCATCACTGGAGATGGAGATGCTTCCAAGTTGTCGGAGTGTTGTCTAAGTGTGTGAAAATAATAAAATACAAAAGTTAACCTCAATCAACCGACAAACATGTTCGGTGTATGCCACGTACTATCTATTCCTCCCAAGGAAACGCCTCCATGTTTGCCAGATAATTTTCGATGCATTGTACCTCCAACGTTTCTTCCAGCAATTGCTCAACGTCATGCTTAATTACGTTCAGTTCCTCGATCGTCTTTGCTTTTTTGATTCGGTGCTCTATGTGTACCAGACATTCACTCAGCTCCTCTGCGATTGGTTCGGACGAGATTTTAACCAACTCGTATGAAATATAGATCATTATAAATTTGATGTTTATACGACATGTCATGAATTGTTGCATTGCAAGTCTGTTCTATTGCGCTGTTGGCGAAAACAAAAACAAACAAAAGAATATTTGGTTCAAATAAGCTTTACGTCAAGAAGGGATAATTTTTTTTTTCAACATCACACAATCACAATGAAACGTTAGTTTAGGTTACGAATTACCAACAGAAAGGTTATTCACAGAACTTCATTCAGATCTGTAGTTGCGATCGTGAGGCATTCGCTAATTCCGAACTAATCGATGAGAAAATGTTACGCACACCTCCACTTACAACCCATACACACCGAGTTCCAGAGCTTTGTATTGCATATCTTCACCTTATTTGATACTCAAGTTGTGAAGCGGCAAGTGTTAGTGAAGGGACGGTAAATTGTACATACCCTTCACACGGCACACAGCAACAAATGAGGGGCACAGAAACACTATTCCAACGATTAACCGACTGTGTTTGCACACCGATTTGACAGGTTAGACGATTGGTTTGTAACTAACCAGGCATTACGCCGCAATGCATCGCCTGAGGTGAGCTACGAAAACCGTGAGATATGCAAACCATTGCACCGATCTCAATGTCGCCGGCGTCATACGCGCATGTGTGGTAAACACTTGCCACCGAACGTAATAAAAAAAAGCTAAACGAAGGAATATAACCTAGCAAAAGCTTGGAACACATTCATCGTCCCACCACCCAATATCCACTTTGTGAAAAGGTTTTGCAGTAACACACACACGCGAGAGGAAGGTCGGCACGGTAGACAATTGCTAGTTCCAGTAATTGATTTAGTTGGCTGGAAAGTCATTGAGGATATTCAATACTTGGTAAAAAATGTCATGTGAAGGGTAGTGATAGACTGCGACTGTAGACTGTAGACTGTGGAGAAGGGACAATATTTAAATCTAATTCTCCAACGTTTCATTGAAGGTCACCAAGATGAGAAACTCTAATGGAGCTCAGGGGTTAAAGCTCAACACTAAAGCTGCGCTCAATAAAATAGAGGCAATGGTGGGAACTATACGTGACATTCTTCCAGCTAAAGGAGTGTATGTGTTGATGTGATTTTTTGTCTTAATTGAAGTATCTCTTTGGAGGTATCTTGTCTAACCTGTGTCTGTGGAAAGGAGGGTTACTGCTTGTTGGAACAAAAATTCAAGGCTCTCAGTTCTGAGGGGTTTTTCCTACGAAAACGTGTCCTCCTCCGACGGCGTTACTGATTTACGGACGGAGTCCGAATTTCCCCGAGAATGCCACATATCGCCAGTAAAGGATCTAACGGCGGGCGGATCTTGAAGGGGCCCCAAAAGACGACAGAACATTTCATACGTAATGGAGCCCGAGCAGGAGTTCACCCCTTCCCCCCTCCCCCCCTCATCTACTGCATACAACTCGAACACTAGAGGCCCCTTTAAAACCCTGAACGAACATTTTCCAAGGAATTATAGGGACAGCCGAGGCCCCAGCATTATCAATCGGTTGTTTTTCCCTAAGAATCATATGCACAGGTTTGCGAGTGTGTTTGGCTAGCGGTATTTCCCTGAGCACCTAACCCTGAGCACCTAAAGTTATATAATGCTTACGCTGTTCCGCTAGTTACAGCCTCCGCTACCTCAACTACCATGTCCTCTAAAAGCCATTCCTGCAGTGACTTCGTTATAGAGCGAGTCGCCTCGTTTCGTGAGGACTCGAGTGTTTCAATTCAGTGAGCTAATGTTGCTCAAATTCATAATGCAATTTCTTATTAAAAAAGTGCTTACATTATTCCAATATTTTGTAGCAGAAAGAATACTTCAAGAACCATATGCTGCTAATTATGTATATTAATCTGATGTAGTTCAAGATGTTTATAAAACAACTGCAAAACCAACAGAAATCAACCGTTCACTCATTGCTATTCCGGAATCGCTAAACGTTCATGCAATAAAACTGCGTTTGCCTTCACTCGACTTCAGAGTCGTAAAACCACATGTGTTTCGGTGCGCTTTTTTGCCGGTTCCGTCGTAGATCTCCGATCGCCCACTTCCATTCATCATACGGTACGAAAATAGCTCACCGTCTTCTCGCCTTCCTAAGTGTTGGTAATACACCTTCATAAACTGGAGAATATTGTTTGGTTTTGTGATTTGTCTGGACAAACAGGAAATGATTGGCGTCACATTGAAATAACCGTGTCTCGGAACTCATTCATAGCTAGTGACTGTTGATGACAGATGACAAACTCTCGAGGAATTATTTTTGAATCTACTCAATGATTATACTAAAAAACAAGAAAAGAAAGAGAGTCGTAGTTTGAGCTCAGATTCAGTGAGTCTATGAGTCAAGCCTCATTATCATTGTTCATTGCACATTGTTTTTTATCAAATGGAACATGAAGATGATGAAATAAATCAAACGTTTCAATACCTAAAAGAAGCTCCAGGAGTGACTCAGGAGTTGCTTATAGTTTTAATTACTATACAGTAGCCTTAAAACAACTTTAAAACATAATTTAAAAAAAAACATTCATCTATCTGAAAAAAATCCCTTTTAACGTACACGTCGTAGTTCTGTTTCGTAACCCTGCCATAGAATCGATCAATTAATTTCTTTCAAAAAATGGTATAAATTAAAAACATATTGTACCATAGTGATTTTGTTAATAATTTTCTTTTATTCCTTTATTATTTGTTGTATTTATGCATTGAAAAAAAACCTTCCACCACCACATCCGTATAACAAAGCTTTTCTTTGGAGAAAACTTTAACGCACCACAGCTTCAATTGCACGAAATACAGATTTTTTATTTTATTTTGAATTATCCCATTTGATTCCCACCACCTATGAGTTAGTATTTTTTTCATCCACGTCTGGCTACATTCTGGATTTTTTTTTTGGGTTAGAAGGTTAATTATTATTAGCGTAGATGTTGTTCCATTGCTTGAAAATTCTGTCCGGGTCTTTATCGGGATGGGGCGCGTCGAGGAATGAATGAATCATCTATCAACGGTCTGTACGTAGGGCATTGCAGCGAAACAATGCGCGTGACCATAGCCCTGCAGGGAAAAGAAAAACAAAAATGCGTTTTTAATCACCTTGCTAACGAAAAACCAAAAGACAAACCCTGTGATAACTCACTTTATTGGCCGCACTCAGTACGACCCAGCACGGCTGATTAACGTGGAACATTTGGCATTTGGGGCAACACACGCGTACGTCCCGCTTGCATACCACGCAAACTACACACGGAAACAGAAAACATAGAAGTACGGGGTAAGGAATCGTTGTAGAGAAGAAAATGATAATGCGTTTCCTCATCCCTTCAGGTGCGTTTCGCTTTTCACTTTAGCGTACTTACTGTTCCAGGGGATGTTTGGAGTAGCATCCATCGCAGCTGTAAAGGGCACGAGTTGCACTGGGCTGTAACGACTGTATTACACGAGATGAGCGACCAGAATGAGGAGAGCTTTTTACGTGCCGGAACTACGGAAGAAAGGTGCGATGATGAGGTGCGATGCCGTATGCACGTGAGGCTGTAGTTGTGTGAGAATTATGATTTCCCTTTTTTCTTGGGGACAAGCTCTCTCACGGAGCAATGAAGATGATTGAGCTTGTACATGAAATAGATAACTCGTTTTATTTTTTTTTTTTTCAATTTTAAAAATACTAAAACTCCATACATTTATTTAACTGTTTCTTTGAGGTGGAACATGATTTTTGGCAATAATTTTTTTTTTTGTTACTCTGCGTAATAATATTTATGTAGCTTAACTTAGATTTTATTAACATATTTCAACTTTTATATAAATTAAAATTCAATACGCTATTGAAACAATTATTTTCATTTGGATAAAGTATTACTAATACATTTCTTGTTTGGTTGATATCATCCGATCCAAGCTCCGAGTCTTTAGTGTAAATGCATTACGCATCACACAATCTCACAAAGCGTATCCATAACGTGCACTTTCCTGTTCTCTTACAATGGCGATGCACCACGACAGAGAGAGAGAGAGAGAGAGAGAGAGAGAGAGAGAGAGAGAGAGAGAGAGAGAGAGATCACGACGATGGTGCGTTTAAGGGAGTTTTCAAATTTCCATTCGAAATATTTTTCAAACTTAAATTAAATATTTTTTTCTCAATTTTTTACGAAACAAAGATTACATAGGACTGGTAGGACTTAGAAAAAAAACACAAAGCATTTTGTTAAAAAATCGGTTCTCTGCCTCCATGGAGAGTGTTGCACTCTGAGGGCACGAATGGCTGACGAGTGCTTTTTCTTAAAGTGGAGGCAAACATTTTTTTCTCATTGCTGTTTGTGCTGAGACATCTTTCTTTGTGCTGTGAGTTTTCTTCCAGTTTCCAAGTGCGTGCTTCATGGATGCTACCAGAAGGGAGTGAGCAACGCGCACACGACAATGCTTTGTCGCGACCCCTTCAAGTGTCGATGAGCGATGGTTTGACTATGGAGAACATTTGAAACCATTTTTCCCCCTTTCGTAGTATGTCGCGTACTGCGGCGGTGAAAAGATTTTGATTTTTCGTATATAAAATCAGATCACGTTACCATTCCTTATTGCTCTGTGCTGCGCTGACTAAAGGGGTGGTACGCTCTGTGTGTTTTATTGCTTACCTATCAAAAACCTTGGATAAACCTCCGAAGCCCTCATAAATTGGTCGATCGATGGTGTGATAAATGTTCTATTGTGTTATGTTTTTCCGGGCCTTTCACCTTAAGAGTTCGGCAGCACCGTTAAAGGAAGATGACAAATTTGCCAAGTAATTGAGTGAAGATACTTCGATTTGGATGATTGAATCGTTGTGCCTTGAGATCATGGGATCGAGACATTCCGATTAGGAAACAGGTCATTGATATCGAATGCAACCAACGTACCCTTCACACGCCGCTTATCTTTTCTGATGTAGCTGATGTAGAAACATTGGAAAAGCGTTTAATAGAACGCTGCAGCTGCTACGGAATGTGCGTTTTTTTTTTTGCAGATTCTGAGGAGTTGATTGAGCGACAACATCTCTCAGGTTCGCCCACAAAACGTTCTTCATTCGGTGTTAAATTAGCTCTTTTCCTGTCTTCTCGGACTCCGTCTTCCAAGTAGTGATGGGTAAATTAAAAATTTTGCTGGAGTCGGGTCGGTCCGGTAGGATAGTTTCCTGAACATTTCATAATTTCCCCAAGGCTAGTCCGGCTCGACCGGACGCGACCGGACTCGACCGAACTCGACCGGACTCGACAGGACTCGACCGGACTCGACCGGATTCGATCGGACTCCATCGGACTCCATCGGACTCGATCGGACTCCATCGGACTCCATCGGACTCGATCGAACTCCATCGGACTCGATCGGACTCGACCGCACTCCACCGGACTCCATCGGACTCCACCGGACTCGACCGGACTCCACCGGACTTCATCGGACTCCATCGGACTCGATCGGACTCGATCGGACTCCATCGGACTCCATTGGACTCCATCGGACTCAATCGGACTCGACCGGACTCGACCGGACTCGACCGGACTCGACCGGACTCGACCGGAATCGACCGGACTCGACCGGACTCGACAGGACTCGACAGGACTCGACAGTACTCGACCGGACTCGATCGGATTCCATCGGACTCCATCGGACTCGATCGGACTCGATCGAACTCCATCGGACTCGATCGGACTCAACCGGGCTTGACCGGACTCCACCGGACTCGTCGGAGTCAATTTTGGTTTTTGGTCGGAGTCGAAATCAGTTTTTCATACGCGGAGTCGGAGTGGATCCACAATTCCACTCCGGATTACCCTCACTACTTCCAAGAGGCAGGTAATATACCTCCAAAAATCGGAGTAGAGAATATTATTTTTTTTGTGATATTTCTGGCCACCAGGAAATGATTGACGTCACATTGAAAAACCATGTCACGGAATGGGCCGACCAGAAATAAAGTGTTCTGAGCTGATGTTCTCAGGGGCGGCCCGGTGGTGCATGTGATACACGGCGCCAGTCCACACGGCCGGACCGGGTTCAAATCCCATCCGGACCGTCCCCCCGTAGCAAGGACTGACTATCCGGCTACGTGGTAAAATTAAGTCTAGTAAGCCAGAAATGGCCGGCGTGACCTGTAAGGTCGTTAAAAGCCAAGAAGAGAGAGAGCTGATGTTCTGTTGCATTAATTTTTATTTATTTTCCTTTTTATATCTTCCTCATTATCGCTCGTTTGATATAATCAAACTTTTATTGTGCCCAACAAAAAACTGTTGTTTGTCACTTCTGTCATTCCTTTTTTGTCACGATTTGTGACCAAAACCCTTGGGTATTGACATCATTTTTTTATCTTATCTTTTCCGGCTTCTGGACTGTTTTTGTTGTTTTTGCCAATAACGGAGCAATGGCGATGCCGAAAGCCCTGGACAAAAAAAACAAACCATATACATTTCCAAATGGATGGTTCTGAAAGAGAAAGAGGAAGCAGCAGTTCGTCCGATACTTACATTTGTGTGGTCGAGTATAAACCAGCAGGGTTCAGCAGACTTTCGTTCCGCACAATGAGGACACAGGGCCCGGACGCTTCTGTAGCACACCGTACATGGTGTTTGTTCGATGATGGCAACTAGTGGAAGGAAAGGGTTAAACCAAAAAAAACACGCAAACACACAGAAGTAACGAAACACCGAGTCAAACGAAAATGAAAGAACTTACGGTTTCCCAGTTTTGTCGTATATTTGTGCTCCATCTTGCTGAGCCTAGTCGTCGGAACGTAACGGAACGAAACCAAATTTGAAGCGTCTAATGCCGTGAATCGTAACGTAATGAACGTTTTCTGAGAGCGCCACTGCGAGTGGGTAATAGAACAAAAACAAATACCAGCACAGATACTAGTTACAGATACTTTATATAGATTTATACATGCTTAATTGCCTATTATGTGCGTTTGTATGTGTGCGAAGAAAGTAATTTACATGCAGGAAATGAAAGAAACGCTTTTTATTTTTCTTTTAAATTTTTTTTATTTAATATTTTTTCGGAATATTCGGAATATAGGAATTACATTCAATTTTGTGCCAAAATAAAAAAAATTAAATGAAAATCGCAGTCAACCGGAGGGTAAAAAATAACTTTCGTTTCCGCACCATGTGCCATGATTTTATCGTACTTATTTTCTCTTCTACACAAAGTGAGAGAAACGGTTGGTGAAAAATATGAAAATTATGATTAACCCTATTATCAACGACCGCACTGTAAGTTTTGCACTTTTATTTCTTAACATCTTTTTATAGGAAAGTCGTACAGACTTTAAATTTTTAAAAATGCCTAGAAAAACATGTATTTCTCCATTTCGTACAAAAAAAAATTAAAATTATTTATATCATTCATTAAATATTTTTTTCGATTGATTCCTCTTATATCTATGACCACCTGACCAAGTAGGCCATAGGATTTATATGGAAGTTTTCATTTTTTCGCAAATTTTCTGGGACAACCTTCAGCCGAGATACCTCAGGAAGAACCAAACATAAAGGAAATTGCTATTTGTGCCAAAAAACAATATGCTTGTTTTTCGCGTTCTGAATTTAACACTTATTTCTCCACAAGTAAATAATTTTAAATATCAGCACTTAGTGTTAGTAATATGATAACATTTAAGGTATATAATAGCTTAACTGGAAAGCTCTTAATTATAAAATAGAAATAAAGGATTTATTGTTTTTTTAATAACGGAGAGTTGCGAAAATAATATACAAAGATGAAATATGATTAAAGATAATTAATTGGCTGCAATTAACCCCGAAAAACTAGATATATATGCTTTATACATGATTTAGAATCCGAAAACTGAAAAATCCCATGCAAATCATGTGGCCTACTTGGGTAGGCGGTCGTCGATATACGGAGAAAAATTTATAAAAAAACGCAAAAAAAAGCATAGCCGGAATTTTTAAAATTTTCAGGTAAAAGGTATTAGTTGGACAACTAAAAAACCCATCTTTCTTGAAAGTATCATGCAAATACGACGAGCAGATGGAAAAATATACGCTTTAGAATTCGAAAAAAACGAAAATTCCCATACCAATTGAATGGACTACCCGGGTAGGCGGTCGTAGCACAATGTGTATTTTTTCCAATTTCATTCACTTCGTTACGCACTGTAATAGTGTTGGAGCGCTCGCATATGTGCGTAAAGTATGGAGCTTCATTTTGCGTTGTGGGGTGGCGTGCATTACTCTTTCGTAAGGAAACGTGAAGCCATTCACCCCTTTTTTCGAAAGGGGCAGAAACGGGCGGGTGCGTAATAGAGAAAGAAATGGAGGCGCGCCCTGGCTCGAGAGAGAGAGAGAGAGAAAGCGCCTAGACGAACGATGCACCAATATCGTGCAATTCACCCCCCCCTTTTTATTGGGGAGAGCTTTTTCCGCTCTCTGCACAGCCATGCAAAAGGTTCTCAACACGCTTAATGCGCTGAACCCCGGTGCATAGTTGTCAATTGGTTCAGGACGCAACTGGGTATCATTCGGTTTCCACATTTCGTACGCAACGGTGTTGTTTTTTTTATTCTGAGCTAGCGATCCTTACCAAGTGTAACAATGGAGTTTAAATCTGAAGCAAATGACTGGCGTAGTAAGTAATACCTGTGGGAGGGTGCTGTTTGTGGTATTATTATCTTCTTTAAATTTACTTTTTTTTTGCTCTTTTTCTTTCACTTCTTTTTCATGAACTTTCCCGACGGTTTGGTGGTGTTTGCTTTCTGTTTTTCCACCGAAAGTATCTATAGGCCGGAAAAGTCGTTGCATACTATGCAAAAGGCATCTGCGTCTGCCATGCCCACACTGTCTGGGACACGGCATCAAGAAAACGTGCTGGGTGTCGTTCGACAGGAACAAGGTAAATACAGCTTTGGCCGAAAAAACGCCCGCCGGCCAAAAACATCCGTGTTTTAACCTTTTCGGCTTTCCTTTACAGGGCAACTACCACGAACACTGCTGGTGCAAGCAGCACAACATACCGATAAAAACCTGAAACCTCATGCGACCATCGACTGAAAACTGGACCTAATGAGCTGAACTGCATCTTCAACTGGTACTAGCTGGACCCAGTGAGCCGAACTTCATCTTCAACTGTTATTAGAAAAACTCTCTTTGGCGCATGTCATCTAAAAAAAAAACAAAAATCAAAAGCAAACCAACAAAAACGAACCTTTATAACACCTAATACGATTGGATTTCGATACATTAATGTGATCTCAGTAGGAAACAAATGGCTCACTGGAAGAATAAATTCAACTAAATTAGAAAACTGCGCGTAGCATAATGTAACTTTTACTTTTAGCATAATGTAATGACGAAAGAAAATCATTTTCCCTCGCGCAACTCCTTTATCTTTACGGTTCCCAAAGCGCGAGGCAGCTTTGCATCATCTTTTGAGGAGGAAAATTCGGACCGTAAGGTGAAGAGAGGATCTTTCGCACGTGCCAAATTCAGTTGTGTTCTTCGCTTTGTTCCCCGTTTTCGCATTTGTACTCGTAAAGGAAAAAATTGTTTTTTTTTTGTTTAGGGTTTGGAAGGTTAAGTCTGGAGGAGGGGATGAGGGGGAGCGGGTGAGAAGGGAGGGTGGGAGTAAAGGGGGAGATTGCTTACTTCATTCGTGTACGTTTGTACATTTGCTGTTTTAGTGCGTTTATGTTTTCGTATCCTTTGTCTGGAGGTTTTACACATTATTGGTGATCTACTGGAGACTGGAGGGGTTTCCCGGGGGGAAGAGGGAGAAGGGGGAGAGGAGAAGACCTCCATGACGTTTGTCTTTACAACTGATCTGACAGTGCGTGTCGCCTAGACAAAGAGCCACAAGAATCAAACAAAAGTAAGAAAG
>CM028123.1:10783831-10802837 GCA_016254315.1 Anopheles parensis
CCCTCCCCCCCCCCCCCCCTCCTACCCTTCACTTACCCTGTCCAAAAGGGATCGAGCATCGAGCAGATCAGTAACGAGGCGAGAACAGACCTCACAACGAGAGCTGGTTTTAGAAAAAAAGACATAAGTTTTTATCAGTAAACGTCAAGCGTCCATAACTCGTTGACTGTCGTGACCCGAACTCCCTTCCACCTCCTCCACCACATCTCCTTATCTGTCAGCAATTTTAAGATAATTTTTGGAGACGAAAAAGAAGCTTCATGACGAGACAACTAGAATTAGTTCATTGATTTCATTACTCACTCAAATTAGCTAAGAATAAATTTTTGAGTAATGGAACGTTTTATTGCCAGTAAACGGGAGTCCCAGTAGAAAGTTTCTTGAGCACGATCAGTAGAGAGTTATTCAGTTTTCCCAAGGGTAATTTCTAGAATTACATTTGCCATTTGGGGTCGTAGGCTAAATGACTCGTGGAGAATCAGATGGGAGTATGGAATCGATTTGGGACCAAGAGTCTAAATCTGGAACTGACGCGGATAGACAAAGAGTTGTCTAGTGCCTTCAAATATTTTTAGTTACACAACATTTTAAAATATTTTTTTTCCAATTTTTGTGTTTTTTTTCTAAAAAGGTCACTGGATACCTTTGGAACTTATTACTTGAAGTGTCTGAAGTGTCCAAAAGACAAAGTTCTCTGCTTAGACGTCAACTCTCCAAAGATACGTATTTGTCCATATTCTTCTTATCCAGATACGTATTAGAACGTGAGGTGTTATTGGAAAAAAGAATTAGACACAGATGAGGCATAGCATGAGGAGACTCTTTTCCTCTTGGGGAGGATTCCTTGGGAGGACCTTCTTCCTGGGGTCTTCCTGAGAACCTTTTGAGGAATACACCAATGCGCACAACTTCCAACTATCCAACTAAACTCGAACTGACGCGGATAGACAAAGAGTTGTCTAGTGTCTTCAATCATTTTTAGTTACACAACATTTTAAAGAATTTTTTTCCAATTTTTGTGTTTTATTCTACCCAATTTCATCGTCGATAGCTTGAACCCTTTCAATACATGCAAATCCTGGGGATGTTCTACCAGACGTAACAATATTTCCCTTTCCCACAAAAGCGTATAGGCTAAAAGAGACGCTTCGTTTGCTCTATCTGTCTCTCCTTCACCTGTTCTCCTTGACGTTCGTGTGGTGTTTTAGCCGTATCTTCTCGTTACAATAACACATTAATATCGATCTGTTACGTTGGTATGGGTGTAGTACCGCGTGAAGTCGCGTTACCAGTTTCGTTCGTTGGCACGGTGACTCGTTGTCGGTACTGTCATTTTCATCTTTGCCTCGTTCCAGTGCGGTTCGGTGTGTTACCGTGCAAACTTCCTAAACGCAAGGTAAGCAAAACCAACAAACCGGTCTCCATCCACCGCATTTGCATTGATTCGTGTGCCTTGTGTTTACTTCCAGTCTGCAGGGAATAATTACCTGCCGTAAGAATGCCGCGCGCACGTACCACTTTGGAGGAGTTGGTGAAGCAGCAGTTTCGTCTCATCATGTTTCTGATCATTTCGATCGTAATGCTTTCAGTGCTGATATGCCAGATCATCGAGCTGCTGGAGACGATGAAACCGGGTTTGATGATGCTGAAGGCATTGATGATCAATCTCGATCCACAGATGTTTCACGAACGGATGAGCCTGATACAGAATTTGGCGTACAGAAGCCACCGCAATATAACGATGTGAAGCCGATGGTTGAGTCATACGTGTGGTGTGTTCCACCATTTAGAACTATATGGTATAGCGTGACCTTTTTTTCTTCTCTTCAATAAACTATGAAGGCATGTTTCTAATAATACAACTCTTTTATTCGTCTACCATCATTTGATGACAGTAAGCAAAACAATCTCTTTCCTCGCTTGTGGATACTCATTTTGTCGATATGTTTATTCTTCGCCTTCCGCTTTTTTAATTTCTATTCGCCTTAAAGTGTCTGCGTTTGCGAAACGTGATGATTGCATCGTTTTGTTCAGCTCCGCCTTTTTGGAATGGATTTTTTTTCCTCTCCACAATTCTCGACGGGGATAACAAAGACGGCTAGTTGGTCTTGCTTAATATATGTTTTATTTTACTCGTCATGCGCAATACAAAATTTTGCATTTTACCATATTAAATGTTAAAACACTAGGCGTCTCCATGGCTGATAAGTAATAAAATTATTATAAAATAAAATTAATTTTTGGAACTTTATTTACAAAAAGGTATTTTAATGTGAGAACCCCCTATATACAAGAAATAAAGTCTTTTACGTAGCGTGCTGGCAAATATGCAATCAAGCGAGTTATAAACATCGAGTTAGGTTACTATGAAGAACCGGAAATATAACACCAAATAGGGGAAATTGCAAATGGTTGAAATGCTCTGTCGGTTTTGTAGGAGGGCTGGTTCAACGACTTCACGTGATGATAGTCTTCCATACGCGACGTACAAGTAAGCGAGAACGTAGAATCAAGCAGTGTGAAAATCGCTTACGGGTGTCGACTTCTGACTAGCTGACCCAGCATCAGATGTTGAGCCAGGTCGCGTTACAATGATGCGATTGTAACAAACAAAGCGAAATAAAAGCAGCTGTAAATGAGCTAGCTTGCTGTGTTTTTTTTTCTTTCTTGACTACGAAAGTAGGTCAGTAGCACATATTGATGTAGGTCAAAGAGCAACCGTGACAATGACCTTGTTTTCTGATGCTGGGTCTTTTAGCGATTTGCCAACGTTTTTGTGAGGAAGGGAAGGGGGGGGGGAATGGTTTCGGTGGATATATTTTGTTTTTAATGCAGAACGAATCGGTTTTTGTGGTTGCTAAGAAATCGATTAGAGTTTTGTTTATTTGATTATTGGAGCGTAACGAACAGCGTTCTTTACTGAGGATTTGATGGCGATAGCGTTACATAGCGTTACATAAAAAAATGGAGGATAAATCCAGATGTCAATTAAATTATTAGTATTCTTCAAGGAGTTTTTAAATGAATTTACCTACAAAATTGTAATTCTTTTACTTCTTTTAATATGCTCTAACCGTAATAGACTCCTTGGTAACGTTACACGTTACTTACGTTACTTGATATCGTTACACTTCTTTTACCTTTGTGGCAATACAACCTCAAGAGGTTCTGACCTGCTATTTCTGACTTTCCTTGACTTTATTTAACTCGTAGCCCGAGATGGTAAGTCTTAGGTAAGATCGTTCGGATGGTATTTGATACCCGGTCATGTTGTGCAGAGACCGGCGCCGTTACCTTCTCCACCACTTCTGATCACTTGAGATCTTCTTGGGACGAATCCGGATACGAATAAGCGAAGAAACACGTCCAAGATTCTATATATACATTGAAAATGGAAGAGAAAATAATTTCTCTTTGTCGTTTGCCAAATTTTTTTTTGACTAAATTAAGAAAGCTTTTAAATTGCTTGAAACTGCAAGGAAGAACTCCAAAGCGCATTCGGAAAAAACTAATGCAACTTGGGAGGGAACATAAATTTTTCGGAAAAAATCAAATTTGTAATGAATGCATGTACTAATGAGGTTCTCGCCTACGGATTAGCATTAAACGCAGCTGGACTACTGTTTTTTTTTAAATTAATATTCCGATTTTTGCACTTTGGACCAAACGCAACACCTTCGAAAACGGAGAGAGCGAAAAGAGCATCTTGCGTATATCCCCGAAGGCATCGTAAAGCGTACCGCCGAAATATGGACGGAGTCAACAGATGATGCAAAGCGAAAAATCTCATTACAGCATATTTAAATTTTTATGTGTCTCTCCTGTAGAACGATGTTTAGACTTTTGAGATGTTTTAAGGTGATCTCCACTAATGCAGCTCCTTCAAAATGCATCCAAATTTTTTGGTCATTCAACGTTAATTCCTATCCTTGGAATCTGGTAGGTCTTAGACTTAATAAAAATGCCTTAGACGCATGAGCTATTAATCAATCACTGTCCAGTAGCAATAGCTGAATGTTCTGCAATGCGTATTGAAGTAAAATTTGAATGACATTCCTTTGCTACTTCATCACTTTGGAAAGTGAAGCAGAGGATGAAACGAAGATGAGCAAGTCGGCAACAGAGATAAAGGTCATTTAACCTCACACTTCTGCCCGGATGGATCCCGGTGCAGTCCATGTGCTGTCGGGTGCCGTCATAAATGGTTGTCTTTTGTTGTCCAGTTTTTGTGCTTCCCATCCATCTTTCGCGGTTTCGGTGTCCACTGGTGAGATGCGTCCGTCTGGACTTTGTGGATTCCGTCCGCAAAAACACGAACGAACGCACCACCCGTCGTAAAAACGCACAATAAAACATATTTCCCTGGTTGTCTGCAATCTTTTTTTCGGATAGGATGCGTTCGGATCTTCCACGCGTACGAATGCGTGGGAATGCAACGACCCGCTGGAAAAGGATTGTAAATGACCGATGGTTTGATCCCAGACGCAATGATTTATGTGCTATTATTAGTTAAGGTTTAAGGTAATGCAAAAAGGGGAGCAAAATCTTAGAGGTTAACGTTTGACAGAAGGATGAGAAAGCGGACCTTGAGCAGATCGTTTCACTTTTAAGCCCTATTTTCTATCCGTTCGCAAAAAGGGAACATATTTACAATGACCGTCTGGAGTTGCCGTCTGGATGGCGATAAATCAAGAGATTTTGAATGCAATTTTTTCGTTGCAATTTTATTATTTCTTACGCTAATGGAATTACTTTCCTGGTGGTAAAAAGGGAAGAGTAGGCATAGTGTCATGACATGAGATTTCTGGAGATATAAAGTCCATTTGTTGAACTTTCCATATAAAAAGATCGTGAACCAAAACTTACATGAAATATAAATTTAATACAAAATAAAGACACGACGTCCATTAGTTCCCTCCCATTGGTGCGATGCTCATTGGTGAACCTTGGATTCGGTTGCTACGCATGCTCGAAGCACGACCGTCATCAAGTATCAATAATCAGCGAAATGTTTACCCAACCCCCACGACACGACAAAGTGCACCTATCGTTGGTACGGTTCTGCCATGCATGGAGACGGCATTAGCTGCACCCTTTTTGTTCCGCGCGAAAACAGATGCAGATGCAGCAGCGAGATGAGATCATTTTTCCATGGTCTTGCATGCACCGCAATGGTGACCGTCAACGATGCTAGTGAAGAGATGGAAGAACAAAAAAATCACGACCCAAGAATTAATGCAATATGTCTGGACTGCAAAAGAAAAAATAAAACGATTTCTCTTGACCACAACGGTAGTCTTTGTCTCGACCTCTTCGGCTAAGGATGACTCATGCGCCTGTTCCTGATGAAGTTTTGAAACATGGCGATTCTAAACCACTTTTGAAAGCTACCGAGACAACAAAGCGAACGAGAAAAGGCTCCAACGAGTGCCAATGCACTCTACACGGTCAATGTTCGACAAATCACAGCTGTGCCAGGAGACAGTTCAATATTCTTACTCACGCCATTACCTCCATTAACTTCATTAGGCAGACATAATATCATAAATCTCCGGACTTTATGAATGAAGAGTTAACAGGGAGTCGTTTTTTAAATTGGCTGGAGACTGGATACCTTTGGAGCTTATGTCTTGAAGTGTCTGAAGAGTCCAAAAGACTAAGTTAGGTGTTTAGACGTCAACTCTCCAAAGATACGCAGTTTTTCCAGATTCTTCTTATCCAGATACGTATTAGAACGTGAGGTGTTATTGGAAAGAAAAATTAGACACAGGTGAGGCATAGCATGAGGAGACTCTTTTCTTCTTGGGGAGGATTCCTTGGGAGGACCTTCTTCCTGGGGTCTTCCTGAGGAGCTTCGTGAGGAATACGCCAATGCGCACATACTTCCCACTATAGTTTGAGGACTTTAACATATGGTTCCTCACAAAGCATCGATTGTGTCATGTGAGTTGAGTGACCTTCGCATAACGTGACCTACTACTTCAAGCTCCATTCATCAGAGGAAAAGCTGTTCTTCAGACACTTTCGTGAAATGATGGAACCATTACTGTATGCAAAAGAAATAAATTAAACCCATCTTTCGCATTACCATCTTCCTACCGAAGTCTTTTCTTCGGCATATCGGCAAACTACGCTTTTAAACATTGGTCACGGGCAGCTGCATCGCGCAGAGAGCGAACGGCGGTGCCCCATCATAAAATGTTTTGTTCCGTCGGGGGGGTCTACGTCGCGTACGGTTCCCCGGGCTCCACTTTGCCGTTCCTGCTGGCCGCAGCATCTTCTGCATTTGCTGGAACGAATGGCCGACAAGATGACTTAAGCCGCCGCCCGTCATAAAACATGTTTTATCGTTCCGAGCCGGCCGTCCCAGCTGCGACGGTCGACCGTTCCTTCACCGGGACGTTCGGCAAATAATCGATTTTAATAGTCCGCTTTCCAGTGGCATGCACCAAACGCATGCCTGACTGATTAATGCAAATTAGATTAGCATTCGCAATACGTGTGGAGTTGAAGGCTCTGTGCGTGTCTGAAGCAACCTTTTTACGTTCGTCTTTCGGTGAAGCTGTACGATGCGGCGCACTTTGAACGTATGCGAGTGGCAATCATTTGCCGGGAACTGGGACGATTTCGAATGAATGAATTGTTTTACAGTTTTTCTTTCATGCTTCTGTTCGTTTTTTTTTTTGCTTTCAATTGCCAATTACCAGATCTTACGAGTAGCAAACTATTCTATAACAAATCAATGACTAATGCTCCGAGAATGAGTGACAGAAAACTCCTATACCCTTCATGTCAAAGGAACTCTTTTTTCTTAGTGATTTAATAAATCACAAAACGAATGATTATTCGTTCTCTTTTCCTTTTCGTAATCTTTCTTTGATGTGGATAAGTGTTGTGGAAGATTTTCCCATTCGATTATTTATGTTATCGTGTTCCAGCAGTACGATAATAAAATCGAAGCAAAGCAATAAAATCAACGACAAAAAATCCTATTCATAAACATGCTTTACGCTGATCGCGTTCGAGTCTCACTTTGATGCAAAGGTTTGGTATGCAATTTGAGGGCGTCTTGGCAATGACTGGTCGTTAAACAGAACCCCTAAACTTAAACCTCAATTTAGCGGTGGGAAAGGAAAAAGGCGACAAGTTTTGTAATGTTTCAAGTGCTTCCAAGTGCATGATGATTTGAAGTTGACTGTTGAGATTATTGCTGACACTTGATATCTGCCGTAGGGAATCTGTGAGAGTCACATTTAACCGATTATTAGATTTTAATTTATTGAATGATGAGTTAACAAATTAAATTTCTTTTTTATTAAATTAATATGAATAAACTTTGCTATTGAATGTTCCTAAAAAAGTCTTCTCATTGGTTCGTCCGCTTGTTAATTGCTGCCCTTGTGCCCTTTCGGTTACGCATGCTCCGAATACCCTAATAATTATTTGATAATCATCCCCTGTTCGGCCAACCCTCATACTTGAATGGGAAAAGGTCGAACCCTCCGAAATTCCTTTCAAACCCTCCAGTGTGATTGGGCCTTGCCCATCTTCCGGCATTATGCCTCACATCCGTTTATCGCTGTTTGTTTATTTTACCTATGCAAACAGTAGCATGAACGAATCTCACATACCTGTGAAACGAATAAATATTACTCGCAGTACGCCATGAAAGAGAGAGAAAGAAATCTTCTCTTATTCACATATTTCAGTGTCCAAATAAGGGCATAAGGGTATGTCCAGTCATTCGCTAGTGATTGGCGGTTCTATATTTCACCTTTTTGTCTGGTACAAAGCACAAAGACGCTCGATTTTCGACTTGGGTGTTCTCTGCTTTTAATATCTACATCACCAACAGTCTCTTTCTGTGTAGAGGAAGGGTTGAATATTTCCAAACGAAGATGATTGAAATACGAAACTTTTTTTATTCGACCGACGACACACAGAAAATGTTTTCTCGCTTTAATTTGCCTGTTACAATACATACCTACTTGGTTGAACAATGTCATTATGTTTTTGGAGTGTAAAGGCTGAAATTTTTTTGTTAATGAAATTTAAATTTTATTTTATTTATTTATTTATAATTAATTATTACGGCTTCGGCCGTATTGTCAGCCTCTGAAGCTGAAGAAGTACATTTTTCACAAGGCATTTCCTCCTTGTATTTTACCTTATCCCGGGCATACTCGGTTGTAGTAAATTTTTTTTCTCACCAAAAGCCAATTTTAAGTTTATAATTCCAAAACTCTTCGTTCGTTAAAAATCTCAACTACTAAAAAGTAATCATATTGCATAACTTCTAGGCGTTGACGAAATCTGCCAAGTCGACAAACAAAGTGCATTCAGTACNTGGTGGATATTAGAAGATAGGAAAATTCATTCATTTAGATCCTCTTTTAGAAACATAAAACATTAAATATTAGCTTCTTGTCACGAAAAAAATGTATATTCCATATCATCGTCATCGATCCAAGAGTGTGAAGTTGATTTGAAGTTGATTGTTCTGATTGTTGCTGACGCTTGAAGCTAAAGACATTTAGTGATAATTTTTCCATCAAATGATTTAACAAATAAATTTATTTGTTTTTTAATCTAATATAAATAAACATTGTTTTTCCAAACCTTTCTAAAAACATTCTGCTCATTGGTTCGTTCGGTTGTTGATTGCTGCCCTTGTTCACTTTCGGCTACGCATACTCCGAACACCCTAATAATTATGTGATAATCATCCCCTGTTCGGCCAACCCTCATACTTGAATGGGAAAAGGTCGAACCCTCCGAAATTCCTTTCAAACCCTCCAGTGTGATTGGGCCTTGCCCATCTTCCGGCATTATGCCTCACATCGTTTTATCGCTGTTTGTTTATTTTACCTATGCAAACGGTAGCATGAATGAATCTCGCATACCTGTGAAACGAATAAATATTACTCGCAGTACGCCATGAAAGAGAGAGAAAAAATCTTCTCTTATTCACATATTTCAGTGTCCAAATATGGGCATAAGGGTATGTCCGGTCATTCGCTAGTGATTGGCCGTTCTATGTTTCACCTTTTTGTCTGGTACACAGCACAAAGACGCTCGATTTTCGACTTGGGTGTTCTCTGCTTGTAATATCTACATCACCAACAGTCTCTTTCTGTGTAGAGGAAGGGTTGAACATTTCCAAAGGAAGTTGGTTGAAATACAAAACTTTTTTTATTCGACCGACGACACACAAGAAATGTTCTCTCGCTTTAACTCGGCTGTTACAACACATACATGGTTGAGCAACTTTTCGAGTCTTAAAACGTTTCTTCATTCCATTTAAGTAATTCGGTGTAAGACTTTTCTATTTTACCGTAAAGTTGTTCTTTCAAACCAAGAGTAAATTTGTGACAGTAAACTAACAAGAAAAGTTAAATTGTTTTTTGGTTTGAAAAATTTATTACTTTACAATATTTTCAACAATTTCATCAGCGATCTATCATAATTTTACTTAAACAAATTATCAACTTAAATTTGACTTCTGAATTCAGAAAATCGACAAATTAATTAAAACAATTAATTTTAAAAAAACTTCTTCGTTGGCTAAGGGTTGTCGACAAAAACCCCATGCCACAATAAGGGTGCTATTTTGCATTTCATTTACATTCGTTAAAAACTGCATAAGCAAAGTTAAGAACCACTCTGTTAAAATTTAACGAAGAAAAAGCTCCGCTAGATAGCTTGCTACCGTCAACTCAAATGCACACCTAAACTTGCGATTAAAAACAGGTTTTTAATATTTCTTCTTTGACCAATTCGAATTTAGAGCAAAACAACATAATTTTATGTTCAATTCAGATTATAAACATATTGCAATTTAATACTGAAACACTTGAATTAATTGAAGCATACGGTAAGATACACAGTCGACATTTACTTTTTTATAGCAAACTAGATTGCTATAAGAAAAACTTTGAATATATTTGTAAAAAATCGTTAAGATTATAGAATGCTAAATGGTACTGAATGCACTTTGTTTGTCGACTTGGCAGATTTTGTCAACGCCTAGAAGTTATGCAATATCATTACTTTTTAGTTGTTGGGATTTTTAACGAACGAAGAGTTTTGGAATTATAAACTTAAAATTGGCTTTTGGTGAGAAAAAAAATTTACTACAACCGAGTATGCCCGGGATAAGGTAAAATACAAGGAGGAAATGCCTTGTGAAAAATGTACTTCTTCAGCTTCAGAGGCTGACAATACGGCCGAAGCCGTAATAATTAATTATAAATAAATAAATAAATAAATAATTAGAAACAAATTAATGAACTGTAGAGCAGTATGAAAAAGTGTATAATATGAAGACTTGGGATAACTAATTTAAAACAGATAATTAAACGAAAACAAATGCAAACTCNACAACCGAACGAACCAATGAGCAGAATGTTTTTAGAAAGGTTTGGAAAAACAATGTTTATTTATATTAGATTAAAAAACAAATAAATTTATTTGTTAAATCATTTGATGGAAAAATTATCACTAAATGTCTTTAGCTTCAAGCGTCAGCAACAATCAGAACAATCAACTTCAAATCAACTTCACACTCTTGGATCGATGACGATGATATGGAATATACATTTTTTTCGTGACAAGAAGCTAATATTTAATGTTTTATGTTTCTAAAAGAGGATCTAAATGAATGAATTTTCCTATCTTCTAATATCCACCATTCGCTCAATGTTCTATTTTGTCTCTCTTCATTCTCTCCCGTTTCATTTCACAAACCGCTCTGGTGCCAAGATGTCTAGGACCATGTAAAGTTGAATGTCAAGCAACCAGTGATTGAGGGAAAATCATCCTTCAAATGAAAAAATTGCATCTGACCCAAGCTGATGCAGTGATGCAGACAAAACGCCGATACATACTTCAACTGTTCCGGCCACCCCTTTCCTTAAGGGGGTTTCCTTTACGGTTCATGACTGCAGACGCATTTTATTAGACGGTTTTACGACCTTCTCCTTCACAAACACGCTTTGGTTTGACTTTCGCTCAGGCGGCACTTTATGAAATAAGTCATCTTTGGAAGCTGGCAGACCGCACCCAGCACCGAAGCAGAAGAAAGGAAGACCATAAAACCGGAAACCTTTTGCGACCTGTACCGGGCAAAGGATGGGAAATGATTATTCACTCCCTTTTGCTCGCACAATCCGCGCCATATCCTTCCGAGTTACCGGCATGACGGTTTGGCGGTGGAATGTTTTATTGAACCAGCGCGCAAGCGTAAAGTTAATTAGCTTTTATTATTTTGTGCCGGGTAACTAATGCAGAAATTAAATTCTTATCTGAAGAAACATGACACAACGGAAAAGAAAAGATTATAAATGAGAATTGCAGCGGCGGCTTGCTTTTTTTTTAGTGCGAGCTTTCTCATTCTTTCGATTTTACAATGCAAAAGATGATATTTTTTTATTGGTACGGTAAATGGAAGTGAAACTCTTTTTGTGGTTGTTTATGATCAACTGTTTACAGCATGGGTTGAGCAAGGAAAGAATATTCAATGTTTTGTGTGTCGACAAAGGATCTTACAAATATTTTCCTCATTGCCTCAAATCACTCTTCGTTCCAATACATCCACAAATAGATAGTGAAACTCATATTGTCAATGAAAAAAATACTTTTTTTTAGGTAAATAACTCTTTTCCGCGCACTTCTAGGACCATAGAAAATAGACGTAGAGTGACATTTCTCGTCAATATTCGATGAAATGCGATGAAAAGTCCATACCTAAAAAACAGCATCCAAACGTCGTTGCTATAGCAACACATAGAATTATTTCATCACAGTAGCCACAGAAATGTCTCGCCGAGCGATTTTGCTTTGTTTGCAAAATTGAGTTATTTTTGAGAAATGTCGCATCGAGAAATTTGCAGTAAGTATTTGTGTAATTTTATATTATTTTATGAGGCGAGCCCGGTGGCGTATGTGATAAAGGGCGCCGTTCCACACGGCAGGACCGGGCCCAAATCTCATCCGGCCAACCTAAAACCAACAAGAGAGAGAGAGAGATTAATATTTTTTTAACAAACCAACGCTACATGCCCTACGCATCTTAAGGGTTGTTCAACTATGTTCAAACATACAGGAAAGAGACGGAAAGACATGTCAGGAGCATTTGAACGAGTAGCCCTGTTACACTCTTCTTTGGTGGACCTCAAGGAAGGTTTATGGTTTTACTCTTTCTAGCAGGATCGTCCGTCACACGTAGTGAGAGTACCTCTTTCTGCCGTGTTTTATTACTCTTTTGTACAAAAAAACTTTTTTATTTTGAATTTAAATAATAAAATTTATAAAATTTTAAAGTAAAGCCAACACATTCACACAGTTTGCGTAAAATAATGTTTTAACTATGCTACATGTATCGCTATTCTAGATACAGATGTGCGAAATTTGAGAGAACGGAAGCTTTATCGAGAGAGAGAGAGAGAGAGCGTCTAACTAACCGCACACACAGGTAAAGCAAAGTCTAACTATGCGCATACTAGTATGCGCTTGCGTAGTAGTGGTGTTAAAGTCCCTTTTCTAACCCTTATAAGCTCGCGTGTTAGTGTGTGTGTGTGTGTGGGTAGATCTGAAGTTGAGCGGAACTGCGGAGAAAATAGGAGAATTTTAGTTAGTTTCTCTTAGATAGCCGTGACGTTCGGACGCTTCAGCGGTGTTAGGACAAATAATAAAAAAAAAAATCTTTCTTTTCCCTTTCACTTTGTTCGGTGTGTGAAGCAGACCTGTCAGTGGGGAGGTGCTGTGAAGTGAAGAAAAAAAAGCGTTTCTTTGCTAACAAGATAAAACGTTGAAGGTGACGCTACCAACACAACCATCTTAAGGGTCGCATGATGTACGACAGTGCGGTGATAAAGGTAAAAATGGAAATGGAGGAAGAGGAACAAATGATGCTGCCGTTGGACGATGACGGTGCGGTTCCGTGTAGCGGAAATGAGACAGCGTGTGAAGCGGCGCAGGATAACACGATTGCACCGGAGATGGAAAACGGGAACAATGGTACAGGTAAGTATGGTACCCAAAAAAAACCCTTACTGCTGGGCATGCAATGGCACCGAAAAATCTATTATAAAGCCCGCGTTAGTTAGTGTTAGAAGTAAAATTTTAGTTTCAATTAGTTTTGTTTTGAAAAAAACATAAATATTTCCTCATAAATATCACCTCAGATTGAGGTGTGTTGCGTGAAGGTGAACCATATTCCAAATCTAAATTCCCCAAAAGTACATGCACACATACACACACACATACATCAAAGCACGCGTGTTTTGGTTCTGCAAACAAATCATCAAAATTTTGGCCGAAAGTTAGGTTAGCACATTTTTATTTTGTCGATGGACGGTCGGGGTTCCATCGAGGTACGCCTGTCACTCACTACATCCGGGGCGCACTTCTCCGGATGTTTAGTTGCGGTGTCAGCAATACGAATGTCGGTGCGATAGGTGAGCGAACAATCGGATCTTTCGTTCCAGACCTTACTGATAGGAATTTTTGTTTGTTTGTTGCGGAATGCGAAGTGTTTAGCAAATGACATTTTTATTCTTCTTTAGCCCAATGTTTAGATTATGTTTATTTTTAATGTTGGATAGGAATGTAAACATAAGTTAGCTTTATGATTAGTTCGTATTTTTAATTTATTTATATTCACATTCCCATTACAGCTGAGGAGCATCTTGATGTGGCGCAGCCAACAATTCAACCTGGTAGGGTTAGCTAACTTAACATTCATCAATTTCGTGTAATCTTTATCATTATATGTAATTTGTTTTTTATTTTTATTATTTCTTTCCCGGTAAGCAGCTGCCAACAGAAAACGTGCTAAAAAAGGCATTGGTCTTAGGAAACGTAAAAAAATTCTTAAGCGAAAATTAAAAACGGGAAAATCAAAAGTAAAAAGAGACACGGGTAAGCATAGAAGAAATGGATAAATTTTTGTTTTTAATTTTATAATTTAACTATTTTTTTCTTTTCTCCCATCGTAGAAGTTCCACCGGTAGAATATGGATCATTAAATTATCCGGATGGTAAGCGATTAATGATGTTAATTGGTTTCTCTTCTTCTAAGCGCTTTCACTTTTAAGTGTTTTTTTTAAATTGTTTTTTGCTCGCATTTTTTTTGTTAAATTGTAATTTACAAACTTTTGTTTTTTTTGTATCTTTATTTTAGACAACTCAGACGATGATCAGCAAAGTAAAATCTATTTCAAGGACGTTCCACAGCTTTACTCCAAACTGTTGAAATGGAATCCCGACACACCGGCACCGAGGTCGTTGAAGGCATGGCGTAATTGTGAGTATGACGGCAAATTGGAACTTGATATAAAAAAAAACTCACTCACATCCCGCCTCTTTTCAGCGCTGAATGTTGAATTTGCAGCGGACCGATTTCTGTCGCCGGTGTACAGATTTTTCCGTATCTTTCTCAACCGCCAGCTCGGTGGTCGGAAATATAAAATGGTACGCATTCAGCGGTACTGTAGCCGTTCGAAAAGGGTAACGCAACGCCTGGAGGCAATCGGGGAGTGTGCAGCACCAGCCTTATTACAGCCCTTGGAGGAAGTGCAGTAAATTGAAGAAGAAAAAGAGAGCTGAGCTGATATCATGTAAGTGCTAATGTCGTGGGAAGAAACTTTGGTTTTTTTTTTTGGGGCGGTTTCCGACATGTTCACAGAAGTAGTTGAATATAATTGACTCTGTCAGGGAGTTATTAGCGTTAGCGCGGGAAGATGGCGATGACTTGTGGAGTAATACTGCTGAGCAAAGGTTGTAAGAAGTGGCTGGCAAACACTGTTGATAGGAAAAAAAAGGTTAGAAGCCAAGAATTCGTTTTACAGGACACTTGGTCTTCTTGGAGGACCATCCTCTTCAAGTGTGCCAAACTTTCGGTCTTGGCCACAGACTCTAGATGCCTAAAAAGCTCTCAAATTTCGAAAAAGATAGTCTAAAATAACGTCCTTCATCAGCAATGTTCAAGACTACTCTTCTATACTCTTCTATACTCTTCTATCAAGTTGAGTCCTGTTAGACGGTAGAGTCTCCGGCAGGCAGGGATTCATCACTAAGATTCTCAATCGATTTGGTCTCTCGATGTACGTCCGATGATGTAGATATCATTCAAGAGCCTCGGCACCTTCCAAGAGCTATTACCTGTTACTGTTATCTCTTTTATTTTGATCTGGTCGTCGTCTTGCATATCTCTGAACTTTTTTTTGCTTGCGATATCGCTATTGTGACTGTTTTGCTGCGATTGGACAAAACTAATACCAGCTCCGTAATTGGAAGTGAGGAAGGCTTGCAACCAGGTGTTTGCTATCTTTACAGAAGACATCCCCTAGACCCTCCCCTACCCTGGATGGTTTGTTGCGATTGGATCAAAACTTTTTAGCTGATAAACACCGTCATTTTCGAGCTCGTTATCTTCATGCGGT
The DNA here is from genome assembly GCA_016254315.1 of Anopheles parensis. Lineage (NCBI taxonomy): Eukaryota > Metazoa > Arthropoda > Insecta > Diptera > Culicidae > Anopheles > Anopheles parensis. The sequence continues at coordinate 10,799,275 of CM028123.1, forward strand.
ACTTTGGAACTGCTCTAACACGCTTCGAGCAAAAGGTGTCTGAGTAGGAAGACTGTCTTGAGTAGGAAGACATGAGAGAAGCGGTTGGCTTGTGTTTGTTGTTACTGTTAAACGAATCTGCTGCTTTTCTTTCGCTTTCCGACAGATTCTGACTAAAAATCGACTAGAGAAATAATCATTACGATTTTAAAAAACTTTGCTGTTGGTCAGAGTTTAATTCTTATGTAAATGGAATGATTATTTATCAATCCTTGACGCTTGTGTAGATGTTTTTTTTAATTTCCATTCCCATCCCCAACGTTCCATGGTGGAATTAATTGTTTCTAAAAGATGGTGTGGTGTCGGAACAATTTTTTTATGTATTTATCCTAAGTTACACATCTTCTTGCAAACAAAAGTTAAGTAACATATTATAAACATTCTTTGTTTTAAGCAAAGTGGATGGAGGCGCCAGGTTATTTACACAAATAAAGGCGTAATTGGTATATTCCGTTCCCTTCCCATTGTGGAATTGTTTGCTTTTTTTACTGTGTTTTGCTAGAATAAAATTTTCAATACAACATAACAAGCTAAAAATATGCTCTTGCGATGATATTATCTAATATTATTTATTTTTCCTTTTTGTTTCAGCGCTACGAACCTACCTACAACGACCATTTTGTTTGCCTTGACCACCACCAGAAGTACCTCCATAGAGACGTGAAAACAACCATAAGTACAGCACCAAATAACTTACACACGAACAAAACCAAATGGCCCATTCCTCAGTGAAGAAAAGTCACACAATTATAATGGAATTAATTTTGAACTCATAAATGAATGAAGATAAGAGCTACAAAAATGGTAACATTTTTGATGATTAATGAACTATAGATCTTTTCCAATTGTTCCTTTGCCAAAACGTCTAATAAATATGCTGAAGATCTTAAAGAACGCATTAAAAATGAATTTAAATAATTTTGTTTACTATAAACTTATAATTTAGTATGAAGCATTTCTATGATCTTAACGAACGCTTTAAAAATGAATTTAAATCGTTTTGTTTACTATAAACTTATAATTTAGTATGAAGCATTTCTATCCCGTATAGTAGAATTAATAGTATAACAAAAATAAATTTCTTGTTTAAATACGTTAGATTTCATTAGAGTAAAAAAAAAAATTCGAAAAATTGTACGTAAACATTATCTGTCGATAATATTTACAATAATGGACGAATAACCACCGAATCGATAAGTAATGGAATATAAGTTCCTTAATGATATATAATAAGATATAATAGAAGATAAGAAATGGCCGGCACGAGCTTTTTAGAAGTCGTTAAGCCATGGAAAAGAAGAATAAGGGAAGCTTAGAATAGAAAGAACTGATTTTTGAGGAATGAAACGTCCTGAACTGATTAATTTCATTAGAAGTATCTAGAACAGATATGCTTGATAGTGGATACAACCAAGCATAAGAATATTACGAACGATCGCTGCTTACATCGCTGACACTTTGAAACATTAGTAACAAAACAGATACAAATTCATAACAAAAAAAACGAAACAAAACAGAAAACTAATAAAAATACAAATAGAAACAGTAAACAATTTTATATGCCTTATAAAACACATAGAAACCGTAGTGCAAATGTTTCCACCTCATTTGTCATATAATTTAAACGAATAATTGAAAAAATAAAAACAATTGAATTTAGCATTAGTATAAAACTGTTTTTTTTTGTAATGAGCTGAAGAAAAAAAAACAAACCGAAAAATGGGTAGGTAATGCTATTAATTAAGGCTGTAGAATTCTAAAATCGTTTTTAATACACTTTAATAAAATTATGGATTTTTTTAAAAAACAACATATCCGTTTTTGTGTTTCTTTAAACCAATGTTATGCAGTGAAATATATTACAAAATATACTAAAATATTTTAGCTTAAAAACAAACAAAAAGAAAAATAACATGATGATGACAACTTTCGCTTCGTATATTCTCATTACTTCTACAGTGTGAAGGAAAAGAGGCAAACAACGATTATGATTTTTTTTATAGAAAAGTTAAACTTTTATTTTCCCTCGTTTATATAAATTTTGAAAATTTAAATGAAAAAATTGGGACGGCCCGGTGGTGTATGTGATAGAACGCGCCGACAGGACTGGGGATCAAATTCCATCCGGACCGTCCTGCCCCGTAGCAAGGACTGATTATCCTGCTATGTGGTAAAATTTCTTCTTTTCTTCTAACCGAGCAAGAAGAAGATACGAAAAAGGTAACTGCTTAAAATTTTGCCAAAAACTCAAAACTGTATAAATATTCCAACGATGATGATGGGTTTGTCGCTTACTTTTCTCCAAATATCGTCTGCTACTCCCAGACCAGTTGTAGTGGTGTACATCCTTTTCCCTCCTTGCGCACATCTCTTTCCATCCTTTTCGCTCCTTGCGCGCATCCGTACGTATGAGTCATGCTATCTCATCAGTTCTTCGTTTGCTTTGCATTAACGGAAGCGTCGGAAGCACGGCCTAGGGGCCGCTTGCAAGCATGGCAAATATTATCTTGCCTGAGTTCCTGATCTTCGAAGAACTCAAACTGAAACTCTCCCGGCTTCGAAGGCTTCCAGGTTGGTGTCCACGCTTGTGTTTCCTTTTTCTTGTTGGAGTTACCTAAACGTGTTAGGAAAAAAAATGCACACGCACGCACCGTGTTTTTATGTGTTTTTTTTTTAAATCAAGTTTTGCAAATTAATCCTCCGCCAATCTTTTAAACCTACCTTCCATGGTGGGCTTCTTTCCGTTTGCTTGTTGTTTTTTTTCTAATTTGCTGAAATATTTTTGTGACGCTTTTCTTCCTCCCGCCAGCAAATCACAAGGATGGTAATTGCACCAAAAAAACGCACCCACGGAGCGCAACGAAGGAAGCTGTTCGCACCTCAAGCGTCTTCGAACGACTGTAGTCGCAGTTTCCGTTAGAACCAAAGTGTAAGAGTGACCGTGACGTCCAACGAACAGCTTGTTGAGGTAGGCTGCAAACATCACACGCAAATAATGGAATGCTGTTATGTGGTAGCGCCGGTGTGAGGAGAGTGTGACGGTTTTCGTTTTTTATTTTTTTGCCAACTTTTGTTGTTCGCTGAATTGATTGTGTACTGGGTATACGGTTTTCTTTCGTTGAGGGTAAGCACACGATTGTAAGTTTGGAATAGTTCTAACCAGAGGTGCGTTTCGTTTATTGAAACAAATCATCTTCACGTAGGAAATCAAGAACGATTGTATCCGTAATCTTTAATTAAGGTTTTTTATTTTGCATCTTTTTCATCGCACAATATAAACGATTCCGGGGGTGCTTTATGCTTTGCTGGAACAAATCTTCCCTCTCTCTCTCTCTCTCCTCTCTCTCTCTCTTTCTCTCTCTCTGTCTCTCTCTTTCTCTCTCTCTTTGTTTCTCTCCCTCTTTCTCTCTCTCTCTCTCTCTCTCCTCTATCTCTCTCTTATCCCTCTCTCTCTCTCTCTCTCTCCTCTATCTCTCTCTTATCCCTCTCTCTCTCTCTCTCTGTTTCCCCCCCCCTCTATCTCT
>CM028123.1:10803529-10847378 GCA_016254315.1 Anopheles parensis
CTCTCTCTCTTTCTCTCTCTCTCTGTTTCCCTCTCTGTCTCTCTCTCTCCTCTCTCTCTCTCTTTCTCACTCTCTCTCTGTCCTCTCTCTCTCACTCTCACTCTCACTCTCTCTTCTCTCTCTTTATCTCTCTCTCTTCTCACTCTCTCTCTCTCTCCTCTCTCTCTCTCTCAGAGCGCAGGCCTTGCTACGGATATACTGGTCCGGATGTGATTTGATACTAGATCCTATCGTGTGGAACGGTCGCCGTTTATCACATACACCACATCCGTCCCCGCATACCGGTTCACTAAGGTTTTCCGTTTCAGTTCAACATAAAACAAAACAGGTAAAAGAAAACGATAGAAAAGAATAAAATATAATAAAAAAATAGAAAGGGTCTCCCTTTTGTGGGCATCTTTGAATTTTGCTGGCAATCACATGCCCGTTTACGTTTGTGTTGAAGCCGGCCATCGAGGGTCGTACGATGTACGAGACACGATTCCGGTTGTAGAATTTTGGTTGTAACGCACAAAACATCACTGAACGGCAACAGTGTGTTCTGCACGAGACGGGTTGAGAGAGAGAGAAAGAGAGCACTCTGAGTGCACACTGAGTAAGAGTGAGTAAGTGAGATTAATGCTGTAATGCTATAGAGCTGCGACCCACATTCAACATTAACAACCTTGAGGGCCGCAGGTTGCTCATGCCTGCTGTAAATGCATCTATCGTTTTCAACCCACCACGCAAATGCTGTGATTTACCTCCATACAGGGTAGGAACACACTTTTACTCTCTCTTCGGAATCGCTCTCTCTTAGGGAGAATGTTAAAAAGAACGACCTCAGCCCGGAAGGTGCCGGATGTTTCGTTTGGTGGAGTTCGGTCATGATGAGGCTCCAGTTGGCCTGGCTTGAACACATGATGGGAATGATGTTACTCGTTAAGACTAGTGTTCCAGCAGCTTTGTGGACAAAGCAGCTTTGAAATTTCGACACGGTAATGACACGAATGGGGTGAGCTTGGATGTTGAGGAGGTGAAATTTGGAAAAAAATGTCGATACTTTGGTATCGGTGTCTACTCTCTCTCTCTCTCTCTCTCTCTCTCTCTCTCTCTCTCTCTCTCTCTCTCTCTTAGATAGCCGTTTTATAGGGTATTTTAAGATATTTTCCTGTTTGCAGTGGCGGACTAAAGCTACCTGTAGCTGAATTTAGCTTGGCCTGTGCTATGGCTTTGAGGGAGGAAGATAAGGAGAGGGTTTTATGAGGAGATCCCCGGTAACAATTTTGAGGCTACTTTGATGTTGGATGGAAAATATTTGAAAAGCTACTTTGATGTTGGAATAAAAGACACTTGTTGTCAGCACGACCTTGTACACAAGAGATCTCTCTCTCTCTCTCTCTCTCTCTTCTTGGCTTTACAACCACAGAGGTCGTGCCGGTCATTTCTGACTTTTGTTTTATTCAGATAGAACGGCCTGGCCGCATTGATAGTCATTTCTGACTTACTAGACATATTTTAACCACGTAGCCGAATAGTCATTGTTAAGGTGGACACGGTCCCGAAGGGATTTGATACCCGCTCCTGTCGTGTGTAACTGGAACCGTGTGTCACATACACCACCGACCTGCTTACACGAGCACGAAGAACGAATAAAAATAGAGAAAGAGAGAGAGAACGAGAAGTGTCGTTCTAGCAATGGCAACGGGAGCGAACTAGAGATGAGAATAACAACTCATTTAAATGAGTCAACTCACAGTAAAAGAGTCGTTATTAGGAGTCAGCTCGTTTAACGACTCATTTCGAAGTCATAAAAAACCCGGCATAAACGTGTAAGTTAAGGTTCGGTCATTTTACTCACTCATGATGTAGCCGTGGTGAGTCGAGTTGCAAAAAGAGTAAAAGAGTTAGCTTTTTTTTGAGTATTTTAGCAAAAAAAATTAAATTGATTTATATTAATGCGAATTTGTTGCAATGCGTGTTTTTTCACTCAAATAATGCTTTGAATTAAAAAAAGAATAAAAAATCAGAAAATAATTTAAAAAAACATTTCCACTCGAAAATTTCATAAGGCTTACCCCTTACCATTTTTTTCGGGAAATTTTGCAAAAAAAATTAAATTGATTTATTTTAATGCCAATTGGTTGCAATGAGTTTCTTTTCACGCAAATAATGCTTTAAATAAAAAAAGAGTGAAAAATAATGAAAAATTCAAAAAATTCAAAACAATGAAAATTTCCTAAGGCTCATTTTTGCAGCAAGTTTTGCCCCATAACTCGATCGGTATCCAACGAATCGCCAATCTTTAACCTGTGGTTGATAGATGGCATCAATGGCTACATTTTGTTCTTGGGCGGCCATGCCCTCAGATGTCTGTGTCAGAAGTTATTCGTGGAACCAAGTTCCATACCCTGTTTGAGAAAATGTAAAATTTTCCTCATTTTTGACCAATATAGCAAACTTTATAAATGTGATATATTTTAATGCGAATTTGTTACAATAAGTTTCTTTTCACTCAAATAATGCTTTAAATTTTAAAAAGAATAAAAAATTAGAAAAAAATAAAAAAAATATAAAAATTTAAAAATTTCCTAAGGCCTTACCTTTTTCTTGGGAAATTTAGCAAAATTTTATAAATGTACGCAGCTCCGTAGCGTGGGGTTGGCGGGGTTGGCCATCGCCAAGGGCGCCAGGTCTAGAGGGGCGCCAAAATTAGAAGTTGTCATCTCACCGTCAAAATTAGAAGTTAATACAATCACCTGGCAAATTTGTATTGAAAAAAATCTGAATATAGTGCTCTGGGATTTGTCGTATACGACGAACGACAAGAACAAACTATGGCGGTGTATAAGGTACTCTGTCAAATCCTGTAAAACATGATCATACATCTGTTGTTATACAAACCAATTTGTTTTTTTCTATAAACCTCGTAATACTTGTCGTAGGCACACCTTGAAAACGTGCATATTGGTTGTCAAAACAGAACAAATTCAGAATGAGATTATCATATTGCTTGGATCCCGAAACAAAACTGAAATTATCAACGCAGGGAAAAAGGCAACATATTTTCTAAAAATGTTCGATTGCACCCCGGATAAAAGTCGTAAGGAGCAAATGAGCCAAATTATAAGTTTTGTGGATATTCGTGAAGATAATTGTGAAATCGTAGAACATTTTGTAGACTTCATTCATACAAACGAAAAGACAAGGAAAGGGCTGGCTGACGAAATTCTGAATAAGCTCCAAGATGACGATTTGAATTTTCAAAATTGCCGAGGTTAGTCTTACGACAAAGGGAGCAACATGGCAGGAAAGCGTAGCGGAGTACAGGACCGGTTATTAGAAACTAATGAGCTAGCCTTATTTTGCCGTGTTCCGCACATAGCCTTAGCTTGGTGGGATCACATGCAGCCAATGATGATACATTTTTTCGGTATCGTTCAGCAAATTTTCATTTTTTTCAGCGGATCAACTAGCCGATGCCAAGTCCTCATCGAAAAATTTGCACCGAGTTTGCAAATGTAGAAGCGCGAAAAATTAAACTTTAAAATAAATAAACTCGTATGATAAATATGAACAGTACACAGACTACAGCAAAAATTATAATAGAAAATAATAAATGCATTCACATGGGTCGAGGCAGAATCATTTTAAATTTTTTGACTAGCAGTGATAAGGGAGGAGGGCGCTGAATTGGTTTTCTGCCAAGGGCACCAAGTGACCACGCTACGGCTCTGAATGTACGTATTGGTCGTATTGATGTAAATTGACGGGTTGGTCTTCTGTCTGGGAACAACTGGAAACAAGGACCTTATTGATCTCGCCCTGTTCTACCAAAATGGAAACTTTTGTTAGTTTATGCGTTTCGTCCTAGGTGGCGCTTTGCCACATGTTCGTGTCCTAGCTAACTAGGATGCTCTTATCGTCACAGTACTCCCCTCCTAGACCGGTGTTACCGATAGCGCAGAGGGATTATAACTCTGCGTCGTAATCTTGTAACGCCGGTCGATATGTTGTCGTCCTCCTTTTGTCGTAAGATCGGCGGAGGCGGGTTGCGGCTGGTGGCTCGTTCAGTTGTCTCCGGTGATGCTGGACTGGACGTGCGCTCTTGGGTTCGAGATGGCTGCTTGGCCGATGGTCCGTTGGTGCTTTTCGTCTTCGCGTCGGGTCGGGTGGATCGTCTGTTGTGTAGGCCGGTTTCAGGCGATCTATAGAGATCTGCGACGGTTGTCCATTTACCAGAATCTGGAAGAACTTTAAGCTTCGCTGAAGTATCCAGTATGGTCCTTGGTAGGGTGCTTCGGGCCAACGAGAAAAGCGGTCGATTATTGTCCGGCAGTAGCGGTTGCCGTTGCTGACGTGAGAGAACGTTGTGGGTGTTGTCGGATACGTTGTTCGGGAGCTTTTCGTATGGCGTCCTACTTTCGCTCGTTGACACGCGATACAATTCGTTACAAAGTTCTGGGTCTCCCTGTTGATGTCCAGCCAAACGAATCGTTGCGTCATCAATTTGTCGGTGGCTCGTGCTCCAGGATGGCTGAGGTAGTGGACGGCGTGTAGAAGTTGTTTCCGGTGTGACTTCGTGATGTAAGATCGAATTATTTCACCAGGACAGTCGGCGTACAGTGATTTGTGGGATCCAGGAAACGGCTTCTCCTGGAGTTTCAGGTCCGATGGTGTCTTCCAACTCAGTATATCAGCTAGTTCTGGATCGCTGAACTCCACCTTGTTCTCTAGTTGTTCGTAGTCGATACAAGGCGTCACTTGTACCGTTTCGATGAGCGAAAGATGATCGGAGGTTATATTTCCTTCTCCCGGTACGTGATGAATGTCGGTGGTAAACTGCCCGATGAAGTCTAGTTGGGGCGCTCGTCGTGGTGACGCGCGGTGATCCGTATAGACCCGGAAGTCATACCCCTCTAACAGATGGGTGAAAATGAGCTACACAGTGCGCCATCTGTTAGCGTATAGAGCAAACGGGAGTATTATTTGAATGTGAAGTCTGCCATCTATCGGAAATTTGGCTTAACTTTAAAGCATCTTTTTAAGACGCTTAAAAAGCAAACAAAAAAGCACCTGGTTGTTGGTTATGTTAATCACCAGCCACGTGGCTAATGCGTTAGTAACTAGTAATAGCCCAAGAAGCACACCCGAAAGGGTTTAAGACATATGTATATTAAATAAGCAAATTAGAGTTCCGAAAGACTGCTTCGTCATGCGTGACTCGAACGCATCGCAGACATTGTTGAAAATACTTCACCTGATCAGGAATTTTCCACCGCTAGGAAGGAGAGCACGAGCTGGCACTAAACTCCAGCTACTTGGATGACGTACTGCCTGCAGGAGTACACCAAAGGAGTATTTACTGCTTTTTAACAAATGTTATTGAGTATAATGGTCATTTTAGTACTAGACAAACCACTTGCTACCAATTACTCTTTCATTTTGCCCCGCGAGAGGTCTAACAGAAAGGTGTCATTGTTCTATCTAACCCTCTCAATCCGAATTCTTGTGGCGAACCCTTCAGGCAACGTGTTTCTGTGTCCGCCTATCTGGCCGCTGCTAATTCGTCAACGGAGAGACGCTCCAGCAACACCTGTAGCTCCTCGTCCGCTTCCGAAGCACCTGGTGTTCTGAACCAGGTTGGTCTTCTCTTCATCACACTTTCGCTGCAGTTATCCGGTGATCCAAGCAGCAGCCTCACTAACTCGTCTCCAGCTGCCCTAAGCCGCTTAGCAAAAAATGTTGCAGGTTCTCCGACTGCACCGGACTCGAGCAATCGTCATCGAGAAGACCACGTCCGAGAGAACACGATGCGTTCAACGCACGTATCGGCTAGCCTCATTACTCTCTCTCGGAATTCCACTGCCACTCGGAAAGCTACAGTTTACTGCTGATCGCCTTGACCGACCTCAGTACCTTCTCTATCGACGCGTTCCTGCAGACGAGTCAAAATGGTTCTAATTGCCTCTGCAATGTAACGCCAGTTTTCACGGCTGGAGAGCATCAGGAAGGTGAAATTCGCCACATATCGGACATCCGGCCATTCGGGACACTGTGACTCCCTACTAAGTTTCATTATCAGCAGAAATCAACACGAGACGTGACCCGACACAACTTGTTCTTTTTTTAAATTAAAACATTATTTGGCATTAAAATAAATCAATTTAATTTTTTTTGCAAAATTTCTCAAAAAATGGCAAGGGGTAAGCGTTATGAAATTTTCGAGTTGAAAATTTTTTTTAAATTTTTTTCTGATTTTTTATTCTTTTTTTAATTTAACTCACCAACTCAAATGATGAGTGAAAAGAAACTTATTGCAACAAATTCGCATTAAAATATATCACATTTAAAAATTTTGCTGAAAAATGAGGAAAATTTTACATTTTCTCAAACGGGGTAAGGAACTTGCTTCCTCGAATAACTTCTGACATCGACATCTGAGGGCATGGTCGTCCAAGCAGAAAATGTAGCCATTGATGCCATCTATCGACCACAGGTTAAAGATTGGCGATCCGTTGGATACCGACCGAGTTATAGGCAAAATTTGGTGGAAAAATGAAGAAAATTTTACATTTTCTCAAACGGGGTAAGGAACTTGGTTCCTCGAATAACTTCTGGCACAGACATCTGACGGTATGGCCGTCCAGGCAGAAAATGTAGCCATTGGTGCCATCTATCGACCACAAGTGAAAGATTGGCGATCCGTTGGATACCGACCGAGTTATAGGCAAAAGTTGGTGCAAAAATGAGGAAAATTTAACATTTTCTCAAACAGGGTAAGGAACTTGGTTCCTCGAATAACTTCTGGCACAGATATCTGAGGGCATGGCCGTCCATGAAGAAAATGTAGCCATTGATGCCATCTATCGACCACAGGTTAAAGATTGGCGATCCGTTGGATACCGACCGAGTTATAGGCAAAAGTTGGTGCAAAAATGAGCCTTAGGAAATTTTCATTGTTTTGAATTTTTTGAATTTTTCATTATTTTTCACTCTTTTTTTATTTAAAGCATTATTTGAGTGAAAAGAAACTCATTTGAACCAATTGGCATTAAAATAAATCAATTTCATTTTTTTTTGCAAAATTTCTCAAAAATATGGCAAGGGGTAAGCCTTATGAAATTTTCGAGTGGAAAATTTTTTTGAATTTTTTTACTGATTTTTTATTCTTTTTTTTTATTTTAAGCATTATTTGTATCAAAAGAAACTCATTTCAACTATAAGGCTATAGTTTTAGGAAATTTTCAAACTTTTGGATATTTTATTAATTTTTTTATTTGTTTTTAATATTTTACTCAAGTTACTTAAAAATACAACAAAATGAGTAAGTTTTTAACTGCAGTAAACAGATTTGGTTTAGCTATTGACAATGCGTAGGCGGTTAGGTGCATGAAGCGCGTTTTACTCGCCTGTTTGACCGACTTTATACCAAAATTGTTTAGGACGTTTTACTCGCACCGCGAAAAAACTCGCTTCGTGTATTTGCAACCTAACATGATGTTACGTGGAGTACAATTCTTACATCGCAGTTCCATCAGCTATGGATTGCTAGTTATTTCTTTAGATCATTTTTTCCAATACAAAATACCAATGAACAAGCTTATTAATGTACAATGGATGAACGTATTGTACGTTGACAATACGTTGTATTGCTTCTGTAAAGTTTGTAAATCAACCCTGTAATCTCAAACCGATTCTCTCGGAAAAATTGATTGCACTCCGTCTTTAGCAGCGGTTCTCAAGCGAACGCTTGCACTAGAAATTTTTGTACGAAATAAAAAATTAAAATAAAATCTTATATTGATCACACTGCAAAGCATTGATAAGGCGCTTTTTAGTTTGCAATTTGGTAAGCACACAAACCCGATATCATACCGCAGCAAACACTGAGTAACACTGGAAACGCACCCCGCGAAGTTGAAGGGTGAGCTCTACATTCGGTTACTTTGGATGTGAAACCATCTCAAAAACCCATCCAAAAATAATTCTACTTGCGCTACCGTTTCGCTCCCGTTACTCTCCGATCTCGAGAGCGTGCGCGCATGCAATGAAAATGCTGCTCACGTTTGGCGTGATGCAAGACACAAACCGGAACGATGAGCAGTCTTGTTCATTTGAAGCCAAGCAACGGAAACTACAGGGTGTAATTCGGTTAATTCGGTTTTTTTGGCGTAACGCGGTACGCGCGTGCATGGCTTGATAATTGTCATTCCGATATTTTGTGTGTGTGTTTTTTAATAGCAAAAAAAAAAGGTAAAACAATAAACGAAGCGAATGAGTGAGCGTTTGATTAATTGTATAGCGTGTGGGTATGCTCATGTGTACACATCGTGTCGATCGTTATAAGTGCTGATCGATGATCGTTACTCACCAGTTCGATCACCCGAGTATATTAGAGATGTTTAGTTTGTGTGTGTTTACGTGTTGTATATTTGTGGTAAAATCTCTTACATTATAAGGTCTATAAGGTTTTGAATGTTGTTAAAAAGTCGGTAAGCAAGATTACCTTCCGGACACAGCAAGAAACACAGCTGACAGCTGGGCAGCTAGCCCCTAACATCAGTAACAATGTGCACAATCAAAGTCTCCTATCAACCAGAACCCCGTCAGTATCGCCCACACCCAAAAAACGTTGCGTGCTACGGTCGTGCGTAATGAGCATCGTTTTTTTTTCTTCTCTCTCTCTTCTGCGTTGGCGTTAGCGTTAGGAAGCGCTGAGTCGTTACCGAAACCATTTTCCGCGCAGTGACGGTTAAGCTGTTTCCGTGTGGTTGGGAATTGCGCACTAATCTAGCGGTTTTCGTTGAAAGCATCACTTTAACGTTAGCCAAACAAGAAGTGAAATGATGTGCACAGAATTATTTGCTTGTGGTAGTGCTAGAGCATAAGAAATCTCACATGTAGCAGCAAACCAGTGGTTTGGTTCGCCCAAGCATTGTTGGCTTGTTTCGGCAGGCTTGTCTATTTTAAACAAATAAATAACTTCATCCTCCATGTTCCAGCCGTGAAATGAACGCATTCAGTTTCAGACACAAGGCATTTATACATTTGTTTGACTCCTTTCTCCCCCCCCCCCCCCGGGGCAAGTCTCGATACCTTCCTGACCTAGGTATTGCGAAGTTTTAATGACTGTAAATATGGTTTTTCTTTCGTATTCTTTCTTTTTTTTGCGTAGTAAGCGGTAGGGCAATCTGTTTAAATTTCTCACAAACGATAATGAACACATGCATGATGGAATGAATATTCATTCCGTTAAAAAAGAACCGTTTGTAAGTGAGTGTGTTATCATCAAAACGCACTAAATTGCATCAGTGCGACGCGATTCTGTATTGGCAAACACTGATCGTAAAGCGATAAACCAACACTTGGGCACCGGGTAGCGAACGCCGGTTACAGCCGGTGCGGGAAAAAAAAACCACCAAAACATGAAACTGTGGAAGTCCAAGAAAAGTGTTAGCAGTGCAACGGGCAACGGTACGACGAGCTGTGTGTCCAGCTCGGGCAGTACGCTCAAGAATGGTGGCAGCATGCTGTCGAAAACGTGCAAATTTAGCAACGGCAGCAGCAGTGGAAGCGGCAGCAATCAAAGCAGCAGCAGCAGCAACGGTCACAGCAGTGCGCTCGATGACAGCAGTGCCGAAACATCCTTCATCAACCAGGGCACCGGAAGCCTGCAGCCGACCGGTGAACCGGTGGCGGTCGGTGGTGTCGTTTCCGCCATGGTTCAGCACTCAACCGGAAACATCTTTTCGGGTAAGTCGTACACACTGGGACGAATGTGTAAGAATATAAAATTTTCCTCAATATATAAACAAGCAAAGATCTTTTTTACACACACAAAAAATGTTTTGAAAGATATTTATGATTTGAATTATTTTTATAAACAAAACTACTCTCACATGAGAATATGAAAAAGGGAATAAATCAAATCAGTTAGTTGCATTAGTATAGATGGTTTGAAGACTTTAAGGGAGGAAAAAAATGGAAACTTTAAAATATATCAGCAATTGGCATAGATTCTTTAATAATTATTTTCGATGAAATTTGTTTGTTAGTTAAAAAGACTTAAACGCGGTAAAACTAAAATTAAGAAAAGCAATAAAACCATTACAAGATTAAAACAATAAAATAAATTTGCATGTAATATCCTAGTATTTTTTTGTATTAAGAAACGCTGTATATTAACAGTGCTTAACAAAAATAAATATAAACAATAACGCTTGGTTGAATTGGAAAAAAAACATGTGTTCAAAACAAAAAAAAAAAAGTTAATTGAGGAGAAATAAAAAAATGCGCTACAAATACGCTTACTACCAGCAGCTAATTGAAAAGACAAACACAAAACCTTTCGCTGTATTGAGGAGTCAAACCCTCAGCATAACGTTGCTTGCGCCGCATCGTGCGAACGGTCCATAAATGCGTAGGTGTAGGGGCCATCTAGAACCACACGATGATTTGCTCCCATTCCTTCTGCCTGTAGCTCGTGCAGCACGGCAGCATCATCCCGTGCATTAATGTCACATTATAAATAATATTATCGAGACGATGGAAAAAGCGTTAAAACACATACAGGGCAAAATCACGCCCGACAAAAATCGTTCGCGTTACGCGCGGTTCTGATGAATTTGTGTATCTGCCGAGAGAAGGAAACGTTCAAATTGGGCGCTTTTATTTTGGCTGAAGTATTTATACACCGTGTTTGGGGGAACTACTGTTCGGTGCGAGATGGGGTGCGATAATTTATCGGTTTGTAGCACTGTTTTACGGCTGTGGGCATGAGTAACAGATGAGTCAATGGGGTTTTTGTTGTTGTTGCTATCAATCGTCAGGGTCGATCGTATCGAGCAGTGCCAAGGTATTGTTTTCGCGTTGAAAGTATCGATTGTAAGGCAAAATTAATCAATTTCTTTACATTGTTTACACGGGTTGTTTTTGAGCATTTTGATTCAATTTTTTTTTTATTTACGAATATTACAAATTTGGTACGCACTGTATTGTTTTGCTGTCCAGCGTGATAGCATCTGCATCAGCGAATCATTCAAAAAACGAAAAAAAAAACAACGCCTGTTGGCACATTTCCATCTCATCTGGCTCGTCTCGACGCCTGCTGTGGCTCCTAGAAGGCATGGCGCCAGTTGCCGGCACACGGCTCTGGCATTTTTCCGAGCGACTCCAGCGCTGTCGCCAGCTGGGCGACGGACAAATTTCTTCGGTTGAATATTTGCTTTAATAAAAAAACGACAAAAAACATATAAAGCAATGACCGAATCCGGTCATAATGTATTGCTTAGTTTGCTGCATACAAGCCAAAGTGGAAGGAGGTGAAAACTCTTTCGCAGAGTGGCGCACAGTGCTCCTCGTCGAAAAAGGGTTTTCGACTCCCCGGAGAGATATTGCTCGATTCGCATTACTCGTACAGTTGTGTGAGTGTTTTTTCCTTGCTCGAAGCAATTCGAGAAGAGTACATCTACGAACAATTTATATTGCAACGCAGCTAGAAGCATCAAACGTTTTGTTTCGTACAAGAGCCTCCGCCCCCCGGAAAAGCAGTTGCTCTGTGCGTACGCGTTCCAGCAACAAACGGAGTCGTCTACGCTCATTCCGGGATGCATAATTATAAATAAATGGCTGTGCGTTTCGCAGATTACACTGCACACTGTACCGTTTTGGGGAGGGAGGTCAATGCGCTGACATTAATCACCGATCTAATGATACAAACTGCAGACACACATACACATGTTTGCACACAGAAGTTTTCTTGGATTGACTTGAAAATGATGGCTGTTACTTTTATCTTGATGATGCACTGAAAGAAACTAAACTGAAAAGAGCGATTGTGTATACAATGCGTGAAGAAATGCACAAGAAAAAACTGCATTTTTGTCTCAAGAAATAAGTTAAAAAAATATTTTTTTTATTTCTACAGTGCGCTACACAAATATGTGTGCACTTGGTTTTTCTCCATTAAAGAAAAAACTTTATATCACTTTATCAGTTTCTTATATTTTTTATTCAATAATTATAAACTATATCACTATTTGCACAAAAGAAAAACTAAATATAAATAAGACCACTTTGAAAAATTGATAGTTCCTCTTTTTCTTGTTTCCAATATTACTTGTACATTTTTATAAACGAATCAATTAGCCAACAAATGGTGAAGAATTGTCTAGATAAACACTCCGCTTGAAACCCAATGCATCGGGTTTGTAGTTCGTATATGAGTTCTTCCCTTGTTTGATTTGTTTGGACGGGCGTGTAGGAATGCACGATGCACGTAAAGTCATCCCAATGCGGTGACCTCAATTCTGCTGCCCAAAGTCACGATTCAAACATTAGCCAAGAAGTTTTGTGTGTGCGTGTATGTTGAACAACCCAATTCGGCAAAGAGTCGCCTGGAACTTGGACTAGGCATTTAATCAATATCGACAATCAATTTTACAACCACACGAGTAACACATTAGCGCAAAAGGGAGATTACAAATTATTGTTCATAATGAAGGGGTGTTTTTGATTTCATCACTTGTAATGCTGGGTATCTTGAAAGATGGCAGGTATATGGATTCTAAACAGATCTAGAATGTTAACCTGGTGGTGTATGTGATAAACGGCAATGGTTCTACACGACAGGACCGGGTATCAAATCCCATCCGGAGCAGTACCTCGGCTGCATGGATGAACTACCCGGTTACGTAAAAACAAAGTATAGTAAGCCAGAAAAGGCCGGCATGTTCTCTTTGCTCGTTAAGCCAAGAAACGAGGGAGGGAGGGAGAGAGAAAGAGAGAGAAAATGTTGGAATGACTCATGAAAGAGCCAAACGACATCTTTACGAGTGCTAAGAGTGATATGACACGGTCATGAGTGTGCCCAGGGTCAACAGGGTCACCACGAAGAGTCATGACTCTTTTAAGAGTCGAACGACTCTTTCATGAGCGAAATGACTCTTTCACAATTTTTTAAATTTTTGTGTTATTATAATTTCTTTAGGTGGGTTACATTGCAAAGGCATGCAATTGATTGAAATAAGTTATATTTTACTCAAATAATGCTTTAAATAAAAAAAGAACAAAAGCTAATAAAAAATAAAAAATTCTAAAAATTTGAAAATTTCATAAGGCCTTACCTTTTCTTGAGTAATTATCCAAAATTTTATAAATGTGGTTTTTAATGCGAATTTGTTGCAATGAGTTTCTTTCCACTCAAATAATGCTTTAAATTAAAAAAAGAATAAAACATCAAAAAAAATTAAAAAAAAAATTTCTACTCGAAAATTTCATAAGGCTTACCCCTTGCCATATTTTTGCGAAATTTTGCAAAAAAAAAATGAAATTGATATATTTTAATGTCAATTGGTTCAAATGAGTTTCTTTTCACTCAAATAATGCTTTAAATAAAAAAAAGAGTGAAAAATAATAAAAAATTCAAAAAATTCAAAAAAATTAAAATTTCCTAAGGCTCATTTTTGCGCCAAGTTTTGGTTATAACTCGGTCGGTATCCAACGGATCGCCAATCTTTAACCTGTGGTCGATAGATGGCACCAATGGCTACATTTTCTTCTTGGACGGCCATGCCCTCAGACGTCTGTGCCAGAAGTTATTCGAGGAACCAAGTTCCATACCCTGTTTGAGAAAATGTAAAATTTTCCTCATTTTTGCACCAACTTTTGGCTATAACTCGGTCGGTATCTAACGGACCGCCAATCTTCAACCTGTGGTCGATAGATGGCAACAATGGCTACATTTTCTTCTTGGACGGCCATGCCCTCAGATGTCTGTGCCAGAAGTTATTCGAGGAAGCAAGTTCCTTACCCCGTTTGAGAAAATGTAAAATTTTCCTCATTTTTCAGCAAAATTTTTAAATGTGATATATTTTAATGCGAATTTGTTGCAATAAGTTTCTTTTCACTCAAATGATGCTTTAAATTAAAAAAAGAATAAAAAATCAGAAAAAAAAATTCAAAACAATTTTTCACTCGAAAATTTCATAAGGCTTACCCCTTACGTTTTTTTAGAGAAATTTTGCAAAAAAAATGAAATTGATTTATTTTAATGCCAATTGGTTGCAATGAGTTTCTTTTCACTCAAATATTGATTTAAATAAAAAAAAAATTAAAAAATAACAAAAAATAAACAAAATCGAAATATTAGAAAATTTCATAAGGCTCAATTTTGCATCAACTTTTGCCTATAACTCGGTCGGTATCCAACGGATCGCCAATCTTTAACCTGTGGTCGATAGACGGCATCAATGGTTACATTTTCTTCTTGGACGGCCATGCCCTCAGATGTCTATGCTAGAAGTTATTCGAGGAACCAAGTTCCTTACCCTGTTTGAGAAAATGTAAAATTTTCCTCATTTTTGCGCCAAGTTTTGGTTATAACTCGGTCGGTATACAACGGATCGCAAATCTTCAACCTGTGGTCGATAGATGGCACCAATGGCTACATTTTCTGCTTGGACGGCCATGCCCTCAGATGTCTGTGCCAGAAGTTATTCGAGGATCCAAGTTCCATACCCTGTTTGAGAAAATGGAAAATTTTCCTCATTTTTGAGCCATTTAGCAAAATTGAAAAATGTGATATATTTGGATGGGAATTTGTTGCAATAAGTTTCTTTTCACTTAAATAGTGCTTTAAGTTAAAAAAACGAATAAAAAATCAGAAAAAAAATTTCAACTCGAAAGTTTTATAAGGGGTACCCCTTACCTTTTTTTTGAAATTTTTTGCAAAAATATTTAAATTGATTTATTTTAATGCCAATTGGTTGAAATAAATTTGTTTTCCCTCAAATAATGCTTCAAATAAAAAAAATACTAAAAACCAATTAAAAAATTAAAAAATTCTAAAAATTTCCTCCTTGTGAAGATTTTAATCAACTCTTTCATAAGAAAGATAAAATTCACTCTTTCATTCTCATTTAATTCGCACTAACTTGGACAATTGCTTGCCGTACTCAAAAACTCTAACAATTAAAACCAATGAGAAGCTAGTTGAACACAAAAAAAATAAAACTATTATATTCAATTTTATGCATGATTTTAAGTAACGAAAGGATTCTTATACAAACATATATGTTTTTTCCATGTTCCATTTGCAGCAAGTGATCGCGCTATGAGTCCAGCACAATCGGAAGACTCTGGGTTGGCGGCAGATCGGGGCACAACGTACGCAACGATTTCGGTACCGCGCGACAACGGACAGATCGGAATAGTGTTGGCAGGTACGGATGACGCATACAGTACACGCGCATTGAAACTAGATTTATACTAACGTTCTGTCGGTTTTACTGCTGCTTACAGAGCGTAGCGATCTCTCCTTCCCACCGATGGTGGAATCTATCAATGGCCCGGTAGCGGATCTGCTAGCACCGGGCGATCGCATCCATCAGGTGGACGGTGTATCAACAATTGGGTTGACGAATCAGCACATCTTCAGCATACTGTGCCACGGTGACGGTCCAGCAATCATCGAGATCGAGTATTCGTTCCCCGAGTACAGTGAGTAGTAAGGCTGGTGACGAAAACCCCTTTCCCCAAAAAAAAAAAAAACGAACGGTGTTGTTTGCTAAGCGTAAGTGTGTACCTCTCGCTGCCAGTTTCACAGAACAGTCTCTGCGTGACGACGAAAATCGCCCAGATCACGGTGGAGCGGGAGAACGGATGCCTGGGGTTAACGCTAAGGGGTGGCGGCGAGTACCCGCTGGTCGTCACGAACGTGCGCATGAATGGGCCGGTGTTCAAGACGGGTCAAATTAAACCGGGCGATCGTGTGCTGCGTGTGGACAATGTGAGTTTGTAATATTGGTCGGCTGTTCGCGCGTTTCGTTTCGATCATCTATCCTTGCTTTAACGCGCTGTATTGTACAGGTTTCCCTGCTCAACAAGAGTCTTGCCGAGGCGCAACACATACTGAAGGATGTGCACGTATCGGGCTACACGAACCTCACGATCGAGTACGACGTTTCGGTGATGCAGACGGTCGAGCTGAGCATGGGACCGCTGCTGTTGGAGATCGAGCGTCCGCTGAATGAAAAGCTTGGCCTCATACTGAGCAACTACTCCAGTGCGGTTAACTTGAACGATATCTACCACAGCAGCTACAAGCTGAATGAGGTACAGCCGGATGGAATTTTCATCGCCAGCATACTACCGGCGAGCATTGCCGATAGGTAAGTTATGTTGTGCGACTAAGGAGTAGTTCTTTTTTTCATGTATCTTCTCAAAAAACTCCAAATATGCCTCCGATTTTGGGAGAACTGTATCTGTAAAATTTTCAGCTTAATCTCACCTTAAACTTGTGTTTTTTTAATTGCAGATGTGGCGCACTAACCGTTGGTGATCAAATACTTTCGATAGACGAGAATGTGGTCGATAATGGTGTCTGCACGTTGGAGGAGGCTACCGCTCTGTTGGATGCGAACTGCATCAAAGGTTACACCCAATTACACATACTTCCTGCCCATATGTTTGTTCGACGCCGAGGTACGTACAGATATATGCAGAAACTACGGAGTTCCGGTGTGTTTTTCGCAATCTTCGTTTAAAAAAGATTCATTTTAATTAATGTGATTCTCTTCCCTCGCTTGGAACGCACTTTGTACGGCGACTCTGAAATACTCATCCTACCAAGGTTTAGAGTCACAATTTCTTCACATCCCGTTCTGTTTTCGCTTTTGTTGAGATGAAGGAAAAACGAAGATCATTCACTGCTCCTACTGTCGCCTGTGTGTGTTGTCTTCTTGCCACTGGACAGAAAGATGTACGACCGGAAATATAAAGATACGATGACACTTATAATTTGCCATATGTAGCTAGTTTCCTGTATTTGTACAAGTCTTCTTTCCTTTGTTTTTTTTTGGTTGGGTGTTGCTTTCTACACATTTGTATCTTAAAACCCGGGGTGACATTTGTGCAAATGAGAGACTGCCGTATATATTTATACAACCCAAAAGAAAACCGTTAGCAAAGTGTACGAGAATTTCCAGCTAGGTGTGCGATTTCAAATCGAAATCTAAACACGCACGGCGCACGATTTTATTGACATAATATTTCTGTGCCACTTCGGTGCGATCTGCTGTTTTACGATCCATAAATCGGCCAATGTAATGTTACGCAATTAGGTAGGAAAGCGGCTCATTAGAAAGTGAAAACGAAGCAATCGAATGCTTTGCTGGGGCGAGTTTTAATGGTATTATTATTTCTTTTCCTTTTTACGAGCGTTTCGCTGGATGTAAACCCAAACGGAAATGGAACCTCCGATCAGGGTCAATGTGTGAGTGTGTGTTTTTTGCAATGCTGTACCTCCCCATGATGGTTTGATGCTGGTTGGTTATGTGCAGGTTATTATCCAACGCAGTAGTTTCGATTGAACGAGGAGACTATTTCTTAGACAACAGTGTGTGATAGTCACTAAAATTGTTTGGTTTTAAGAAGCAGAAAAAAACACACGACAGAAAGTAAACGTGACATCCGCGTGTAGGATGTCATGCCCAAGATCATATACGCACTTTTAGTGTATAGCCGTACGGTTGTGTTGTTGTCGTTTTGGGACAGCTTCGTCGCCCCTCTTTCGGGGCACAGCACGCCACGCTACGGTGCGATTGATATTTTTAGACTCATTATAATTTGTTTTCTTCCACTAGCGTGATATTTTCTTTCCACTCCGTCTCGGTGTCGCTTTTCTTTCTTTTCCTTTTTTTTGGTTTTGCTATGCTCGGATGCGGTGCCTCTGTTTGGCACTTGGGGACTGTCAAATGTAGGATGTAGGAGTCCCGATGTATGGCCGCCACCATCATCACTGACTGATCGTGGCAGACATACGGCTATGGATGGGAAGAAAAAAAAAAGAGCAAGAGAGAGAGAGAGAGAGAGAGAGAGAGAGAAAACAACCCCACCGAGTGGAAAGCGGCGGAAAAAAGGCAAAACAAAAAGGGCAAGGAAAAAGGGAACGAGTCCCACCACACACCAACTTACGGGAGCGTGTTGCGCCCGCGTTGATGCTGCTGCGCCACACTGGCGGGACCTTTTATTTAGCCCCGACATTTTCCGAGAACGCCAGCGCGATTGCGGTATTGCGCACCGTACGATAATACTGTACGGTGAAGAAGCGCAGGGTGAAAAGAAAAACAAAAAAAAAAACCTATATATCCATGAACCACTCATCGCTTCGGTTTAGATGAAAAGGCTGGCCGGTGGATGGGGTGACGTGGTAGATGCGTCGTCGTATGACGAAGAGATCACTCGGAGTGACAGCTGCACGGTTAAGGGCTCCTTAATGCGCTTGACGAGGAATGACATCGCCCTACCACTCCCACCCCCACCCACCACCTCCCCGGGGTCCTTTATAAGAAGGCGTCTCGGGCGAGATGCCCGGGATGGGCAATAAAAATGGTGTTTTGGAAAAAGGGGAAAGCGGGAATCCCCGAAGATTGGTAGGTAGCGACGGGGGTAGGGAAGACAGCACCGTTACGTTGGATCGGTATATTTGCTGCTAATTTTATCTTTCGGTCGGTGTATACCGGCCACGACTCCATGTGCCACTGAGGGAAGGTGAATCTGAATCGGTTCTTTCAGATTGCTCTCGCCGACACGTTGCCGCGTTGCCTTCGAATGTTATTAATTATTTGCTATTAATTAGACGCGCAATGGCATTCAAGACAGAGAGAAAGTTAATGCTGCCAGGTTGATTTAATACACTGTCGCTAGTTCCTGTAGACACACTCACCTTTATGGTTGTGCTCGTTAGCATCGAACTTTTCGCACTCTAATGCTTGTTGTAAATATGGAGGAGTTTTGAGGCGTTCAATATTTCTTGTTGGGATTGCAATGTATAGTTAGTGAACTGTAGAATGTTTTTAATAAGATATTCTCTTATTTAACTATACAGATGTATAGCAACTCTGACTCTGATCCTATATCTCAACTCCCGATGTAGTCAATATGATCGATGTGAACTCCTCCAGTGGAGATCCTAACTACTGAGCAATACTCCAGCAACTCCGCGATCGATGAACAGAACAATTCTTTCAGTTCCAACTGGACACTCAATCCAAGTCTTTAGACTTGAAGTCCCAATATGCCCAATAGGTGATATACCTGGAGTTAGAAGACTGAATAATATTGTACTTTGGATAACGAGTAAGCGAGTTACAAGGGCACCAAGTGGAAAACAGGTCGAGAATATCTAAGCTGAAGTGTGGAGGCGATAGGATGACATATTTTTAGATCTCTCGAAACATGGGACGCTCGAGAGCAAGCAGGAGTTAGAATAGTATATTACCGCTGTTTAGGTATTTGAGGTTCCGCTCTCAAAATCTTCCGCGAATTGATTGCGATAATAACACGCCTGGTTCAATCAACTTTATTAACTCTTACTCACTCGCTGCTGAATGAAAACATAAAGAACTTACCATTGTTTTTTTGCTATTTTGCAGGCATTTCGTGCTCCAGTCCCCGTTACGGCTTTAACACGGTCGATTCGCGTAAAAATCTCACAAGCAACAAACATCGACGGTTGCTGCGAAAGAGCTCACTGCCGCAAACGTCCGAAGATGGGTTGCTACATTCGACCGTCGGCCTGTGCCGGGCGGAAAAGATACACATCATACTGGACTGTTCGCAAGGTTCCGGCATCTGTCTCGGTCCGAAAAGCCCGTGCGGACGCGGGTTTGTGATCGCCCAGATCATGCCGGACTCGGTGGCGGAGCGTTCCGGCTGTCTACAGAAGGGTGACCGTATCATCGCCATCAACAAGATGTGCAACCTCGATGGGAATGCGGTCCGCCAGATATTGGGCGACTTTGGACCGGTAACGGTGGCGAACCATTACCACAACCAGGCGCAAACATCGAACTGGGTGGAGCTGGAAATTGAGTTCGATATGGCGGATTCGGTTGTACCTGCTAGCGGTGTGTTTAACATCAAGCTGCTAAAGCAAAGCCGCTGCGGGCTTGGTATTACCGTGAACGGTAATGCGCACGGGTCGTTCATTATCTCGGAGGTAAAACCGGGCAGTGCGGCACACCGGACTGGGTCACTGCGGGCCGGCGATCTACTGATGGCCGTCGACAACCGTCCGCTGCAGCATTACAATCTGGATCTGTTGCTAAAGGAAAGCAAGAACGACTTTATCACGCTGACGGTGAAACGTAACTCGCTGCCAGATTTCTTATTCGACGCCCAGCAAAAGTCATCCGGCATCTATGGCAGTACGGAGGATGGTGCTTTTACGTATGGAAATAGGTAATTGGGAATTGGGAGTTCTTCTTGTAAAACGTTAATATATTTCGCATTTTGTTTGTAGATATACCGATGCGACGATACTGAAGATGAACAACAATACCGAGTCATACCAGATGGATGAACAGCTACGGCGTCCTGTGTGGTCTAATACACCTTCGTACGATGGAGCTGTCCAAAGTACCGGTACGCTGAAAGGTCCTGCTCAGTCCGGTGGAAGCACAGAGCATCTACCGCTACCACCGGCCCATCTCCTCAGCGTGGATAGTGAACCGGCCGAGGAGCGGTACGACGACATCATGCACTACAAGATGGTGTCGATGAACATTAGCAACACAAACTACGTCGGTTTCGGTAGTGCCTCCACTGCGTCGCCTGATAATACAATCCCCTACGCGAACGAACAACCGCCAGCGCCGCCATCACTGCCAGCAGCAGCGGAGGAACCAAGGCAATATATTTTCAACGTACGATTAGAACCGAACGGTGGTCCACTCGGTATAACGCTCGCCGCTAGTGAAGATCTGCAGAAACCCATCAAGATCAGTGCAGTTGCGGAAGGCGGCGTCGCGCACAGTGTCGGCCAGCTACAGGTCGGCGACTGTCTGCTCGCAATCAATGGCGAAAGCGTCAGCGGGTTACCGCTCACGACTGCTACGAAACTGCTGCAAAAGTTTGAAAACGTCGTCGATCTGCAGATAGCACGTACGGAACCGGTGTCGGGGTTAAACACACCGGATCGTACGGTGGCGACGGCAGTGTACGCAAAGGTGCAACGTAGACCACGCAGTCCGTCGATCAACGACGGTGCATCGAGCAATTCGTTCGGCCAGAGTTCGCAGGGTAACGTCCAGACGATGCATGTGACGCTGTTCAAGGATCGTGTGTACGACGACTACGGTTTCTCTGTCTCGGATGGTCTTTACGAGCGGGGTGTCTACATCAACCGCATACGCACTGGTGGTCCAGCCGATCTAGCCGGTCTACTGAGACCGTTCGATCGGATTGTGCAGGTACGAGTTTTGAAGAATTGAACTCCTCTTAATATCCTCATACTGTATCTCTAAATGCTTTCACCACGCTCTTTAGGTGAACGGAACCAAAACGCAGGACTTTGACTGCTGTCTGACGGTGCCATTGATAGCGGCGGCAGGTGACAAGATCGAGCTTGTCATACAGCGCACCCTGTCGGAGTAGGCGTGCGCAGGTCTAGCAAATGGGAACAAACTGTATGCCACCTGTGGTTCACTTGCTGTACTCAGCTTTGCTCCTTTTTAATCCTTCCACAAAAAAGAGTTTATTCCTTACTCTCGTCTTCCCCCTCTCTCGCTTTCTCTCTTTTTCTTCCTCTATCACACACACAAATACTTTTTCTCACTCGCTCTGTACTACATGTTTCCAATCACTAAAACAAAAAAAAAAAACATTTGAAAAAAAAAAAACATTCAGCTTTTCACTAATATGGCGTATTTATTTAACTATCTTTAGTCTCCACTAACGTGTTAGTGTAACAGTTTAATTTAACAACAACATGACAATAAATCCTGAGCAAAAAGACTAAAACGGAGCGCCGGGGAGATTGTTGTTTATTTACTGTATTTAGAACCCGGCTGTGCAAAGTGCATTACGCTGTACCGGATGTACAAAGGTGCTGCTACCATAATAGTTCTATTGACGTCACTGGGGGTGTGTGTTTAACACTTTCTTATCAAATGTATCCCAGTGCTCGGATTGAAAATACGTCGCTTCTTTGGATGCTTAGTTATATTCTTTTTATTTTGTATTTTTGTTTTTGCTTCATACATCGTATTGAATGTTTGTTAGACCAAGAACTTTTAAGGAAATTATTCTTCAAATTTCTTCAATTATTAAGTCACCATGAAAACATGAGCAGTACTTCATCCGTAGCGTTGTATGTCATCTGAGTACTGGGTACTGTCCAGTGAAAGAATATCACAATTAGTGTATCATTAAACAATTTCTTTCAATTAAAAGATCACACATTTGGTTAGATTTCAAAAAAAAACCGCGTGCTCCGCTACTCATTGCTCCACAACTCTGGTTGTCAGATTTGGCTTCGACAGCATCTTCAATGAGAGATGGGTTTTTTTCTACTTCTTCTACGTCTGTTTGTCGCTCTCGGTTTGTCTTTCCATGCACGTCTCAATCTACGTCGCTTTAACAAAGCATACGCAGAATCGCTCCCGAACGATTTCGGAGCGAGCGTGTGAGTATCAAATCGACTGATCGTTCTTTCTACAGCCAACGTTTTAGCGTTGGAAGAGCTATTTAAAACGCTCTCGTCTACGGACGGATCAGTAGCAGGAATCATCTCCGTCTCAGTGCAATACCCGGCAAGGGTTTTCGTAAAGCAGCTAGTTGGAAAGCAACGCGGAAGTCACTCACTCGTCGTAACTGTTTTCGGGACTTTACACAGAAGGGACAATATAAGAAGCAATAAGTTGTTGTAGAAGCTGCTCAGTACTAAAAGGTTGCTTCGCGTGCATGTGCTAAGTTGTGGAATCGTTGTGCTAAGAAGAACGTTTAAATAGTTGTTTGAATACCGTTTGTGGAATAATTATTAACCTAAAGTTACAGTCAGGTTAGGTATTGTGCAACAGTGAAAAGACACAAAAAACATAATCGCCCCCTCATAATCGGTGGTACGATTTGGAAAAAAATTCTCCAATTAATGTACCGAGTGGAATGTGTTAGTGCTAAAGTGTTTTTTACCAAAAGCCGCATGCTACTCCACACAACCGCACTAAGATGTCGTTAACAACACCGAACTTAATGTTTCATACAATGTTTCTGATTGGGAACTTTACGAATTACAACGGAGAAGGTAAATTGGAAAACTTTTAAACTCAACCAACTGAATGATTGATTTGAGGTCACTTATCAAACAAAAACTTCAGGTTGCTTTGGAATGTTTGGATGCTATCCTATCAACTCACCGTGGACCAGTGCAAGACGTCCGATAGCACTGTTCCCACAGTCTCCAGAGGAACTCGGTGTTAGATTTGTGTTTTTCAATTCACAAAACAGAGGAATACCGCAACATCTCAACCAGTACTCCCACTATCTGGACATGCCGGAGATAATTAACGAGGCGAATATCAATCCAACGAAAACGGTCTATTTCATATCGCACGGATTTCTGGAGAAGGGAGCTACCAAATGGGTATGGATGTGGAGTTGCGTGAAATGTTTCAACTTTTAACTTTTAACTTACAAATGTTCGTCACTAGATCGAAACAATGATGAATCGACTATTGGACAGAGATCCGGAATCTACCGTCATTGTTATCGATTGGGGTTTAGGGTCCAATCCACCGTACAATCAAGCAGTTGCTAATATAAGGTTGGTTGGAAATATTGCTGCACACTTCATTAAAATGATGAAGGTAAGAAGGCGACTTTGAAAGAATTGTGAAAGAGATTTTTTAACGAATCCCGTTTCTTGTCGGTTTTGATATCTTTTCCCAGGAACAACTCAATATGGATAATCTAGATAATGTGCACATGATCGGCCATTCGCTCGGTGCCCATTTGTCGGGCTACACTGGCTCGACGTTGAGGAATGATCTCGAGCAAGGATTGATCGGTAGAATAACGGGTCTAGATCCGGCCGAGCTAGCATTCACCGAGACGGACGTGCTGGTACGCCTAGATCCGAGTGACGCACAGTTCGTGGATATAGTGCACAGTGACGCAACACCGTTCGTGCCGAAGATCGGGCTCGGACTGTTCGAACCGATCGGGCATGTAGACTTCTATCCGAACGGTGGCTTCAATCAACCTGGCTGCGATCAGACGTTCTGGAAGCAGAAGAACCGGTTCGTCTCCACCATGTTTCAGTTCTTCAGCTGCAGCCATTCGCGAGCGTACACGTATTTCTCGGAAAGTATTATAAACCCGCTGAAGGTGGTGTCCTGCGCGTCGTACGATAGCTACAACGCGGGCGAATGCTTTGACTGTGGTGCGGACAGTACGTACTGTCTCGATTTCGGTATGAACAGTATTGCCGGTTACAGGGAGCTAGTGTCGCAGGGCAAACTAAACCCGCAGAGTAATCAACCGATCCAGCTGTACTTTCAAACGGATTCGCACGCCCCGTTTCTGAAGCCAAATGTGAAGATTACCATTAAGATTTCCAACACGAAGGAAAGCGTTGAGCATGGGCCTGAGATTGGGAAGATCTTTTTGTACATCGATGGAGGTGACAGTAGCGAACCGAAGCGGATCTACTTCAATGAGGCACCGATGTAAGTTTGAAGATATAGTGTAAATATAGATATGTGTGTAGCTAACGCGATCTTTCTATTCCGGCAGCTTGTTCGAACCAGGATATAACTACTCCAGCGTTATTGCGGTTCACAGCAGCAGCAAACCAATATCCGTCAAATTGGGCTGGGAGTATGTGACGAATCTGTTTAATCCACTCACCTGGCGCCTGTTGGCCGCACCCCGCGTATACATCGACCATGTGGATGTACAGTTCTTAACGCACCATCAGACGCAGAGACTCTGCCAGACGACGAATGTCCCCGTCACCACCAACGAAGTGAGCGTATTAACCGAGACGAAATGCAAACACAAACAGCACTGAACCAGGATACTGGACTGGATACAACCCGTAGCTGCGGCAGCATCGATTATGTTTAACCTAATTTAAATCTCACAACTCAACGTCCATTTACGATTATCGCGCAAACAGGCACAAGCTGGTTCGCGCCTCTTATCAATGCAATGTATTGTAATTAAAGAAAGCACACACAAATTGTAATGTAAAAAAACGTATAAATATATCAAGTATAGAAAGTACTAAACTTCAATCCTAGCGAAGTCCGGTCATGTTTTGTGTAGCATTACCCGTGGTCGACGCGGTTTCAAGGTAATCTTTGTGTGTTGCGCACTTTGATAAGCGCACCCAACACACGAGCCGGGCAAATGTCAAAATCCGGCATCTGCCCTGGTTTGTCGCATCCGTACGCGGGGTGCGAAGGGCATCCGAGCCTGTTTTGCTGTAATTGTGGCCCGGCTTATCCGTTAGGTCCGTGTTTACGAATCAGCCTTCTCGTTTGAACTTTGTGTCTTGCAAAGAATGCCGTACCGTAGTTATCAGTGACGTGCATTGGGTTGTAGCCGGGTTGCGTACATTCACGAGAACGCTCACCGCATGAAAGCGACCGGCACCCCGGGATGTTTCAGTGCAGATGTTCTTGGATTTGCGTGAAACGTGTGGAATGCGCGTGAGAGCATGTCGTCAGCATCGCACTACGGTACGTCTAGCGATCTGCGAGCCGCTAGGGACATGTATTGATTAACAGCTGGTATTAATTGGGTTATATGTTAACAACGTTTTTTGTCTACTATCGCGATAGCGGAATCTAAATCGAAGCAATGCTCTGTTAGTTTCAAATCTCTATTGAAGATTTAATATCCGTAAACAAGTGAGGAGTGAAGATCCTCATTAACTCTTTCATGCTGTAGAATAGATTGTGAGCAGATAGTAGATTCAAAAGAGGTTCTGTTTTTATATTCTACCAAGGAATAGATTCTTAAAGTTAATTTATTAAGTCGTGTCTAGACATTGTTGACTTGGATTCCCAATAAATAGAAAATAAATACACACCAGCACTAGTATCACCAATTTGGTAATGAAAATTAAACGCTAGTGGAGGTACTCAAGAGATTCGAAATTCTTCCTGAGGTATTTTCTGATGTTGGTTTTCCCTTGGCGATCCTGGGACCGGATTGGTACCTACGACGTTTTAGTTAATATATAAAGAGTTGTGGAGGAAATCATATCTTTTCTTGCTCCAGAAAGTCAACTCAAACCATTCGACTACTTAATCCTTTAAGACTATTAATAGACTATTAATAGACTATTAATCCTTTGGAAAATTTAGTATAGTGAAGCATATTATATAGAGCCTAGGGGGTTCAAACCTCAAGAAGAACAAGAATTTGTTCAACAACTTTATCAGCCAGGACTAGAAGTTGGGTCCAACTCTCAGCACGATTCTCGTTTAAATTGGAACCCAGGAAGTTCCCAGCAGCGCTCGGTGGACTTGCTGTTGATATTTTTAGAAGTACTGCAAAATGCTTGACGCAGAACAGGTTGCAAGGTTGTTTCCAGAATAGACTGATAGTTGGTGGTGGTTGTGGTACAAAAAAAAAACATCATTTCAAAATCGATAAGAAAGTTCACGCGATCTGGTCAAACTTGAAAGATGTGGTGCCGTGTTGTGAGCATGTACTTGACACCATTGTTGACATCTAGCTACATGATTATATGCATTTAATGCACGCTTGTTTTGTTTTATAGCGATGCAAAATAGTCACGCTTACCGTTAGCGATCGAAAAGAACTAGCGCGAAGAAATTTCCTGATGCAGTACGTTGTTGAGGATTTGCATACAGCTTCATGGGTGTTTACGTGTGCATGCAAGCAAGTTCGTTTTCAAATCCCGTCTTGTCTCTCTCTCTCTCTCTATCTCCGTTTCCAGGACTCGAGCTCCACCGTCGTTTGTTCGCTGAATCTATCCTTATCAGTAATTCTTTGTCTCCGAGACGTTCAACTGATGCGGAATCATCCATATGTTTTACCAGCGTGAATCTCTCAGATTTAATTTCTTCGGAATCGGAACAGCTCCATAGGAGGGTTTTTTTTTGTTGTTTTTTTCGCTGAGACTAAACTTATTGTGGAGGCAATGTACATTTGCCGGTGTGGCAACCGCCCTTCGTCTTTAGTCGGGCGGAAGCCATTCATGAGCACGGTATACTAGCATCGTACTATTGGTGTGTGGAGTGTTCGAAAAATTTTATACTAAACAGCGATCAACCAAAGCAAGGAGAGACGGTTTTTGTTTATTGTTCTTCAACCCCGATGACAGTGTGTGAAGCACTGTACAGCACAATCAACCATGGAGCTGAGTAATACTACCGGGATTCTGCTGCAAACGATACTGTTTATGGCGAACCATGAGTATAACAACTCGCTGATAAACCTGATCCACAATAAAACGCTTAGCGCGGATAGTAATTTGACAACCGGTAGGTGTTAGCACATGTGAGATCTTCTACTAATTGAAGGTGTTTGCATAATGTGAATTAATCCTTATCTTTGCCCCGGTAAATAAAAAGGTGAATTCTCGCTCGCTGAGGATGTGCGCTGTTACGGTGTGTATGGTTGCTTCCCGATCACCTATCCATGGATCGACGAGAAGCGACCGGTCGCTTACCATCCACAGTCACCGTCGACGGTTGACGTACGATATCCAGTGTTTGTCAAGTCGAACACCGATCATCCGAAGTTTATTGATATCAACAATCCGGCAAGTGTGCGTCATCTCGGCATCAATCCAAAGGGACGCATCTACTTCATTACGCACGGCTATATTGAAGCCGGTGATCGACCCTGGGTAGGTATCTGTCGTTGGAAGGTTGGAAGGTTTCTTGAAGAGTAGCGTAAAGAAAGCAGAAGAAAACTGATCCTGTTTTTCTGTCCTTCAGATTCAGCAGATGGTGAATGCACTGATCGATAATGATCCGGACCATACGGCAAGCTGCGTTGTGATTGATTGGCGGAAGGCATCGAATCCTCCCTATACGCAAACCTGCGCCAACATTCGGCTGATCGGTGCAATAACCGCGCATGTGATCTACTTGCTTTATGTAGGCTTTAGGCTGTAGGCTTCACTAGTTATCTTCTAACTTTACAACGGGCGTTAAATGTGCGCTTTGTTTCCACTGTTTGTTCCACAGGAGGAGCTAAACTTGAAGAACTTGGACAAGGTGCATCTGCTAGGACATTCGCTTGGTTCGCATTTGTGCGGTTACGCCGGGTATCATCTGCAGAAGGATTTCGGCCTAAAGCTGGGCCGCATCACGGGGCTTGATCCGGCAGAACCACTGTTCTCCGATACGGATCCGCTGGTGCGGCTGGACCGTAGCGATGCAAAGTTTGTGGACATTATCCATTCCGATGGTTCCGAGTGGGTTAGCAAGGGTGGTCTCGGGATGTATCAACCGATCGGGCACGTAGACTTCTATCCGAACGGTGGCTACAATCAGCCGGGATGTAGCGATCCGATGAACAAGTTCATCCGCAAGCATGATGAGTCCTTTTTCTGGGGCTTCCAGGAATTCTTCGGCTGTAACCATCTGCGGTGTCATCAGTTTCTCACGGACAGCATACTGCACAGCTGTCCGTTCATTGGTATCGGGTGTGAATCGTACGCACAGTTTCTGCGAGGGGAATGTTTCGAGTGCGATCGGGACGGTCACTACTGCGTCGAATTTGGTCTGAAGGCACAGGAGAGTTACAACAGGCTGATTGAGAATGGTATCATCACGAATCCGAATGCGCCGCTGAGCGTTTACATGATCACCGGTGCAGATCCCCCATATTGCCGTGAGTATATAGCTTGCTCTGGAGGAAGAACATCGTAACATTCGCTTCTCCGTAGGGTCTCACTTCCGCCTTACGATGAGTGTTTCCGACGAGGAGGAAAGCCTTATACACGGTGGCGAAATAGGCAAGATGTCGATCGAGCTACACGGTGAGGGTGGCGTACGGTCCGGCAAGATGGACTTCTCCAAGGATCCGGTGTACTTCGAGCCGGGCGGTAATTATTCGGCCATCCTTGCCGGTACGCACGTTGGCAAACCGCTCAAGGTGTTGCTCACGTGGGAATATCGCACCAATCCGTTAAATCCACTAACGTGGCGTTTGCTGGTAGTGCCGCGCGTATACGTACAGCGTATCCGTGTACAGCTGATGGAAATGCGCACCAGCATAGAGGTATGTCCGCTCAACAGTGCACCGGTGCGTGCTGATCAGGAGAACGAATTTAAAAGTGAATATTGTACGTAACAAAACTGTTTTTTCAAACAAAGCTTAAGTCATTTAACTTAACAAGGCTTAAGTAATTTAATTTAAATAAACTTTTTTTTATTGTTTTATGTTTTACTAAAATAAAAAGAAATGTCATTAAATCTTCAAAAAACAACCATTATTTTTTTAAAAGTAATTAAAATGAATCGAGTAAGGGAAAAAATAGAAACATTTAAATGAAAAGCTTTGTAAAATTAAAATGAAAGAAAAGAAGCTTAATAAGCGAGAAAATAGCTTTAATAAAAATGAAGCTTGCAATGGAGCTTTCATTTCTTGGTACAAAAAGCTTTGCACTATGGGAGGGATTGTGGTCAAAAATAAAATTAGTCGTTTAATTTTTTTTCCAAGATTTTTCCAAATATGCACCATTTATTGTAATGATAAATATAGTTTAAAGTGTAATAAAAAAAATCACTCAATTCATGTAAAATGTTCTTGGTAAATAAAAAATAAAATACTTCCTGCATAACTGAGAGTTTGACTGTATAGCTACTATTTTAATATTTTAGTTACCATTAAACTTTGTTATTAATTTGATCCGTTTTGAAAAAATAAAATAAAATCTTTCATTTGTTTCTACCGGCATGTTAGTTGGCATGTTAGTTATATTATCAATTACACTTGTGCTAACATACAATCCGTCAGTGCTACACCACGAAAGAATGTAGAGAGGGGTTATTTAGACTTTATTTGTTTTGCTCTGGTCATAACATCATTTGCTTTTACGTTTAGGAATCATTCACAATGAAGCATGATTCGTTATTTCGCTGTAGCGTACCGTTTCGCATCTTCCCATGTTCGATTGCTATAGCGTATGTCCCCAGTTTTCATGTTTGTATGCAGGTGAGAGTGTATGTGTGTGTACTGTGACTGCGATGGATTAAGGGGATGAATGCCAATGGTGGTAAGACTTTAATGAATTGTATTTACTAGACATCAGATTCGCTTGTGTAATGGGGTTATTATTTTTTGTTAGGTTTGCAATTAGATAAATTGTTTGTGTGTGTGTGTGTGTGTGTTTTTTTTGTTACGCGCGTATTTTAACTTTTTTGCTGGTTTTTGTTTCGGGTTGGCACCGATGTTGCATTCCACTAGTTGTACATCTATCACGATTGGCCCAAAAATTCTATTAGCTAAATGTTGCTGTGTCAATCTACTAAATCTTTAGAAGACTACAATTGTACCTACACGCTACACTGTCAACGTCAAAACTATACCGTTTCATAAATACTCTCATTGTACAGCTATCTAAAAAGGCTACAAAAGTACGCACCGTGGCTGTTTAAGAGGAGAAGAAAAAAACACAATAAAAAACAATAAAATACAAATTTAGAAACTAGACTTTTCGTTTAGAGCGAAAAAGTGTTCACATTATTCTTTCCTTCTTTAACTCTTCCTTAGGAAAAAAGAGCGATAGAAAGCTAGACAGAGAGCAAACATAACTGGTAACTGGTCAATGTTTCGTATTTTCGATAGAAAGTTCGCGCCTGTTTCTTTTTTCTTTTATTTTCTGCCGCACTGTCCGCAACTGTGCCCATAGTGGGGTTTCACAAAACTTTAAGATTGCTTTTTTGGCAAAAGGTACAAAACATACATCCTACACTACAGCATACACTAAAGCATACGGAACTGGATTCCACTGCCTGGTTTTAGACTTGTGTGTGTGTGTGTTCTGTTTTTTTTTGCCTTTACACGATTTTGTCACAATCATTACAACAAACGGGTAGCCCCGTGAGACGGGCATTGGTTCATCAAACATCTAGAAACACACCGCTGAGAAGTAAAAAGCTATCAGGTTTCGCTATCGGCGATCTTTTACATCATATTTGGTTTTGGTTCCAGCACACTTTATTTATTTTTTGTTGTTTTTGGAAAGCGAAGTTGGTGCATCGTTTCGAAGGTAGAGGAAATTATTTAGCCGCCGGTATCCCTTTGCGTGTTAAAAACCAGCAGTCCATCGGTTCCGGTTTTCCCTTCATTACAACAGGGCCACGGTACTCCAGATTAAACGATGGATCGTGATTGACGGGATCGCAAAGCAGCCTGCAAGAAAAAGGATAGTGAATGATAGTTAATGAGAGTTTGTTTCTCGCTTCATTTGTTGAGATCTTCAAGATATTAAAAATTTGATGCTATAATTTAGTGTCCGGATCGGCAAAATTTGGAAGAACTTTCAGGATATGTTTGCATGCAGTGGTCAAATACAGGTAATAGCACGAGTTCTCATTTACGTCTCAAAGATATAAACTCTCTCCAAAAGTTTTTTTGGAGTTTTTTTTTAAATTTCATCAATTTTTAAATCATGTTAAAAAATGAATCCTCAAGTCAAATTAAAATTGATTTATTTTAATGAGAATTTGTAAAAAATCAGTTTCTTTTTACTCAAATCATGCTTGAAATTTAAAAAAGAATAAAAAATCAGAAAAAAATGAAAATTTCAAAAGGTATATTTTTTGTGGTCGATAGATGGCACCAATGGCTACATTTTCTTCTTGGACGGCCATGCTCTCAGATGTCTGTGTCAGAAGTTATTCGAGGAAGCAAGTTCCTTACCCCGTTTGAGAAAATGTAAAATTTTCCTCATTTTTTCTGCAACTCAGCAAAAATTTTAAATGTGATATATTTTGATGCGAATTTGTTGCAATAAGTTTCTTTTCACTCAAATAATGCTTTAAATTAAAAAAAGAATAAAAAATCAGAAAAAAATTTAAAAAAAAATTTCAACTCGAAAATTTCATAAGGCTTACCCCTTACGTTTTTTTTGAGAAATTTTGCAAAAAAAATTAAATTGATTTATTTTAATGCCAATTGGTTGAAATGAGTTTCTTTTCACTCAAATAATGTTTTAAATTAAAAAAGAATAAAAAATCAGAAAAATATTTTTAAAAAATTTCAACTCGAAAATTTCATAAGGCTTACCCCTTGCCATTTTTTTGAGCAGTTTAGCAAAATTTAAAAATTTGTTTTATTTTAATGCGGATCGATTGAAATTAGTTTCTTTTCACTCAAATAATGTTTTAAATTAAAAAAAGAATAAAATACAAAAAATAAATTAAAAAATTTAAAGAAATTGAAAATTTCTTAAGACTATAGCTAGTGGGTCAAGAGCGAAAGAGGTATTTCAATCGCTCCGGTCATCTTATTGTGCGCGCTCCCGCAGAGCCCACGGGAAAAAGTGGTAGCTGTATCGCAGGAATCGCTCCTGTGCAGCTCCTTGTGGAGCTACCTCAAGCGCACCGCACTCTTTAGAGAGCGAGAGCGGTGCGCTCCGCTCTTGCAAAAGAGCTACTTGCCCCAACACTAAGTGAGGTTATGTCAGTAAACTGAAACTCAGTCCATTAAAATCCTTTCAGGTTATCAAGGATGATAAATAGGATAGTATCTCATGGATAGTGGAGACGTGACGAATGTTAGAATTTAAAAGAATCAATAAAAGGAAGAACTATTGAGAAATTTGTTTCCTGGAAGGTATGTCAGGTATCTCAAAACAGGAAGACGTAACTGGGGAGAAAATGATTACATTAAGACATGACTTGTGAGGGTTACTTTATGACATCCATTACGAAGTTTATGTTAAGACAATATTGAAAAAATTACATAATCTTTAGGTCACACAGCACGTCGTGTGCGTCAAAGTCTTTAGAATCGATTTCCCCGTTCGAATGGCTATTCACGCATGACGTAAGGGAGTGCGTTCCAATTTCTAGACCACTTCTGTAACTACCAGACACGGCACGGCAGGAATCTGGTGTCTAGTTGAATAAGTTTCGAACCGTTGGGAATTTCCATTTCGTTGCGCTGGCGCATAACTAACACCTGTGACGAAGCCATAAAGTGGTCTACGCGTTTTTTGGGGCGACTATTGTTTGCAAAGTGTTGTGTGCGTTACTTCCCCACGCCTGTGCTGGTTGTGTCTGTGCAGTAACGTTTGTTGCAGGGCTTCACGTTGTTCCTTGCTGCAGTACCTGGTGCCGTCTGTATGCCTCCAGCCGGCAGTTGGCTGCAGTCAAATTCGAAACGCTACACGGCACACACTAGATATCCTTGGTGTTTGCTTTTGGTGAATGAATTATTGATTCGAGTGCGAGTTCGATGGAGTACGTTTTTGATGTCTTTTTCGAGGAGTGCTTCAACAAGATGGAGCGCAGCGGGCTGAAGTCGCGTGCCGGTCGGCGCGATATCATCAGTCATCTCAACTCGGTCATATCGGGATGCATCCAGGGACGGCAAACTGCCTCCACGCAGCTAGCGGTCGGTTTGGCTGTGACGTCCGCTATCGATTACCACAACCGGATGAAGGGTGACAACTATGAGGTTTGCATGATGGGCAAGTACCATAACGTACTGTACATTGCGCTGCGCATTACCTGGGACTGGGGTTTGGAGGATTCGAACATAGTGCGGAATCTGCTAGGTACGTGAAGGTGTCTTCCCGATATTCTTCAAGGAATTGTCTTAAAATTCTTTTCCCCTTTTTGTGTAGATGAGATTTTCAAATGTGAGAAAACCTTTGAGCGACTATTTCTTGGGGCACTGTTTGGATGCAATGCGCCACACTTTATTGCCGGCTGGAAGAGTGACTTCAACGATCAGGATGAAAACTTGCGTGCGGTAGTGTTCTTTCTGCATCATTCAGCAAAAGCACGTGCATTATATCCGACTTATTCGTACGCATACCAATGTTTGCATCAAACGAAGTAAGTCGTCTTCTAAGTCTTCTAAGTAAGTCGTGGGAGAAGCAACATCAACTCCATAATGTGGAACGTTTACTTTCCAGATTTATCGACGTCCCGATCGATTCGTGCGGCAAGGCTACACCGTTGCGTGTTGCTTTACAGGCATCCGCACCGGACATTGTGCTTATACTGCTGCGCCACGGTGCTAACCCGTGTCCTGATGATGGTGGCGCTAGTCCAGTGCTAAGCTTGCTGGAGAAACTAGCCGAGAGTGAGGACCGCTGCTATCCGTTCCAGCTGGTGTCCTGCTTGAAGTTGCTATTGCGCACGATCGTCATGGTGGAGTTACCGTACAACCCCAATCTGTTTGCCGCCCGGAAGGAGATGTTTCACTGCAAGTACATCGCCCTGCTGGAGGATGGCTTGCTGCCATCGGAACAGGTGTACGGCATACCGTCGCTGAAGCATATCTGCCGCTGCACCATACGGAATGTGTTGCGGGAAAACTTTCAACTACCTGGTAGCATTGTGAAGCTGCCGCTTCCACGTAAACTGCAGAAATATATAGATCTACTTGATTGAACACTTACTTGTACGTGGTTTCGCTGATGTTGATGTGTCCGGGAACGCCCGTCGTCTCCGTTCGGCTGGTTAGGTTGACGGTGTTACCAAACAGACAGTAACGCGGCATCCGGTTACCGATGACACCTGTCACGACCTCCCCGGAATGGATACCGATGGTGATTTTCTACGTAACGAGTACAGAGCAGAGAGTTAGCAACCGATTTTTCAAAGAGAACTCACACCAACAGCTACCGACGTTGACATTCTTACCATCGCTTCCGTGCCCATCATTACGTTCTTCGCCATATCTAGCATGTCTAGGGCAAGCCGTGCAATACACTTGGCATGGTTCTCACACTCATCCGGCAACCCAGATACGGCCATATACTTGTCACCGACCGTTTCCACCTTGTAGATGTTCGAGTTGCTCTTCGAGTCGGTCAGCTCGTCAAAGATCGTGTACAGCTCGTTCAGCATCTTGACAATCTTCATCGCACCCTCGGCATCCGTGTTCGCGGCACAGTATTGACCGAAGCCCACAATACCAGAGAACATAAGCGTCACCGAGTCGTACCGTTTCGGTGCGACTGGCCGCTGATGTCGCAGCTCGTTCGCTACCGTCTTCGGCAGGACGGAGTAGAGCAACCGATCCGTCTTCTGCTTTTCGCTCTCGAGATCGCGATACGTTTGCTGCAGCCGATCGGTCAGTATTTCCAGGTTGGTGGTGAGCTTGTACTCGGCTTCAAACTTTTCGCTCAGCAGCACCAGATCACGCGAGGCATCGTGTAGCGGGATGTCGGAGATGTGTAGCCCCTTCCTAGAGGTGCCGGAAAGGAATACGTGGTGGGGGTGAGGAGCATATCAAGAAGGAGCCTACCTTACCTATACTTACTTGGTTAAGTCGTCGAGATTCATTACGCTTGGGTAACATTGGAACAGTATCAGATCAGATCCCGGAATGTACATCATTTGTCCCTGACGGGGTAGGAAAGATATAGTAAGTAAAGGGTAAGAGTAGTAAGACAAAGACGTGGCTAATCTGCAACATACCTTCAGTCTTAGATATCTCTCGCTTTTGGACATAACACCCGCCTTCGTCTTTAGGACGTAGATTGTGTTAATATGGGCCAGAATGTTTTCAAAGCTCAGCTGCAGATGGGGCCGTACTGCTTCGAACAGTGCTAGCAGAGGACAGTTCTTCTCGTAGATTCTGCAAAAACGATGTAAGAGAGTACGGTGACCTATAGCTGTTAATATCTGGTCTAGTGATCACAAAGATAAATCAAGTCTCCAACTCTGTGAGTCTCCAACTCTTAAACTGACTCCCTGGGGAGTTATATACGATAGACGTCACAAAGAGTCATTACTCAAGAGTGAAATGAGTCTCTCATGAGGTATTTCTAGTCATTCGTGATCACCTACCTGGGAATGACTCTTGAAACCGATCGTCCTGCCTGTACGATGTGCATGTTTCGGTTGAACATCAGGTGAAATGGAAAGATTTTGCAGAACGTCATCGGTGATATCATTGGTTCTGGAATGTATTTTTTTTGGTTCAATAAAACAAGAATTTAGTGAGAACAGTTCGTCTACGTCACAACTCGTCAGGTGTGACTACCTTTTGCCACCAGCTGGCATACCGCTTGCTGATCCTTCTCATCCGAACGGCGTGTCGGCGTCTTCGGGCCGGATATCTCCGTTATTAGAAATTGAAAATGGTCCGACCGCTCGACGGTCGCGTTCGGGCCGTTGTTCGCTTTCTTCCACTCCGCGTCACCGTGCGTTTGGCTGCTATCACAATTGGTATTGGTGTCTTTACTAGCTTTGCTAACCGCACCGCAGAGCGGTATACTATTGCTTCCATTTTGACTACTGCTTATGCTAAGTTTATTGCCATGACTGGACGCCGTTTCGGTAGGTTGCTTGAGCGCGGAGTTGCTCTTGGAGGTGGCTAGATCTAGCGATGAGGCGGGGTTGCGAGGGTACGAGGATAATGCGCAGTGATGAAGGTAGATGGTACGGAAAGAAGTAAAGAAAAAAAAGGTGGCACTACGCATTAATAGGTGATACTTCCGGGGGTACATAGAAGCACTAGCGGGCGAAACCGTGGTTGAAACCTACTATTAAGTCTATTCGAAAAATAAGATTCACCGTACGTTTTGGAGGCTAGAATTCGCTTGCACAGTCCCAGGTTGGCTAGTTCCGGCACGGCCGGATCAAGGGACGTTATAGGAACTGGTTTAACCGGTGCCGTGACCGGGATCGAATGTCTCTGTTTCGGTGCGGCCGCTTCCACCGTTGCCGGTTTGCTCGGTTCGACCCCGATCGGGTCACCCTTGCGGCGTATGATTTTTATCTCCACATCCACACCGTGCAACTTGGATGCGACGGCTTTTACGATCCCGATCACGATGTGTTCTAGCCCCGGACGTTCGGAGTAGTAGTGCAGCACCAGCTGACCGTTCGTCTCGGTACAGCGGAACGATGGTGCCCGCATGCCCGGGTACAGTGTGCCGAGATGATCGTGCAGCGCGTCCAGATTCTGCAGGAAATCGCGCGGCGTTGCACCGAGCACCTGCAGTATCTTGTCGTAGCCCGAATCTTGACAAAACTCGAAGAACGTTTTGCCGAACAGCTCCAGTATGTCGCCGGCCGGGATATCTAGACGGGCAAGAAGAGGCGGACGATCAGTTCGTGGATGCTTCATTTCGGGGCGTCCACTGCACGGATACTTACTGAGTATATCCACAGCGGCTTCTATCAGATTGTACGTTATGTCATCTTCATAGATCTGTCGCACTAAAAATTGGCCTTCCATATTTACCTGTGCCTTTTTCCTGGTGTTTGTGTATGGAATAAAATAGTCGTATCAATTCTTGTACCCGTACATAAGGGTATTTTGAAACAATATTAAAACTTAAATAAAAATATTGAAGTATATTTCGAAAGACGAGATTTCACCAAGATATTAAAAAAATATTTTTTTTACAGAACTCTAAAACGATAAAAATAAAAATATATTTTGATACACTTTTAATCAAATTCCTTAAAATGTCCTTAAATTCCTTAAAATATAAATTCCTCACCTCAATAATTCTACTTTTCCCTATAGTTAC
This sequence comes from Anopheles parensis, assembly GCA_016254315.1. Classification (NCBI taxonomy): domain Eukaryota; kingdom Metazoa; phylum Arthropoda; class Insecta; order Diptera; family Culicidae; genus Anopheles; species Anopheles parensis. Next base: position 10,841,010 of record CM028123.1, read on the forward strand.
CGAACACGCTTCACCAAATCTCTGAGGAATGAGTATGAACGGTATTGAAACAGTGTGATACCGATAAAACAGTATCGAGAATTTCAATTCAGCACACTGTTTAATTACGGCAGTTACGGTTGTATGAGGTATTATTTAAATAATGAGCTTTGTTTCATGAAATTCACACTAAAACTCGTTCGCTCAGGAGAGAAGCGCGCCGATCGGGTTTGTGGATGGGCAGCATAATTAACTATATACGAAACGATGCTATAATTGACCACAAATGAACTGTTGTTTTGTGCGTACGAATAAACCTTGGTCTGGCTGTTAACAGGAGTTCGTTTGCTCATTTCAGCGTTAAGGCGAAATGTACTACTTTATTAATTAATTGCTATGCTACGCTGTCAAGGAAGTATGCATCAATGCTTCCATCATGCTAAAGCTTTTGTTTTCGTGCCAGAAATACATAAAACCTGTGCCTGCCGAATGCCTCCTTCTTGAGCATCGCCATACACAATTGCGTCAGTTTTATTGTGGTTTTTGTTTCTCGTTTTGAACCATATTACAGAATGCAGATTTTTTTTCCCAACGCTCGGTACGCTGGCAAATCGAACGCAAGTTTTGATGCGTTGCCAATGTATGAAATTGACTCCAAAAAATGCTCACCAATATCAGGCACCAGACCGTCGACTAGTGTTGTCCACACATTGGGTGGTAGAGAAGCTGCGTTTTTTTTTGCCACTCATCAACCGATCACCCCATCGGGCATCTATGTTTGGGTTTATGCCAAGTTTATGCACTTTTTTTTTGTTCGGGATTGGTGTACCATTTTCAGGCCCCCCAAAACATTGGATGTTGCCAATCTATAGATGGCTAGGAATACAATACTAACCCGTGCACAGTTAAGCTCCCGAAAAAAGGAGGTAGAGAGAGAGCGAGCTTTTACGGTTCTCACTTCAGTAAGCGATATTGTGGAAGAATAAAATAAAAAAAAACCAAACAAAACAAAATCGAGAGGAAAAAAAGAACAGATTGCGATAGAGGAAAGAAAACTGATTGGGACAAGCCGCTTTTTTTTAAACTAGGTCAGCTGGATTTGCAAAAAAAAAAACGGAATCCAATTAACTCGTGATGGTAAAGAAACGTACAGACAGGGGGTGGAAAAATACGTTTCACTGTTATTAACAATTTCTTCAACATTATTTGTACATCTGCTTCGGCCAGCTTGCCAGTACCACTTCTCTGCCAAGAAATGGTAACAAAAAAAAATCCTCTGATTTCATCTTAAAATAAAGTCAGCCATTTTACCCCCTCCTATCTCCACTGCCCATGTTTGACCGAACAAGGAGCTAGCGATGCCAAACAGATCAAGTTAGGGTAGTGAAGATAAATTTTGAAAAAGAAACAAAACTACAGAAAGAACATTTCAACAAAGCTAAGAAAGGAAGGAGCTGCAACAAAAAAAAAATCACAAAACTTTCAGCGCATCAGAATTCAATTGAAAAGTTTGCGTTTCGCAGCGCTTGCGAAGTGCGAACCGTAGAGAGAACAGAACAGAATAAAGCAACAAAAAAAACACACACTGCGAACAAATGAAGTGTTATCTAACAATAGACTTCGGCATTTCGCGACTGTATGCTGCACTTACTTTATTTGTTCCCATATATTTAGACCGAAGTTTTTTAAAACTAGTAGCTCAAGCGCGTAGTTCACGAATCCGTACTAGTGTTGAATGTTTGTTGGTGTAGTTGTCGCCGAGGTCGTCGAGGTAAGCGAAATTGTGAAAAGAAGAAAGGAATGTTAGTTGGTGTTGGTACCATACGGGTATGCCATAAAGGCCATATCTTTGCTTATCAGCGGGTAGAATGTAGTGTGGAATGCCGTTTATACGGGTGTTGGATTATCCGTGGATATGACAGTTCTAAAGGCGATTTGACGTATGAAATATTTCAATAGTAATTATAGTATAAAATGCTCAATTTAAGTGTCATTACATTAAAAAGTATCTTATTAGGTTACTGCACTGCGAAGATTACTTCACCGGACGGATAAACGGTGTTCCACTGTATATGAGGCAAACCTTCACAGTACAGGTCTAGAATTAATGGAGGCAAATGGCATCCTTATCGGACCATCTATTAGACTAGCGGACTTCATCACGGTTCATCGTTTGCTTACCATTTTGGCTGGGGGCTAATATGCGTCACTGTATTGAGTATGGATGTGTCTGTGTGAGTAGACAATGGTCGTTTGCTCTTTCGGTACGTCCCGTCCTGACACTTCGGGTTGCGCGGGGGTTTTTGTCAACCCGACTAAATTACGATTTAGCACCGTGCCCGGTGACGTGGTGCATCTATCCGATGTGGAAGCCGGCGTTGGCGTTGTTCGACACGACTGCTCCAGTTATACACCTTGCAGCAGATGTATGCGTACATCTACATCTGCCGTACACGCCTGGCGTAACCTGACCTGCGTACCGCCGTATGATGGCGTAAAACACTGTGTCACCGGAGCTAAGTTTTGCTTGCTGGCTACTAACTGGACACTGAACTTGCTTTTTGTTTGTTGCTCTTCTTTCTCCTCTTCGCACCTCACTGATCAAACACCATTGTACGTTACACGCTCCGGACCGAGACAGTTGCGGTAAGTTAATTTGATTGATCTGCGTGTACCTGGTGTTGTAGAAGAAAAGGTAACCGCGGGACCAAGGTTAGTGAAGGTGGGGTGGGGAAAAAAATATTAGCCTGCTGATATGAGAACGTTTCTCCTTTCCTACTAAGTCGCTGCTAGCATTCAAAAACAGGCTCCGCTACACTTGTTTACCCAAAGCCTGGGGCCCAAGCGTATTAGACTGTGCAGGTGTTGCACAGTCATTGTTACTCAACCGACCGGCTTCACTGAGACACAGTCGCACAGTCGCAAACGTGCTATCGATTCGTGTTCCGATACTGTCCATGTACACATTGGCACTAAACACTGCATGTGTGTTTGTGTGTGTGTGTAAAGCCCTTTTGGGCCATTCTAGAAGGCGCTCACTATCACCCGGTACGCAACAAAAAAAAAAGAATCCCACAACCAGGATAGTACTAATGGTGATCGATCTATCGAACCCTGGCCAAACAAATGACGCCGAATGACGGTGCAAATGGTGGGCATACTTCACGCACACTCAAAACTTCGGGGTTTTTCATCTGGGTTGCGGAGTGAGATCTTCACCAAACGGTACACACATCACACGGCACGACCCGGATGTCTTTATATTGATTGCCGTTGCTAGTTTGATTGACGAACACCTGCCCAAAAACCTGGGCAATGGCAATGGGTATAGAGACCTTGACTCCCGGACTCCCCACCACCGCGGGAGCGACCAGGGAATCACGATTGATCGTGTGTGTCTGCTGCTCACTGGGACCTGCTATTCGTGACGACCATGATGATAGAAGGAAGTAGACTCATTTCCTTGCCTTTTTTTTAATTTCCTTTTTGTAGACACACCTTCAACACCTTTGTGAAAACACTTCCCCAACACTTTGCCCTGCAGACGTTACTTGAGCGTTGATTAACCGCCCACCGAAATTTGTTACTTTCCCGGATGTTTAAAACTCCCAGAAGGAGAGATGAAGATATAGGGGAATTTCTTCTCAACAAAAAAACCTGGGACTCCAATAACTCAACGATTATCTTGGGCAAGAATATGCGGATAAGGAAGGTACACCGAATATCCTTCAATGTCTGGAACGGTGCATTAGGTGCGATATATCCAGTATATAAGCTTGGGGTACTGCGGTTTAGCGACGTTGCTACGGTTGTTGATTGACGGTTGCACCCCACAGGGGTGCCTGTAATAAACAGTTTTTGCGCCTGTTTTTTTTTTTTTATTGTGCTGATGATGGTTTATTTGACGGAAGTTTTCCGGGTAGTCTTCCTAGGTGGAAGCAATATTACTCCTGTTTGTTCATTTTGATTAGTGTCCGAGAATGTTATATCTTCCCATTAGTCTTATTCCCGGTTGTGAGATACTACTTCAAACATTGGACATTGGGTTCAATTTTTATCCTTCAAAATATCTTCCACCAGTCTAGATGCTAGATTTAGATTGTTCCATTCCAGCTAATGCACATTATCTACCCATTTGAAGTTCTCATCTATCTTCCCGTCGTTCACCCACCGAACCCACTCACATTACTGCTGGTTGTTACTTGTTTCCTTTTTTTTGCACTCATTTCTCACGGCGTCTGTGATTTTCTGCCTTCTTCCTGATTTAGCTTCGTAGTTTTTTTTTTGCTCTGTGCCTCAATATTAACGGACTCTTCACGATAAAGCAAGCTTAAGCGTTCTGTCCGTTATCCGTTTGGATCGGCTTTACACACATCTTCTGTACGTTGATTGCTTCAAGCGACAGAGGCTCCGTGTAAGAGGGTGTATGCGCTAAGGATGCTGCCAAAAGCAGGAAGTAGCAAAGGATGTAATGATGGTGGCAGTTTTCATAAATTTCTACCACCGCGAAGATGGGCCGAAGAATCGGCAGACAATCGTGTTTAAAGAAATCGTTCTTCGAACAACATCATTCGCTCCGCGGTACGTTCCGCGTACGAAGTTTAACAACCAAGCAGCATGTTGTTTCTTGGGTGTTTTTTTATTTATTTTTTGTTTATGGGAAACAACTTTTCGGGAGTGAAGGATGCACAACAGTAGTAGCCAAACAACACACACTAACAGCATCAATCACGCACCTCGTATACATACACAATCGCATTCACCACTACGGCCTACGGTTAGTAATCAAACCGAACGTTTCTGTTGTAACATAGTAGTACGCACGGTGGTTTTTAGATACTGTTCGGGTTCACCTTCTCTCCCTCAACCACCACCCTTTAGCTGAACTTTCTGTACGTTGAACAATACCCGTAGAGAGAGGGGCTTCAAATCGAGCGGATCGATTTGCTTCTTGTGTGTGGCGTGTGCGTATCGCTTCCGTGTTACCGCTCGCTTCCGATTTGTTTGCAATCCCGACACTGACTGGTGGTCGGTTGGAACGGTGAACCGTTTTAAGGTATTCGGCTGTGTTTTATTTTCTCTGCATTTTTTTTTTGCTGTTTTCTCTTTTAGTTTGTTGGCAGCGCGCTTTGAAGCTTTCCTTACGCTTACTGCCGCGTAACGAACAAGGATACACTGGTAATGCACGAGAGAACACTTTTATGTGCACGAAACCGTGCGAAGAGCGAAGAGAGTGCTTTTTTTGTGGTGGAAAATGGTGAGCGAAACAATCCACCCGGTCCGGGGTGGGGTGCATCAAGGGAAGTCATGTTCGGAAAACCTTTCATCGATGAAGGGTGGTTGTCTTCGCTCAGAGATGTTAATTCATCGATTTGGGTTTTTCTTACACACAAGTTACGGACGCGACCAACAGAGGGAGTAGTAGCATAAAAGGACATTTTTTGGTTTTTCGTAACGGGCATTACATATCCTTGCAATAGTGTTATACACGTTGAAGAAATATTTCCCTTCTAAAGGATGCTTTTTTCATCCTTTTTTTTTAGTACACTATCCTTTCTGTTTTGAATATTAGAACTTTTTTTTTGTATGACCAGAAGTAAACGAATAATATTTTATCATAAAATATTTAAAGTATTCACATTTTGGAGACTACCTTAGGAAAGGATCAGCAATTGCTTAAAGAACGGAATGGGCTTTGGAGGAAAATTTTACATTTTATCAAACGGGGTAAGGAACTTGGTTCCTCGAATAACTTCTGCCACAGACATCTGAGGGCATGGCCGTCCAAGCAGAAAATGTAGCCATTGGTGCCATCTATCGACCACAGGTTAAAGATTGGCGATCCGTTGGATACCGACCGTGTTATAACCAAAACTTGGCGCAAAAATGAGCCTTAGGAAATTTTAATTTTTTTGAATTTTTTGAACTTTTCATTATTTTTCACTCTTTTTTTTATTTAAAGCATTATTTGAGTGAAAAGAAACTCATTGCAAAAAATAGGTATTAAAATAAATCAATTTCATTTTTTTTGCAAAATTTCTCAAAAAAAACGTAAGGGGTAAGTCTTATGAAATTTTCGAGTGAAAAATTTTTTTGAAATTTTTTTCTGATTTTTTATTCTTTTTTTAATTTAAAGCATTATTTGAGTGAAAAGAAACTTATTGCAACAAATTCGCATTAAAATATATCACATTTAAAAATTTTGCTGAAAAATGAGGAAAATTTTACATTTTCTCAAACAGGGTAAGGAACTTGGTTCCTCGAATAACTTCTGGCACAGACATCTGAGGGCATGGCCGTCCAAGCAGAAAATGTAGCCATTGGTGCCATCTATCGACCACAGGTTAAAGATTGGCGATCCGTTGGATACCGACCGAGTTATAGGCAAAA
>CM028123.1:10857413-11184433 GCA_016254315.1 Anopheles parensis
CTTATGAAATTTTCGAGTGAAAAATTTTTTTGAAATTTTTTTCTGATTTTTTATTCTTTTTTTAATTTAAAGCATTATTTGAGTGAAAAGAAACTCATTGCAACCAATTGGCATTAAAATAAATCAATTTCATTTTTTTTGCAAAATTTCCCAAAAAAAACGTAAGGGGTACCCCTTATGAAATTTTCGAGTGGAAAATTTTTTTGAAATTTTTTTCTGATTTTTTATTCTTTTTTTAATTTAAAGCATTATTTGAGTGAAAAGAAACTTATTGCAACAAATTCGCATTAAAATATATCACATTTAAAAATTTTGCTGAAAAATGAGGAAAATTTTACATTTTCTCAAACGGGGTAAGGAACTTGGTTCCTCGAATAACTTCTGGCACAGACATCTGAGGGCATGGCCGTCCAAGCAGAAAATGTAGCCATTGGTGCCATCTATCGACCACAGGTTAAAGATTGGCGATCCGTTGGATTCCGACCGAGTTATAACCAAAACTTGGCGCAAAAATGAGCCTTAGGAAATTTTAATTTTTTTGAATTTTTTGAATTTTTCATTATTTTTCACTTTTTTTTTTATTTAAAGCATTATTTGAGTGAAAAGAAACTCATTGCAACCAATTGGCATTAAAATTAATCAATTTCATTTTTTTTGCAAAATTTCCCAAAAAAAACGTAAGGGGTAAGCCTTATGAAATTTTCAAGTGAGAATTTTTTTTGAAATTTTTTTCTGATTTTTTATTCTTTTTTTAATTTAAAGCATTATTTGAGTGAAAAGAAACTTATTGCAACAAATTCGCATTAAAATATATCACATTTAAAAATTTTGCTGAAAAATGAGGAAAATTTTACATTTTCTCAAACCGGGTAAGGAACTTGGTTCCTCGAATAACTTCTGGCACAGACATCTGAGGGCATGGCCGTCCAAGCAGAAAATGTAGCCATTGGTGCCATCTATCGGCCACAGGTTAAAGATTGGCGATCCGTTGGATACCGACCGAGTTATAACCAAAACTTGGCGCAAAAATGAGCCTTAGGAAATTTTAATTTTTTTGAATTTTTTGAATTTTTCATTACTTTTCACTCTTTTTTTATTTAAAGTATTATTTGAGTGAAAAGAAACTCATTGCAACCAATTGGCATTAAAATAAATCAATTTCATTTTTTTTGCAAAATTTCCCAAAAAAAACGTAAGGGGTAAGCCTTATGAAATTTTCAAGTGAGAATTTTTTTTGAAATTTATTTCTGATTTTTTATTCTTTTTTTAATTTAAAGCATTATTTGAGTGAAAAGAAACTTTTTGCAACAAATTCGCATTAAAATATATCACATTTAAAAATTTTGCTGAAAAATGAGGAAAATTTTACATTTTCTCAAACGGGGTAAGGAACTTGCTTCCTCGAATAACTTCTGACATCGACATCTGAGGGCATGGTCGTCCAAGCAGAAAATGTAGCCATTGATGCCATCTATCGACCACAGGTTAAAGATTGGCGGTCCGTTAGATACCGACCGAGTTATAGCCAAAAGTTGGTGCAAAAATGAGGAAAATTTTACATTTTCTCAAACAGGGTATGGAACTTGGTTCCTCGAATAACTTCTGGCATAGACATCTGAGGGCATGGCCGTCCAAGAAGAAAATGTAACCATTGATGCCATCTATCGACCACAGGTTAAAGATTGGCGATCCGTTGGATACCGACCGAGTTATAGGCAAAATTTGGTGCAAAAATGAAGAAAATTTAACATTTTCTCAAACGGGGTAAGGAACTTGGTTCCTCGAATAACTTCTGCCACAGACATCTGAGGGCATGGCCGTGCAAGAAGAAAATGGAGCCATTGATGCCATCTATCGACCATAGGTTAAAGATTGGCGATCCGTTGGATACCGACCGAGTTATAACCAAAACTTGGTGCAAAAATTAGTCTTAGGAATTTTCAAATTTTTATAATTTTTTTAACTTGTTTTCTTATGTTTTATTCTTTTTTTATTGAAAGAATTATGTTAGTGAAAAGAAACTCATGAGGTCCTTAAGAGGTTGAAGACCTATGAGGTCCTTTAAAGGATGAAAGGCCGTTCTCACGAGAAATAAAAAATTGTAAAATGATATTTAAAACATACTACTTTAAACTTTATTATCTTCTATGTGACTTGAAAGTACCATTACTTTGGGTATGATAAACTGTTGACAAGATTGTGCTTAGGAAATTCAAGTTAAATATTAAAAGCTTTTGCTATGTAAAAACTACCTTACTTTAAATATAGCTTAAGCTTTCTTGTAATATTGTAAGCTAAATGTTAAATCAAATCATAAAAAAGCTTACGCTTATATTTTCGAAAAATTCCGTCAGTCAATGGAGGCGCCCAGTACTTGACAAAATTGTCAAGTTGTGGTACCCCTGCGCCAAACTTAATAAAGCTTTCTTTTATTTTCATCGTGTACTAAGCAATTTTTTAACAAAGGCAAAGTTATTGAACTTGTATAAAACATACAATAGAATGCATATAAAGTTCAATTGATTACAGAGGGATGAATTTTGTAGGGTTTATTCGTGTATGCTTATCAGCTGCATATGTAACATTATTAAAGTTTTTTATCGTAAGGAAAACATTTATATTTCTATGATGAATTTGCTGCATTCTGCTTAGAATTATTCGTACTTCTATATTGTGTGTGTATCACATGCTTTTGGAAAAATTTATAACCGTTTGTATGAAATTCAAGTACGGAATTAAATTTCAATTAATTGTATGAAGGATATTGAAAAGACTCTATGATTAGGAAGCTGCAACTAAATTAGACAAAATAGTTTAATAACTTTTCATGAATGTGCAGAAATTAAACGAATTTTTCGAACGAATTATTCCTTTGACTTCATTGTATACAACGTTAACGGTTATCTTGTATGCAAGTGATTGTGAAAATCCAATAGGTGGCGCTGCAGCCATTACGGAGAGCTCATGGGAAACTTCGATGGGAGAGTTCGATTGTAATTTTAAGAAAAAGTTTTTAAAAAGTATAAAAAGTATTTTATAAAATTTAAAAACCTTTATAAAATATGCTCCTAAAATCTTCAACACTATATACATAATAAATATAAAATAATTTTATAATATCATCAACATGAAATGCTTTTAAAAGCTTTAAAACTTATAAAGCTTCTTCTCAGAAAGCGAATGAAAAATGTTCATGTTGCACTCAATTCGTTGGAAAATTTAACATAAAATGTTAATACAAAAAAAGCTCAACTAAAAAAATATATTTTTACTTCTAAAATTTATTATCATATTCAAAAATTTTAAATTTAATGTATTTAAAACATTCAATTCTTATACTGGTTTATTTTTACCCATTATGTTCGTTATACAAATAAAGCAAATTCGCAATTAGTTTATTATAGGATTGTATGAAGGATAAAGAAAATTGCAGGGTTCGCCATTTCAGTGTTACACCGTACGATTGAACCAAAATATTGAACTAAAAGGAGTAGCATTGATCTAAATCCTTATTTTCAATTTTGATAATACAACAATATGATGGCTTATTGCGTACGGTCAATAAAGAATTTTAGTTCGGATAAAAAATCCCCACCCCAATATTTTTTTCTCTCTCTAGCAGTTTGTCAAAGTTGTTTAATATTTCTCTCAAAAAAACTCTCAAATAAAAATATATATTATATATTTATAATGACTTACTTCAATTTAGCATTTATAATAAAATATTGAGCTCATGTTTAACCTACAGTGTTGACAAAATCAAGTAAAAAAATTACTTAAATTCCGTTGAAAATAGCAACCATTTAATTTCAGAGGAATACCCTTCTACTTTTGATTTCCAACATCTTTCGCGATCTGTGCCTTGGTTATGAAGAAATATACTATCATGTGGTTGAGTTATTTTTTTCTCCCTTGTTTCGCTTAAATAACTTGTCCATCGCAAATCGATCGCGTACCGGTTAGCGTATTTATATCGCACACCATCCACCTGCGAGTTGTACCGAAGAGTGCATTTCGCTCCTTATTTGTTACGAGCTGGCGTTTGGTCGTAAAAAAAATCAAATAAAATTCCCATCCACTTGTCTGTGTGTGCGTGCCGCTGCGGTATCGATAGAGGATAGCGATTTATTCAATTAGTAAAATCCCGGTTTCATCGTTCTGGTCGGGGGACCAGGCGTAGGGCACCAACATTTGACCATGGGTTGAAGGAACAACTACATAAATGACACCGTGACACTCTAGGAATGTGGACCAATATTGAGCAAGACAAGGCAGCCTACAAAAATGGCATCTGTACACTATTAAAACGGTACTAAATTGTTGGAATTTAAGATGTTTTAAATACGCAAATAATAAATCCTTGACTCGATGGTGGAAGTCAGAACAATTGCTCATAAAAGGAGAAAAAATCCTTCCCCCCTCCGGTACCATTAAATGTAAGGGGCTCGCAAGGTTTAAAGTATCTAGGCTGTTGTTGAAAATAGCCTTTTAAAATGATTGTTTCATAAAAAAGGGGGACAAAAACAGGTTGCTTGCTTAGCAGCTTGATGACTTGGACACTTTTTGGACGGTAGCACCCAAAAAAGCGAGCCCGCGTAATAAACCGTCATCCCGCACGGCTCGAGCATTCAGTCAAGTGTTGCCCAGTGGAAAGCAAATGAACTATTTTTTTTTTGTTTTGCAATATTTTTCACCACATGTGGGCGAGTCAACCTGCCCGTTTATTGCCGCGATTGTTTGCAGTCCTTTTTGGCCGAGTGGGTCCTTGAGGCTGCGCGAACTCGCTTTTGTTTGGCGCGTTGAGTGCGGGAAGAGTATAACATAACCGCAACCACCCGGTGAGTGAACCTGTGCCGAGTGTGCCACTCACACTGCTCATATTGTTCGCGGCGGGTCCTCCCTTAAAGCATCTGGGGTGTCGAAGGAAAACTGCGTTGAAGGGGGTGGAAAATTTCAAAGTAGTAGAATTCAAAATATTTGATGCGGCGAGCGAAGGGTAGGGAAGGAACCACCCTGTGCTGACTGAAGAAAATAATATTAAAAAAAAAACTGTTACAAAACCCACATTGTGTCGGTAGAGTGCCGGAGAGTTGGAAGAATCGACTCACAGCAGCGCTCGGTATCGATTTACCAAAGGTCCAGCAAACTCCTTACGGGAAGGCGAACTCCCGCAAGGTTTGACGTACGACCACCACACGGATATCAAAGTTAAATGAACAAATGTTTGATTGCGAACAAATCACTCGCCACACATATATACATACATATTTTTGTCTTCACCCTCGACAAACGCTCGACTGAATGGTTGTGTCAAGTTGGTTGTTTTGCAGCAGCTGTGTTGCGGATAGCTCACTCAACACGAGTACTTACCGGCTTGTTTGTTTCCCCCATTTTCAAGGAGACATTGATTTGATAGTGAAAATATGTGCCAGCCGAATAAATGCATCGACAATGAGCAAACAGTCCGTCGCCTTGTGTTTTTTTGTTCTTTCCTTCCTTTCTTGTATTGCCCGGATATGTATTTAGCGGTGGCCGAACACACCCTCATTGTTTGCCCCCGTTTAACCACGAAAGGCTGGCATATAGGGGGTTTTTGCGCCGTCCGTCGAGATGAGATTGAGGGTGTTGTTAATATCAATTACAGCTGTACCGAAGCGATAAGAGACGCAACTCGACTAATAGAACGTCTTTTCACCAATGCCCGAGTGGATGATTTATATTTTATTTGCAGATAATCTACGTGTATCGTATGCGACATATTTCCTGCGGGGAGGGAGCAGTTTCTAACCCTCTTCTGCTAGCTGGAATGCTGTGAAATTAAGGATTTTAGATATCTTAATTGAAATTAACACAGCTAGAATCATCGATAGCTACAATTATTTATAGTGACCTAGAGAGAGGCGAACTAATTGATTAATTCTATTTCATTACAAAAGTAAAACTGTTTCATACGATTTTCACGAATTTATAACTCAATTAAACCTTTAAATTTTTACTTTCAATTACCTAAAAGTTTTTTTAAAAATATTTTTTTTAATACGAGTATGTATTAGCGTACTTTCAGTGGTTTTTGTGTGGATAAATTGACTCAGCTAAATAACAGAATATATTTTTAAAGTACAATTGAGCGATTCATTGTTCATTCGTGGCCATTTTCACAACAAGAATGTATTTAATTTGATATTATTTATGCAATTTGAACTTTCTTACGCCGAGACATTATTTTGCGTTTTGTATGGAAGGTGTTTGATTTCACATCAGTGAAAAATGTAACTCTTTATTTCTTTTTTAAATTAATTTATTTTTTTAAATGACTTCAACTGTTTACTACTGTTTTTAACTGTTTTTAAACTGTTTCTTTAAAGGAATTTTAAAGACTTTAGTTCTTCAGAATGTTTTCCTCTCTTGACAGCAACAAGAATGGTTTTAATTGGGATATGAATGTAATTTTCGTTTTAGTATTCTACTGTGATTGAACTCTTTATTATAATTTATTTAAACACTAAGCGACGAACCCTTAACATACGTCTTAGAGAAGGTCTCTAAACAGAAAGTTAAAAAAGTGACCTTTTCTATGTTGTAAACGTTTCTTGCGCTTCTTCAGCTCTCTTGAGGGTTTTTAATGTTACTTAACGCATTAATAAAGAGATTTAATTTTCCCTGATCTTAGCGACTATTCACCCGTATTGTCATTCTTGTTTTAGTTTATTTGCGGGGTAATATTAATATACTTCTTGTATTGTACAACAAACAATTATTAAAAATAATTAAACAATTTAACAAAACTATAAAATTAAACTAACTTTGCTAAACGTTCACCTTCGCTCGTCATGCAAAATTGAAATCTGGGTAAACAAAGTCATATTCACGCAATTCGGAGTTGAGCCATTTTACAAATTGCTGCCCATAGGGCACGGCAGACAAACATCATTATATTATTAAACTGCGCCGGTAACTAGGTTAAATCACCCTACCATTTCCGAACCCGGGAAAGACACATCAAAGGGAGTAAACTGTGTGCGCTCGCAGTGTCTTATCATGCCGACGCATCGTATCTTTACCGGGAGAAAATACCGAAACCGAACAGCGGCACAGCTAATGATGTTTATCGCCTTTATCGCCGACGGTGCAGTCGTACGGCACATTTCCGTACCGATAATTAGCGTTTTGCAGGATAATGGCTAAAAGGTAAGTTAACGAAGATACTTCTGCTGCACAACGGCAGAAGGCATGCAAATTGTGGTAAGGGAAAGGGGGGGGGGGGGGGGGGGGGGGGGGGGGGGGGGGGGGGGGGGGGGGGGGGGGGGGGTTGGTGTGGGAGGAAACAGCTTAAATTTTGCTGTAAGTTCTAATTGCTAATGATAGTTAAGCTAAAACGCAACAAACAACTATTTCTAATGCTGATCAACTGCATCACAGTGTTGCGCCAGGAAGGAATTATCGGTTCACCAGTCAAGGATGGTAAGGTTCTCGCTAAAATTTTTCTATAAGATTGTATTTGTATTTGGTATAATTTTAATATCATTATTAAAGTTAATTGAAAACCCTTTAAATTATTATTTACTTATTTACTGCAAGTCCGTCAAATAACGCCAGTACATTGGAGCGTTACTACGTCTGTTAAAATTCTATTTCACGATATAATTTATAAAATATCCATCCTTTTCGACAGCAAATAAGAAGTCATTTAATTCTTCTCCTAAACTACTGATAAGTAAAAATGCTTCTAGAACGAATAAAAGTTCAAAGTGTCTGAAAGTTCACAAAATCAGCAATATTTGTCCAAAAAATTGTGAGACGCTACTTGACGGTTTCAGTTTTGCTATATATTTGTTGTATTTTGTTTGCATTTCGTCGCGTTCTTTGTTGCTCCAAATCTTGGCTTCATTTGCAAATAGTAAACTTACAAAAAAAAAGAAAATACAAAATATTCGCCAACAATGTTTCCACCCGATACTGATGGAAAACTTCCGTAACATGGTATGCGCGCAATGACTCGCAAAAGTCCCTTGCACGGTCCCCGGGATAAAGCGTAACACATGCACATGCAAACAAACACCCGAAAAGTGGTCCCCCCCTCTCTCTCTCTCTCTCTCTCTCTCTCTCTCTCTCTCCCCCCCAAACCGCTCCCCGGTCCGCAGTTATGTCCGTGGTACGGTAATACACAGCTGTGTTTGAATTCAGGCACGGTGACAGGGCGGGTGGGGTTGAAAACATCATCCCTGCTTTCTAGCCACCCACCCAGCACCCCCCCTTCCCCCGTGAAGGGGGATCCGGTTTGCCAGTGCCCGCAGTACCATGGTTTATATCGAGACACAAAGAAGCACACATTTGTCTGTGTATGTGTTGTTGGGGTGAGTTTTTTTTCCTTCCTTCTCTTCTTTTTTTTTTCGTTGAGGTTCTTCGTCACCCGAATCTTGGTGTGTTCGAGCGGGATGACCGCATGGAAAAACCCCGTACGGAAAGCAAACCGAATGGAGCGAATCCGCTGCCATTTGCAAGCTCCTCCCATTCGGGGTTTAGGGGTGTGATGTTTTCGGGAGGCGTTTCCTATTGGTTTGGCCGATTACCGCTAAGGGGTGACTGCGTAAGGGCGACTGTTTTTGGTTAAACCGACTGTGGAGACTGTGTGCTGGAAACGGTTTTTTCGTCCGAATGTCCTGAGCATCCTTATTCCATCACGAGTCATCTACATACAAGCCGGGGGGGGGGGGGGGGGGGGGGGGGGGGGGGGGGGGGGGGTGGTTGGTAAACCATCAACTCCCTCCTTCAACTCCACTTCCTCCTTCTCCCTCCACACCTTCCACCATCAACCCTCTTCTCGTTCTACCCTGTTTTCTTACCATGGCGCTTACCAATGGGGGGCATGCTACAACTCACCACCATCCCCCAACCAACCCCCTCTCCTTCCACCCCCCGCGAAAAAAACTCATATTATGCCCTACGGCTGAACAATCGCGAAGTACGAAGCGTACGAGTGGCAGCTTATATTTCTTTCATTTCGTTTGTCCCTTTGCGGGATGCTGCAAAACGAACAAACGTTCGAAAGGAAAGGAAACCGGGGAAACGGGGGAGTGAAACGAAATGTAAAGACTTCTTCCACTAGTCACCAGTCGAGGGCTTGTAAATATTTAAAAAGGTTTAAGTTGAAAACATGTTACACGGCGCGCCAGTATACCTCGCCTCCTACCCCCCCCCCCACCCCCTCCCCTTCCACCCTTCCTCATCCACACCTACCGGAAAGGCCCTCCACACCGTCTTATCGCTTTTACTTCGGGACCTGTGTTCAACAGCTACCGTTTGCATTTTCAAGGGACTTGACTAGTTTTTTGTTGTTGTTGTTGTGTTTCCTTTCCTTTACCACAATAGAGTTTTCTGCAAACGGAGCTCCAAGTGGCGTCTTTTTTGTTGTTGTTGTTGTTGTTTGCAATCTTTAAAAGCGGTACAACCGTTGATGTGGAACGATTCTCGCATGTACAAGGTATTGTACGGATGTGCGCAACTATACAGCTCAGAAGTCTCGGGTTTTTCTCGTTGCGGGAATGAGCTTCTGTGTGCTCCCCCGTTGCTGAAGAGACCCCCATCTCTACCCCCTTCTCTACGATGTCTCAACATCCTATGTCAACAGCCAATGGTAGATGACAATGGTAAATGTCAGAGCGTAGGAACACAGTGGCCTGTAATCAACTGAATGAGCGCGAATGCGTCTTTAACCTCCCACCCCCTAACTCCCCTTTTTCAGCTCCCGCTTTCGCGAGCGCTTCCCGTCTCTAGACAAAATGGATGCAGGCTGGATATTTTATTGATTTTCATAAGCACAAATTTTGCCGAAACCATTCCCAACAACACACGGTGGTGAGCCACGGATTGCCCCAGTTGGTTTTTGCCCGTGTGTACTCTGCGCACCGCCGCCATCTTGGAAGATATTGCTGCTCGAATGTTCGAATAACTGGAGGAGCAGGAGGAGGAGCAGTGGGGGGAAGGGGGGGGGGGGGAGAGTATAAAAGTTGGTGAGCAAACATTGGGCTGATTGTCTCGTGTTTTTTTTTTGGTGAAGATCTACACCGTACGAAATCTGGGACAAAAGATGTCTAAAAGATACTGATGATCTTGACTCAGGCGGTGCGAGGTCTTTTTTGCAATTTGTATGGTTTAGCATTAGCTGCTCGATGCTACCGGCGTTTAATCACGCTTTAAATAACTCGCTCATAAGTTTTGCTCCGAAACTCCCCGTTCGGTAACGAAGCGCACCCAAACCAAGCAACAACAAAAATCCTTGGAACCTAAACAATTGCCAAGGTCTGTAAAGAGTTGCGCGCTATTCCCGGGTATGTTCCCGGGTGTGTGTGTTGGAAGCGATGCGACACCAGAGCGCAAATGAGAATCGTATCGTGCCGGCTCCGGTCCGGTCCGATTACCTTCGCTCGTCTAGGTTTGTTGAGGTTCTGCAGCGGCGGGCAGAGTGGGATTAACGAGCAGAATAATCATCATTCCGCTGCGTAAGTGCAGCGTCCCATACCAACCGAAAGGATAGGGGTTTTGCAGGCGCAGCAAAGCTAAAAATCACGGTCCTGACATCGATAACAAAACAAATAAATGGGAGACTCGGGTTTTTGAGAGAAATATATACAAACAACAACCAACAACAACAAAAAAAGAAGAAGGAAAGATTAGCCCTGCGGGAATTCGGGGCATTGTCGCCTTCACCTTCGTGTATGAGGTCTGCCCTCACACGCAACCGGAGTAACAGCGCAAGCAGCACCAGAACCACATTCAACTCCGTTGTTTTGTTGGGCACTCGTGTTTACCATCCTGATGCCCTTCCTGCCCATGTCAAAGCCGTAGGGCACTCTGGAGCTGTCACCTTTCATTCATCCACACCCGATTGGGAGTGACAATTAGTTTAAAAATAAATTTTCGTTGCGATTACTGTTTGCCGGGACTCATTTGCTCGGTTTGCGCGGGACCCGGGACACACCTCAGCGTGATGAAACGTCGGCGGCATGTGCGGAGGAAGGGTAGGAATGAAAAGAAAAAAAACACACACACACACACACACACACAAAGCTCAATGAGAATAAGCTCGAGGTATGAAAAGGTGAGCCGTAGAGATGAGAAGAAAAAAAAGGGAACAAATGGAAGTTATATTCAATTTCCGAATGATGACGTATGGATGACAAACAGTAATAATTGCTTCATTGTTGTGAAACCATTTTTAAGCAAACACGGGACACACCTTTCATTTCGTACCATCGTCGCCTTTCCCTGCAATGGGTTTCGCTTCGTTGAGCTGCATTTTTTTTTTTGTCAGGAAAACCTTTCGGATTTGTCATCAGCGGCGAAACTGGTGCTGACATATGTGCAAATATCGGTCCCGGTGTACTACCAGAAATAGGGATTTATGTTTCTTTTGAGCTCGAAAAAACACACACACATGCTGTGCGCTGTATGTTTGTTCTGTCGGCGAAGAACTGGGTGATAATTACTGCTAGCGTTCGGGGTACCCCTGCGCCAAAGCTTTCTAGCTGTCCTTGTGTTGAGGAATTTCGCCAGGCCGGAAATGGTCTTGTGAAAGTTTGTCCAGGGTTTGTAACGTTTTCACACTGCTTGCTGGGAAACGGCTTTGATTTTCGATAGGTTAGGGCTTGGACATGATCAAAAACCATATTTGAATGTCCGGAAGGCTATTGTTGATATCTGTCAAAAGGAAATAATTGAGTTGGATTAACTCTTTAAACCTTGTGGTATAAGACATTCTAATTTTACTCTAAAGAATTAATTTAAATCGTAATTTAATTCAATTTATTCGAATCTCCATCATTCACGGACCCCAAGAAGAACTTCCAAAAGAATTAGAAAAGATTGGTTTTGAAGACATTCACTTTTACGATGGCTTTTTCCCAAATTTATTTCATTTATTTCAAAGGTAAATAAATTTCAATGTGATTTTGATATCAACGCCATCGACTAATAAGCAACTTCTGGACTGGATCTTTCTCTCAATCCACGTTCCTGAGGTCTCAACTGCAACTTGAGGTCTCTTATTCAACAAATAACTGAAAACCCTAACCTAACTATCTAGGGAATGACGACATTTAACATCAGTAAGACTGAACCGGTTGAATTCTCATGGTGGGACCGCTTCGGAGTTTTATATTCTGATCTGTAACAGAAGACAAAAAAATTAAATATAATTTCTAAAACTGTTTTCGAAAACCCCAGGACCCCAAGAAGAACTTCCAAAAGAATTAGAAAAGATTGGTTTTGAAGTCATTCACTTTTACGATGGCTTCTTCCCAAATTTATTTCATTTAATTCAAAGGTAAATAGATTTCAATATGATTTGGATATCATCGCCATCGACTAATAAGCAACTTCTGGACTGGATCTTTCTCTCAATCCACATTCCTGAGGTCTCAACTGCAACTTGAGGTCTCTTATTCAACAAATAACTGAAAATCTAGGGAATGATGACATTTAACCTCAGTAGGACTCAACCGGTTGAATTCTCATAGTGGGACCGCTTCGGAGTTTTATATTCTGATCTGTACCAGAAGACAACAAAATTAAATATGATGTCTAAAACTGTTTTCCAAACAAAAAAATCTTTCCATGCTTTAATGAGACATAATAATCTGCTCGCTACACAACTCTTAGTCTACTATTAACGTTTGACACTTCACATCAGGCGTAGTTGACGTGTTGTAAGGTATGGTTTACCGGTAAAAAAAAACCAACCAAAGAGCATAGTAATACAGCTATTAACCATTGACAAATGAATATTGATTCTATGTACATCCTCCGTCTTCAAGTTTTTTTTTAGTTCGGTCAAATTTCGTGTCTGACCAAATGGAGATTATTGTGATGAACTGTTCAGTAAGCAGCAGACTAAAAGCACTAAACACGGATTAATAAACAGACATTTTCTTTCTGTGTACTTTTAGGCCTGACAGTTCGTCAATATAAGCGTCCACTGATGGTTAGTTGGAGGCCACTCCAAGGGTATAACCTTTCGCTCTTTTTTGTTCAACTTTCCTTGAAGTGTATCCTGTACCTTCATCTTGTCCCTCTCCTTCTCTTTCTAACACTCTGTTACATTTCTTTAACAATTCTGGTTGAGTAAATCGGCAAGCTAACCATCCGCGGAGACCGTTCGAATCGATAATATCGATTTTGGAAGCCACTCAAACACACCAATAACAAACAGAAAAAAGAAGAAGGCATTCAAAGGCACTTCCTGCCAATGGAAAACTCACCAAGTAGCTGTACCAAACTCTGGACCGGGAAATCAAAACCATCCGATACTAGTTAAAACAGACACAAAAGCAAAGTAGGCCCAACGTTTTCCCGATCCCGATTCTGTTTTGGGGCGGAGAAGAAAAACCCCTGGAGTTCCGACATCTCGGAAGAGTGTGTGTGCGCGCGCGCACGTTCGTTCGTTTTTTTTTGTTAGTATTTCTGTCGGCACCACGAAGCTTGGTCGTGATTTTGCGGTAAAACGACAAACGCACATCACGGTGTACGGTCCCGGCTTGGTGAGGGGGAGGGAGCTGGAGGTGAAGGATAGTACTTTGCGTACGATTAATTGAAATAAAATTCATTACACATGTTTTGGGACGGGTCCCGCTGGGAATTTTGCGTTACGGGGTACGGTTTTTGGGAAATCTTCAATCGCTCGTGGGTTTCGTGAGCTGCAGTGGGCAGGGCAGGAGCACAAGTGTACACGGGGAAACAACGCAGCAAAACAAGAAATGGGAGAGAGCTCCTTGGGGAATTTTCCCCCTCGTATGTGTGCGGGCCCCGCTGTACTTCGCTTTCTTGTCGCTGTTAGTTGCTTCGGCCGAGATTCGAAACGGAGCGGAACGTTTGGTGATTACGCTTTTCCAGGGATCAGGTTTCATGCTTCATCGGTGCGTTTTTTTTCGGGTTTTTCTTTTCCTCCACACGTTTTTTTTTGTTGGAGACCTAGAAGTCGTCTTCTGGAGGACTGTGTTGCCTAATGGATGTTGTTAAGGGATTGCTTGTTGGTGAGTAGCGTTTTTTTTGGGTGCGAGACAAAAATGCATTTCATCTTGTATTGGACAGGAACTCCGATCTAATCGTCACCAGGGAGTCATCTACTCTGGGCAAACAAAACGAGAAGCTCTCAACATATCACACGGCTTGTTGGGGGAGGAAAAGGTCCTGAAGCGTTCGAAGCGTTCAAAGCAAAACCCGAGCGAGATCTTCACATTCACATGCATCCGTACAGGTTTTAGCTGGTAGTTTGCTGGCCTAGATGCTACGCCCTTTTGCCACTGCCGGGTGGGTAATTGAATTCCATCGTGTACCGACCAATTCCTTTGGCGGTCGGACAGATCCTTTTGTCGTGGCGGTCGGTGAGGTGAATTCTCGCTCAAGCGCATCGTAAGGAAAAGCAGAGGATTAAGAACCGCTGCCCAACAGTCAAGCCGTACCGGCAATGGCAGGGACTTCATCATCCTTTCTACCGCCGCCACCACTATTCCCACGGATCCCCTCACGGGTGCTTCCAGTACGGTGGAATGCGTCCTGTACGTAACAATCCCATCCAACTCGGGGGGCGTCACACCGTCTGCAGCATTCGGTTCCGACCAGGACACACAATTTAATGAACGATCAGCACTCACACTCCCTCACCCTCCCTTCCTTCTCAGGAAAGGCTCAATAGGTCTGATAGTTGTCCACTGCACACTGCAAAACGCATTCCCTGGGATGCAATCCTGGGACGGTGCATTCGGGGTTTTCGGGATGCCACTCAATAAACGCATTGATGGCTTTGAATACGTGTCGTGGCGAGGGAGAGGTTTCATACAGATACTGTTGCTCTGACAATCAGTTGCACAATGGCGTAGAATAACGTAAGGGGTTTTACTTAACGCCCGCATTCAATCGATTTTTGGTTCAATACATTACAACTCGGTGCTTAATGTACAGTTTCGTAGGATTTCCAATAATAAGTATTGTTTATTATGTTCCGCCGAGTAATGTTCCATTGTTATGGGACAATCATTACAACACGAATTAAATTCAAGTTTACTCTGTGCATTAAATAATTAATTAGTTTTAACAGTTCACTATTAGTTTCCCTCTCTGTTTAATTTTGAAGAGAAATGTCCAGTTTTATTTATTCAGGATTTTATTTGTATAAAAGTTCATTTTTTCCTTTGTTTCTTCTGGAGTTTTTCTATTTTTCTACTCTCTCTCTCTCTCTCTCTCTCTCTCTCTCTCTCTCTCTCTTTACAATAATTATATTTCTTTATCTTCAGAAGAAAATTAAATTAGTCAAATAATTGAAGCAATTGAAAAAGAGTCAAGAAGAAAAAAAATCGCTTGAAGAAATTCGAGTTGAGCTTCCCTGGAGTTAGGGATTTAAGTTTATTTAAGGTTATCAGTCAACTTAAATGGATTTAATTCGTGTTTTGGTTCGAGAAAACAATAGTTTGTTTGTTTTCTGATAACTTTGAGGATAGAAAGGAATTTTTTTAAACAACAATGGCGTCGTTTGTATTGAATCAAAAAAAAATCATTTAAATCACACAAAATAACTAAGCAAAAGCTTTCAGTAATCGACATTTTGTATCAGCGTTTACACCCGGGAGGACAAAAAACAAAACGGAAGCACTATGGTGACGGCCGTACGCGTCTTCTTCACCGAAATAGGCTTCTCCACACCCAAACAGGGGACCATAAAAGTGCACTCGCACGGGAAATCTCGCTTGATTGATTCATAATTCTTTTTATGGTTGAAAAATATAAAAAAAATCAATTCCCAAAAACGTGTCCAGAAGGGAAAAACTGGGAAAGAAAACCCACCGATCATTCGCCCGCATGCCAATTAGCCGTCATAAATCATTCGTTTGCATAACTTAGGAAACACCCGTGCCGTCTCCTACGTTGTCTACCGTCCCGCGCTCTTCCCGGGGTTTTGGTCGGTAAACATATCACTTCCAAAAATGGCAGCAAAAAGTCAGCCCTACAAAGCAAAGCCAAAAAAACCCGCCTGTACAACCCCCTCGTTACGCCTCGTTTCCCGGTAGCGGGCAGCGCCAAACAATTGCGCTAATGATTTATGTAAACAGAAAAGTGTTGGCTTCACCTTCGGGCCTTCTGCCACGGGTTTGAAGAAGCATCACCGATGCACGGATGCGGTTGGCAAGGAGGATTTTCTTTTTCCTAGCTTCCGATGGGTTTGTAAGCGGGTGGGGAGAGGGGCTGGAGGTGGAAGAAGGGAAAAATTGAAAACCACCCCCTTTAGCAAAAATTGGAAAAGCGGGGCGACGACATCGGGATCAAACCCCTAGCTGACGTTGATGACGACGGACGGACAAATGATGAGGTGGGATGGTACAATCCCGTGCGTTACCTCGCCAAGGGTCCCAAATCGCATGGGAGGAACCGCATCCTAAATGTCTAACATACGGGGCATAAAGGTTGCATACCGCCCCTGGAGAGATTGACGGGAAAAATTGTACCATTTACGGGAAGGTTTTTCCTCTAGCTCGTTTCCGTTGTGCGGTGAGCGAATTAATTCGATAGGTAAATATTAATACGCACCGAAACGGCACGTCCCGGTATCGGGTTTGCTGGTTAGTGCTCGCAGCCGATTATGGAAAGGAGGATGGAAAAATTATAGAAACCATTTGTTCCCTATGTCTAAAAGGAAAAAAGCATTTGAATTTAATTAAATGCATTTGATTCGACAAATTACTTACGGCACTAAATATCACAATCAGTCTTTGTTTTCCAAAAAATATGTTATGTTATGTTATATTTATTTGCCAAATTCACTGAAAAAATGGTAAAATCAAGTGCCAACTTCCTTCCCTTAAGTTTTGATATTAATTCGAGCATTATATTTCATCCATTTTCAAAGAACAAAAATGATACTAAATTTAAGTTGTTATAAAGTTTTTTTAATGATAGAATAACTCAACTGTCATGCTATTGTTATGATAAAATGAGCTAGAATT
The DNA here is from genome assembly GCA_016254315.1 of Anopheles parensis. NCBI lineage: Eukaryota > Metazoa > Arthropoda > Insecta > Diptera > Culicidae > Anopheles > Anopheles parensis. The sequence goes on from CM028123.1 coordinate 10,874,405, forward strand.
ACGATATCATGTGCGTCTTTTTGATTATCTAATGGTGTTTGAATCTCTCTCTCTCTTCTTGGCTTAGCGATTTAATGTCTCTCTCTCTCTCTGTCTATCTCTCTCTCTCTTTCTCTATCTCTCTCTTTCTCTTATTGGCTTTTTTTTAGTACACTTTTTATTTTGACATACCCGGATAGTCAGGCCTTGCTACGGGGAGACGGTCCGAATGTGATTTTTCCCGGTCCGGTCGTGTGGAACAGGCGGCGTTTATTATTTACACCACCGAGCCTCTCCGTTTTAATGTCATGTGCTGCGATTATTGTAACAATCGTTTGCGTTATCATCTATAAATTTTTTCAACATCACTATAACATTTTTAAATAATTTTCCTTCCAAATCAAAACCTTTCTTCTGTGTCATTTGATAACAAAATGAAAAGCCCTTTCACAATTCTTTAAAATAAAAAAACACATAATTTTCTTAAGACTCTTTTTCTTCCATCCAAAAAAAAAGTTCTTACTTTCTGGTAGAAAAAAACTTTCCCCGGTTGTGAGCCCTTACCGTTCAGCCACAGCAATCTGCTAATCCACACACTGCCACCCTGCACGAGACGACGGGGAAACAGGAATCAAAAACTTGACTACAAACAAATAAAAAGTATTTTACGGAATTAAAACTACAATAAACTTCATATCGCGCCTCCGATTTCCGCGCCCAGCCTAATAACCATTAGGATACGGCAATAAGACCACGCGCTGGCATATGGTTTCGCTTAGGGCGTGCTTGTAAATGGAAGGGCGCACGTTGCCTTTCGCGATCGGGATTTGGTGTTGCAGCAGAAGACGAACCTTCTGACTGGAACTGTGCGGTGGAACTAAATGAAGCAGTGCGATTGAAAGCGGTTTTTTTTGTGCTGTGTCCAAACGTTGTTTTATAAGGTGTTGTTTATTGATGGATGTTCACGAAGTGCGGGCGATGGAGGGAAAATTGTTTAAATAAATTTTAAACGCATTCTACGTTTAGCAGCACGTACAAGGGGCAAAGTGCGGCTAATATACTTCTACAATAACTAAAATAACAGTTTGTTTCTGAATTGCTTCTCATCGCTTTTGATGCCTAGCCTCATGCCGTAGGGCCTTTTATAAAAATAGGGACTTCTGTGAGCGATGAGGTCTGGCTTTAGTTTTAGTCATCTCAATACACCGCTGAGGTCCTCAGTAATATTCACGGCGTTTCAATAAACCAAAAAATAATACTTTACTGTGCAATAGGGCCTTACGAGCGAATGTGAATGTTTGAAAAAAAGAAAAAAACAAAGATCGTAAGCTTAACACGCAGGAAATATTTTTCTGTTAAAATGTTGCTGCCATTGGTGGCCGCTCTGGTGAAGGGGCGCTTGGTCTGATAGGTCGGACCGTACAATCGCAGGGTAAAGGATCGGTTCAAACAACTAGTAGCAGCAAATAGATGAAGGAAGGAGAAAAAAAAACTCAACACGAACGCATGATGCTCAGGTATGGGGCAGCAAACGCATGCGGAGGGTATCGTATCATTCACACAAGATTAGGATGCTAATACGGTTTTTGTTGCTTTTCGGGAGGCCGAAGCCCGAAAAGCGAAAGAATAAAACCGTCTGTGCGTGCCTGGGTGTGCTTGTCGAAACGGGAAAACGGCAACAGACGGCAGCCAGAATGACGGTGAATGCATTCGCAACGCGCGTCCTGGCAACTGCACGCACCCAACACAAAAGGGATACGGCACAGGAAATGGTATTGGCAAATAGCAAATGAATTGTGTGCAAATGGAAGCGAACGAAACAGTTTTTGGCGGACCCTTTTTTTTCCTTTCGCCTTGCGCCTCTGTCTCTAATGCTCTAATGCGCGCCCGCAATTCCCGAATCCTAAGGTCCCGGAGTTGCCCTTCTCATCCCAGCCTGCTAGCCAAAAAAAAAAGAAAAAAAGAAAAAGGTTCAGCCTTTCGGTTTTGAGCTGCTATCTGGTAGTGCGATATAGGGGCTGTGTGGTACATACAAGCCGAAGAAGAAGAAGAAGAAAACAGAGAGAAAAATAAAAATCGAAATTGAAGGACCCTAGCGCGATGAGGCCAATTGCGACCCCCGGCGGCCCAATTGTGCCGAACAGTTCATGCGTGCAGCACCTAAGCCCCTCCGTTGCTGATGATGGTGAAACCTGCAGCAAAGGAAGTACACAGAAAACGCTGGAAGAAACGATGGCATCGCCGTTACGAAGAAGCAGGAGTGTGTGGGCCATGAGAAATTAATTGCAAAAACCCCTTGGCATAAATGGCAGCCTACCTGGGCTTACCGGGAGGAAAATAAAGTTGCAATTTCACTAATTGAATGGCACCGGGAAGATTATTAGACGATCGGGTGCCATTTGCAAAAGAGCCAGTACACCTTGTTACGCCTTCGGCAGAGGGAGCTATCGGCTGGAGGCGTTTAGAAGATGATCCAAGAGATTTTTTCTTTGTGAGGATAAAATGGGAGTTTTAATTTCAATATTACAATTTCTACATTAATCAACGTTGGACTATTGGCTTTTAATCGAAATTAATTTAAACACAATTAGTGTAATTTTTGGTTTCAGACGGGAACAACTTGAAAAACATATTTTGAACGACATTTTAAATTTACTACAGGGTTTATCGATCTGGCATTTTCATCACATTTTCCTGAGCTTTTAGGAAAAGTAATAAAACAAATTTTTTTTTTTAGAACATTTCTCACACTCATATCCCTCTTTTATTTATGTGCAGGAAAAAAGGAAAACAAAAATTAAATGATTGAAAATTCTATTTTGCCACTAGATTTATGCACACTCATTAAATTTCTTAATACCCTGGCTCTGCAAAGTAAGTTTTTAAAGTGAATTAATTCAAATTATTTAACACATTAATAATTACTTTTAGTATCGACTTTTAACTTGAATGGAGTGCTAAGTAATTTTAATATAAACTAATTAAAAATATTTAGTACAAAAAGCTGTACTAAAAAGGGTTTCTTCTCTCTTATCGTGTAGAAATCTTTGGAAAATCCTAAAAATGTTTTTTTCTATGGAATTTAGTGCCGGTCCTACCGTGTGAATATATTATTATGAGTAGTGATCAATGATCATTGAAGAAATGATATATTATTAAAATAAACTAAAACACTTACCCCAGTGAGGTTAATAATAAATGAAATGAAATAAAAAATATTTAATATTCAGAAAAAAATATTTAATATCCTTGTTCTACATTTAATATGCAAAGTAGGTATCAACAATATTCAAAGCTAATATATATCAGTAAAAATCAAAATTTGTTCTAAAATAAATGAGCTATAAAAAAGTCAAACAGACATGGTACTTAGTACAACGCTATGGTTTTATAGTGAATATAATTAAGTACAAACTGCCATTGCTTCGTTTTCCACCTTCGAACGAGCCTTACAGTGTCTTCGCTCCTTTCGGTTCTTAATGGGTTAAAGGTGAAACACAATAAATGACAACGATGACAAACAATCTAGCAACTGAACAGTTTTCATTACAACTAACTGTCCCAGCAAGCGCCATCCGAACCGCGTACGGATCGTAGTAACGATTTTTCGCAGCTTCGGATTAACTTTATTTATCGAACCGATTTTAGCACATTCGAGAATGGCTGCGGTGAAGCGGTGTGTGTGTTGTACCGACAAACACGCCAGAATTTGTGTCCCGTTTCGATCCCACCGCAACGTGTCCCCCGGGTGTGGCGGAAAACCGTTGGTGCGTAAAGCGCTGGTTAAGCGCTGCTTAAGCGTGCCTTAAAACGTCACGGCTTAAACCTTCTGTCGCAAGTGGCTTAATTTGCGCATGTGCAAACACGCTTTAATCCGTAATGTTTTTTCTTCTCTTCTCTCTCTCTCTCTCTCTCTCTCTCTCTCTCTCTCTCTCCTGGTGCTGGTTAAGCACTTGTAAGACGTGATATTTGGCCTACAGCTTGGTTGTGGTTTTGTGTATCAAAGGGAGAGCATATTTCGCTGGTACGCCTTGTTGCCCGTGAATCTATATCTAATTAGCAAAAACGTAACCTAGACTACGAGTAATCGAGTAACGCTGTTGAGGCACGGCGCAATAAAACGGTGCTAATAAACATTGGCTGAGCGGTGTTTCGCACTGTTTCCGTACCGCAGTGACCCATCGGCCCCCGTCGTCTGTACCTGCGCATCCGGACACTCCCAGCGATGGCTTAAGACGTTACGGTAGAGTTAATTTATACCGATTATCGTGTTGCAATTGGAGTAACAACATTTAACAGGGCCATTTGGTTGCAAGCGATGGAATGCATTTTTGCTGCAGTTTTGGTTTTTCTTTTTATTTCCTTCTTTGTGCCATTTGCCGTGTTTTGCCGTGGTGCTATTTCTCGGATCGCTGGCGAAGCAAAAGCCCCTTAAACCTCAACGTGTGAGCTTCGAGGTTCGGCCGATAAGCATCGCCGACGAACCTTTTTGTTCCCCCTCCCCCCTCCTCCCGAAAAACATTCCATCCTTTCACTCACTCGCCCCCCGAGGGTCTTAAAAAGAACCTCGAAAAATCGTTCAACCGACAAGCGCGACCCGGGTTTCGTGCGTGAAGAACGAAACACAATTTGCTGCTTGATGGAAGCAGAATGCATTAACCGTAGGCACGAAACCGGGCGAAGTCAATAGCCCAAAATGCTCTTTGCGTTTTTTGGACTCTCATTGGTCCGATCATCTGGTGTAGATGGCATTTGTTTTTTCCCTTTCTTCCTGTTTTGCGCTTTGCTGATTTTTGTGTTTTCCTTTTTCCTTCTTAACAAATTTTTCCCAGCTCACCGTACCATCTGAATGGTACAATTGGTAACCGCTATCGCGCTAAAGCGGCATTTAACATACTATACTCGCACTTTGCCGCGTCGAGTGTGCGCATTATCTGATTCCGATCGAGCGAGCGCTCCTTAGCCCTTAGCTTTGACGCTGTTAACAAACTGCTTTTGGTAAATGAAACCCAAAACGAAAAAAAAACGAGAGAGAAAAAAGGGAAATTGAGTGGGCACCATCATTCCGTGACTGTTTTTTTTTCTTGTTGTTGCTGCTGCTCCTATTTAGCACAAACGGAGTTTGCTGGAGGTGTGGAAACATTCAAGAGGTGCGGATTAATTAGGGTTAAGAGAGTGAAGAGTAGCGATGACTTTAAAACGTAAGCTTGCAGATGAACTGATTGGGATATAGAAGCTATAATTGATCCGTGCTTGGAAGAGAACTGTGTCGTCGCCATGGTTGCTATCTTGTTGAAACATTTTTTTTTTTTTATCTAAGTACATTGTTACGGAGATTAATGATAAATGATTGATATTGAATCTCCTTAATAAGCCACATGAGATACCGAGGTGGTCAGTATGGGAAAAGTATGGGAAACAAAACAAAAATTAATTGGAATAAATAGATGAATTCATCAGGTAAATATCCCCAAACTATGTCCCCAAAAGTTGAGTCTCCCTTTTTATCTCCCAGAGTCCCAATATTGAAGATGAGCTCAAAAACTTCAATATTCTCTAGGTATTCTGATATAAATTTGGAGTTTTTGTCTCATTAAGTAAAATATTAGGCTATTCACACTATAGACATTGCACAAAGTAGTGTAACAACCCTTGGCTAATGGAGATAAACTATGTCCCCAAACGTTGAGTCTCCCTTTTTATCTCCCAGAGTGCCAATATTGAAGATGAGCTCAAAAACTTCAATATTCTTTAGGTATTCTGATATAAATTTGGAGTTTTTATTCTCATTAAGTAAAATATTAGGCTCTTCACCCTTTAGACACTACACAAAGTAGTGTTACAACCCTTGGTTAATGGCGATAAACAGCTAATGAAATAACTTACTTCAAATTCTAATCTTGTTACGCAATGTTTGCCCCTGATTTGTCCATATCAAGAACGAAGTTCAACATTGCATGTGCGCTGCAGAGCAACAGGATGTCATCGTAAAGGTCAAAACCGTACCCAAATAATGTGAACGTTTCCCTTTAGACAACCTGTCACAGTGTCTCAGGATACGGCCCAGGAATCTGGTAGTGCACTCGCCTCGGTACCGATCTCTAGAGACGTAAACCTGCCCTGGGTATTCGATGCGCATTCGGCTGTGGAATGTAGAATGGGTTTTTTTTTCCTTCTTCTGTGTGTGTCATAATTGAGTTTTGAAATTCGATATTTTAATGGCTGCTGCCGATCCTGCTTCTGCTGCTCCGTTCCGTATGTCCGTATTGAAGTTTTTTTTGTTTCCTTTGGGATCTTGACAGGGAGACAACCTGTCTCTACGGCTACTAGCGTCTGATGTGTGCCTGATGAAAGAGGAATAGCTGGAAGGAGAAACAAAAGAATGAAAAAAATGAAGAAAAACGAACGACAAAAAAAGGTGGAAGATAAAGGGAGGGAGAGAGAGAGAGAGAAGAAAAAAAACGACAAATTATAAAGAGACAGCGTCGGAAGGGAAGTCATTCCAGCGCTAATCAGTTTAATTCATCAAGAAGCTACCCAAACCGGTGATTATCACACTTTATCTAAGCTGACCGACCAGTCCGGTGGACTCGAGCGGGTTCGGAGGTGAAGCATACGAAACCGAAGCGTGACGGAGTGCTGCAATAGCAGCTCCTATTTCAAGGTCCTCAAGGAATCCCAGCCGATTGAGTTGGCGGGCTAATGAGGATGGCACTGGTCCCCACACAGGTTCATTGCGGAGGACGTGTCCGTGAAGCTGTTTAGAACTGTTGGTTGTTATTTCTGCTGCCCAGTTCCTCCGCACCGTGGCTTCACCGGGCGCGTCTGTCATTATTGCTCTTTGTCAATACCGATACCTGTCATTCAAAACGCGATTGCCTACAAAACAGGTAACTTGTGACATGTCGGAAGGTTACCGGTAATGCGGTTGGTGCGGGCCGTCTGCCTAAGGAAGGTTGTAAAAGTAGGAGTTAATGGGCGCTGTCTGAGTCACGCCGAGAAAGCGAGAAGATTACCCCGGAGGGCGGAGGGCAATAGAAATAAAAAAAACCGCAAAAGGGGTCCTATTGTTTGCAGTGTGCATCGGATGACATTTGTTCCGACATTTGGCAATCGCACGAGATGTTTCTTGCTTCTCGGTGTGCACGAGATTACTCTAAACGAGAGCAGCGTGTGTACATGTTGGGTTAACGTTTTTACGACCGTACGGTGTAACGATGCATGGCGTTGAGTATTTGGACGACGTTGAACGTTGCTTAACTAAGCCGACTCCAGGGAAACTGGTGCCGGTGGAAAGGAGGAACCTTATTTAATAACATAATTACCAATTTTATGTTACTCTCACCTCTGCACGATATTGGCTGGTGTTGAAATCTGGCATCAGTAATATCTCGTTGATGGGTTACAACCCAATGGGGTGATTCTTCGGCGGCATGAGAAGAGCGCAGCGAGACGCGTGAGGGCATTTGGGCAATAAAATAATCGTAAAATTGTTTTACTGCAGCCGTCCACGAGGATCCGGTCGCCCCCGGGGTAAGGTTATGACAGGCTACCACTTTATGGCCGTCAGACAGAGAGAGAGAAATGGAGAGAGGGAGAGAACTTTGCTTTCTTTATGATGTGTGCAAAAACTGGCAAGATTTGCGACCCTGGTTGAAGTGTTCGGGTTTTGGATGCCGTTGCTTCCGCCTGTTGGCGTCAGGCTCCCAACAAAGGCAAGGTCGAGACACACGGGGGGGATCGTTCCCTAGCACGCGTACGAACCCGTACGATCATAGGATCGACATTACACCCGGTCAAGCTTTACGACTTTTGCGAGCGGGAGGGGGGAGTTAAATTTTATTACACCGGTTGCACCTACTTCTTTACAGGTGCAACGAGTACGTCTTGTGCGCACACGCTGCATTCTGCATTCGCAACTCAATTGAGTCTTCAATGTGAAACCACGCGACTACCGGAAGGCGGGATGGTCGTAAAAAAAATACGCTCAGCCCTGTCAACCCTGACACACCGGCCATTCCGGGTGTTGGCCCCGTTTTTACAGCTAAACCGTAGTGTGGCGACGCTTCGATATCGCGGGAATGTTGTGTAATCAAATGATGAAAGTAAAACAACTCACCTTGAAAATTGATACGTTCGAGTGGCAAAACCCATCATCTCGATGCGTAGCTCAAATCGCGCACACGGGGTACATATGGACATATGGCGGTGCGTGTCCTTGTTGCATCTGATGGTCGCAAACTAATCCTACCAGACATCTCCCCAGATATTGAGCTCCATAGAGTCAACTTCCTACGGGGTATAGAATTTACATACTTCGCCATCATCATTGAACCACTTGCTTGGTTTATGGGCCTTTCTGTTGGGCATGTTGCTTGAGATGGTTTAAACCCGCACGAGCGGTAATTACTCGACTTGTAACGAGTACCTGAAGTGACCAAATGGATAACACTCGCATCAAAATATGGTGACCCAATCTATTTGCACACAGAGCAAGACATTTATGCGGCATTTTATGACGCTACATTTACGACCAAACTTTACGACCGACAGTTTTGTAGATGTCATGTCTGGTGGACTAATTTCTAATTGCCCACTGAAAGTACCGCTCCCGGCTATTAATTTATTTGCGGCTATTTTATTGGAAGTCCATAAAAAAGTACAATTTCGTGTGCATATCATGAAGCTCGTGGAGTTTCTTCTCGGTTTTTTGAAATATCCAGACAACTTCAAGCTGAGTCTAAGCTAAAGATCTTACTGATATATACGGCAGTCATCTTTTGGGTTTGAAGACTGCGAGATGTAGTTATCTTCTGGAAGTCTGGAATTCTGAGCTATGTTTGATGTCTTAATAATTCAGAAGTAGGATCAGATTCCTATCAAGGAGATTCCGAGAGATCTCCGAGGATTCTCAGCATCTGGTAATGGACTAAGCATGTCAAGTGAAATACTTCTCTTCCAAGGCTGAGTCATTAGCAGCCTAAAAGTCTTGAGGATAGAACCTCGGATGTACTCTGGACTCCTGGACTTCAAAGTATTCTGGTCTCAACTCTCTGGGAATTGCTTTTCTACAATCAACACATCCTTAGTCTCGTTTGCGCTTCTTCGTTCCTTTTTCCCCCGAAAAACGTTTCAAGCGTAGGAGAATGTCACCTGAAATTAGGCCAAAAACTGGCAACTCGCATCATTTGGCCGTCGCCCCCCCGGCGTGCCATACCCTCATGCTCATCAATCTTTCTAGTCCGTGAACTCCCCGTCCCAAGTTCTGCTCCTGTCAATCGAAACCATCGAGGTGGAGAAGATGCGCGCTCCACCGCGCACACATACCAGCCGCGCCTCGGGTCGGGATCTATGGGATTTGTTGTATGCTTTGTTTCGAACGGAAGAGAAGGATTTACCCGTCCGCGTACACGCGCGTTTCTACGGGGGCTTTTGTTGTTGTTGTTGCCGTTGTGTGCGCAATCATCGCAATCGGCCTAATTCGATCAGGCGCAAACCGGAGGAGCCTGTAAGGGTATCTGTCAAAATTTGTCAGATCAACCATTGATCGAGTTACCCAAACTGATCCGCTATTACTGGCTGTCCGCACTGCAACGCACCGTATACTCACTCCATCATCCGTCCGTATGCATCGGTATAGGCACCACATTGCACCACGCTTCGGATGGGTTGTTGTCGATTCCCTCTGTGTCGCATGCAGCTTATGTTGTTTTATTGATTTTCTCTGGGTTTTTTTTTGTCGTATCTGTCGCTGTGTCCGTACGCGCCAGTACTTGCCATGTATCCAGCATGGGCTTGCGCAAGGCTTAGCTTAGCTGTTGTTGTCTTTACTCTCCCCATTACTGTTCCTTCCTAATAAGCTTCCAAGATTGTCTTCTACCTCCGAAAAGAGCTCAATACCTCGCGTCTGCACACCATCGCGCATTGTCCATAGTTTTTTGTTTTTTGCTCTCTCTCCAGACAATGCACTTTCCGAGCGATCGGGCGCGTGATCTCGATTTTTGACAGCCGTGAACTGTCATTCAGGTGGGCAGGAATTTGTCTTAACCTAAGATTGGTTCGTTTCCTTTCGTGCTTGTTTTCTAAATGCGTTTTGATCTAATGGTGGTGTTTTACTTGATCGATTTTTTTGTGTGTGTTTGCTTCCCTTTGTTAGTGTCTATCTTTATTTGTTTCGTCCGATTCCCGGGTACGGCGTTTCCGGTCATGTTCGAACAATCTGTTTTTTTTCTTCCCCCGTTGTTGAAGATTGGTTCTTTTTTTTTCTCTCGGCTCCAACATCGCTCACCTTAGCCGTAGGGCCGGGGACCTTCGTTCGGGGTCCTGCATTCTTCAGCACATCGGGATCGCGCAACGTTTCTTCCGCTTCATTTCCTTCAAAAAACTCACAGTTCTCTCGATTTTTTCCGTCTTCTTAATCTTTTTCGTAGTTTTTTTTTCTTCTTAAATTTTTTTTCTTCATTTTTGCCATCAAACAGGCGCAATCGTGGGACCAGCTAAGCTACTCCTACCACCACCGTTTTTTTTGGGGTGTTTATAATTTGATTTTATTATTGATCTAAATAAAAGATTTCCTAAATTCCTTGTCAGCTTTCTCCGCACGGTCTCGATACGTCTCCGGTCCGATCGATCCGCCGGTTGTGTATGTCCTGAAGACAGATTGATCGGCATGTATGGATATATCCACGTGTATGTGTGTATGCGGGACTGTTTCCTTCTCCTCCAGCTCATGCATGCAACTTAGGGCAGAGGTTTAAGGGCAGCATTTTATGTGTTTCTTCCCTCTTGGACTTTTGCTCCAGTTCGACGTTTCATCGACACTGGATTAAGTCGTTGCGGCTATTTCCTGTGTTTATGTGCTGTCCGCGTGTGTGTGTGTGTTCATCATCGCCACCGTTGTCGAGGTTGGCAACTTGTATTATGTTTTATTTTAACGTACGTTTCTTCACCTCCACTTCTTTCTAGGCAGTTTAGAATGGTTTTTGTTGATTTTTTGTTTCTTCTTCTGTGGGATAAAAAAAATCCCTTCGCCAGTTACATCCAACAAGGAAAGAAAAAAAACCCACATACAACGTTAGGTTAAACAACAAGACAACAACCAGAGAGAGAGGAAAAAAACATACATTCTCATAAATGGAAGTAAAAAAAGATACACGGGAGTATGTATCAGACCGCGGGAGAATGTCGGTTTTTGGGAAAGTGATCGAACAGCATCGAAAATCGGTTAGAGCTGTGTTAATAGTTTTGACAGCGTTCCGGGGTTCCCGTAAGGTGAGAAGTGTGTAATAAATTGTCCAGCATTGCGTCCGGCTGGGACCACTAATCGAACCCGGGCCGGGATGAATCATCGTGAAGAAATGTGTAGCGCTACCACACGCGCAACCGGACCTGGCCTGGGACCGGAAAGTATAGCACAAGATCCAGCGCAACAATACATATTCGGTGACATGTTGAACATTTCTTAACGGCGAGAACAATTGCAGGTTTAAGAACGGGAAAATTGGTTACCAAATTAGCAGCTTTCAAGCGATTGTTTTAGAGCAAAATGCGACAAGACGAAAGACTAATTTTTATTTAGAGCGTCCTGTGTAACTTCATACAGTGTGTAACATAATTATAAGAGAATTGATTAGTTTGCGGGACTAAATGAAAATGCTCAAAAATTGAAAAAAGTGATTTAAAAATGAAAAATAAAATAAAAATTGATCATAGTTCTTTTTTTATTAGTATAGTTAAACTTTTGTCTGCTTTTTTTTAATAAAGTCTGAAATAAGGACCCCCCTCTCACGGAGGTCTTATTTGAGTGAAAAGAAACTTATTTGAACCAATTGGCATTAAAATAAACCAATTTCATTTTTTTGCAAAATTTCCCAAAAAAATGGTAAGGGGTACCCCTTATGAAATTTTGGAGTTGAAATTTTTTTTAATTTTTTTGCTATTTTTTATTCTTTTTTTTAATTTAAAGCACTATTTAAGTGAAAAGAAACTTATTGCAACAAATTCCCATCAAAATATATCACATTTTTCAATTTTGCTAAATGGCTCAAAAATGAGAAATTTTTTTCATTTTTTCAAACAGGGTATGGAACTTGGTTCCTCGAATAACTTCTGACATCGACATCTGAGGGCATGGCCGTCCAAGAAGAAAATGTAGCCATTGGTGCCATCTATCGACCACAGGTTGAAGATTGGCGATCCGTTGGATACCGACCGAGTTATAGGCAAAACTTGGTGCAGAAATGAAGAAAATTTTACATTTTCTCAAACAGGGTAAGGAACTTGCTTCCTCGAATAACTTCTGGTACAGACATCTGAGGGCATGGCCGTCCAAGAAGAAAATGTAGCCATTGATGCCATCTATCGACCACAGGTTAAATATTGGCGATCCGTTAGATACCGATCGAGTTATAGGCAAAACTTGGTGCAAAAATGAGCCTCAGGAAATTTTCATTGTTTTGAATTTTTTGAATTTTTCATTATTTTTCACTCTTTTTTTTATTTAAAGCATTATTTGAGTGAAAAGAAACTCATTGCAACCAATTGGCATTAAAATAAATCAATTTCATTTTTTTTGCAAAATTTCCCAAAAAAATGGTAAGGGGTACCCCTTATGAAATTTTCGAGTTGAAATTTTTTTTAAAATTTTTTTCTGATTTTTTATTCTTTTTTTAATTTAAAGCACTATTTAGGTGAAAAGAAACTTATTGCAACAAATTCCCATACAAATATATTACATTTTTCAATTTTGCTAAATGGCTCAAAAATGAGGAAAATTTTACATTTTCTCAAACAGGGTATGGAACTTGGTTCCTCGAATAACTTCTGGCACAGACATCTGAGGGCATGGCCGTCCAAGAAGAAAATGTAGCCATTGNTGCCATCTATCGACCACAGGTTAAAGATTGGCGATCCGTTGGATACCGACCGAGTTATAGGCAAAAGTTGGTGCAAAAATGAGGAAAATTTTACATTTTCTCAAACAGGGTAAGGAACTTGGTTCCTCGAATAACTTCTGGCACAGACATCTGAGGGCATGGCCGTCCAAGAAGAAAATGTAGCGATTGATGCCATCTATCGACCACAGGTTAAAGATTGGCGATCCGTTAGATACCGACCGAGTTATTGGCAAAAGTTGGTGCAAAAATGAGCCTTAGGAAATTTTCATTGTTTTGAATTTTTTGAATTTTTCATTATTTTTCACTCTTTTTTTTATTTAAAGCATTATTTGAGTGAAAAGAAACTCATTGCAACCAATTGGCATTAAAATAAATCAATTTCATTTTTTTTGCAAAATTTCCCAAAAAATGGTAAGGGGTACCCCTTATGAAATTTTCGAGTTGAAATTTTTTTTTTAATTTTTTTCTGATTTTTTATTCTTTTTTTAATTTAAAGCACTGTTTAAGTGAAAAGAAACTTATTGCAACAAATTCCCATCAAAATATATCACATTTTTCAATTTTGCTAAATGGCTCAAAAATGAGGAAAATTTTACATTTTCTCAAACAGGGTATGGACCGTATGGGATGATTCGTTTCCTTTGACCCGGAACAGATTTGTCTCGGTCAAAGGTAAGGGGTTTCGTCACAGGAAAAATTCTATTAGCACTGTGTGTCGGTTAATTTCAAATTAAATAGCTCACCGTACGACTATCAATCCAATATATGCGAGGGATAAAAGAACTTAAACGTACGGTCATTTTCTGTCACCTCGTAGAAAGAGGTTTTGCGTGTTTTTTTGTCGTTGTGGCTTCCGTTTCGATCGAAACCTACTAAATGCTTTGCTCGTTGTTTTGCTGTTTTCCGATTGGTGTGAAAGTGATACCTTCTTAGGCTAATCACTTTGCTGCAAAGTGCGTCTTGCAAAAGTGTAGCCAAATGGTCAGAACGTTACCTGTGTCTAGTACCGTACGGTGGTCCCGCTCGTAAAACCAAGAGGAAAAGGATTAAGGGAGGTTTTTGCTAATAATGATTACGGGCTGGATGGGAAACGGTTTTTGCTATGCGTTAAGAATTCGCACTCGCAAAACCTTCGATCGGTTTTCGCTGTACCCGGCCGGAAGGCGGTGGAGGGTTTTCACAACGCTACCAAGGGGTATTGTTTTTAGTGCTGGTGGCAAACTAGCACTGTACGATGTCGTCCTTTTGTCGGTGGGATCATCATTATTACACGCATTTTACTGGAACAAAAGCGTTCCAACAAGCAGTTTTGTCAAAAACAAAAAAAAAAAACAGGGAGTTTGCTCTTTGTGGTTTGGCGTAGGATTTGTGGGTGATCCCGTTGCGAGTCGATCATGAAACATTTGAGGGTTTTGATGGTGCGCAGGTAACGCAAAACCCATTCGCTACCGTGGTGCGTCTCCGTTTGCTGGCAATTGTCCTTTATTAGAAGGGACCGGGGTTTTTGTCCGCTTGACCCTGCCCACGAATGGATGGATTCATTGAACAAAAAACAAAGAGGGAAGAAAGATTGTGAAAAACCATTGAGCTTAGGTGGCGGTAAAGGATAATTATTTGCATACTCGAAGATTTGTCGACGAAAGACGGGAGGGTTCTACGGAACAGTGCACCAAACACAGCGGATTCCGGTAGTCGTTCAAACGCCAATTAGCAAAACAACGCCACCGAGAAAGGGGGTTTTTAAAAGCAAACGAAAGAAAACATTTAAAAATGAAACAATATTCCGATTAATGACGTTAGCCGTGAAGAGCTTAGTCGATTATATGAACGGACTACCAATTTCCCGAGCGCTGCAGTAAATCAAACCAAGATCGTTAAACATTTTCTTCATTATGCTTTTCGGAAGATGAATTCCTCTCAACCTAAAGAATGATAAAGAAAAGGGTACATGGTTAAATTTTGTTACTTAATAATAAGCAAAAAGCTTGCTTTGAAGTTTGGCGCGCTTGGTTACGTTTTAGTTCTTCTGGCACGGAATACTGATCTTTACCAGCCCGCGGACTCCGCAAGGTTTGGGGATAAAGATTTATGAGCAACATTTTGAGTTTATTTATTGCTTTTGAGAAGCTTTTGATGTGTTTTGATGAGTATCCTGCCTACTGATCGAACAAAATAGCTGTTCTGAAGCAATTTTGCCGTTTTTTTTTTTGGCAAATTCTCGTCTAAACACGGGAACTCCTCGAATCGAATGGTGTGGTAAATGATTGACAAATATTATTTCTTGGGATCGTAACATTCGCTTCAAGTTGATCATTGCCCACTATCACCGCCGGCACACACCCACAAACACAGGGCTAAAAGGTGCCGTGGAGTGAACCGCTGCGCATTGTACGCTACCGCCCCCAAGGGTGTAGGATTAAAAATGCAAATACAAACGTACCGGCAAACGTGGCCCAACGTGCAAGGGCAATCCGCCCGTCATCTAATTCAGCTCGAGCACATCTTATTTGGTCCTGTTTGTCCAGCTTCGAAGCAGAAGATGGCGGTGAAAAGGTTAGGCTGCGGGCGCACAATGCGAAATGAAGTAGCTGAGCCGGTAAATGATTTTGCTATTGGGACGGTGGTTCTATCCGCAAAAACCCAAGATCCCGTACTGGATAATCCGAGGATGGCATGAATAAGGGAAGGGAAAGGGACTCGCCAAAAAGCGAAACACCGAAGCGGTAGAAAACTGCACACATATAATCTCGGTACGGTTTTTGGGGGTCTTTCTCCCAACACCCGGTACAGTTGTATCCACCTTTTTGGTGCCCGGTGCACGTTGATGTTGTGCTGCCAAATTGGCCATTCATCAGGGTTATCATAATCTGTTGACATAACACCCCGCTGTTTCGATGAGGGCCGAAAATGAGGTACCTCTCCTCAAAGCAAAGCTGATCCGTATCATCCCGCCTCTACTTGAGGTGACCGGGCCAAACGGATCACCTTTTTTTTTTGTTGGGCCAGAACACCTCCACTGCTTCTTCACTGCTGCCACACAAAACGCTTTGACCCGTTGCGAGTAACGCGAGTAGGGGCGAAGCGCAAAAAGGGGAAGAATGTTTGTTGGGTGAAGGAAGGAGGGTTCGGGGAAAGTGTGTTGTGTGATCGGGCAATTGACCACACTGTGTCAGCCGGTAGTAAGATGCTACCCCGATCGCCACCAACACCGACACTGGAACATGAAAGGTGTCAGAATGTAAACCCACGAGCTGATTATGGGCAAGTATTCGTGCATACTGATCCCGATATTTGGTGACCGCTGTGATGTCACTCTCTGTCCTATTGACAGCTTACTGACCTCGATAACCCTTTTCCCTTGTAGTTGGAAGAAGCACAAGCAATTCGCACGATTTCGGACATTTGTCTGAGATATTCGTACAAGGGGATATTAAGGGCAAACCCTGCCCCTGCTACCTGAGATGTTATGTTGTAGCAAAGTCTTGAGCAGTGACGCATCTTTCGTGTCTGTGGTTGTGTGCGGGTGTTCATCCCAGTACAAGATTAACCTGTTCCGGACAGGCGCACATACACGAAATCTTAGCCCTTTTTCGGCGGTTTGATCTTTGCCAGCTAAACAGCAGTAGTAGGTCCGCCAAAAAGAAAAAAAAAGGTGCCGACAGGCTCCATCTCAACTTCATCCTTGATCGGCGATTACGTCTGAATGCCGATGACAGCTGGGGCAGCTGCCTTGACAGCCCATCACAGCTCGTTGGTCGCACGCAAACACGGGCCGGAATGGTGGCTGTCGACGAATTTGCCTGTACCACACGATGCTGATGTCCGCAACCATTGACGTTGATGGGTTCTTCGTACGCGGTTACACACCAAAACTGCCAGAAAGTTCCATTTACTAGTTGCCGAATAGTTGACAGGGTTCTCGCATTCTCGCCGTCTTATCTGCCTTCTGGCATTCCCTGAAGCCCCAAGAACTGTCGGGAAAGGTTGATGGGGTCATACACGCACACATACACACACGCACATACCATTCTTCTAGGTACTTGCGGGGAGCTCCAGTGTCAACTTCAAATTTGACACTATCACAACACGCAACGGTTATCGGAAGCGAGCTACAGGCCGACGGACGGAAGGTTGTGTTGCACAGCGTACCGCCGTGTCGATTTCCATTCCAAGGGAGCGTCGCAACACCCCGGTACATTGAACCGGTGTTTAACATCGAACGGTACGGGGTAGGGAAGCCTTTTCAAATTTGTTTGATATTTCTATTACCGGTTAGGGCTTCCCGTCAATGGGTAGTTGGGGAGGTAGTGGGGTGGAGGTTTTTGGAAGCCAATGGCTTGACCGCAATCGCGTATGTATCGTGATGATCGCATAACATCGCGGCTGTGGATGGGACATTACCGGGCAAACCTGGATCGATAATCTAACCGCGCTGTATAACTTTATCGTGGGTGCAATACCGCTGGCCGGGTAATGCACCACTGCTTGCAACCTGTTCCAATTCTATCGTTCTTCGCGCACGCAGATGAAGCGTAATACCTACGTAAGGTGTTTTGTTAATTGTGAGTTTGTTGGAAAACCCAACACCTGAGTTACAATTGATTACTTCAGATGTCAAATGTCTAAGATGTCTAAGTCACTAGAACGAGGTAATAGTTCCGTGAATTTCTTGGTGGATTTTTCTAAATGTGTGAATATCTTTAAGGACTCTCATTCAAACAAAGTTCAAGAATGCTGTAACTCCCCTTATAGACAACTTTATCCCCGTTGCAAACTCTTTCTTGGTGTTTTATGAGCCGAAGTGACCCACGAACGCATCGTTTAGACCTTCTAAGCATCTTGTCCGAGTTGCTCCCCGGTAGCGTCCCACATACTTCTTAGCATGTTTACCGGTCTGGAATGTCTTCGGTTACGTCTAATTTGGCGGCGCGAGTTAATGAGTTTGGGATTAGGTCGATTGTGTTGGGCGGCCTGGTGTAAGCCTGGCGACCCTGATGGAACTGCTTAATTCTCGTTTTACGACGCTGCGTTCTAACTCCCGGGTGGTTTGAAGGAAGATTTAAACTGTGCACTCCTCCTCCAACAACCAAAAAAAAAAAACCAAGGTGTCTGCGTTCGTCCTACCGGTATGGTTAGAGCAAACCAGCCAGTCAGGATGGCTCGTACGGCAATCAGTATCCATCGTCGGTGTTGGTATTGATGAGACCCAAAGCCCGTTTTGAGATCTTTGGACGGTACGGTGATCACACCTCGCGTCACACGTCACCTCACTTATGTCCACGCATCCATACGTCTACCAAAGAGCCTAGGTAACAAGGGGAATTGGGGAAGGAGAGGAAGATCTCGAAGGAATTATTGGGGAGCCGTGAGAATGGTGGCAGGCGTATAATCCCCGTTGGAGACGTAACTCTTGCTTTTGTTCCCAGTTCTGTTGTTCGCTGGGAAGCGAAGTTGAGATGGTTTCCTTAACTAACGCAACCGAATTCCCGATCGGTGGCAAATGGCAGACACGGGCCAGATGCAGGGTTGCACGGTAAACATGGGAGGCATGTTTGGAGGCAATCAAGAGTTTAATTTTAATTTATTCCAAACTGCTACTGTGTTTCACTTTTTCCATCCCTCGTCCCCACCTTATTCCCCCCTCTTCCAATCCCCCCTTTCCTCCGCATTGTGCTGGCGGACACCTTCGCTACAACCTCAATCTCCGTACGGTGGCCGGAGCCATCGGCAGGAAAGTTGCTACCGTATTCGAGGCTTTAACCATTTCGAAGATGGAAGCTTTGTTCGCTTCTGCCTCTTCCTGCGCCGGAGCAGCGAGGAGGCACGACACGAAATCGTCGGAATCGTTACAGCATCGCATTTTGCCTACTGCCTGTGATGCCCGATTGGCACGGTGGACAATTCCGCGGCTGTAAAATCCTTTCCGGCAGCACCGTGCGAGACGGTGTGGCCCGGGCGAAAAGCGCCCGAGTCAAATCTGACAAGCGAAACGATGGTGTGCCCGAAGGGAGCGCTCGAAGAAATCATAAAGTAAAATAAAATATTTATAATGCTTTTATTGCACTCGGTTCGGTCGGTCGCAGTTCGAAAAACTGCACGTAGACATAGCATACAACAGCAAACAACCAAAAAAAAACATACCCACACGAGCACACTTCTCATCAGCGCAGTGGCCGTTACATCCCACATCATCGCAGACACAAAAGGGTGGAAAGGGGTCCAAAAAAAAAACAAGAATACCAAACCGCGAGACCGATGCCGAGAAACAACAAGCGGATTGAAATTAATTTTTAGTGCGTTTTGGAGCTTTTTTGTTGTACGGTGAAGTCTGCCACGGGCTCTGGCGCTGCTACTTGTTTCGCTTACGGTTTGCTCCACGGATCATTTACATAGCGAGGTGTTCCACATTCTTATCCTCACCTCACCTAGATCCGCTCCTATTCCTCGCGCAAGGCATAGGCTATAAGGGGTGATTTGAAAATATTGGAATCGAACAAATTTGATTCGGTGTTTTTTTGTTTTGGGGGGAGATCGGAGCCATTTTTCCAATTCCTCGTTCTGTTCGCATCATTATTAATGTTTTCTTTTCCTTTTTTTATTTGGTTAAATATGTAAACTGCTTTACGCTGCTACCGGATACGCTTGCAGTGTAAAACGGTGCCCTTTTTCCGTACAAAATCAAAGAAACCCAAATCATTTAATAATTTTCATTAATTGCTGCAGCTTTAACGGAGAATCGTTTGAATTTATTTTTCAGGTTTTTTTCTCTTCGGTGCTTAAAATTATGCTTTAAACGTTAATTGCTGATGCACCCATTGAACGAAGTTAGTACCAAAAAAAAAGACGAAACGAACCAAACATGATTCTGTTATAAATGTTTGCTCTCATGCGTTGCAGTGGAGATATTTTTATACGATAAATTGTTTAATAACAAAAAAATGAACCTTTATTTTGTTGCTGAAGAAGCGTAAAGATATTTCAGAATTTAGAACCGACGCGTGGGCATACGGAATGTGGCGTCGGTGTATGGAAAAATAAACTAACAATTGGTAGGTGAAAGCAGAGCAGGTCTGATTGAATAAAGCGCCTGAAGAAGCGCCTCGGATCACAGTCGAGAAATTCATGGGTCAGCCAAGTTTATGGGTGGGTACATTGATGAGATCGTTTGTACGGTTGTTTGCCTTTATTTTTCTTTTTTTTTGCGCTCGACTAACGCTGGATGAGGTCTAAGCCGATGGTATGAATAGCGCGACTTAATATACCCTAGGACATGGTATGTTTTCTGCAGCATGTCTGTAGCGAACTGGGTCGCTACGGATATCCTTGGCAGAAGGCTCGTTTTCCTTTTGCTTTATGACGCGAAGCCCTCAAGGGCCCGCTTTTGGTGCAATGTTGCTATTCGCCATAAATGTATACAACAACCCAGGGCACGTCTTGGTACGATGGCTTCAGACAAGTGAGACCTTCTCGGCCTACGATTGAGAACCTGTTGGGGAACAACAATTGCAGAAAAAAAAACCCTGGATGTTTTGCTTTGAAGCCCGATCGAAGCTTTGAGTTCAATCAAACTTGTAAGAGATTTTTTTTTATTTTTATTCGGATTCCTAAAGATTTGTTGTTAGTTTTACGATGTATTACGCTATAAAATATAACACAAAACAAATTGTTAAACTACAGCTTTAAGTACCTTTGGCCACCATCATTTCAATATACGACCAGTAATAAATCATCTCAAGCTGTTTCTTGTTGTCTTCAAGTTAAATGCTTCATCTGTCAATATTCAATCACAAATATATTTTTTTAAACAAAACAAACAATGGTTTATAAGCTCTTTTTTACAAGAAAGAGAGAGGTTTCTGATGTAAATTAGTAGTTTCTATTAAAATTTAAATCAACGCTTGACGAATGTAAAAATATTAATACCTTTTTTGGTGTTTTTATGTATGTTGGACATTTTTTATGTTGTTTTGATTTATGTCACATGAGTCGACTGTTGAAAATATTCGCATTATAACAATAGTTTAGTGGCTCATTAAATCAATTTTGTGCAATAAATAAATTCAATGAAATAGTAAGATATCACTGAGAAGTAGCCATTAATTACTGTGTTACATTAAGCTCGTTTCAAATTTGATTTAAATTCGTGTCCCAATTTTCAAACCATTTCTTGATTATACTATACGTAGAAGCCAATATGATTTTTGAATCGTAAAAAAATAATAACGAAAAGTGCGAAGCGAATAAAATTGTTTCAAACAGTCATCACTAATCTGGTGGGATCTACCAGGCGTTATATATTGTGAGCTATCGAAACTATGAACCAATTTAAACCTTCCACGTTTGATCTGTTATTTAGATCCATTACTTGGTGTCTTAGGGGCGGCCTGCTGGTGTATGTGATAAGCGGTTCCACTCGACAGGAGCTGATATCAAATCCCTTCTAGACCGTCAACCCCGTAGCAAGGTTTGACTATCTGGCTACGCGGAAAAAATAAGGTCATTATATCAAGAAGAAGAAGAAGAAGAAGAAGAAGAAGAAGAAGAAGAAGAAAAAGAAGAAGAAGAACTAAGCGTCTTCCCAACAGCAAAAATTGATTTTAGACGAGGAGTCTTAAAAGTAGAAGTAAATTCAGAAAATGATACCGAAAAGTTAGAAAAATCTGTGAGTAAAACTGTCATCCTTTTTTTTACATACAAAGTTTGTTAGTTATTACATGAAAGAAGGTTAAACAATTGCTTGCGTATCCCAAAATCCAATTCCCAATTTACCCAATAAGAATCTTTGCACGATATACCGTAGCTTAGGCCGTTTGCCATGATTTAATCGGCTGCATGAAAGGTAAACTTCACAACTGTGGTCCGCCTGGAGGATACTTCCAAAAGCACTGCCATGCAGACGTATCCGATGCGACAGCGCACGCACAGAAAGGATCGATCTATCGTGAAAGCGATTTTGGAGGTTGGAGGATTTCGATTTCGATTGCCGGTACCGTTTGCTTCATGCCAGCTGACACAATCGAAAATCTGTCACTAAGGCTGTCAATGCTTCGGACACGACTTTGACGTGAAACGTTAAAACGTTTCTCAGGCCTGTCAGAGACACACCAAAAGGTGAAGCCCGTTGGGAATGTTTGTTCGGTTGGATATGTGTGTGTGGATGTGTGGGTCATCGTGCGAACCAAAAATGATGACAACTGTGGAGCAATAAGGGGATGTGCGGGGGGGCGGGGTTGGGAGTGTAATGATCCCCATTTGGGTCCCCGACACTGACGGCTACAGTTCAGGCAGGATGTTGGTTAGCGTACCAGAAAAGGTTATTTCGTGGGAGAATTCTTTTACAGAGCAAAATGAAAGAAAGTAAGAGCTATTGGATTTTTCCTTTTTTTTCTTTTCCATTTGTGAAGAAGGTTCCTGAAGATATGGTTTCCAAGAGGGGTTTATATGGGTAGCAAATCAAGGGTTTCCAAGGAAATTATCCACTGTCATGTTTAAAATATTAAAATTTTCCATAGCTTGCCGTTTTTCGGGCTCTATTTGTCTAGTAACTATGACCACATGTGAAGCTTATGAAGGGTGAGCTTTAAGGGTGTAAGTAGGGTGGTACCGTTGTTGGGGATGAGAAAACTACCCTCCACGGGGCCAATATTTGACCAAAACTTCAACTCCTTTTAGTATTCACATGTCCTTTCCCCCTCTCCCTCCTTCTATCCCCTCCCCTCCCCTCCTCAATGCTCTTCTCTCTCTCACCACCCCCTTCTGAACCCCTTTTTATTGCACCGCCTTTCAACCCCTCATTCTACTCCGCAGCTACTCAAGACGAGACCCCCAAAAATGAATGTGTTGTTTTGCTGTCGTCTTCTCTAAATCGAAGCCACGACACTCGGTCACGATCCTCCGGGACAGGCGTTGTCGACGGCTTCCTTTTTTCTTTTCATTTTTTTTTGGCACAAACTCCGGGTCCCACAATGCCTGTTTTGTGGTTTACCTCACCAATGGGGGCTGTAAGTTTGCTTCGGTCACAAAGAAAAGGAAGGAGGGGAGTTGAGGGGGGGGGGGAGGGGTTGATGGAGCGAAGAATAAGACGATACACCTCAGCCTACCCTTACTCTAGCAGAATGTAGTTCTGTCCCAGCATCCCCCACTTGTTCCATCATCAACCCC
Source organism: Anopheles parensis (assembly GCA_016254315.1). Lineage (NCBI taxonomy): Eukaryota > Metazoa > Arthropoda > Insecta > Diptera > Culicidae > Anopheles > Anopheles parensis. The sequence goes on from CM028123.1 coordinate 10,897,441, forward strand.
CCCCCCCCAACCACCCCCTCGTTTTCAACTTCGTTTTCCAACCCCGTTTCGCACATTCTCGCACTCGCTTCCATGGCAGGGCGACGAAGCGGTGGCAAAATATATATAAAAAAAAAGTTTAAGACTTTTATTTTCGACTGCCGGCGGATGATAAATTATGACTTTATGATTAATATTGTTAATCAGCTCACGAAGTGTATGTGTATAGCAATAAATTTATTAACATAAAGGCGTCTTTCGGCTGTTTCGGTTCGAACTTCTCGGCCAAAGAGGGGAGTGTGGGGGGAGGGGGGTCGTGGAGGCCCGCCGGGACACCGTTCATTTAGGCGCTCATTCGTTAGATTCGTTTGTCGGTGTGTTTTGGGTAGACCGCTACCCCCCACCACAACCCCCCCCTTCCTTCTTGCTTCACCATTCTTTACTGACTTCCACCAAGCTTCTTTTTAGCTTTTAGCCCTCCCCGTGCCTCCCTGCCTGTGGATCACGAATCAACCACCCAGGCTCCCTTCGCTCCCACCCCCGCCCTCCCCCCATTTACGACGAAAGATCGGATCGATCATTCGGTAGGTCGACGATTGTGTCAGATTTGTCGCTTGGTGCTCGCGAACATAGCTTCCGTGTGCGCCGTCCGAATCTCGATCTCGTTGGTTGGCTTTTCCTTGCCTTTTTTTCTCCCTCTTTCTTGATGATGAAGCTAAACAGAGAAATGGAGTGCTGGTGGAGTAAAAGAGTTACCTGCTTTTACAAACAAAAATACAACCAAAAAAAAAAAAAAACGATTGCCGCCACGTTTGCCAGGGCGCTATTGGACGGCATCGATTTTTCTTTCAATTTAATGTACAGCTTTACGTACTAATCGACATTCATGCTTTCTGGGCCTGGTGGCGCACGAGAGCGTTCGCTCTGGCGTTTTGGATAGTTTGGAGGCTGGTGGATGAGGTAATTTGTTTTGCTGTCGCTCAATAAGACGCAAAGATTCCCTTCCATTTTTTTTGGTTTGCAAGCTCGTGCAAGTGTTTACAAAACGGCCAACAGGAACGGCGGGAGGAAGCACAACAGACAACTGAAACGAAATTGTGCAAGAAAAATGCTTGCAATAAAACAAAACCAACCGATCTAACGCTCTAACGCTTACGGCCAAAAAAAAAACGCACGGTGAAATTAACCGAAAATATCAAATGTTAAGCAGTGAACGACACGATACTTTAATAATGAAATATACGAAACATCACGGATCAATTGTGGACCGCTTATTGGATGGGTAGGACGCACAAAAAAGGAAGAAAAAAAAACAAATAAGAAGTAACAAAACGGCACGAAAAAAAAAGAAAGCCCGTTGGTGAAGAAAGAAAAAAAAAGCAGACAAATGATATGGAAGTTGGGATGTGGAAGCAAAACAAGCTGAAGAAGAAGTGAACAAAATAAGGAAAGCAAACAAAATCTACGACCGTTCAATATCCGTTCAATACCGGTAGCAAAACTAGTTTCATAATTTCACGGTGAATTGTTTGTTACCTTGTTTGAAAATATGACGAAAACGGGGAAAAAGGAAAACAACCGAAGAACAAAAACAACTTTGCCAAAATTTTATTTCATTATTTATTTTAATTTAGTATATTTTATTTGATTTTTAATTTTTTATTAACGTATAGTGAACACGACTTACATGTAGATGCTTCTTATCTGTTTTAAAATAAATAAAACAGATTTTTTTACACGTTTTGCTTTCATTTTCTCCTTTTCATTTCATTTTATTCCACATTTTGATTAATGTAAAAATGGAAACGACTTGTTAAATTTATCTAATTAACAATGTTTTCTCCAGTTACTTATTTTCTTTCATTTTGTTCAATCGGTTTATCGCTGTCTTATACATATTTTCATATTTTCTATTTTTATATTTTCTTTTTTGTCCGTTTTGGTCGTTTCCCTACTTTTGTTTTCTTACACTTGACATACAAAACATTTAACAGAATTCAATAGTTTAATACATTAAGTAGTTACTTTGTTATTACAAGCAATAAATTTGTTTATATTTTTATATTGTTCTACTGACAAGAAATCATTTTTGAAGTGGTTAAAAACTAGAAGAGATTTTTATTTTCCTTTGTTACAAGTTAAAATGAAAGGCGCCACCTGGGGAAGGAAAAAAGAAAATTTAGAAAGGCAAACTCAATCGGCCAACAAGGTATGCATGGTAGCACACCTGCGATGCGCTGATGATGATGATGACCAGATCGAATGCCGCACTGCCTCCGGGTCATATGTTTGATGTGATTGAGTCGCCGGAAAACAGCGCACACCGTTAATTAATCGCCGCGGTCCTACTGGTTTTCGATTTCGCAATTACATTACTGTGGCTTTTGATGCTGTTGTGCCCTTTGGCATCATGATGGAATGGCTGACGATCGATTCGCTTATAGGTAGATAGGTGTTTGTGTGTGTGTGTGTGTTTTGTTATTTTAATTTTAAATAAATTTTCCACAAAAGTTTCACTTGCCCTAAACGTTAGCGGTATCGGTTTCCACTGTGTCAGATATTTGACGTCATTTTTCGAACGCTACCATGGGTACCGTTTCTTTTTTTTTCCCTGGTGGAACATTTACCCTTGGCTTTTGTCCAGTACCAGGAGGGTTTTTTTTCTCCTCTTCTCTTTGGAATGCGAATGGGCGGGATCGAAAGTTAACTTACCAGGCACCACCTCTCGTACAACACAACCAACAGCCAAAGTTCATTAAAAGCGCGTCCCTTTTCACTAGAAGGGACCTCCAGCTGCTTCTGCCCCTGGGGGTAGTGGCAGAAAATTCGTTCAACAAAACTTTCAACGGACGCTGAACGGCTGCTGAATGGTCCGAAATGGCGGGTAGTATGCGATGATGACCGTACCAGCAAATCATCCTAGCGACGGGTAGTTAGACAGCTCTACTCCGTGCGCTCTGTAGCATTCCTACCTAGTGGCGAAAGTTTCCAAACCATTTTTTTGTCCTTTGTATAAGGTACAAGGAACCTACTTCAAGCAAATGAGAACACACGGCACTGAAGGTAGTGAACGAATCTAGAACGAAACCAAGAATCAGGCAGATCAGGGAAGAAGGAACTAATCGCGAAGGGTTAGGCACACAAAATGGTGTAGGTGGGTAGATGGAGGGTAGGAGGTTGGGGGGCAATAAAAATTGGGCACGGGCAACGGTTGTAAATTGGTCCGCAAGGATTTCGAAGGCGGTCAAAGTAATTTAAAAGTCAATCGATTGGTGTGGCTGTTACGAGCTTTGTTACAACAAGGGGTAGCATGGTCGACATTCATTAAAGTAGCGCAGAAAAAAAACGCCAGGTATCTTAGGTTAGGTGGAAATAGATAGGTTTGACCTAATGCTTCCCAGGTTGTGCGTATTAACACCACGGGGAAATCACCACGGTTTAGGCATGGTTGGATGCGTGTTCTAGCATGTATAGTAATGCAATTGACAAGCTTCATTCTTTGTTTTTGAAGGCACACTTCAACCACAACGGTAGCCGGATTCGCATGCGGCAGAAGATAATCGTGATCCGTTTATGATCCTGTTTTGCAGCAGGCAGCACGAGAATGGAACTTATGGAAAGTTAAGGATAAGCCATTGTGCGCTTGATGTTTGAGATGAATTTGGTTAAGAAGTCGGAGAGAAGGGATTTTTTTGAGGGGATTCGTAAAGAGTTGATGTTGAGTTGGACATCTTGCAATGCAGTTCTAGCAGTTAGACGACCTTGCTATAAGAGTTTTGAAGATCTTTATTGGGGAGATAAGAATTGGGAATTGGCAAGAAATAAGACATCGTGTATTACGAGACGTCTGGCATTCCAAATGGACTTGAATTTTAGATGTCTAAAACGACATAAGTTGACATCTCTATGACTCAACTTTCACCTCTTAGTGATACCTTCAACGACATCTTAGCGTACCAGCGTAATAGTAGGGCATGGAGCGAATCTGATCGATTTGCCCATCACGTGGAACGCTGCAACAAGTCTTTTTACTCCTTAAACCATCATAACCATTGGTAATTAGTAACGCCTCATAGACTTCCTACCCACACACACACACACACTAACTTTAGTGTTTATTTTTCCCCCTTGTCTTCCGCCTCTCCCCTCGCTCCAGCAGCATTTCCACCTTGTGATACGTTTTAATGGTTATGATTATTGATTTAATGTTGCCCTATTGACGCTCCCCGTCTGTACCACTGTTTCTCGCTTGGCCAGTAAAGGGTCGCCGGTAAGGGGTGGCGCAACTTTAAAATCCCGGGGCCCAAAAATTTTCGGTGTCAAGCGCGCACGCTACGGGCTACGGAACGTAATCCTAATCGCATTACGAGGCACGTCGGGAACCACGCACTCGCCGCGGTTTTTTGTTGTTGTTTTTTCTCTCTCAATGTGCCGGCTTGTACAAGTAAAGTGCGCCACGTCCAAGGGGGGAAGGAGGGGCGGGGGGGGGGGGGGGGGGGGGAGAACCGGAAGGTGAGGAAGTAATCCCAGACTGTCCAGCTGATTGCATGCTTCCGCTTTAGGGCATAAAATAGGAACGGTAGTTGAAAAATATACACCAAAAGTGATGTGGGCCACCATGTACGGGTGCGAGTGCTTGATGCCTGCGGCCCATGTCACGCACTAATCGATCACGATCGATTGAATGGTTTTTTTTAAATAAGCCACCTTAATAAGCATCTTAATAAGCTACAAAAGTCTGAAAGCTCCACATTTTTGTTTGTTTCAAAAGGAAAATAATTATTTATAGCGCTCTTTCCTACACAAAATGTTCCAAACGGTCCCCAAAATGGCGGACTTTCCGAAAGGAGTCCTGTTTTTTCTTTTGCTAGTTTGTTGTGACGCGCGCATGTACAGGCAAAGCAAATCTGGAATAGTTGCTTGCCTTTGCTGTTGTTGCACATCATCTTCAGCAAACACACATCCACAATGAAAATCGGTACGGAACTCCATTTGGATCGATACGAAAATTGACCAGAGCTCTAGGCATCGGAACGCTTTGCTGGGATTTGTTAATAGGAAGGACAGGTTGTACATATATAAGGGGGAACGGTTAGTTTGTGGTTTGCAAACCTTCGTGTTGGCAAAAACCCTTTTTTTTAAACCCGAAAGGCTCCTCCAAGGATGCTCCAAGTGTTGTGGAATGCTAGCTGCTTTCTTTGTTTTGTCGACCGATCGATTCCATCCAGTACATGGAACTTTGTTCTCGTATGTTTGTCTTTGTATGTGTGTGTGTGGAGAAGGGTGTTGGAGGGGGGTTGAAGGTTGGGGGGGGGGGGGGGGGGGGGGGGGGGGGGGGGGGGGGGGGGGGGGGGGGGGGGGGGGGGGGGGGGGGGGGGGGGGGGGCTTGTTATGGGGCATTCTGTGTGCATCTGCGTAACAGTGCGCATAAAACGTTGCATGCGCAGAAACACCAAAAATCGAGTGCTCCAACAATTTCTGTAGTAGAAATGGGGAGATCTTTCCAAAAAGCAGAATAGAGAGGAAAAAAAAAGATGGAAAGGTCTGAAACCTCGGCTTTGGTTCGGCGAACCCAAACATAAAAAGAAATGTGAACAAATGAACGAAGAAGAGAGAGAGAGAGAGAGCGAAAGGAGTGAGACAGAAAGGCGAAAGGAAAGTGATAGGAAAACCCTTTTTCCTACAAAGGTAAAGGGCACGAGAGAGAAAGAGAGAGAGAGAGCGGGTGAGAGAGTGAAAAGAACGCAGAATCATCGCAACATAACGCATGGACGTTTCCCTTCTAGCAGAGTGAGACCGTTCCCAAAAACGCGCGTCGGTTTGTGAGCCGGCAGTGTGAAAGAGCACGAGCTTATGCGCGCGTGTCGTACAGGTAACGCGTACGCACGAATCATAGCTTACACGACCCACGTAGCTGTGTCTGCGAGCGAGATGGAAACGCATACCGCAGCCGCCTGGTATCGATGCGTGCGACTGAATCCGATCGTTGTGCGCGGTAAAGCGTTTCGCATCTCGGTTCGGGGTGATGGCAATAGATGCCCGGCCCTGTAAATTCGGTTTCGTAGCGAAACCGGTGTGCGTGTGCTCCTGTGTCACCGTTTCGTAGCTGTGTGCGTACCGACTACCGTACGGGGCCCAGCAGATTCAGGGTGTAGAGCGACGACTCGGTCGCAGCCGCAGCAAACTCATGAGGTATGGTTTGTTTTTCTACTTAGTTCGACGCGACCATTCGGAAGGAGTACATGTGCCCAGCGGATTAACATTAATTATCATTTTTATTGTTGTTTGTTTAATTAAACCATTTCCCTTTTAAACTGTGGTAGCAAAAAGGGTTTTGTGCGTTGTGTGCGCGCGTGTGTTTTTCGCTGTGTCCGGCCTTGCGTATGTGTGTGTGCGTGTGTGTGTACATACGCGACTTATTCACGGCCGTGCGTGCGTGCAAAAAGCAGGAAACCGTCCGTCAGACTGGTACGCGATCGTCCACTGGCAGGAAGCTTCGGGACCCCCAAATTGTTATCTGTACGGAAAGTATTTTTGGCGAGGTGTTTTGCTGGGTGTTTAATCTTCATCCCTTTGCAAAACGCCTGCCCTCGACCGTGTCTCGCCCCAAAACCACCCCGTACACGTGTATGTGTGAGCGAGATAGAGAGAGTGTGTATGTGTGCGTGTTTTGTTTGTGTGCCCTGGAGTATCTGGAGTGTTCTCGGTGTTACGGTGCGAATTGTACGTGAACCAGACCAGAGAGTCAGCAAAAGCCTCACAAGGAAAAGGCCCCTGTAAGGTGTCCTCTCCTCCTACCCCCGCCCACAGCCCTCGGGAATAGAGCCACGATCAATCTGCACCAAGCAGCCAAGAAAAGAATACACGAGCACAATTGAAGCATTTGAAGATCAAAACGGAAAAGAAACAAGTGCCCACGCTTGGGTAGTAGAGCAGGCGAACCGAAATTCTGCTGCAGTTTGTTTCTGTGGGGTTTACTCCTCGATGAAGGAAAAATAAGTAGATATTCACTCGCGGACAGTGCACGTGTTAATAGTACCGTCAGTGTAACAGTGGCCTGTGTAGACGTGTAAATGTGCGCCTGTGTGTGTAGTTGTGTGTGAGATTGTATGTGAGAGGGTTGTGGACCTTAAATCCGTCTTCAATGGTGGTTTAGCTAACTTTACTTCCCTGCCCTTCCGCGAGAGGAAAAGCTTTTCTGTACCGTGTCCGTGTAAAACTTCGATCGCAACCTAACTATCATCAACGGAAAACACGGGCCACGGGGGGTACCGTCTATGTGGAGTGTTTAGAAAAAGATACGCCCGCGCGGGGGGTGAAAACCCCTGTTCAGTGTGACCCATCCGTCAGCAAAAAGGTGCTCAAGAAAAACCACACACCGCCCCAACGTGATTCGAATCCAATCAACATCCATCAACTATCAAAAGTTTGCTGCTGCGAAAGGTGAGTACGTGCTGTACTTGTTACTCGATAGTTCACGGGTCTCTGCCTCCCGTCCAAATCCATTCTTCGACATCCGATCCGCAACCAAAAGAAACCGTAAAGATGGAATATTCGCGCGGGACTTAATTCTGTTCGTCTGCGTGCCCATGTTCGATGGGTTTCCCGTCGTCCTTTAACGTGTGGTTTTACATCAATCAACCAAAGCGCTGTAAGGCTCGCAACGCACTAAGTACGGCGGGTGTAGAGTGTGTATGCGCGCAAGTTTTGACGAGATGTGTGCAACAATCAATTTTTGGGGGCGAATGCGTGAAGGTATAGATGTGTTTTATTTTTTGTTGTTTTGTTTTTCTTCGCAAAAAAGGACTAATTCGGTACGCGTTTCGGGATCTGTGGTGACCCGTCGGAAGTGAACATTGGAGTTGCAGTTTTGGGGTCTCCTAAAAGGATGTGGAATGTATCTCTCCGCTTTGTTCTTGTGTTTTTTTCTTAATATTTTCTCTGTTAAACAACATTTTACATACCTTTACCGGTGGCGGATATTTCGCTTTCGATAATTAGCTGTAAATCCAGGAGTTTAAGACTTCTTGAAGAACCCTGTATTAGTCTTACAGATCACTACATTTATTAAAGACATTAAACATATTTACTATTTTGTAAGTCAATTAAAGTTCAAGAATTCCCTTAAAATAAGTGCTCACTTTTATAGAGTTAACCAACAACTTCAAAAGGTTCTTTGTTTGTGGACAAAGAACACTCCCAGCAGGAGCTATTTTATATTGCCATATTAACAAGGCATTCGTGTATGAGGTTTCTTGGTCTTGTGCCTTTGTTTAGGTTTAATACACCGAATACTTAGGTTCGAATCTTATCTGGACAGGGAGGAGAAGGTGGATGTATCCTATGGCAAGAATTGTGATTACTCCAGGCTTTAAATGATGAAGATATTAAGGCAAGAAATAGATCAAGCTTAGATTAAGCCAAATTAAAGGAATATTGGACAAAAATCAAGCCTCTTTTCATTTTTCGAAAGAATTGTTGAAGTATTTTCTTTGCTAATTTAACTTTTTCTATTTAAAATGGAAATATTAAATTCTATAGTAAAAAAAATTAATGGGAATCGTCTCACCAAAAGAATTTCTTCGTGATTCACAATTGACTCATCAAAATCAAAATTATAACTTCCTTTGTTTATTTTTGCTGCTTTCATTGTAGACCACATTTTTACTATATTTCTGGTGTTTTTTCCAACTTTCCTTATCGCAAAAGGATGGCCTCTGAATTGGCGAAAGTTTTACCACGCTATAAAATATATCCTGCATCATTACATCATCATTACGGCCGTGGGATCAATTCTCTGGACGTGGCATTTTCCCACCAATTTCAGAGTTCAAAACCCAAGGATCCCAAAGGTCCGAGCGGTACAATAGCAGAATAGGTCCAGTTGCTGTATCCGCTGCATCCGTGTCTTTGTCCATCGAAGCGTCACTAGACGTTAGAATAAGGTGTTTCAAGAACAGCAGAAAAAGGAAAAAAACGGGACTGAATCGATCCAGGGGAAATGAATGAAAGTGTTTGATTGTTGCTGAAGAAATTTAGCGATTGACCTGTGCATTGAACTACCTGTGTACTGCGAGGAGTTGCATACCAAAAAACCCAACCGTACAGAGTTTGTCCCGTCTGGTGAATTATGTGTTCCGTTACGTGTTACGCCCGGTTTTCGTAAAGTTCGGGCAGGGCAGGACTTGAAAACTATGAATGGATAACACAACCATCGGCGGGGGAAACAAAATGCGGTGCACCGTTCCGGCGGACACTTGATTCCGAGGACGATCGACACCAGAGACTGGAAGGTACACACAAGAAAAGAAGGAAAAGAAAAAAACATCACGGTCTCAAATCAAAAGCGTACGATAGAAGTGAACGAACAAGCGGACGGCAAAACGGTACGGAAAACTATTCAATTCATCTCGATCTCCGTCTTGCTGCGCCCGTGACGCGAACTCGAGATTTTTAATCAATGAAATATCAATCAATTCTCACCCTTTCATTCCACCACCCGTGGACCGCTTCACGTCCGTGGGTCCGTGAGTCCGGCTGAATGGGGGTAACCAAAACCCTCCCACACTGTCCCTCCTGTCCTCTACCAACCTTGTTTTTTTTTTGGTCGAGCATTCGGAAGCGTTCCAGCAGCGAAATGCGGAGCAAACCTGTGTCTGTTTGCCTGTGACAGGGCAACGCGTCAAACGCGTCATGTGTCATACACGTCCGCAATTCCTTTTCGTCCGTACAGCCGAGATTATTGGTTGACTTTTGATTTCCTACCACCGGTTGTTACGATCCGGCTTCACCACCGGACGCTAGGTGAACGTGGGTGCCTGCCCGGCCGATGGTTAACTTTACGAGATTTACCTTCGCAAACACCTTCTGCCCAAAAGCATTTGTCGCTGTCGCTGTTCACTCACTCAATCTATCTCTCTTACGGGTGTTTCTTCGGTTTTTTGGTATGGGAGTTTATTATTATTTTATTTTATATTTCGATTGAAACTGGGTAAGAAGATGCCGAATTGTACCCAAGATCGAGAAATACTGGAATGGAATAGATGTGAACATGTGTGTGTCTGTGCTTTTTTTTATTCTTCAGAATTTGTGTTCAGAATTTCTGCTTAGTTATGTGTGGTTCGTTGTATATTGACCTCTTTTAATGACTTGACAAACCAAAATCGGAGCTCTCTGTGCACCGACGGAACCAAGTTGATGGGGGCGCGCGCACGCGAAACGACAGTACAACTACTTGTGCCGCTTTCTTGGGGTGAGCAGAAGAACTACAACCAAAAAAACAACCTCAAACCCAACCGGAGCCAAGAACAAATCTTTATGAATGCTTAAGTGCTCTTTATCAACGAGCAGTGGAGTAGCGAGAATAACAAAAAGCGGCCAAAAACGAAGCAAAACAAAGCTTCAAACGAACCACACACACGCTCGGATCGAATTCTCGATGGGTTGTATGCTTTCGTGGAGTTGCCGCGGTTCACGGAGTGCGCGTTCGTCGTCGGGTGGCGTGTCACCAAAAAGTCGAACCGCGCTGGTGGTGGCGTCTGCAGCCGTCCACGAATCGGTTGATGGAAGTGAATGCGAATGTCAACATTGGTGAAATGTCGATATCTGTCGGCGGGGTTTTTACTGGATTGTAAAAGAAGGAAAAAAAACTCCATATCCTCAATAAAAAATCAGAAATTCAGAAATGTCTACATCTTCCCTCCGGTTGGTGAAAGAATCCGTTCAACACTCTGTTTTTTTTTTTGGTAACTCGGTATGCTTTTTGAAAGTGTTTCGGAAAATTTGCCGACGCATCCCTTTCCTTCCTCCCCTCTCCACCATATCCGATATAAGTATCGAGTGTGTGTGCCTGCCATAATTATGTCATTCCAACCGGTGTCGGATCAACATTTCTTCTAGTCGCTTTCGTTTACCTTTCCCCTTAATTCTTGGATTCCCGATTTAGATGGGTTAGAAACCCAGATGAATGGCAAGCGGGTGTGAAGCAAACTGAAGGAAAAGCATAAAAATCATCACAGCCCAAGTCTCCAAACAAAAACAACGGGGCCTCGTATCGAACCTGTCCGAATCGATGAGTTACATTAGATGTGTCCGAGCTTTTAGTGTGGCGTACAACCCGGGCCTGGGGAGGGGGGGAGGATCGCAGACGCAGAAAGGTTTGAAATATCGCACCGTTTGCTATTTTATTGATGGCTAAACTGGTGTTGTTGGATTGGTGTGATAAAGCAAATGGTTGTTAGACATCGTGCCGGACAAGCAGGGCCGGCCGGTGTGCAATGTGCTTGATGTGTTTCCGTGCTTCCCTAGGAGGTCTAATGTGGTCCAAGAAATATACAAATGTGTTCGAGATTATTGCTCGCCGGGTCGGGTTCGGGTGGTGGGTTATTTGTAAAACATTAGCAACGCAGCATCTCCAACCCTCCCCCCGGGATTGCCTTTCGGGGTTGTTGCGTTCCATCCACTCCTGAATCGGTTCTTCAATTTACGACGGAAACGCGCGCGGTACGATCACGGCCCTCTTCAAACCGCGAGCGAGCCTAAAAATAAAGAAAAAAGACTGATGACGTTGAGTGGCCGCTATAAAACAAATCCCTCGGCGCTCGTGTCAAACAAACGTATCGAGCATCCCCCATATCATCTTCGATTCAACGATTTTTGTTGCTGTTGTTGTTGTTTTTCGGATCCTTGTCCCGTTTTGTGGCCGGATCGTGGTGGTGGAGCATTTTTCAGAATCCATTTCCGCCGTGCTTTGCTGTTGCTGGTACGAAAAAAGACAAAAAAAAAAGAAGAAAGGAACTGAGTAGCACACGAAGAAGATGGAGCAAAGAAACAAGGAAGGCAAGAAGAAGAAAGAAACTGCGCGACACGATCTATTAACATCGTGTAAATGAGTCGTTTACAAATCGAAACACCGATGCAGCCTGCGTGCGTAGCAGTACGTGTTTCGGATCGTTGTTTCTTTTTTTTGTTTTGGTAATATATTTTTCACTCTCCCGTTTCCATCGCCATTTAAGCGGACACCTCCTTCACCCAGATCACAGAGTTGCGATGAAAATATTTTTATACCAACTGTCTGGGGTTGGAGTTTGATTGGCGGTAAGGTAGAGGGTATAACAAGCAACCGAAGCGTGCGCTGGAAGTGGAGCAGCATTAAGGCAAAGCATCAGATAATCTAGAGTGAACTTAGAATTTCCAAAAAACCCCGACAACGACGACGGTGTTGCTGCGCCTTGACAGGGTTGACATTTTTGACACTTCCGTTGTTCGTCGTTGGCGTTTTGTGTTGTTTTGTGTTACAGTCGGTTGATTGTTCGCCTACCCCCGGGGCCCTGTTGCCTTTATCGAAGAGGATCGAAATCTGCTTCAATTGAACGAATAGAACGAATGATTTCGTGAGAGAAAAGAAAGAAGGAACAAATACTTCAACCAGACAGTTGTAAACATACGTTGTTGGGTTATGCTTTTTCTATTTTAAAACACATTTACAGATGTCCTCAGAATGAGTTTTTGTCACTAGATAAAATTCGATTTGTCATATCTAATTCAGCTATATTTCATATCGAATATATGAATTAAAAATATATTTACAGAACCTTCACAAAGCTCTTGTAAATGATACTATTATTAAAACAGTAAAGAAAGTCCTTAAATTTTTAAATAAAATAAACAACTTTACTGCAGTACATCGCAGCAGCGCATTCTAATCATTTAATTCATACGCACCAAAAAGGGGGTTCGTCGCTTAGAGTCTTTTGTTTCGTCGCGCTATTTTGTGAATCTTTTACATCAGCAACGATTGTAAAATGGTATGAATGTGTGCAGAATATTAACGAGAAGGCAATTAAATGTATAAAAATTCCTTTTAATTCTCCTATCTTGATAATTATTATTACTATAAAGAGGAGAAGATCATTAAAATCGAATAAATAAAAATACATCTCTCTGAGCAGACCAGTTTGTTTGTAATTGCTGTCTTCGCGAATATCTTACTCCTGGTGTACTTGAGTAAGTACAAAGCTACCAATAATAAATCGAAAACTTGATTATCGTTGAAATGATTTCCGTTGAATTAAAAGTCAATCATTACTGCGTGGTTTTGTTCCGCGTCGTTCGCGAGTATCATGAACAAATTGACTGTTTTTTGTTTCATATTCCGTTGTTGGCTTTAAGCATGGATTGATAATTCTGAAGCTTTATTCCCTATTTGTACTTACTTTAAAATTTATTCGTCAATTTTTATAATAGCAAAAGACCGCAAAAAAAACATTTGTCTCTTCCACCACTTAAGAAACTACATAAACTTTAGATAAAATAAAATAAAAAAAAACATATATGAAAACCTGCTACAGTGTCATAAAATCGTGAGTTCTATAAAGCAAAAAAAAAAACGAAACAAAAATCAATCGTTTTCTCTGCGCTGCCTTATCGAAACAAGCACCAGCCGCAAGGTTTTGTTTCCGCCGCGTTCCGTTTGCAGGAAGGGTCACTTAACGGCGACCCAGCCGGTCAGTGATGTCCAGCTTTTATGATTGCTGATAAAAAGAGAAAAGAAAACATTCTGCGATTTCGAAACCGTTGTTGGTTTGTTTGGTATGCTATGGTTTATGTTGGTTGGGTCTTTTTTTCTTTGTAATATGTTGAGTGTTTCGTGATACGGAATGAGCGTGTGGGCATGAAGATATAATTATTAGCTTTTTTTTATTATTTATTTTAGAAACGCTTCATGCAAAAAGTAATTTTTAATAAGTGAAATAAAGTGTATATTTTAGTTAAAGTGCAATTGTGGTTGATTGAAGTGAAAAAGTGTTTTAAAATCAAAATATTTTACATAGACTTTGTGAGGGTTTTTTTTGTCCATAAACCATCCAAGAAAAGGAAAATAAAAAAAACGTTTAAACGATTAGAAAATTTGTGCCATCGGTCACCTGCAATATAAAATAAAAAAAAAACCGTAGAATGTCGAAGAAAACAATCAGCCCAACCTCAAGCCGGAGCCTAATGGTTTGACGTGTGGTTCGTGGCTTAAAACACTAAAATAAAAGAAACATCGCACCCGTGTGTTCGGCTTTCGGGGCCCCCGAGGGCAGGGTTGTTCCGAATGTGGATGCCGAAACTGCCAACGGTCGGTAAAGTGTAAAGAGTACCGACGCGCAGGTGTATTATCTTATTGGCGGATCTGCAAAGAACTACAAATCGTTGCAATGGTTTCTCGCGTGCGGTTTTCTTTCCTTTACCGGGCAAGAACGAGATCCCCGGGGGGGACAAAGAGCTAGTGGCAAAAACTTTTATTTATTTGTATTTCAATCACTCCCCCCAAAAAATTTGTTCTTCCTCCCTTCGCCTTCGTTTCTGCCCCAAACCAGCTCTGCTCCACCAAATTCCACGATGAATGCGATTTAGATTTCAGCTCCATTTTCTTCGTGGAGTTTTTTTTTGAATGCTTTTTTAGAATTTGTGTCAATTTTGGCTGGTTCTACAGGTCTCTGGTGTAGGAACAAAAACGGAAAGAAGCAAAAAAAAACATTAGCGGTTTGCGCATCGCCAATCCTACCTTCAGCATATTTCGTCGATTAGGCGCCCGATTGCTGTAGCTCGTGCCCGCCTTATCGGCGGTTTCTTGAGCTGATGGAGAGAGAGAGAGGCTTCTTTTAGGCCGTTTTTGTTTTGTCCGCAAATGTTTTCGTTTCATGCTTTTTTTTGTTCCTGGTATTCTGATTCGGTTTGGGTGTGCGTTTTGTTGGGATTTTTGGGTTCTGTCAAATGTAAATATTACCGAAACGCCGGCCAAACTGCCGACGGTGGCTTGCTGGTACATGTTTCTTGCGCATTCTGTTTGCCGTTTTTGCGCAAAATTCCAACACCCGTCTTTTGCGCAGGGTATCCCGTTTCATTTCAGTTGATCCCACTTGGTGCTGGTTCGTTTCATAAAGATCCGTGTTGTTTTTTCCTCGTCTGCTCACTTTGTTTTTGCAAAAAACGGAACGATTCTAACACCGATAATGCAAAGCGAGAAAGCGAAGCAATAAGATGAAGAAAATCTGACACCAAAACCAAGGCTCAACTTTCGCACCGTAACCGATCGGGTGTAACGATCGGGTGTCTAAAAGCGCAGTGAGGCAAATTATGAAAACGCCAATCGAAAGCTCAAATTTCCTCCGACCTGAAAGAAGAGATCCACAAGAGAGAGAGGGAGAGAGAAAAAAAAGGAAAACAACTTCCCTAACTTCAGGACCCCTGAAGGCTCTAGCCCCGCATGGCGCGGCGCGTGTCTTCATATACGTGTGAAATGAAGGGCGTACAAACCAACAGCAAAAAAGTAAAACCCAAGATTGGGTAGAAGAAATGGCTCGCCAGCATTCAATTCCAACGGATTGCTGTACACGGTAGCTGCTCGTTTGTTCACGTTCGTATGCGATTGGCGAACCGTTGTGAAGTGCCCACTTCCGGCGGGATTGTGGATGGTTGTGCTAATTTTTGCACGCGCGCCCGCGTTTGTTTGCAGCCACTTCCGTGGTGCCGTCGATGTTACGAACCACTGTGTGTGAACCACTTGGCAGCTTTGTGTTGGATTTTCTTTCTTTACAAGTTTTCCTTCACCGGATGGGATGCTTTCTATTTCTTTTCTTTTTTTTTTTTTGGAAGAAATGTTGATTGCCAATCGGGAAGTATTGTCCTACTCGCTAGAAGGTGTTGAATGATTGCGAGTCAAGTTTTTAATTGTGTTTCCCATCCTTTGAAATAAAGTGTTGGAATAAAGAATAAAAAAAGTGTTGGTTTTGCGGAAAATATCATTTGTATTACTCAATTTTTCATAAAGTTTCTGACTCTAAAATTAACTTATAACATCATCTTTAAACCCTTGAAGCTTTTGAGATAAAGTTTCTTGAAGAATGTTTAATAAACCCAACAATCAAGTTTGCAGAAGACATGGTTTAGACGAAGAAAAAAAAAAACAGCCCCCAAACATGCCTTGTTTCTAAGCTATTTCCGGCGTGAAACCGAATTATCTAAACACCAATAAAGGCTCCCGGGGTGGATCGAAAACTCCCGGCGGGAATCGAGAACCTTTTTTCTGGGAGCAAGACAAAAAGAACGATGCTTTCGAGGTTGAAGGAGAAACGGAGCGAGACGGAGGGAGACGGAGCGGTAGTGAAAGAGCGAGCTTAAGGGAAAAGGAAAATGCCGAATCTGAATCATAAAAGCAGAACTACATAATTAATTATAATCCTCAGTAGCCGGACCGCGGGATCATAAATATTTATTTATATGTGCGTATATTATGTATTCACACACACACACCGATAGAGAGGGATAGAGAACGAGAGAGAGAGAGAGAAGCTCACATATCCTAAAGGTGAGGTTTTTCCCCCAAAATCATCTCCTTTCTTTACCATTACCATGCAAAACCGTGCAGGCGGCGTTGCTTTGGTAGAACCCAAAATGTTGTAAATACACATTTTTCTACCAACCCGCCTTCCTCCTTCATCCTCCGCCTCCCTCCCACGCACCACAAACAACGGGCTGCGGCGGTGGCCGAGCAGCCAGGAAGATGAGGAATGTGAATAAAGCTGAAATTAAAGTACGCTGGTAGCCACATTCCACCGGCGCATACCGGCGTGCATGTTCGCGCCCGTTGATCAATTGCATTTAAATTAATCTTAATTATTAGATATTTTACTCCACGTACCGTGCAGTGTGTGTGTGTGTGTTTGTAGGTGCGTTTGTGGTTTGCTTTTTTTTGCTTATATATTTACTTTATTCATATTGTTAGCTTTTTTTCGCTCTTGCTTTCCGAAAGAGTGAGTGAGAGAAATATGGAGGAAAAACATATTTGCTCCCGTTTGCCAACGCTTTTCGGCCTAGCGGGCGAAGGCGAGCATGTTTTTCTCGCTTGTCATTCAATTTAATCATAAGGCTGAACCGGATTGTGCTTTTGCTACGGATGCTACGAGGAGGATTTACCGTGTGGAAATGTTTGCTGGGAAAAATGTAGAACAATTTATTAAAGTTTCTGTTTTTGTTTGAATTTTTAAGAAACAAAAACAAATTTAATTAAATTTTGATAAAACAATTTGATTAAAAAAAATAAAATAAATCAAATAAATGTATAAACACTTTCTAATAATTTCTTCTGTGTCTTAGAAATTATTCTAGTATTGCTAAAAACTATTGTTGCATTCCCGAGGATCGGAGGGTGGAAAAAAGATGAGACTCCAACAGAAGAGGTTCGGAATGTGAAATGATAAAGCTCGTAAATGATCAAAATCATCAACCACCTTACCATACCCGCCCATGGCCCAAACGGTAACGGCCTCATCACAAAACTAACTTCTGGTCTTTTTGGATGTGACGCGGGAGAAATGAGCATAATAAATGTAAGCAAACGGAGAAACGGGACAAGAAATGGGACATCGCCCCGGGAGAATAAATGGAATCACACACCCCAACGGTCAACACATATACAGAAGCGAAATTTTCCCCCCCCCCCCCCGGACCAAAGGGGGAGGCAAACATGAAGGGAACAGTGTTGTGTTTATTATTGTTATTATTTTTCGGTTGCTTCGCATCTGAAGCAAAATAATCGAAAAATGGTTTTTTTCTTCTACGACACTGTGGAAGGTGCTAGGCGGGTGTTTGACATTTGTGACCCCCCATCGCAAACCCACCTGACCACTACTGCCCGGACCGAGCCGTGCTGAGAATGGGCCAGAAATGAGCCCCGAAGCCACCTTGACAGTAATCAAGGAATCCGGGCGGCGTCGGCGGATATCAAAAGAAATTCGCCCTGCCGTCCGTCCCTTTACGGCGGCGTACTGCGCGGTGGATGACACTCGATCATATCGTGTTGATTTCCGATCGCACCTCCACGGTACACCGTGCGACGAGCGCAGGAGAGTATGGAAAACTGCCTCCGGGATTCCTTTTTTTCCCCCCCTTCTGCTGCTTCTTCTGCTCCGTCCCCACAGTCATGATCGCTTTTTGCCGTATTTTATTTTATTATCACAAACGGGAAGGAAACTGGTTTTGGTTTGGGTTGAAAGAAGGAAAAAAACAACACCTCACCTCAAGTTACATTTGGGTGGGTGGGTGAGTGAGAGTCTGGGTCAACATGAGGGTTGCTTTTATAAGTTCTCTCTCACTCTCTCTTGGGGGATGGACGAGCTCCAATATAGTCTACCTCATCTGCTCTTCTGCCGGTTTTTCCATGCATCACAACCAGGAGGGGGGAGCGGGGGATGGAAGGGGGTTGTAGGAGGATTCCAGTGATTGTGATTGGGATGAAGATTTTTCTTCCGAAAGGCCACTGTTCACTGCTGTCGGGCACTGTTTGACAGAATGATAGCGCGCGAGAGAGAGCGTGAGACGGGGGGGTGGTTGAAAATTTTTAAAAACCTTCTCGGCAAATTCCAAAATCCTTCCAACACGGGCATCAGGTTTCGGTGGTGGCGAAAGGAGTGGAAAAATGTATACATAAATAATAATAAAAACGAGATATAAATTATGAAAAATATGACGATATTATACGCTACCGTATTCATATTTTCCTTCATCCCTGCGCTGGCTTTCGTTGCTGTCCAATAGGCTACCAAAAGGGGGGGCAGAGAGAAAGAGAGGAAGGAGTAACGAGCGTTCTTCTTGCAGATGCTTGGAACCGAATCGCTGTAGAACGAACCGCTTCTCAAGAATGTCTTGGAGGAGGTAGAAATAAAAATATGAATATACAAAAAAGGGATGGTTGGGGGTGAGGGTTTTGGGGGAAGGGGGCCCGGCACTGTCAGGTTGGTTGTGTGATCCGGGAACTCGGCGGGAACAGAAGCAAATATTTTTATTGCGTCCGAATCGATTTAGTGCCCGGGGTGGGTACGGGTTGGGCATCGGCGATGGCAGGCGGGTTCGTCGCTTAGTCCTTTTGGTCCGGTTGCGCTGTCGCGACTGTCAACGGCCGCGTGAGATGCTGCGCACCGGCAATACCGGCGGGGCCTCCCGTGGTACCACGCAGAAACGGCGCAAGGTGCGAATGTCTAATGAGATACAATCTGCGCCCGGTTTTTTTTCTTTACGCGCGCTGGAAGCTTTGTACGTGGAATAGATCCCGAACGGTTTTTTTACCAACAAATGAGGGACACGGTGGAGGGTGTTGCGCCGTGTGTGTGTGTTGCTATAATTGGATATTTTTATTATAAATTAATTTTTGGGCGATTTTTGTGCGAACGTCCGACTTTTTTCTAACCGTTTACGAGCCGATACCGTTCTGGTTTTGCATTTGCTACAGTTGCTTGGGCCGATGGTTTGGTGTTGGGGTTATTCTTATCCTTCTTTTTATGTTTTGAAACAGTAAGAGATCTCAAAAAGGTAAAGAAATGTCAGAAATTTTGATTATCAGAATCAGGAGGGAAAAAAACAGAAATATAGAAAGGCACCGACATAAAGCTCGAGAACAGAACTGGGCGAACGTGTATAGCTCGCAGTGAGTGTGACACGAGCCTCCGGTACGATGATTGCATCGCACCCAGAGCCCCGGCTCATATGCCCGGACGGAACCGAAAGGCGCAAAAGGTAGTGTCCGAAACCGAAACGAAGACGTTTTTGGATATAAAAATAATCGTAAAAATAATCAACGGCCAATATCAAGATTAGAAGATACAAATTTTTTATCGCCTCGCTCCTGACCAAACGAAGGGTTGGGGGGGCGTGGAAAAGGTGTAGAGGAGTCAAGAAGCAAGACAAAAAAAAAGAAAGAAAACGAACAACGTTTGCCGGTGTGTCTCTATTTCCGAGACGGGTGGGTTTTTGCTTTTCTTTTTTTTTTCTTTCGGAGGCTAAGTTAGTAGCAACCTTTTTTGCATATTTTGCCCGTTTTCTCACAACAGGGGGGGTTGTGGATGTGTGTGCGCGCGCGCACGGGCAGAATACCACACCGCCGGATTTTCGGGCGCTCCGTAATGCGCTCGCTGATCGTCGGTTCGGTAATTTTTCGGTAGGCCAGTAGCGCGCGCGGCACGTTTATTTTCACACATCTCTACAACAAATCGGTAGCCAAATCACACGGGATAAGCACAGCTGGGTTTTTTTAGTGGCAGCAGGAAAGGGAAAAAGGAGCGATTGGGGGAATGATATAAAATATTAAACGTCGAGCTATTGCCAGCTTCATACGTCGGATGATGGCAATCGTTTAATTATTTATTTCTAAAATGAAGAGAAATCAATCTATTCCTTAGATGGAACCATTAATTTATTTAAAAAAATTATTTAACACAAACATTTGCGTTATTTTTTACTAAAAAATATCGTTTTCACCTTGAAAAAGTGCGTTTGTTACCGACGGTGCCGTACAAAAGACTTAAGCGACGAACCTCCACGGTGAACAAAAGACTTAAGCGACGAACCCCGCTTTTAATATTTCGATGCGCTTTATCGCTTGCACAATGTTGTGCGCAGCGACGGGTTTTGCGTTTGCATTTGCATTTGGAAGATGATAAATGATTACATCTTCCTGATTTCGGTGATTTCATCATGCTTTTCGGGACGCGTATCTGGGTCGCCACCTGTTTCGCCCGGTATACAAATGTTGAACTGGTTCGTGCTTTTGTTTTCAAATTTAAAGCAGCAAAAAAGAAAATCAAACAACAGACAAAAATCAAATCGCCAATACCTGACGCCTGCAGATATGATCGCACCAATTAGGGTGTACTCTCCCTGCCCGGTTTTTCTATTGGAATGTGTCTGTATGTGCGTTCGTTCGTTACTCATTTTAAGCGCTGTGATTGATGTTGTCACCTTCGCCTAGTTCGGGGCTTCTCGCCTTCTCGAAGGCGCTTTGTCACCTTCCTTCCAATAAGAGGAAGAAAAAAATAAGAAGCAAAAAACAACAACAAAACTAGTCTCAATCGGACATCGCGCGGTGAGCTGTATAAAACGTAGCTTTCGGTTCGAAATTGGACGGTGACGGAGACGGTTGCTTCACAACCGGGAGGTGCGAGCTAGCTACTCAATCATGCTCCTCGTTTATGCCCACTTATGTAAGCAAAACTTAATTAATGCAATTAGTTGCATCGAGCGCCTTCCTCTTGCCGTGCGCCTTTTGCTGATAGCCAACCGGACTGTCTGTTTGGCACCGTCAAGGCGTACAAGCGGTACAAGAGTTCGAAGCGAGAAATATTGGATGAATAAAAGCAACAACAAGCAACAAACTGAAGGAAGAAAGCTGTACTTGTTTTGATTGATTTCATTTGAATAATCGAAACAACACGAAACGGCACTTTTTCTCTCTCGGCTGGGACGGGGTCTGACAGACCCGGGCGCACACACACACACACACACACTTACGTGGATGCTGATGGCCTTGATTTGGCTAGCGCAGCGCCACACTGCACAACACAACATTTCAATAAATTCTTATCCTTTTTGTTCCAAACCGTGTCACCAGCGTGATGATGGGGGGCTAGAGGGAGATTTTTTTTGCCTCGCTCTCTACGGACCCTTGCGTGTAACTATTGGCGTAAGCGCGTGTACGTGTGTGTTTTTGTTTGTGTCGGGAGTGCATCCGAACAAACGGCAGCTAGCAATGGCAGCGTGAAAGCGCACCGCAAACGAGACGCGATGGGTTATAAATCATCGATCGAATAAGGGCCACCGAACCATCACACACACACTTGGTGCAAGGGAAAAATTTCGAGCAATATGTGTGTGTGTGTGTGAAGCAAGGGGGAGACGAGCTGCTTGTCTAGCTCATTCGGGGTGGCGGATAAACCTGTCCGGAATGTAATGGTGTCACTTCGGATCGGTGCCTGATTACGCCGTCTGCCGTCTTGATAATTTTGGAATTCAAAAGAAGGAACAGACATAAAAATTAAACACACACACACACACACAGCCACAGAAATCTTGAAGGAAAATACCGGACTGTAAAAACGGGATGAGAGTGCAATAATAATAATAATAATAATAACAAGCGGATGAGGAACGAGAAGAGAGGGAGAGAGAAAAAAATGAACAACACCGATGCCGTTGAATATTTTATATTGATTCGTTTCGGTGTTCGGTTTTTTTTCGGAGCAGCGAACCGGGGACGTTTAACATAACCTGACTGCTGCCGCTGACTCAACATCCCGATAAGACATCCGACACACCGTATGGAATCGGTTGCGAAACGGGAACGGGAATATACGGTGCACAGCATCCAGCCTTTTGGGGCCGTTTTGCCCGGATGCTGAACGCCGTTCGTTCGTTTTGCTTTTTTCAAAACTCGTACCGCATTTGCAAAAAAAAGAAACGACAAGATGAGATGTTTTACAACCTTCAAAAAAAAACGGTTCGTTAGGGTTCATGCAGGTTCCACTCCTTTTTTTTTTAATCGGAAAAACCGACTGCTAGATCTTACATCTTTCACACCTCATTACAAACCGATCGATTAATCGGGAGGCGGAATGATTTGCTGCGATCCATCCGAGTTTGTTTTTTTCTTTGGTGTGCGTTTCAGTAACACTAAGGGAAGGACGAGGCGGAAACGGAGGGAAGCTAAGGGAAGTCCACCCATTCCGGAATTCCATCAAACACCGGCGACACGTCACAAGATTAAGATGTGGTTTCTATCCACATTTCGTTCACCGGACACGATGAGTCATAAATACTTTCCTCGATCCACGGGTTCATCCCGAAAAATTTAATTCTTTGTGTTGTATACCAAAAAAAAAACAACAACAACAAAACCACCCCACACAACAGATGATCGGATGATTCTAAGCTTCGATGGGTTGATGTGTTTGATTATGTTACCACCTAATTGATCCTCCTGCTCGCCGCTCTTCCCCTCACAATCGGTTGGCTCCAAACAGCGTGAGTGCATTTTGGTGCATTCGAAACGTTCTTTTTTCTCCTAGCTTCTAACTGACGGGTGCGTAGGCAGGTCTCATTTCAATTTTGTGTGTGTGTTTTTGTTGTAGCTGATATGCAAAGTGACGCATTAGCGCAAACCAGAGAATCGTTGTGTTAACCATTAGTAAAGGGGGGAAGAGAAAGAAAAATTCAAATTTTCTCTTAAAAATCCCCCCAATCTTGGGTTTTCTGTTTTTTTTTTAAATTTTATTATGTAACCAACATTCCATTCGTGGAAAGTAAAATATGTATAAGCGAGATAATTTACTAACCTTTTTTAAAAAAAGGAACAAAAATATCGAAAAGAAAAAAGAGAAGAATAAAAAACCGAAAAAAAATTAAATAAAACAAACAATCTTCCCCTTCCTTCCCTCCTTATCACACCCTTTCCAACCACCCCCCATATATTTAAGATAAATGCAAACAAAACAAAAACAAAACAATCCTCCCTCGTTCCAGGGCAGGGAAAGAATAACGAATACAACCGAAGAAAAAAAAATACCCATGTTTGATCTCGGTTTGATCAGATTAGGCGAAATTAATTTGATCTCTTAATTTTATTAATGACCACGAGTGAGCATTCTCGCTCGCGTCCCGTCTTCCCGTGTGTGTGCGTTGCTCGATGTGTGTGTGCTTGAAGGCGCCTTTTAAGAGCGATCGTATCGATTACAGTGGCGGCGAGTGAGTGATCGTACCAGTCGGACACCGCCCAGTAGCTAATACGGAGAGGTTTTTTGGGGGGGGAGAGAAACCAAATTTGATGGGAAATCTGGTGGATCGTTTATCTTATCCTTACCCCGGAATCGCTCTCCCCCGCCCCCACTCCAGGTTGAACGGCGTTTCGGCGTTTGCTGCACGCTATCTGATTCATATTACATCGATTTAAATTGCCCCATCCCCATCCCCTTTTTTCCTACACCCCATTCGGATGAGATTGATTAAGTGATTATCTGCGCGCCCGGAGGTTCGTCGCCTGTTCCGCTCAAGTCGTTTGTTTGTGTGTTGTTTTTTGCTTCTACCCGCAATGACCGTTCGCTTTCACCCAGGTTGCGGAGCATTCCTTCGACCGGGTTAAAAGGGTTTTCTTCGATGGGATGATTTGTTTGTATTGTTTCTATCTTTTTTCTCTTTCTTTCCTTTCTCCCTCTCCCTCTTCTGTTTCTTGTTATCTTTCCGCTGCATTCCACCTTCTTTGTGAAGTGATATGTTTTTGTTTTTCTTTCTTTATTTTTTTGGTTCTTGTTTTACTTTTTTCTTTCTTCTTCTTGTGTTGTATTTCTTATGTGTGGCGCGTGTGGTTTCAGCACGATCGGTCAGCAATTATGATAGCGGGCGGGTTTTTGATGGCGCCACGCATGAGATTTATGACGAAGGCCTAAGGTTTGAAAAATGTTTTTTTTTGATTTTGCAAAAGTGTACGTTACCGCCTTTCACACCCAAAAAGGGCTAGATAGAATTGCAATGAAAGGAAGGAGGAAAAAAAATTCCCGTTGACTTAATTTTTTTGTTGTTGTGCGTATGCTTCCTTATGCCAAAAGGGATAAGATTTTATGAGGGGTTTTTTTTGTTGTAAATTTCAAACGTCCGTCGTACGTTCGAGGACCACACACCGCACACGGACACGAAAGTACCCGCCGGTACTTAAGGCTTCAGCCGCCGTGGTTGCTGTCAGTTTCTAACGAGATGACACTTACCCCTGGAGTCGGACCCCCTCCTCCCCCCTCACTCTGCCCACCCCTTTAACTGCAGTTTGGTTTTTGTCAGCGCGCGCGATGATTTCTCATGCCTTCGGGGCACTTGAGCGGCAATCGAGCGAAATAATGTTGATTCATGTTCGTTCGCCACGATTTCACCGCGGCTAATTGAATGAAATTTATTTACCCCCCTCGACCGACCGAACTGAGCTAAAGGTGGAGAGAATTCTTTTTTTTTTTATTAAAAAAAAAGCGTTGTGACGCACAATATTTACGCTTTCAATCAATGCAACTACACTCTGTCGGCTTACGGGGAGGAAAGAACTTTTTTCCTTCTTCTGCTCTCTTTCTCTGTGGATGTTGCAGAAATTGTGAGGAATGCTTTCGAGGTTTACAAAAAAAAAAGATCACATACCATCACCAAATGCAGTGTGTTCACCGAGAGCAGACGGAGTTGACAAATGTAATCGAAACGTGCCCGAAGACAAACGGAACGTTTCCCTGTTCCCCCGGGACATGGTTGTATGAATGTTGCGCCTACCATTGTTACAGTCACGGGCGTGAACGATGGGCACGTACTTTCGACCACAGGAAGTTGAATTGGGTGGGTTTTTGGCTTTTTTTCTGTCCTCTCTTTCCTCACAACATTTGCGCTAGTTTCGGGCCGACAAAAAAAGAAACAAAATCATTGCAAAGTCACAGTCGATTAGGTTTTTCTGCTCCGGCTGTGACCGCCTAGTCGGAAGACTCTAGCTGAAATATTACTGACCGTGAAGATGCACGTCATCAGCGCGAAGTTACTCGGCAGCGCACAACACGCAGCTGGAATGGAATGTTTCGGTGGTTAGGGCACGGTTATCTAGCAAACCGCCAACGTTCTTCCACGCTCACGCTCCTCGAGATTCTGCGGGTGATTAGTGTGACATAGGCGACGTTGTCTAGGGTAACGGGCGTCTCCAATTCTAGCGTGGCGTGACAAAATATTTCAACACCGGTGTACGGCGAAGCCTTGTGCTTGAGCCTGCCAGAACGTTGTTCGATACCTTTTAATGGATTATTTATGTTCTCGTCGGTACGCTTACCCTGCCCCCAGCCCGGTTTGAGTCTTGCAACAGATTTGGTTGTGTGTGTTTTCAATGTTTCAAAATACCTGTCTAGAGAGCTTCTGTACGGTTGTCTTTCGTAAAAGAGAAAAAAAATCCCAAAACAAACAACCCAGAAGGTGGGTTTTTGTTCGCTTTTTTTTTCTTCTTCTTCTGGAGTGAATAGGAAAAAGATTATCCCTTTCTGGATTCTCCTGGATTCCTGGGATGCCGATTAGCCAGCGACCGATAGGCACTTCAATAGTGCGCGATGGGTTACGGCTGAGCTTAAGGATTATCCATTTGCTGCCGGTGCATCGGCTTTGGGTCAAGGTCGGGCTGAAGCAAAACTTTTTCGCTTGATATTTCGGTCTGCATGCAACCAAACAAACTTCTTACTGCGTTTACTTGAAATATAGAATAATAGCCTACCGATTTTCTTCTCAAAATTTTAATATCTTCGAATTTCTTTTTTTTTTGCTTCTTCGCTCCTTACCATTACAGATCTAGGCAGCGCACCGTAGGAAGGACGTCGGGACCGCCGTAACGTAACGCCAGCATCGTGAGCAGCTACGCGCATCAGTACGCGTCTGTTGGGGGTCGGTACTGCCAACAACACCCATCCACCGTGGCGCTCCATTCGACCGAGGCCCTGATGGCGGGCTTCCTCAAGTCGTCCGATCTCGGACCGCACCCGCACGGGTACGGTACCGCCCATCATCCACACCATGCCCATCCGCATGGACCTTTACCGCCCGGAATGCCTATGACATCGTTAGCCCCGTTCGGTCTTCCCCACGGGCTAGATGCTGTAGGATTTCCGCAAGGTATGTGGGGTAAATATTCGCTTTTTTTCTCTCTACTATTTATTAACTAATAATATGCTAACAACCCCCCCGTACCGCTGAGATGTTCCCTTCTGCACGGCAAAACCCGGGAAACGGAAGCTGTACAGTTAGGGAAGTTACGATGGAGTTTGTTGAAGAATTGAATTTCTTAGGCACTCGGCATTCTCAATATAAAGTGGACAAACAAACCCCTTTTGGATGGACACCTTATTCCAGCTCTCAAAACTGGTAGCTTCGTTAATTTTACAGCTTCCGTCTGGATTCAGCAGACCCCACCCGCCCGTGTTCCCCAAAGACCCATTCGCCCATTTCAGCCACGCTCTGGTACGCGCTCAATTCCAGCGTAACGAACCGGGCCGTGGAGTTGGATCACGATCAATCTCCCTCACATCCACCGTGCACCGGATGATTGATTCGTACTCCACACTGAATGGAGGAGTGTCTGCCAGTGTCTGACACCCAATAACCCATCCTACCCTGGTCCCCTTGCCCCCCAGTAGTGTCCAATAGCAATGGCAGTAGCGGTAGTACCCTGTACCTTAGTAGCATTTAGCTCTCTTATCTGAAACGAAAAAAAAAGGAAAGACCACGCGGCCAAAACCTGGAAGAGTCTTCGTACTTGTCTGTTTTTTTTTCTCAACTTCATTTTTGTACGGTTCCTCCTCTCTTCAAAACCCACCTCCACCCTCTCCCCCTCTCAAAAAAAAAAACAAGATGGAAGACTGCCAAACAAAGATGAGAATAAGCATTGAACTCGCGACAGAGCGCTTCCAAAATTACGCTCGAGTGATCACCGTGACAATAATTCATCCGTCACTCCTATCCCACCGATTCCCTTCGTTCTATTTATTTTCCTTTCAGTTTCTGGCTTCCTCGCGTTCTTTTGCTTTACCCCGTGAAAGAAAAGAAGCAACCAGAAGTTGAAGAGATTTTGCCCTTTCTTTTTATTTTAACTTAGCCGAAGGTTAAAAGCAAAGCCGCCCCATGTTGGCTCTTCTTCTTTTTTGGGGATTTTTTTCTTCTGTTTTCTGTTCTTCTGTTGCTTTACTCGTTTTTGTTTAAGACGCCCCATCAAAAGCTTCAGCCGACAGTTGGTTTTCGTCTTAACTCTTTTTTTTGCCTCCCCCCTTGGACTTCCACCTTTGACTACCAGTCAGTGGTTCGCATTTTTCTTCGCACCCAGTTTTTGACGCTGTTTCCCATGACGTGCTGACGTCCCGAGATCTCGGTAGATCAGCAAGCGGGATTGTGTTTTCTTTCCTGTCCGCCTCCCTCCCCCCCCCCTCTTCAGGGAGGGAAGCCTTAAGGGAAAAAAGGGCAGCCCGCGGATGAGGGAAATGCCGAAACCTGACAGCAAATGGCGCGAGCGCCTGCCAAACGACGCGCAAAGTGACAGTAGCGGCGAACCTTTAAGATGGCGATACAGGGCAAGAATATGTGTGTGTTTTTTTTCTCCATTCTTTTTCTCCAGTTTTTCATTATTGCTCCATGTTGCATTTCAGAACACGGTCCGGACATTCACACTCGAAAGTGGACGGGAAAAGTACCGAAACATGGTAATGAAAATGTGTTCTTTTTTTTCTCTTCCGCCATTCTCGCGCGCTTTTGTATTACCGCCGGTTGCGCTTGAGTGACAAATTAAATTTTAATGAATCGAGAAGCGGCCATTTGTGCCGTTCGGTTACGGTTGGTTGCCGCGAATTGGTGAGTTTGGGGTTTTTTTTGTTTCGTTTTTTCTGTTTTGTTTCACTCTTATTACTTAGTGTACTGAATTCCGGTGTCTTTAGCATACGGTTGGTGTGTGTTTGTCCCTAATGGATGCCTTGACTATGCGGGAAACTTGCAATGATGGAAAAAGAAAATTTTGTTTTTTTGTTTTTAAAAGAACAAACTCCGAAAGTGAACTTTTAACTGACCGACTAGTTCAATTTTTTTGCTATAAAAGCAATACCAATGTGCTATAAAAACAACAAGACGAGAATTTTTTTTTAAAGAGGAAAGGTGATCATTTTCCCACTGCATTCGGTCTATCGGTCTGTGGCCCGTGGACGGTAATCGAAATTCAAAAATCCCTTTTACCCATTCCGGGGAGGGATCCGTTGCAGCTGCGAGTTTGTCTCTCGCTTATTTTTTCTCTTTATTTTCATCGTTGTTGGTTTGCCATGAATGGACATTGCCGGTCGAGATAAACCGCTTACCGGGGTGGCAAATGAAAATCAAACCATACCATCCCTCCGTGTTGGGTGCATTGGCAGATAACGAGTAGCGCCAACGATCGACGAACCACTAAGTTCTAGTTCGCCGACGCAACTCGTCAACTGCTTTTGTGCCGGGCTGTTTGAAGAAATTTTTGGTAAACATTTTAACGTTTGTTTTCGATTCGTTTACGAATACTGGATGGTAATATCTTCACATAGAAACTAAAAAAAACTATTATGGAAAATTGGGCTTGAACTCGGTTTTAGTTTGCAGCCCGACGTGACCTTTTACCGGCGTGTGGAGAGTGTTTTGTGAAATGGATTCACGCACCAAAAAAAAAAACCCAGCCGCATCCGAAAGGTTTCACCTGGGCTGTACGGCTTCGGCTACGGGTTTTGTTTTGCTGCTTCACAGCAAGCTACACCTAGACAACCTACCTAGCAAATCCTCCAGCGGCAATCGATTTTACAACACAATGCAAATCCATTTCAAACCATTGTTGCTCTGCTATCCGTTGGAAATTCTAGCAGTACGGCTAATTAATACCCCGTTGCGTTTACGTCACCGTTCGGATGGTACGATCAAGAAACAAAACCCAAGCCAAACGACTGCCAGACACTTGGCGTACCGGTGGATGGGATATGCGATACGAACCGCCCCCCCCCCCCCCCCCCCCCCCCCCCCCCCTGTATACATCGGCAGGGTTTCTCGCATGCTTTTGCTCCGATCCTTGTACTCTCCTTCCCCCCTTGTAATCGATACATCCCGAGATCCTGCGAATGGGACTTGAAAAAGTCAACCTCACCCGGTTCCTCCCGGCACGAAGTGTCGTCAAACCTTGGAGAGGATATCGAATTTTAAGGTTCACTTCCTTGGCGTGCGCAAACACCCCATCGCGGATGGGTGCGTGTGTTTGTATATCAATTACCGGTTCGCGTGGTAAGAGAAGCCCACCCACCGGCGACGATGAAGAAGAGTGACGGGGGGGGGGGGGGGGGGGGGGGGGGGTGAAAAGCTCCTTCGGGAAGACCCGTAGCAGCACACGTGACTCGGGAATTGGGACGTGTGTGACTTGCCCGAGCGAAAAGAAAACAAATATTAACACCGGACACTTCACGCAGTAGACTTTCACGCTTTAATGTGTGTGTGTGTGTGTTTTTTTAAATATTCCTCTTCAAGTAAAAAAAAAAAACACAAACCTAAATGCACTAATATCCTCGAGGCTATCGCCTTTTAACTACCCTTCTGCTGTTCTGAGCTTGTTCTGAGACATTAGCCGTACGTGGGAGATTAGTGGGATGGGATGGTGAAAATGCTGCAACAAAGATGGCGCTGTTGGCGCCACGGAACGACCAGACACACACACACGCATACACCAGACGGCGCATGCTGCGAAAATCTTAAAAGCAAAATTGTAAAATAAAAAAAAAAAAAAAAAACAAAAGTCACAATCATGCTCGTGCGATCGACAAGACAACCACCATTTTGTATTTTTCGGACACATCGATCGGATGCAGGGAAGCAACAGCAACAACAAAAAAAGCACCCCTTCTCGCGGACAGTTTCCCAAAAAGCCCCCCCGGGAACACCGTATGGAAGCGCATTGGTTGATTTGGTTGCGTTCGTTCGCTGTTTTAGCCATCGAATTTTTCCCCCTTGATCTCACGGGACATGCAGGCCGAATCTGCTATCTCACTTTCTTCACCGCTTCTCTCGCTTTCTATCTCTTTCTTCTATAAAGTGACCTCCGTGCTAAAACAGCATTCAAAAACTCCTTGCTCAAGGGGTGCAAAGCGTAAGGCTACGTACGTGCCTGCCATAAATCAGGGGGTCTTTCGGCGTTTTTGCAGCCGTGTTTGCTTGTTCCTTGTTCGCTTCTGTTCCGTTCTGTTGGGCTGTTTTTTTTTCGTGTGTATGTTTTGTTGTCTTAGTTGATGCTCGCTTCAAGGTTTTTCGGCGGGTTGTAACCGGGCTATACGCTGGCAAAAACTGGTAGCTGAGGCGTGATTTGGAATAAATTTGTCAAAACGCTGGTCACATCTGCGGAACCCGAACCTTCCAACACTTCTCTGCATACGTGTGTGCGTGTGTGTGTGTGTAGTTAATTTTAGCTTTTTGTTTCCTCTTGTTTTTCAACTTTAAATGTTCTCTGAGTTTCTAAGGGTAAGAAGAAAAGGATTTGTTCGGTGTCTGTTAACAAAAAAAAAGCGGCGTCAGTGTTGTAAAAAAACCAATTTAAACTACTTTCCTACTGGCGCACTATAATTATGGCATTGCTTTACGGCCGGAAATGGTTTTATGGTGGGTCCCCTTTTGCTGCACTTGCAGCTGTTTATTTGTTTTTTTTTTTGGTTTTAAATTTATTTACTATTTTTCACTTTCAAATCCTTGCAACGTAACGGGTTAATGATAATTTTGCCAACTATCGTACAGCAGAACGTGAAATCAGAACACTCTGAATCCCTCTGATTGGATAATGTGCGTTGCACGGAAGGTGCGAATGACAGTTTGATATTCCGTAGCAGAAGCAGTAACGATATTGTACTTTTACTATTTGCAGCCAAACTAACTGTGCTTCCATGTTCTTGCAGGACATCACATCCAGCACCGGGATGCCAAATGGATGGGCGTACCACCGTACCGTAATGAAGGAGTAGTCGCCATTCTGGCTCAGGACAATTAAATTCTTGTTGTTTTTTTGTACAAAATTTTAGTTTTCCTATCGATTTTTCTTTATATTGTGTACATAAAATAGAAAACCAATTAGAAACAATGGAATTCATTTGCTTAGGAATTAAAATATGAAAGTAAAAATTTGGTCCAATCAAATTATTTTATCAATTGTTATTTATCGTTTTCTCTTCCATTTTTTTTGGTTGAACGGAATTTTCGTTTTGGTTTTTCCTCCTTTTTTTACGTTTCAGATAATGTTGATTATATTAGTTTCTTTGCGGCTAGCGTAAGCTTACCAATTTTTCTAACCTGCCTCCCATTTCTCCCTTCCAAAGAAAAGCCCTCCCCCCACCCCCAAAAATGCCTAACAATCAGAATCTTTTGGCAGAATGTACGAATGGTTTTCTAATATATTTTTTTTCTTCTCTTTCTCCCATTTTTCTTTTACCATTTCTTCCCCCGATCTGCAGGTGTGAATCCGAGGAAACAACGCCGCGAACGGACCACCTTCACCCGGGCCCAGCTGGATGTGCTGGAAGCCCTATTCGGCAAAACACGCTATCCGGACATTTTCATGCGCGAAGAGGTGGCACTAAAGATCAATCTTCCTGAATCGCGCGTACAGGTGAGTGCGAGCTGGAGAGAATATATACATATATACGTGGGAAATGCGTTACTCAAGGCGTAAAGCGAATAGGAAAAAAGGAATAGATTTCCGGGGCATAGAAAATGCGTTCGGAAGGAACAAACCCCCCGTCAATCGGTTGGGTGGGAATTTTCCGGCGGCAAAACATGTGCCGACGGGATGGAATGGTGTCAAGCAAAACAACAAAACGTGTCGAAAACCCGGGGGCGAGTGGGTGTCAAGTGACACATTTTCCTTTCCCTCTCACCCACTTGCGCCAAATTTTCTTTGGTTGTTTGTGGCGAATTAAACATTTATGGATGTGCGCCCAGTTTTTCGCCGGGCGCCGTTTTTGAGTTTGTTGATTTAATTTTAATTTTAAATCAATTGCCCAAAGGGAGAAGTGCGCTTTTACTTCCCTTCTTTTTGCTGTTGTTGTTGTTGTTTGGTCAGAGTAGTGGGATGAGGGTGGTTTTTGGGAAGTAGGATGCTGTATTCCTTGTACGGAACCATCCACCCCCTGATTGAGCAAAAACCGAACCGACCGTATAATGGAGTGATAATCAAGGATTTGGTATTCATTCGCCGTCGCGGTTTTTGGTCGCTACATTCGCTTGAGTGACGTTCGAGATTGACGAAACCGTACCGAAGCAACGAAGCAAAAAAGGGGGAAAAATCTGCTTTGTTTTGACTATCACGATACCGTGAAGGAAAAGCCCATCGCGTTTTTCCGGGTTTTGTTATCTGCGCGAGGGAAAATGTTGCGTATGGTGCGGAAAATTGAATATTTTTTTACTATCGGTGTAGACGCATCAGTTTGTTGGTGAATTAGTTTTTTCTTACGGCGGGGGAAACAAGGTTAACTATTGTGTGTAAGCCTGTCAGCAGATATGTTTAATTTTGGCTGCATAATTTAATTTTTTCAAAGCAGCAGCATTTTATAGCATTTTTTCACATTATTAATTATGGTTTTATTTTTCTTGCAATAATGACTTTATAAATATTTTACTAAACTTATTACAATTTGTTTTACAATATTTTAATAGAAAATAATAACTTTATTTAAATTATCAAGAATATTGTATCGAGCTTATTAAGCCCTTATTCAGCCTAATTGCGTTAGCACATCAACTAACGCGCCTTTATGGCTAGTAACGAGAGTTTTATAGCAAACTATTATTCTATATTTCAATACAACTATTGAGAATGATTATCAGAACATACTTACCAGCTGCTGCTCAATTGAGAACATTTTTCGCAAAAACACCAACAGGCAGACACAATGTCTGCAAGATACTTCAGCACAGCAGCATACTCTTAGTGACAAAATCGGAACAAACAAACAATAACGCTAGAAACATCTGTTTTTTTCTTCTCCGTTTTTTTTGCTTCGTCTTCTTTTCAAATCAAATAGACACAACATATCTTGCTTTACACATTATGCCTCCCCTTTGCTGTTAGTACGGTCGCGCAAACAGAGCAATTTACCGTTTGCGTATGTTTGTTTTGCATGTCCGGCATACATTTAACACGCAACCGAAAATCCTCTGTAATCGATTGCCGCCTCAGGTACGGGAGGGAAAGGGACGGAAGCAAAAACCTAACCAAACAAACCGCGCTACTGTGATCGCTTCATTTTCTGTGGGTCTTTATGTGCGTTACTGTCATCGATCATGTCGTGCAATTTCAGGGTCTTGGTTTGCCAAAATTTTTCTTTCTTGTTTGTGTGTATGTACATCCCAGACCATTGTGTCCTTTCTTGTGTCATTGTGGGCACCGGGTAAAAGGACCTTTGCCGGAGCAGCCTTTATTCTACCCATCGGCCAGGTTGTAGATCATCAGGTTTTTTTCTTCTCTCCTCTGGATAGCTTCGATATGTTTGTTTTGGCAGTTGCGTTTAGCAACGGCCAGCTGTGATGGGAAACAAATTTTCCGCCTCGCCAGGGGAAAACCGACCCGGAGCATATTTCCCTTGGGTAGCGTGGAGTGATTTTCTTCCGCGTGTTATTTGATACTGTCCCTGGCTGTGGCAGTGGTTCTTCACCGGTTTAAGCCTAGATAGCTGGGTGGAAAGAAATTGAATTCCACCCTCACCGGCTGCGGTGTAACCATTCCCTGGAGGAAACAAACGCAGGCCCCCGAAGTGCGTGATTTGTTTCGATTCACTTCATTTTATTACTTTCCTTTTATCCCGTGGGTTGTGTTACCAGTGATTACGGAATCATTACCGTTTTTTTTTTTTGGGTGAAGCTGGTGAAGTAGCACCGGGCAGCCACTAAGCAGCACAGCGGGCGCACAGCAGGCAGCACTTGCTGCCTTGTTCCTTCCCTGCTGGCGAGCAGCTTTACGGGTATTAGGGTAAAGGAGTTTGTACTCAATACTAATGTGAGATTTCGTCTTTCTTTTTCTATTTTGCTCCTTATTCTTCCCTGTTTATATAGGTATGGTTCAAGAATCGACGTGCCAAGTGCCGGCAACAGCTGCAGCACCAGTCCTCATCGAATCTCAACAGCAGCAAATCGTCCGGCGGTGGCGGTTCGAGCGGTTCGGCCCGTTCGGGACAGACCGGCGGTAACAATGGGCCGTCCGGCGGACAATCCGGCTCGTCCGGCGGTGCTGGAAGCAACAACGGTAACAACGGTAGCCACAGCGGTACGAAGAGCTCGTTAGTGAACGCGAACAACAAACCGACGATCAAGCACACGCCGATGAACAACAGCCACAACAGCGGTAGCAGTGGGCCCGGTTCCGGCAGCGGCGGCGGTACCGGCGGTAACCAGTCAAACCCGGCCGGACCGAACCATAATGGGCCGCTCGGGTTGAGCCACAGCAATGCCTCGCCGATACTGCCGATAACGCCGTCGACCTCCGTCAGTCCGCCGATCAACGTGATCTGCAAGAAGGAGCAACCCTCGTCCTATCATCATGGGTCGGGTGGTGGTGGCGGAGGCGGCGGTGGCGGCGGCGGTGTTAACGAAACAGGCGGCATGAAGCCAACCGGCTACGACCTGCTGAAGGACTCGGAGCTAAACCTGGCGCACCATTCGTCCTCCGCGTACGTCAACATTAACACGCGGCTAGGGCAATCGCTCAGCTCGGCCGGTGTCGGCGGCGTCGGCGGCGTCGGCGGTGTGGGCGGCGTCGGTGGGGTCGGTGTTGGGGTGGGCGTCGGTGCGGGCGGCGGTCTCGGTAATGGGCCGTCCGCCGGCAATCTGACACCGCTCGGGTCGAACTCCTCCATCATGACGACACCGTCGCCACCGATCACGCCACAAACGTCCCACAATCCGCTGTCGTACGTGCCGAACCACGAGACGTACAACTTCTGGCACAACCAGTATCAGCAGTACCCGAACAACTACAACACACCGTCCTACTACAGCCAGATGGACTACTTCCAGAACCAGAACCAGGGTAACTACAATATGGGCCACACCGGCTACACTACGTCCGCTAACTTTGGGCTCGCGTCCACGTCCGCCCTGGCCGGACCGATGGGTTCGCAAACGTTCAGCCCGAACGGGCTCGACTACATGAACCCGCAGGACAAGTACGTCAACATGGTGTAAGTAGCGGGACGCTAGCGACCCCTGTCTGAACATCCATATCACACACAAACACACATACTTGCACCACTCGACGCTGAGTCTCGCTCGAAGAGCTGCCAGCTCGCGCTCCTCTTGGTGACAGAGACAGACTTGGACAGAGAGCAGATCATATCAAACAGAGCAGAAAAAAAACAAGACAAAAACAGGACTCTTCTTCTACTCACACTCACCTTCACGTGTAGCTCGCTCGCGTTCGTCACTAGCGTTCTCGAACGTTTCCTCGCTCGCTCGCAACCAAACACGACGTTATCAGCTCCTGTGCTCGTGCCCTAAAGTGGTTGGCGGTGTGGAGCCAAGGTGCCAACACACACATATTCAGATATACTGCTACCCACGAAAGCACCCGTTTCGAGCTCGTTTCGATGCAGTTCGGTTTGTGAAATAGACATTTAAAAAAAAAAACCATTTAGACGGTAGGTTTAATATGGCGGGTTATAGGGATTTAAAACAAAACCAAACACCGAGCAGGAGGGAAATTAAAAAAAACGTCCTGATGCTGAATAGGAATTTGTGTTGATCGTGAGATAGAAGAAGAAACCAACCGAGCAAAACAAAAAAAATCGTACGACAAGCGTAGACAAATGTTATATCAAATAGTTCATATCAGTATTTTCCTCCCTTTTGTGGATGGGTGGTTCACCAATTTATTGTTTTGGGAGGTTCTTCTTTTTTTTGTTTTAATTTCTCCTGTAGCCTGTTATTGTGCTACCCCGTTTGCTTCACTGCTCCGGTCCGAGGTGTGTTTTTTGTATGATCAAAGAAACCATGCGTCCATCGTTCACGAGCAATCGATTTCAATCGTAGGTCTGTCACCATTTTCGCAATAGCTAAGAAAATGTTTAAGCTACGAAGGTTTTCCAAACCCCAAGATTTTCCCAATCCCCCAACCCGCTTACCTCCCGCAAAGGCAAGTGCTACGAATTAAAACTGTGTATAGGCTGATTGTTGTTTGGCTTGTTTTGTTTCCATTTTTTTTGGGCAATCAACAAGTTTGAACTGATCTTTTTTTTGTTTAAATGAAAATAGCGGATAAAGGGGTTTGCTTGCTAGAAATACGCATTCCAGGCGAAACTGTGCAATTTAGTTCATTTCCATTCGCTTCGGTTCGGTGGAGAGAAAGCATTTTTTTAAAAGGAAGATAAAATGTTTGTATACTCTTCGAATCTTCTACGGTAGGTGATTTTTTTTTCTGCCGTCTGTATAGCACCAACCGTCAGCAAACCCCTTTCCCAGGGTCCACACACACACACAGAGAGACACGGTCCACCTAAACGATGATCCTTTAACGGGCCTTTTTCTAACAATTCTGCAAGGATTGTGAAAAGAAACACGAAAAAGACAACAACAACAACCACAAAAACACGATTTAGCAAAGAAAACGGAAATGACGCAAAAGTTAGCGGCTAGTACGGAAAAAAGAAAAAGAAAAAACAGTGTGGAAAGAAGTAAAGGCGGGGTATGTGAGAGGGAGGGAAAATAAACAACTCATTGCGGCACTAGGTAGTACATAAACTATAAAAACATATATACATAATTTTTAATTGCAAATTAAAATATTTTAAACTGTATATCGTACACTATTTAAGTTCGGCTAGATATTAAGAGTAAGGCAGCAAAAAAGAAAAACCGTAGCATAATCGTGTGCATTAAATACGAACGGGAACGGTTCACCTTCCGTCGCAGCAAGCGGAGAAAATTCGAAGCAACGAGTAAATAGAGCAAAGAAGAAGAAAAACCAACCAACAGAAGAAAGAAGAAGGAAACAAAATTTAAACAAAATAAAAAATCGAACAGAAGTATAAAAGAAAACAAAAAACTTATACAACAAGAACAAAAGCAAACAAAAAAGAAAAGAAAACTCTCTCTAGCACTAGGTACAATATTTTTCCCCCCCCCCCCCCCCCCCCCCAACACGGTTTTCCATATACGCGTGAACGCAGGTATGCATGTGGTAGTATGAATGTGAAAAAGAAAGAAAGAAAAACATTAAAAAGAAACAAAAAAAAATCCCGCGAATAGTAAACATGAACGAGTGGGCGATGTGAAAGTGTGAATGCGAACGTGTTAATGAGCAAATGGTAAAGAAATAAAAACAAATAATAATACAACAAAACAACAACAGAAGACGAAAACGAAAAAAAAACAGAAGAAAACAAACGTTTAAAATTAAGTACCGAATCCCTGGGTATAAACGTGATGGACGTTGGATATGTAGCTTACGGAGCCACGGATGGATGTGTGAAACATTCTGTTGTAAATCTGGTAAAATTGAAATAAAATGAAAATTTAATTTTTAAAAACAAACAAATTTCAACATCGCTCCCATCCCCCCACTTTGCAATGGTATCGTTTCTAAGCGTGCAGCAAAATAGCAAAACAAAAAGAAGAAAAAACAAAGCAAAGTACACTCATACAAAGTACTAAAAGGTAAATGGATAAAATGGAAATAAAAAAATAACAGCATGCAACATGGAATGGACACATTTTGCAAAAAAAATAAAACAATATAAGTGCGCTGTAAAGTAAATGGCCCCGGGGGGGTGTGGAAAAGAAATGGAAAACAAAACAGCTAAAGTCACGAAGAGCGTAAAGGTGTTCCAGCGTTTGCTAGGGAACCAGAAAACCGGTACTGGGAAAGTGATGTGCACGGTAAAGAAGAAAGTGAGAGAAAGAAAGAGAGCGAGAGAGCGAGAGAGGGAAAGGAAAAAAGTAGTATACAAGCGCTAGTGTACTGTCAAATGAAGCACACTAGTTGTACGTCTTGCATCTCATATCTCATCCACAAGGGCAAGGCGAACTAAACGAATCTTCTATTCGAACGTTTATCAATCATCCATTTCTCCCATCTCTTCTTGCTCGTGTGCAAAATCCATCAGCAACTGTCATATCCAGAACAACGCTTCTTCTCCATAACTCTTTCTCTCTCTTTCTCTCTCTTTCTTTCTCTCGCTTTCCCTTCTTTAGTCGATACCAGGCTCACATTGTTGTACATAGTATTCTAAACATTATTGAAAAACTATATATATTATCTCCAAAAAAGGATAAAATGATATGAAAAATATATTGAACAAAAAAAACCAACCAACACACACACGTAACAGAATGCGTTTCGTTTATTTTTTGTTTTGCTCTCCTTTCGCTACACTTCACTTCACCTTTTTGCAGCATCCGAATGCCCCAGAATATCGATATACGTGCCAATCGACCAATGTTTCACCTGTGTCTCCCTTGCGTTCGGCAAATTCTTTCGGCACGTTCGTTCATCCAAAGAAAAAAAAAGCACAGCGTCTGTTTAGCTTGCTGTTTTACATCTTTTGCGGCAGCAAATCCGTTTTCGTACCGCAAAAAAAAAAACGAAAAAAAACGTCGTGCGTCGCCCGGGTGTCCCTTTTTTGACTGGTGATTTGTTTTTCCCATATTTATTCGCTTGATGATGAGTTTCGGGGCAGTTCGGCGTTTCGTGTCGCTTAGCCCAAAAGCCAAAAATCCTGCCTGTCCATCCCGGTCCAGGCAGATTTTCGATTCCGAAATTGCGTTTCAGCAGTTGTTATCTGGT
Organism: Anopheles parensis; assembly: GCA_016254315.1. Taxonomy (NCBI): domain Eukaryota; kingdom Metazoa; phylum Arthropoda; class Insecta; order Diptera; family Culicidae; genus Anopheles; species Anopheles parensis. The sequence continues at coordinate 10,936,580 of CM028123.1, forward strand.
GCTTTTTTCGGCATCCGATCGCTTTCCGTCCACTGTTCGCCTAGCCTTGGTTTTTTTTGCTTCTCTCTCTCCGTGTGTGTGTGTGCTCCTTCTTTCTTTGTTATGTGTCGTGTCGCTGCTATCGCTAAAATTCAAAATTATTCAACGACAATTATGGAGCTCGTGCCGAAGACCGATAGTGCGATAGTTTGCCGCCTCGGTGGAAATCCTTTGTGGTTTTTGAAGTTTGAAAAAAAAAACAGCAACCACACAAAACAAAGTCGCCCCCCAAATGGCTGGTACCGCTCGTGTTGTTTCGGGGTGTACCGCGTGCCAAAAAGGATACGATAGAACACGGCAAGAAGAACACTAAATCCATGTGCACGGTTAATGTGAATTTATTTATTCTAGCCCTCATTCGCCCGCACACAGCAACATAAAAGCTAATGCACGGACGCACCACGCACACGCACACCGCTTTTTGGGACTTTGATGCAAAAAAAACGAAGAACAAACCCAGCGCCAACAAGAAGATGATGATGAAAAAACCGTGCAAAATGCGTCTGTTCCGAAATACAGTCGAAGACACCGACTGACGGGGCCAGGCCACTTTTCTATCCCGTTCCTTTGGCGGGCGGGGGAGAGTTTTTTTATCTCAGGTGGCAGTTAGAGTGGTTTGCTGAGTGCCTTCTGCAACACGGGACAGACGAAGCGTAAGAAAAAAACGGGAAGGAATGGAAATGGTTGGTACGGTGGCGAGTCACCAAACTCGCTAGGGGGGGGGGGGAGTGACGAGGTAAGCGACAACGGACACGGCCGGCTCGTCAATTTCGACCGCTCAAGGCGCTGGAAGCATTTTATCGACTTTTAAAATTTCCATAAAAAAAGCATTTGTTTATTTATTGTTATTGGGTGAGCGGTGGATACGATGATGGGCTGTGGGCCCGACTGCCAAAGGGTAATAATGTTCAGCAAGCCGCCAGAAAGGCTTGGTTGCTTTTTTCTGGCGGGAAGGTGGTGGAGATGGAGAGGATGAGTACAGGCCTGCGGACTGCTATCGCGACAAAACCTCCACCCCCCTTCGAACCTTCCGCGCACACCTCCTCCCGCCTGGACGAAAATTGTTCTGATAGTGCGTCGTGTCAGTGATGTCATTCACGGTGTCGACGGTTTCTTCGTGGCCTAGTGTGGCGGATGTGTCTGAAATTTTTGGAACCACGCGTTGGAAAACCGCCACCGAGACAAGCGTTTGGATGTACTCCTGCACTCCGACAAGCAACTCTTCATTACTGCGTAGACAAGCTAACGCATTACCAAAGGGTGCAGTTTGCATGATGTGTTTATTTATTTATTTTGGACACTTCATCCGAAACGGGAGAGAAGTCAAAGTGGTGTGTGACATTTTTTGTTACATGAGGAGTAATTGAAGATAAAGCGAGATGTAACTCAATTGATCCTAAAAAGACACTAAATTTCATGATATAATCATATATGACTGTGTAGTTGCTAGTAACCATATTTAGACATTGAGATTTGGAACTTCAGAACTCTGTTTACGGAACTTAGTTCTTCAATACTTTCCCAACAATAGCGTATCCATGTGGAAGTTTGAAGTTCAAGCAATATAAACCACATTGGAATATATAGAGAAACATGAGATAGCTGTGGTAACTGTTCTCCATTATTCTAGGGAGTTGTGGATCCAAGATCTCCAAGATCATGAACTTAAGAATCAGTTCTTGAGCAACTTATCAACTTGATCAACTTAGCGATGTATAGCTAAGTCTAATTCATCAAAATAACATTTAAACTCTCTCTCTTCTTGGCTTTTAACGACCTTACAGGTCACGCCGGCCATTTCTGGCTTACTAGACTTATTTTTACCACGTAGCCGGATAGTCAGTCCTTGCTACGGGGGGACAGTCCGGATGGGATTTGAACCCGGTCCGGCCGTGTGGACTGGCGCCGTTTATCACATGCACCATCGGGCCGCCCGACATTTAAACTACTATTCTTGAATATATTAAGGTACCTTTAAGACAAATCGGTTAAGTTTCAGCCCTGGGAAGCTAGTATTAGTGATATTCTTAACATCCTCAGAGAAACCTGTTGAATCTCGTGGAAGATATATTCGAATATTGCTCTGACATGTTTGCAAGAGAATGTTTGCTGTAGGTACATAAGGGATACAACCTTCCAAGGGGTTTTGTGGGAATGATCCGGAGATTTAGGCATTAACCTCCACAAAACAAATATCCTTTTAGCTAATACCAGTAAGAATGTCTAAGAGTCGGAACTTAGCGTAATATTTTGGTCGGATATTTCTAAGAACATTAGTTCTATATCTTCTTCTTCTTCTATTTCTTCTTCTTCTTCTTTTTCTTCTTCTTGTTGGCGTAACGACCTTTGAGGTCATGCCGGCCATTTCTGGCTTACGAGACTTATTTTACCACGTAGCTCGATAGTCGTTGTTACGGGGGGACTCATTGGGGATGGGATTTGATCCCCGGTCCTGCCGTGTGGACCGGCGCCGTTTATCACATACATTACCGGGCCGCCCCAATATCCGCCTCAAATTCTATATCTCCTATATGCTCCATTTCTCTCGAAAACTTCAACACAACTGTGGAGAAACATGGTCTTAAAGTATTTGTAAGGGATGTTTGGGAATTGATGTAAATCATGCATGTATGAGGACAAGTGAGTGATATCTGCACCTTATTACTCAAAGGAATCCTCAGTCCTAGTCCACAAAATGAAGAATCTAAACATTGCTAGCAACGTCACTTCATCTTAGCTCAAGGACTGAAACAATTTTGCTGAAGATGAGTTCAGTGTGGATGAGATTTGCTCCACAATGTTCGAAGTCGTAATGGAAGAGTTACTTTTTAAAATTAATATTGGTATATTGAGAAATGAATGACGTGTTGATGCTTAAAACAACACCTTTTCTTCTTGTACATATTTGTTTATTATCCTTCAAATATCACAACTTCACAGCAAGTACAACTTGATGTAATCGAGCCAGGTATCAACACATAAACATTACAACCACCACCGATGTTAGTGCCACCTAGCCACATTTGCGGAAAGGCATATAAAATTACAAATTAGACGCGCTGACGCGTAGAAACGGCACGCAATCCGTGACATCCGACAATCCGAGCGTTCCGGCATAGATGAAAGGCGACATCCATCGGTGCTCCACGCAGCCGTGACTGCGTGACCGAAACCGATCCGACCAACGTGGGAACTTTCGGGCCGGTAGCGTAGGTGCAGGAAGGAAACAGACCATAATCAAATAGAAATCAAATTCCACAAAAAAAAAACCAGCGGAAGAAAGCAGGAAGATCGGATCGGTCACACGATCTAACAAATCAAGACCATTTAGATCGGTTCGCTCGATGGTGCACTGTTTTATGACAGTTATTCTTTTCTGGCATTTCCTCATTTTTTTCTCTTCTTCTTATGATTTCATCACTTCCCCCTACGCGACCTCCGAGGTTAGAGGTCCGGAGACTTCCAGGGGCCATGGGATCGAATCGATTTGCCCTGGCCGTTTCCGTGCCATGAGCATTTAGGACGTTGAAGCTTCCACCTTGTTTGTCCTTTCTTGCAGTCGGCAAAAAAGGGCTCGCTTCCTCGTTTTTTTTTTTATTTTCGCTTTCATAATCTTACATTATTGCTGCTGGTCCGACGGTGGTACACACACGCACAGGGCTGGATTTATTTCACTGTCCGGGTTTGTTTCCTCCAAACATCCGAACAAATGCAACACACAAGCGGAGGAAGCGAAGCGAATAAAGGATAGAAGTGAGTGGAAGACGACAAACCAACGAAAAAAAAAGAATCCCCTCAAAATTCCCCGACACCGTAATGGTGACGAAAAATCGTTTGTCACTGTTTTGATAAAGCGAAACGATTAGTCGCTAGATGGTTCATTTTACGGATCGTTTTTTTTTCGTCTCTCTCTAAAAAGAATATTTTCTACGCTATTCTTTACCAAACTGTCCGTCCACCGCTCAGAAGCGTCTTGGGCGCTTTATTAATATTTACTCTATCGCTCGATTTCGGTCGCTTTTCGGTTGTAAAATATTCCTTTAATTTCCCTTCACAAACTTCCACACATGCCCACACGCACACACCTCTTCGTCAAGGAAAAGGTTGTCCACAGTTCGTTGGTACGTTATTATTTGACATCCACTGGTGGAAGTGAAACGATATGGAAGAGGGAGTAAAAAGAAGGCATTAGGAAGTAATAATAATAAAAAAACGAGTCTAACCGAAAAAAAAGCCCGGAGATTTTGCAATAAATCAACAATCATGAGCGTGGTATCGTCGTGGTTCCTTCAATCGGTGGCCCCGGGTTCCAGGGTCCGAAAGTGAGTAGTTCCGGCTTTAGCTGGAAGGGTTTCATGATGTGGAACCCTACCGTTAAAAAGGATCCAAACAAACCAGGAAATTCGATAATATGGTTTGAACAAAGGTAACAAACAAAAAAGTGTACATCACAGACTAGGAAGCTGCAGGAACCACACAGGAAGAGAGCAGAAACAGGAGATCTACCCCAAAACAAAAGAAAACAAAAAAACGAGTGAGCGAGAGAGAGAGTGAGAGCGACACCGACCGCGTCAAACCACAAACCAAATCGGAAGTCTAGCTTAAGCGGAGGTGATAAATTAGAGGATTTAACACCCAACGGTAGCGTTGGTTGTTGCTACTGGAAGTCGCAGCAAACCAGCAGCAGTAGAAGCAGCTGCGGCATCGCGGGTGACCCACCTCGGTGGTGACCACCTTGGCGAAGATTATTGCTTAATTGACCAAGTGTGCTAAAAAAAACAACGACAGAAATACACGTGAAGGGAACTGACGGGTTCGCTGAAGCAACTGGGTCCGGGTCGTAATGTCCCGGACATATTTAACGAGAACTCTGTATCAAGTTTTTCTATCGTACACATAAGGTTCAACAGACCAAAACAACAGCACCAAGATGTTCCGATATGAAGCAAAAGAAAGCTCTCGTCCAGTAAAACAAACTACACTTCAGCACGTGATGTGACACTGAGAGTACAATTACTTCAAAAACCTTCAAATATCATCAACTCGAGTGCATGTTCTTATGTTCCTGATTCTTTAAAAAAAGAGACACGAGCCTGCCTGATAGGTGAAACATGAAACCACACAGATGACTTGATGTGCCTCTCGGCTCAACTCAACATTTTCACAATAGTTTGTTGAGAAAATAAATACCAACAAAAAAACAGAGCGCTTCAAGAGATGTAAGGTGATAGGTAGCAAGTGTACAGTCAATTATTAACATTATAATGCGAACATATCGGAGCCGTAACTTCCAAAGTTTAACTGGAGACACTCCAAATCTCTGGGATTTTGAGAATTTTAGTATATGGACATTATTTTCTATTAAATGTATTTAAAAATATTTTCATTTCATTTCGTTGTTTCAATGTTTTTCAATATTCCAACAACTAATAAAAATCTATGTCTGAGTTCTAGTCATATGCTTGCAAATGTGTAGGTGTTGGATAAGCTTTTTTTCTTGGCTTTCCTGGACAACTTTGTGGATTTAAATAGTCTATAGTCGAAACTAGGCCGAGGCGACAAGTTGGTGTATTTGATAAACGGCGCCGGTTTCATACGACAGGACCGGGGATCAAATCGCATCCGGACTGTCCACCCATAGCAAGGACTTAAGATCCGGCTAGGTGGGAAAATTAGTCTAGTAAGCCAGAAATGGTCTTCATCTTGACCTCAGAGTTCGTTATGTCAAGAATAGAGAGTGAGATATATTTGTAACAATCAGTCCAACTAGGAGATATGATCCAATGATGATTTGAACCGAGACTGGGCTAATGTCCAAATACCGTTTTTTCCAAATTTTGCAATTTCCAAATAGAAAGTCCTTCCTCCTCCAAAGAAATAATAACAATATTCTTAGTTCTTTTTCAATTTGTCACTAGAACCTCAGGAAGGTGTTCTTCACTTCAATTCCTCAATGCTAGAAAGGTATCGAGGATATTAAAGATTCAAGAAGATTTCTCTAAATCTTGTGTACTGAAGAACATGACCTTAGTATGTAGATATAGTCTAATATTCATGTACTCTTTTATAAACAGATTTATCTGCTATTTTTAAAACTAAGAATTTGGAAAAAAAACATATAAAAATGGCGGATGTTTTTTGGTATACTATTTCTTTTCGGAGCTCTCGATTCGCTGTTTTCAACCTGATAAGCACCAACTCCCGTTGCATATTTCTTCCTTCTTCAGTAGCTGTGTCTCTTAATTAAGACGTTAACCAAAAAAAAGCAAACACCCACACACTACAGCTTTATGCTAACCACTGTCACCATGCCCAACCGGGGGAGGGAAACCGGCTAATTAACTCCCCGGAGTACATTGAGCATCAGCGACCAAACATAACCTCAAGCGCACGGTAAAGTACAGGAAGAGTGGTAAACAGTGGCACACGCCCATACCCGCACAGTCGGATGATTAAGTTTTACGATCTGTTTATTGTTCGCACTGTTTTTTTGCCAGGGGTGTATGTGCCCAGGGATGATATGCGTAGAAACCATTACTCTGACCAAAAAAATAAAAATAAAAATAAAAGGTTGTTCAAAGTTTTATATTTTTCGGCTAATCGAAAGGCAATAAGGACCGCGCTGGTAGGGTGCAAAAATTCCAACGGGAAACCTTTTAGCGTACACTTCAATACCGAGGTGACGGTACCGGTGGTGGTTTGCCCTTGCCAAAAAAAAACCTTGTATGGTAGCACTTGATTATTAGAGCCGGCAGCCGACCGGGCGCGTGTCCGGGCTCATCATCCTTTCGCCCGCAACTGCACCCTCTAGTCGTGTGGATGCGCACGTTCTTAACAGATAAGAAATACGATTATGATTAATTTTTGCAACCATCTTCCTGCCGACACGCTTCCACGCTTCCCTCCTTCTTCCCCATTCCATTACGCTTGCAAAGACGCGTGCCGGTTCGGGTCCATCGTTGCCGGCAAAAATGCTAATCGTTTACTTTTGAAACCGGCACGCGACTTCCCATCGATATCGGAATCGGCTAGGCTTCCGGTTACGCCCTCCGTATGGAACACCCGCGTACCCGCGTACCCAACCACTATTGAGACAACAAATTGAAAACGTACACCGTATCCTCTGCTGTCCGCCTCACCGATTTGCCGGTGGATTGCCATTAGCCACCTTTTATTTTGCTTTCCTCCTCCCCTGGGCTCTGCTCCGTGACGGGCGGTGACAATGTGACCGGGAAGATCAAGTTGCGGACGTAGTGCACGTGCCACAGTTTGCGTTGTTCTCTTGCACGCCGTCAAAATGACAGCTCTATCACCAGTGTCCCCTGTGTGGCAAGGTGTTTTTGTGTCCTGTTTTGTCGACTCCGTCAACCGGTACAGTTTTACTTCCAGTTTAACTTCAGTTTTTGAATTTTCCTAATTGGAATATTAATTAATATATCTCTTTCCGTTGGGATGATGAGGGCTGAGTTTTTACAAAAGGTGCAGAACGATCGTTATTCGCTGATCGTATCGAAAGCGAGTACCAAACCTTCGCCTAACGAGAACTGATAATACTTCACAGATAATGCGAGAGAAAACGGGAGCGAGAACAATGAAGCAGACGATAGGTTTCCTGTTTTTTGCTCCTTTTGTCGATACCGTGGTCTCGATTACGAGAATGGATTTTCCAGCAGGAATAATTTCCTTAATGAGACCCGATCGGCAATGATAGCGAATGGTGCATTTATAGTGTTTCGTTTTTGCTGTGCTATTATCCGATTGCGGGAGTTACACAAAAGGCACGACACACGCTGGCGCGCGCGGTTTTCACGTGAATCACATTTAATAATTTATAAGTAAATTACAATTACGGAAAAGTTTGGAAGCATGCTGGAAGCATAATGATTCAATATCAGCGTATTTTCCGGAACTCATTATTGTGACATTATTAAATGACATTTAAATTGAGGGAAAGAACTCTTTGCGTTCTAGGAATTTATATGAAATATGAATAAAAACATAAAACTGATATATTTGCAATGGAAAATGGCTTTTTAATTTATGTTGTTAATGACACGGAATAAATGTCCACACATCCTTTTTTATGATATTTCTATTAGGGATACCTTAGACCTAGGAGGACAGCCCGGCGGTGTATGTGTTTAACGGCGCCGGTTCCACACGAATGGGTTGGGCATCAAATCCCATTTGGACCGTCTCCCCGCAGCAAGGACTGACTATCCGGCTGCGTTGTAAAAATAGGTGTAGTAAGCCAGAAATGGTCGGCGTGACTTTGGAGGTCGTTTATTCAAAAGGGAGAGAGAGAGAGAGAGAGAGAGAGAAAGAGAGAAAGAGAGAGATACCAAGCACTAAAATAGTGAAATGTAATCTGGAGTTGACACATGACTCCACTCCGCGTATGCAAAATTGATTCCGACTCCAACTCAAAATTAAAATTGACTCCGGCTGACTCCGAGTTCGATCGAATCCGGATAAGTCCGAATGCGTTCGAATTAGTATTGGGCAAGAGCGAAAGAGGTACCTCAAAAAGCCCACGTGAATAAGAGGTAGCACCGTACGGAGCGCTACACACAGGAGCGATTGTGCGATGCGCTCCAATTTGAAAATTTCCTAAGGCAATAGCCTTAGCTTTTTTTTTAGGAAATTTAGCAAAATTAATAAATGTGATATATTTTAATGCGATTTTGTTGCAATAAGTTTCATTTCACTCAAATAATGCTTTAAATTAAAAAAAGAATAAAAAATCAGAAAAAAATTTAAAAAAAAATTTCAACTCGAAAATTTCATAAGGGGTACCCCTTACCATTTTTTTGGGAAATTTTGAAAAAAAAAATGAAATTGATTTATTTTAATGCCAATTGGTTGCAATGAGTTTCTTTTCACTCAAATAATGCTTTAAATTAAAAAAGAGTGAAAAATAATGAAAAATTCAAAAAATTCAAACAAATGAAAATTTACTAAGGGTCATTTTTGCACCAAATTTTGCCTATAACTCGGTCGGTATCCAACGGATCGCCAATCTTTAACCTGTGGTCGATAGATGGGATCAATGGCTACATTTTCTTCTTGGACGGCCATGCCCTCAGATGTCTGTGGCAGAAGTTATTCGAGGAACCAAGCTCCTTACCCTGTTTGAGAAAATGGAAAATTTTCCTCATTTTTGAGCAATTTAGCAAAATTTATAAATGGGATATATTTTAATGGGAATTTGTTGCAATGAGTTTCTTTTCACTCAAATTATGCTTTAAATTAAAAAAAGAATAAAAAATCAGAAAAAAATTTCAAAAAAATTTTCCACTCGAAAATTTCATAAGGGGTACCCCTTGCCATTTTTGTGAGAAATCTTGCAAAAAAATGAAATTGATTTATTTTAATGCCAATTGATTGAAATAAGTGTATTTTTACTCAAATAAGGTTTTAAATAAAAAAAAGAATAAAAAAACAGAAAAAATAAAAAAAATCTAAGTACTTGAAAATTTCATAAGGCTATAGCTACTGGGTCAAGAGCGAAGGAAGCATTTTATTTGCTCCGGTCAACTTATTGCGCGTGCTCCCGTACAGCTCACGGTAAAAAGAGTTAGCAGTATCGCAGGAATCGCTCCTTCGTGCAGCGCTCCTTGTGGTGCGAAACTTTGCTCCAGGGAGCGCATCGCACATTCGCTCCTGTGTGCAGCGCTCCGTGTGGAGCTACCTCAAGCGCACCGCACACTTTACAAGGCGAGAGCGGTGCGCTCCGCTCTTGCAAAAGAGCTACTTGACCCAACACTAGTCCGAATGGGTTCGATCGACGCCCCCGGTCGTTAATAATGCCGGAGTTACACCGGAGCACACTTCGGAATGTCTCGGAGTCGAATTACTCCGACATCACTACACTAAATGAAAAATTTTCAGTCACTAAAGATATTCAAAACGCTCAATAAGTTCAATTTAAAGAAAAATCTCATCAATATACATTGAGACTTTACATTTTTCCTACAAGAAAAAAAACAAACAAGAATAAGTAAATAAAAAGTCCTTTTTTGTATACAAAAGCTACAAACGGCTACTTTAAGGGGGGAAGAAGCACCGTTTCCATCGAGCTTTTAGCGAAACAGTGTGTGTGTTTAAATAAAACGTGAACCATTAATCCAGGATTGATTCAATTTACATGGCGATTATTGATCGAAATGCCATCAGAATTTCGAAGTCGAAAAAAAACTTGATTTTCATTTATCACTGCGTTTAAACGAAACGCAAAAAAGCTCCCAACGGATGATGTCCTTTTTTTTTGTTAATTATTATTTCCATTATGCGGAAGCATGGAGAAAAAAAATCGTTCATATCGCAAATGTCATTGCACTGTGTCACACCATCGCCTCCCCCGCCCGCGCCAAGTAGTTGGGTGTGGGTGAAAGGCGGAAAGGGCAATAAAATCAACGCAATGAAATATCCTTTATCGATTAGTTCCGCAAACGGAACATCAACATCATCATTAGCACCCACAGCAAAGGGAAAAACCCCTCGAAAAGTCAGGCTCTTTACGTTTCCCCCTTTCCCCCCCGGGCGCGGTTGAAAAGACTCCCGGGTGGAAAACTATCATCGACCATATCATCGTCTTTATTAGTCAAATATTTGTCAAATCAGTCCAACCTTATCGGCGTCCAGGCAAAAGGAAGCCCGCTACTAGCTAAACAGTCGTACCGAGGGGGCTGTCTGATGTTTCACACCCTCGCCAGGAGGAAAATGCGTCGGAAAATGCGTCGGCAAATGGGTTAAAAAAATAAATGTTATTTACTAGAGTTAATACACACACACGCACCCACTTCATCTTCCCAATTTGCTCCCTGTTTTGGGCGATCCCGCCTCGTAGAAGCATAAAAGGGAAAACAGTGCGAGAAAGCAAAATGTGCCGGAAAATCCTATAAATATCAAAACCATTCGCCCCCTTATGCCTTAGCATCGCATCGTTCACCAAGGGTTTACGTTTGCTTTCAATTATCGAATCACAACCTCCTCCCCAACCCTGTTATTTTCTTCCCAAAAACCAAAGTGAGGGTTTTCGGGAAAAAGGCAGGAGGGAAAACGGTCGGTTACCACTTTGAAGGGTGGGCTCCGGATGGAAAGGAAAACCCGCCCGAAACACAGCAACAAGACCAACAAACAGGCGCAAAAGGATAACACATGGGAGGGTGGGATGACGGCGGGTGGTGGGAAAAGTGGAAGTTTGGAAATTGTGACATTCGAGCGCAAATAGTTTGCTTAGATAGGACACGCTTCAACTCCGGCCGATGGGAAGCGAGCAATTGTTGTGGCCGACATTCCCTATTGTGAAAATTGTTGTGCCCCTCTTATCATGGACTATCAATTTGTTCACTCTACCGAAGGGATTTTTGTTGCGTCGCTTTTCTTTGTTCTCTTTCTCTCTCTCTCTCCTGTTCCCTCTTACGCTCTCTTACTTGTGAGTAGGAATTTTCTCGCCAAAAAAAAAAGTCAGAGTGGAAAATTTAAGGAACGAATCGTTACGCTCGGTGCCCGGTTTTGCCAATCAGCCACGTCGAACGTGTTTTCCTTCTGTTCCGATGTGTGCGAATGTGTGCGTTACCCTGCGTACGGCATCGTCAGTAAAGTCGACCAGATGCGCAAGGACTCGTAGCATTCAGCATAACGACCGAACACTCAACCCAAGGGGGATAAAAACGGTTCACCGTTCCGGTAACGTTGGTTGCACAGATTTTGATCCCTTTTCCTGGTTATATGTGTGTGTTTTTTTCCCTCTTGTTACTTCTTCCTTTTCTTTGGAACTCATTTAATTTCGTCACCCGTGTGGTACCTCCCCCGAGGGGTTGCCGTTTTTCATCGATGGTTATCTCCCCCCGCCCGAAGCGCCGAGTTTCGTGAAAAGTCCCTTTACGAAACGCAAAAAACGGGGGTTTTTGCGAAAACGTTTTGCGTAAACTATCTCCGGTGAGGTGAACGGTTTTATAAATGAGCGTAACGAATTGAATTTTCCTGAGAATTAGTAACCACCCGCACACACGAAAAACCCACCTGTTAAATTTGGATGAAGAATGAGAAGGAAAAAAAAAGCATAGAGACGCGTACCTTCAAAAGGGGGTTAAAGCCCATTTTGCGAAACCGGTTAGCTTCCGATTGCGATGGTTACTTCGCGTCGCTAATTAATGTGCAACATCTGCCTTCGGTTTCGAACTCTCGGTGCAATTGTTTAAGGTTAAGAGAGTGTGTGGGGGAACGATTTAAAATACGGATGATTTTTATAAACTCTCTTTAAGATGAGAAAAAAACACAAAAGAACGCATCCGAGTGACTACGTATCGAATCGTTTATAAGTGACTGTATGCGCATCAGACGAGAAACGCATTGATTTGATTTAACTGAACCCGAAGAGGAATGCAGCGGAGAGGAGTTTAGATGGGGAAACCAGTATCCACTTAACCACCAAAGTGATTCGCGTTTGATGTATTTTCCTTGCACGCCTCCCCGGGGGGAAGGGTCTAACCGGAAAATCAGCCATGGTAAAAATGGTTGTAAGCGAAACCGTGCTCATTAGCGTTACGTTAGCCCCGCTCTTCGTTCCCTTTTGGCTTTGTCACGGATTTTGATCGGTTCATTAGCGTTTTTCCTCCTTCTTGCTGGACCGATTTTTTTGGGTTGTTGCTGTTTGCTTTGAAATAAATAAAAAAACAACAGAAAACAGAAGAGCAATCAAAATTCTCCACAAAAATATTGAAATCCCATCCCCGAGTGGGGAGCACCGTTTTTTGAGCATGAACCAATCCCGCCCGCACGTCACCGGAACGACCAAAAAACCAAACAATCATGTGAAATCACAGAAACACAGAAAAACAAAAAAAAATCAAAAATCCTTTGAAAATTAAATTGACTGTAAAATGCTTCCAAAATCGAATTTATTCTGCTTCGCTTGAACGGAAGGTTCGTCGCTTTGAGTCTTTCGTTCCGTTCGGTTTTTGCTTCCCGTTTGATGTACCTTCTGAAGGAGGAGCATAAAACCTGGGTGGTGGTGGAGGAGGGGAAAGAGGGAAGGAGGTGGTAGTGAGGGGTGGGAAAGGGAGAGGGGGAAGGAGGGCATCTTGCATACGGAGAGGGGGCGTAACAAAATAATTCGATTTAAAACAATTTCTGCTGCTGCTGCTGCTCAGTAGTCAAAGGCAGAGGTTCGCCGTCTTTTGCGTCTGCTCCCGGATGGAAAAATGTTTTATTTTACGTTTGATTTTCTTTACCTCTTCTTCTTCTTTTTCTTCCAATTCCCTGGCCTGCTGCTTTACCGCAACCTAATCAAAATCATAAGAGCAAAACCCTTTTTTCTCTCTTCTTTCCCTATCTCTACTTTAGACTGATTTTTTTCTTTTGTTTTTTTTTTTGGTGGACATGCGGAATCCCTGCAGCGCGAATTAGATCCGATGATTCCGATGCTGAGGCGCGGAAAATCGAATCACTTTATATTATTGCCTTTACCTTTTGTCTTTCACTGCATGGTGGAACCTGCTCCTGTGGCCTGGTAAGACCCATAAGACCAGGTTTTTGGGAAATGAATAGAAAAAAACCCTCCCCAAAGAATGATTTGATCAAAGCGAATGCGCTCTAATTTTGATTAAGTATTGATGCCATTAATCAAACCCGCTGGTGGAGTGTGTTTTTCCACATTTGGCGCAACCGAAACCAAATAGAAATAGGAATGAGAAAAATAAAAAAAAAATAAAAGTAAAAGGTGCTCCCGTAATCTATAAATCAGGCGAGACCGTACGAAAACAGGCGACCCCGAGACAGGTGAAAAATGGTAACACGCGGGGTTTTTTTTCCTTCTTCTTCTCCCTTGGTCAGCTGGTTTTTCGTGGGCTTTGGGTATTTGCATTACAATAGCCATAAGCAGAAGAAGGACAAACAGCAATAAAAAAAAGGATACACTTTCTCCCGAGTTTTGGAATTGAAATTATAAAGCATCGGTTGCATCAGAATGCATTAAAATAAAATAGGACCGGGACCGGGCTTACTGCGCTAAGTGAGCGTAACAAATGTGTGACCACAAGGAAACGAACCCCAGAAAATAATGTAATGGTTAATGCTAAATGCGAGCACGCTAAATATTTATCTAATATTTATTCTTTTTAAAAAGTAAGAAAAAACTCACAAAACAGAGCCCCAACATGTGGACCGTTGCAGTAAATTGCACCGAAGGCAGCAAAAATGAAAGGAGAAGTCCGGACACATTATTTCATTTATACACACGAAGTAAAAGTAATGTAAAACATTGTTCAGGCTCTGAATTACGGATGGATGCCTTTTTATCTTTTTTTTCTTTCGGTGGAGTTCCACTTTCAAGATGAGTAGAGCTGTGTGGAAGTAGAAAACCAACACCGAGGTAAGGTTTGGTAACAAGGAAAACTCTCTTCCACGAACAAAAGAACTTCCCGTTGTGAAAGGAAAATCCATTCTTCATCAAAAAAAAAATTATCAACTTTCGAAGGGGAAGAATTCACACATACACACACGCACGTATTTTTGGTGAAGAAAAAAAACCTCATCAGACCCAACATGCCCCGGCATGATGTATATTGATGTTTGCGGGAATTATTACTTTTGCACCGCCGTGCTCATGATTGGGGTAGAAGATTTAGCCAAAAAAAAAATGGTTGAAATCAAGGCATAGTTGTTAGCAAAGTTGGCAAAGCAAAATTGGAAAAGAGAGAAAATAGGGAAAAAGGAGAAGAAAACGAAGAGGGATTTTCCTTTAAGACGAAGCGCGCACCGCAACACATAGCTTTTTATATATCCGATGGCTGATGGTTTTCCTTTCCATTCTAGGCCTTTATGGAACGATATTTCAGCAGCGTTATTAATGTACAACTGAAATGATCGAAAGGAAGAGTTTTTTTTTTTGTTGAAAAGAATAAATATAACGGAAGAGAAAGTGAACACCGTCGCATCGTATCGATTCAGTCGTTCAGAAGTAAATTTTATTCCAGCAATGGATTTATGCACCACACGATGAGGATGATTCTAAAATTAATTTCTAGGTCAAAGTTCAAAGCGGATTAATTAGATAAGATTCGGCCTGTTTAAGGTGAAAGTGGGCGGCATTAAAGGCGTTAAAATTAAAATTTGAAATATTTGTTTTCACGATAAATTCTTCTTGAATGAATTGAAGAATTTAGTAAAAATCTTTGTTGAATTGAAGATATTTATAAATATTTTCATACAACTTAAATGTAAAGATACAAAAAGAATTACTACCAGTAACGTGATGATTCGTTGTTTTGCTGCTCCAATTTGCATGAAGCTGAATGTTTGCGAGCGATAAAAGCAGCAACATTATCCCAGAAGCTGCAACAAGACGTTTGTTCAAAATTGGCTTCAGTACATTGAAATCATTAATATAGCGAACAAGAGCGAGAGAAAGAAAAAAAGCCTAGAAAGAAACACAAAACGATAGCAAATACAAACAAGAGTGTCCTAACAATAGGACCTAGAGCTGTATTCCGACGCGCACAAGGATGCGTGTACAGCGTGAACGGTTTGTCATAAATATTCAAATCATGAGACCGTTTTTTTTTTGTTTGCTTCTTTTATTTTACAAAGGAAGAAAGGTGTATCGAGTATGGCTCGGCGTGGTAGTTTGCCTTATCATAATTTTTCCCCTCCGGGTTGCGTGACGTATGTCCTTCGCCGTGGTGACGAAGGTTGCTTTTGGTGGTACCGGTCCCGAATGTCCTTGCAGTCCTTCTGTGAGATGTGTTCGAGGCGGGTTTTTTGAATGTAGACTCCCGGAACCGGAAAGGTGTGGACGATAGTTCAGTGTGCAAAGTGGGCGGAGTAACGACTAGCGCCAGTTTCCGACGCTTGCGATTGGTTGCTGCTGACCGGAGCGTTGGCTCCGCCCCTTACGTGGCTGATCGTTTTACGGCAGGCGCCGAAGGAGCACCTGGTGCTGAGGAGGTACCACTCTGCCCAGGGTTTGAGCTGAGAGCTCGTAGAGCGGCTTGCTCTGGACGAAGGGTACCTCAGTAACAATGGACACGCGGTGACGGTCGCATGCAACGATGTTTGCCCGAGCAAACGAGCCGTACGCTCGTACCAGTTGCTGGTGGATGTCTTCCTGCTTTAGCGAAAAGTCTCCAACATTGGACCATCATTACATTACGACAAAACAAAAAAAACAGAGACGTCATTACCTATTACGAGCTAGTCGAGCTACCTTTATCTTTCTCGCACTGTTGGGAGTTGGTGAGGGCGGGTAGGCGGAAAAAGCCTACCATGGAACCTGAATTCTCCTTCTCTACAGCACACCAGCAAAGTTGGGTGAAGAATTTCCTCCCCCGAAAAAAGAGAACATTTCGTTGAAGTGGAGCGAAGTACAGGGAGTTAAGTAATAGCTCGGTACACTAGTTTTCCTTTCCTGTGGCATTTCGCCACATAGGAATGGGATCGTCGAGTGTGTGTGTGTGTGCGCGTGTTTCTTCACTGCCATGCCAAATTGTCGAGCAAATGGAAACAGCTTTCTTTTGACAAAGTGCGGCCCAGAATGCCCAAACTACAGGGAATTTTTGCCTGGTTTGGGGAATGTCGTCGACAATGGACATGGTCTCTTGAAAATGCTGATGGAACGAAATGGAATTGACACCGGTGCGATTGTTTCAGGCTACAGGAGCTGCCACGGATCGCAGCGGCATAAAAATAGCTCCTATTTAATGCTTTACCGTGTAACAGTTTCTTTTTTTCTCTTTGATTTTGATGTCAGAAGGTTTGTGTTTTTTTTTCGGGGAAGGGTTTGTTGCTATATATCTTGTGAAGGTATTGCTATATTTTTTTGCAAATCAAATGTTTACCCCTTTGCGCTGTTTGTTTGCTGATGTAGAGTACTTCACATGTGTACAAGATGAGATGGGAAAAGTAGGGATTTTTTTTTTAGGAATAGGTCCTAAATTGAGACAAAAATTGAGTTCAGTAACGAAATTTCCTACAATTACTTGTATTTTTTCTTAAAAATTAAACTAATACACTGATAGCTAAATTCGCTTTTTTGTGTTCTTTTAACTTAAATATATTTTAAATCAATAAGCTTTATTATAACCTTTTATAAAATCACAATTTGCATACTCGAACCATCTCACACAAATATTGAAAATCGCAGAAACAAAACGATCACAGAAGCATAGAAGCAGCCTTTCTTTTCGTTTCTTTTTTTTGTTTTTGAGGTCAACGGTACATAATACTCTTGTTTCATGTCTCATCGTGTCGTTGGGAAAAATCGATAACCAGTTTTGAGACGAGAGCAGCGCCACAACGTTTGGTCGTTTTTGGTGTAAAAATTAACCAACAAGCACGTGTTGTTCCAATGTTTTAGGGAAGCGGGTTCGACAAACAATTATTGTTGGAATAAAGCTTTTTTTTATGTTTAGCAATTATTTCATCAAAATTGTCATGTTGAATATATCTAAGTGGATCCCTTAGAGCCTTTTAAAAAGGTATTTAAATCGTGCAGAATTCTTTACTTGGGGATGATTGAACTACTACGTAAGGTGGAAGGATGGAGGTGGGAAGTGGGAGGAGTTTTTTTTACAAGGAATTATTTTTTTTCGAAAGACAGACACTATGGACGGCATATAGGTAGTACACGTCACTGACTTGACTGCACCATCAGCATGAAGTTCCTCCACACGTGAGTTGTGGAAGTTCTTCGTGTCCTCTTCATGTCCATGCGCTGGAAACACGCATGAACAATGGTATGTGTAACTTATCAACAGCTTTCAGATCTGATGTGTACCCATTCTGGAGCTCCATGCCCCTCTACGGACATAACAACGTTATCGTGGAGGCACCTTATGTTGTTGCTTGGTCCATCTACATATGTTTGGCATGAATGTTGCCATCGTACTTGCGGTCTTCATAACCTTCTCACAAACTTCTACGAGGTGCTGCTTGCAGTTCAGCGGATCATCGATGATGACTCCGAGATACTGGTTAGATATCTGATAGACTCTATGTTAGCCTCCCAGTATCATAGCCTTTTGAACTTCCTTATGGCTGCTGATGAGTATAAACTTCGTTTTCGTGTACTCAATTCTCAGCATCACTGCTCTCATCCACCCATCAATCCTGCAGACTGTGTCAGTAGCCAACATTTCGACCTCCTTGATCATTTCGCCGGTTACTGTCAGGACGATGTCGTCTACAAATCTCACCAATTCAGCTCCTGGAGGCTGTGCGAGATTCGGTACACCTTCATACATGAAGTTCTACAGAGTGGATCCAAGAGTTGATCTGTATTGTAGTTCGCGTCCTTGCAGATAACTCCTCAAGCGCCTGAACACCTACTGGAGAAACTCCATGCGCTCCGCAGTAGCAATTGCCTTCCAACTGTTAGACTTCTTTCGGAAGCCAAACTGTCGCTCAGTGGTCCCAGGCTGTCTGTGGCCAGACTGAGCTGTCAGGCGGTCCAGAATTGGCATTTCTTCTACCTTTGCCCTTAGCTGAGATACCTTAGGAAGACTCTGCCTTCTTGTTTTTGTATTAGGACCAGCTTCTGCTGCTTACACGTCGTCGGGAACTGGCCTGACGTAAGTGTGTCCTGGAGAACGGTGTGGAACGCCCATCGTTCATCTGCTTCCCCAGTAAACCGCCAAAGCATTGAAGTCTCCGGTGATAACTACTGGGCTACACCTATCGAACTCCTCTACGAGGCCCAACATGCCGTTGAGTTTGTTTGGCTACCTGTGGCCTTGGGGGAACATTAGAAAAATACCTTTAATTGCAGGCCAACAGTGTTTGCTCAAGTTCAAATTATTTCCATCTCGCGGTGAGCTGCATCGCTGCAATCCTGCTTCTACGGTAAAACCCGCGCGCTAACCTGGAGCGGCCGTGGTGTGGGAATTAGAAAACGTTTCCATCTCGCGCCTACCAATGTAGCCAACATATGTCCTAGCGTTCTTATGTCCATATATCCTAGCGTTCCGTTGCAACGAAAGAAACCGCGCACGAAGCTTTTGTTTACAGACCTAACACCATGTCCCTTGAATGCTTTGTTGGGCCTACACATGTTCTTGCAAAATGAGCCCTTCTAGTGTTACGTAATAGATGAATATTCCCTTGCTGGATCGTAAAGTTTTCCGAAATTTTCCCGGTGCGGTTACAAACTTTTCAACCAACAATTCGGATGAAACATTTCAACGCGTTTTTCATGCAAGAAAGTATACAAGTTTGTGTCTGTCCGATGGTTTTTTCGCGGTCATTTACTATGGTGATTTCTTTCTTCCTTCTGATGATATGAAAGTGAATATAAAAAGCATAAATTAAAATCACTCAAATGTGCTGTTTAGACAATGATTTCGTGCTAATGCAATCCATGTTTTATTTAAATAGAAAACAAAACCGACATCTTTGACGTTTCGAAATGTCATGGCGCCTTCATTTCTGGCGTTTCAAAATGTCATTTCAATGTTTGTTGTTGTCGAATTAATAACCAAGCCAAAACCTGCTAATGGTTTCACGAATAATCGTTAGTAAACTGATAAATTCTGCTTAATTTGATTTTAATACTGTTTCTTTATTTATTTTTAAGGTATTAGAATGGTTCTTTCGTTTCGAGCGATGGATAGAATTCATATTAAATGAGGACCACGGATAGCAAACAGGATACATACAATTCAGAGGTAAGAAAATAATGGAACAATAAATAGCCTGTAGTTTCTAATTTTTAGGTATGAAATAGGTTGATAACAAGATGCGATCGACTAAGTATGTTTGCCTTGGTTATGACGGCCAAAACGGTCTTATTCTTCCTAGGAAATACGCATAGTAGAAGAATTTACCCTCAAGCTTTATCATGGATTGTTTTGTAGTCATAAATGATTTATTCACAAGTTTATTCTCTCATACACTGCAATATTTCACGATATTTATAGAATATTTCATATTTTTAGGTCTTCCGACTATTTCACAAAGTATTAAGATTACTTTACGTATCGTTTAATAATCCGTTATGGATGGTAAGTTCCCTTAGAGTAAACAAAACATTCACGATGATTCAGTCGTAGATTGTAAGAAACTTTAAACGTATCTGACATTCATGTTATATTCGATTTGATGAAAACGAAACGGAAGATACGTGGCAAAGATTGAAGGTAGAAAGAGGTTACTTATCAACTTATTTGCAGAAAAGAGAACAGCGTTTCCGGAAGCAAAGAAAAACCTTATAAGAACCCTTCTATCAGGTCAGTGTGTCCTTTAGTTCGACACTGTCAGGGAAGTACCTTCGATTGTATGGTTTGATCAGCAATTCTTTGGAGATATATAAGATAAGGCAAACAAAATGCTAGGGTTCATTCGTAGACAATCTAGTGCTCTCTTCAACCAATGCGTCAAAGATGGCACAAATGGCTACATTTTCTTCTTGGGCGGCCATGCGCTCAGAAGTCTGTGCCAGAAGTTATTCGAGGAACCAAGTTCCTTACCCTGTTTGAGAAAATGTAAAATTTTCTTTATTTCTGAGCAATTAAGCAAAATTTTTAAATTTGATATATTTAAATGCAAATTTGTTGCAATAAGTTTCTTTTCACTTAAATAGTGCTTTAAATTAAAAAAAGAATAAAAAATCAGAAAAAAATTTAAAAAAAAATTTCAACTCGAAAATTTCATAAGGGGTACCCCTTACCATTTTTTTGGGAAATTTTGCAAAAAAAATGAAATTGATTTATTTTAATGCCAATTGGTTGCAATAAGTGTCTTCTCACTCAAATAATGTTTTAAATTAAAAAAAGAATAAAAAACAGAAAAAAATAAAAAAAAAAGAAAAAATTGAAAATTTCAAAAAGTATATTTTTGGCCCAACTTTGCCCCATAACTCGATCGGAATCCAACGGATCGCCAATCTTTAACCTGTGGTCGGTAGATGACACCAATGCCATGCCCTCAGATGTCTGTGCCAGAAGTTATTCGAGAAACCTAGTTCCATACGCTGTTTGAGAAAATAGAAAATTTTCCTAATTTTTGAGCAATGTAGCAAAATGTAGAGACCAGTCTGGTGATTTGTTGTTCCTCATCCACTGTGTGGTCTTATAAGTTAGAACACTCCCCAACGTTCATTTATGTGTAAACCCCTTATTAGAGAGATAGATTCAAACCTTTTTAATTGTAAAAAGAGCCGCAAAACGGACAAATATTTGCTTAGAATGTCTTTTCTACTATCGACAATCATGACAAGAAATAGAAATATATAGATATACACTTTGCTTTCTGTAAATAATCACATATAAAAAATATATTAACAGTTTTATAAAGTTTCATCTTGTCATTTGTATATAAATAAAACCAACGTCAATCAGTGAAGATTCTGTTTCGGTCTTAGCATGATGACAGCATACATAGAAGTGAACGTTTTATTAGGAACCTTAAACGAGGTAAAGAGCATTATTTATAAATAATATAATAATTTATAGGTGTTAAACAACATACGAAATAAGCCCAAGTAAGAAGATATTAACATGTTAACATAGTAACGAAAAAGAAAGTAAAAAGTTCACAGCACCTTCAATAGGATTGCAATGTAGGAAACAAAAAAAAAAACAAGTGTTCAAGAGGAGACGTACATTGTTTTAGCAATTTGTATGCAAAATTTATGGTTTAGCAAAAGGGGTTTTAGGTTTGCACTTGAGTGCCGTATTGTGTCCATGTATGTCAGGTATGTCACTCTATTCTGCTTCCTGACTCGATGGATGCATTCTTGCCATACAACGACATTGTTTTATAGTTCTTAACGCGCTATTTCTCATCGTCTTTCAAACTTGAACAGCACTTAAACTCTGTCAAGAGTGTGCTTTTTTTATTTCCTAAGTGATATCCACAGTTTATTTATATTTATATATTGTTTTAACATTCTATCGTATTGAAATTAAAGAAATATGTTAATAATAATTTGAAATGTGATTTTTTTTTTATAAGGGAGAGGGAATAATTCTTTCTTCTTCCACTGATTGCAGTAAGATAACCCTAGATCCGGTCACGTTTTATGGTACATCTCTCCCATACCCTTCAGCTCGGGCAAAGAAAGTCAATGGATGTCAAGTGTGTGTACTGAAGTGAGAGACTGCGGGACCAAAAAAAAAGCACGGACTTTTTGTTGCAGTTTTCCTGTATGATGCTCGGTTCCAACTCAAGTGCGGTTCGATAGCTGTTGATGCGAACGTATGGTCGGGTTGAATCACCTCCGTTCGCAAAAGTTGATTGTACTTGCATTGTTTGAAGCTTAAAAGGGGTGGGGCGGCCATTTTGTGTATGTGAGTTTTACGTCGTATTTAGCTACAAGTGTACGACAGACAAAGTTTTAGGTGTAAGAAACAATATGAAAGTATTTCATTTCGAATAATTCACAAATAGCATAACAAAAAAGAAAACTTTTTAGCTACTTTAGGAAGAATCGAGTTTAGGTACGTTTCAACTCAACTAAACAAAGCAACAGATTGTAATTGTGAGCGGTGAGCCGACAAACCTCCATTACTAGCCTACAGTAAACAAAAAAAAAACAGGCAAAATGTTAATAATTCGAAAACTATTTCACAATCAGAACACTGGTCGCACCATGTTGCAGCTTTAGAATGTAGAACATTGCCACCTCTCGATGAAGCTCAAATCCACTTTTGTGGATAAATTCCTCGCACTCGTACAAAATCGCTGTTGTGCGAAAAACCTTGGTGACCAAATATCCCCTTATAGACAATGTACCGCCTCAACTACCAAAGGCAGATAGTTTAAATTGGGATACCGAATATTACCCCGCCACTCGTTTTCCATCACTCGTTCTCATTCCCGTTCTCCTCTTTTCTGTGTCTCATGTTAGGAATTTCGATGGTTCGCATCACAAGACAAGATGCATTGAGATTACCCGAATGTATGCGAAATTGGATGCAAAAAGGGCTGTAGGCGTATTACTGGCGCCCGTGGCGCGTGGTGAAGCCGTCAATGCGACCGAATCGGTAGAGTTAAGCCCCGAAGGGTGTTTTTCGCGGGGAGGGGGGGGGGTGGGTCCCGAGACACGCCACGGAATGCGAATTGGACAACGTACCGAAAGTGTTGGCCCAAAATCCAGAAGAGCATCCGAGCGTACAGGCCGTCATCACGACAAAAACGTCCGAATGCAGAAAACGGGCGGAGGATCGGTGTGTGAATGTAGCCCTTTTTTTCTTTGTTTGGTGATTACCGTGGAGAAATGCAACCGGCAAACACACAACACACAGACAAAACAGACACAGGGATATACATTACCTTCGTCATGCAAAGCATGCACGTACATTTGGTACTTTCTTGCGAAATTTCGTCGCACATAGTTGAACGCGCCCGAATTTAGTAGCTCCGAAAAAGCTAACTTTTTCGTTTTTTTGGTGTTGGTTGTCCGGAGAAACAAAAAAAGAATAAAACCCCCGAAATAATGCTCGCTCGTGCTAATGTGCAACACACAATCGTATCAAACATTTAGGGGGGGAGGGTTTTTAAGGAGGGGATTTAGCTGCATGTTGCTCAGTTTGCTCAAAAACCGTAGCGTTCTGTAACTGCTATGTACGATTTGATTCGTTAAGGAACGGCTTTTAATACTGACCGAGAAATGTCCCTCTGCTTTTGGCTTGTCGCAAACCCCACTCACCACGAGGGATGCTTTTTTTGTTTTTTTGGCATACTCCGAACGTGACCGGCGCAAAGTGTTGTGTCCTTCAGCTTCAGCAGTGACAAACTTCAAACAAGCGTTTCCTTCTAAACAATAAGCTTGTTCGCTGACGGTAATGTGTGCAGGGTGTATGTGTGTCCCTCGCTGCATTATGAACTGTTTGCGATGGTGGCTGACGTGAATTCGTTAGTGGTGCGGCTGTGACATTTTTTGCTGTCATTTATATTCCTAATGGTCTCGCATTAATATGTGATGACGTATAATAGTTTTACAACTAGCATATTGCACCATTGAAATATTAGATAAGGTGTTTATCTCTGTGTGATTTTGGTTAACGTTACTAGTGTGAAGAATCATTACATTAACTGCATAAATTTCTGATTGGATTTCCTTAGTCAATTTGCTATAAAGCACGCATATAAAGCAATATGCGAGAAAAATAAAAATAATGCAAAAAAAAGAAACTTGAATTGTACGAAAAAATATAATATTTTTAAGTGAAATTGAGACTGTATAATCGTTTTACGAACTGTTATTATTGTATTAAAGTTTTCTGAAATAAAATAAAGCATTACATATTTATTCAATTCCTACTTTTTGGATTACTTAACCGTAGTGTCTACGACCACAAAAATACACGTTGTTCCACGACCGGCCATACAATTTGCATGGGATTTTTCAATTTTCGGATTATAAATCATGTCTATATCTAGTTTTTGGGGGTAAATTGTAGCCAATTAATCAACTTTAATCATATTTAATCTTTGTGTATTATTTTCGAAACTGCGTTATAAAAAAAAAACAACAAATCCTTTTTTCTCTTTTATAATTAACAGCTTTCCATGTAAGCTATCTTAAACCTCAATTGTTATCATATTACTAAGACTAAGTGCTAATACTTCAAATTATTTACATTTGGAGAAATACGTGTTAAATTCAGAACGCGAAGAATAAGCAGTTTTTTTTTTATCTCGGCTGAAGGATGTTCCAGAAAACTTGCGATAAAAATGAAAATCCCACGCAAATCGTATGGCCTAGCCGGTAAAATTTTCCTCATTTTTGGCCCAACTCGGCCCAATAACTCGGTCGGTATCTAACGGCTCGCCAATCTTTAACCTGTGGTCGATAGATGGCATCAATGGCTACATTTTCTTCTTGGACGGCCATGCCCTCAGATGTCTGTGCCAGAAGTTATTCGAGGAACCAAGTTCCATACCCTGTTTGAGAAAATGTAAAATTTTCCTCATTTTTGCAGCAAGTTTTGCCAATAACTCGATCGGTATCTAACGGATCGCCAATCTTTAACCTGTGGTCGATAGATGGCATCAATGGCTACATTTTCTTCTTGGACGGCCATGCCCTCAGATGTCTGTGCCAGAAGTTATTCGAGGAACCAAGTTCCTTACCCTGTTTGAGAAAATGTAAAATTTTCCTCATTTTTGAGCAATTTAGCAAAATTTATAAATGGGATATATTTTAATGGGAATTTGTTGCAATGAGTTTCTTTTCACTCAAATTATGCTTTAAATTAAAAAAAGAATAAAAAATCAGAAAAAAATTTCAAAAAAATTTTCCACTCGAAAATTTCATAAGGGGTACCCCTTGCCATTTTTTTGAGAAATTTTGCAAAAAAAATTAAATTGATTTATTTTAATGCCAATTGGTTGCAATGAGTTTCTTTTCACTCAAATAATGCTTTAAATAAAAAAAAGAGTGAAAAATAATGAAAAAATCAAAAAATTCAAAAAAATGAAAATTTACTAAGGGTCATTTTTGCACCAACATTTACCTATAACTCGGTCGGTATCCAACAGATCGCCAATCTTCAACTTGTGGTCGATAGATGGCAACAATGGCTACATTTTCTTCTTGGACGGCCGTGCCCTCAGACGTCTGTGCCAGAAGTTATTCGAGAAACCAAGTTCCATACCCTGTTTGAGAAAATGGAAAATTTTCCTCATTTTTGCACCAACTTTTGGCTATAACTCGGTCGGTATCTAACGGACCGCCAATCTTCAACCTGTGGTCGATAGATGGCATCAATGGCTACATTTTCTTCTTGGATGGCCATGCCCTCAGATGTCTGTGCCAGAAGTTATTCGAGGAACCAAGTTCCTTACCCTGTTTGAGAAAATGGAAAATTTTCCTCATTTTTGAGCAATTTAGCAAAATTTATAAATGGGATATATTTTAATGGGAATTTGTTGCAATGAGTTTCTTTTCACTCAAATTATGCTTTAAATTAAAAAAAGAATAAAAAATCAGAAAAAAATTTCAAAAAAATTTTCCACTCGAAAATTTCATAAGGGGTACAAAAAAATTTTGCAAAAAAATGAAATTGATTTATTTTAATGCCAATTGGTTGCAATGAGTTTCTTTTCACTCAAATAATGCTTTAAATAAAAAAAGAGTGAAAAATAATGAAAAATTCAAAAAATTCAAAACAATGAAAATTTACTAAGGCCCATTTTTGCACCAAGTTTTGCCAATAACTCGGTCGGTATCTAACGGATCGCCAATCTTTAACCTGTGGTCGATAGATGGCATTAATGGCTGCATTTTCTTCTTGGACGGCCATGCCCTCAGATGTCTGTGCCAGAAGTTATTCGAGGAACCAAGTTCCTTACCCTGTTTGAGAAAATGGAAAATTTTCCTCATTTTTGATCCATTTAGCAAAATTGAAAAATGTGATATATTTTGATGGGAATTTGTGGCAATAAGTTTCTTTTCACTTAAATAGTGCTTTAAATAAAAATAAGAATAAAAAATCAGAATAAAATTTAAAAAAAAATTTCAACTCGAAAATTTCATAAGGGGTACCCCTTACCATTTTTCTGGGAAATTTTGCAAAAAAAATTAAATTGATTTATTTTAATGCCAATTGATTGCAATGAGTTTCTTTTCACTCAAATAATGCTTTAAATAAAAAAAAGAGTGAAAAATAATGAAAAATTCAAAAAATTCAAAACAATGAAACTTTACTAAGGCTCATTTTTGCACCAAGTTTTGCCAATAACTCGGTCGGTATCTAACGGATCGCCAATCTTTAACCTGTGGTCGATAGATGGCACCAATGGCTACATTTTCTTCTTGGACGGCCATGCCCTCAGATGTCAGTGCCTCGAAACATAATTAAAAAAACACGCAACCGACTGCGAACCACCTTGCA
Organism: Anopheles parensis; assembly: GCA_016254315.1. NCBI lineage: Eukaryota > Metazoa > Arthropoda > Insecta > Diptera > Culicidae > Anopheles > Anopheles parensis. The sequence continues at coordinate 10,963,456 of CM028123.1, forward strand.
CGAAAAATAATCACTCTCTTGAGAGAACTTGAGTGGGAAGGGGGGGTGTCCTAATTTCAGACTTTAGCCAAAATTGATTTCATTTTTTGCTTGTTGTACAAAATGAAGAAAACCATGTTTTGCTAGGCATTTTAAAACTTTCAAATCTGTACGACTTTCCTATGAAAAAATATTAAGATATAAAAGTGCAAAACTTACCCAGGTAGGCAGTCGTTGACAATAAGGTTAAATTTGTTTTATAGAATTTTTTTTAATAAAGTCGATTTTGTGTATAGAAAGACAAAGAATGTGTAACAATGTATTTATTAAAATATTCTTATTATCTGTTTTAAATAGTAAACAATAAAATGCTTAAATAAACTGTCATTTTTTTCCTTTTTCCTTGTTTAGGTTTAGTAGAATATGTGAAAAGTTGAAAGAAAAATGCAATAGAAATCAACTTGATTGAGTAAATAAGGTAAAGGAACCGTATTTGCAACCGAATGCTGTTGCTTGTGCATAATTATCGCAAATTTCATATTCACCCGCATGCATTGCTGCGTTCGCTACACTCTCAACGTTTTCTTGGAATGAGCTGGGTAAGAAGTCCACAACTCGCCGTGCCGGGTTCGTGTCGAAGTGGTAGGCTCATGCTAAAGAGGTCTCTGCCACGTGACAAGAGTAGCACGGGCTGTTTCTGCCCTGGAAGGATGGAATGGAGGGAATCACCTTTCTTGACGTACCGCCGGACAGAAGACAATGCTTATCTTGACGTGGTTGCTCTTCGCTTATGAAGCATGTCTGAGTGTATGGTTTGAAGCAGTCGACCGATGGATGGAGTCGCCCTGGGTTAGGAAGGGGCCTCGAAGAACGGAAATGTAGATGAACGTTGGTAGCAGAAGAGAACCTTTCTTCTAGCCACGGCACACTCCCCAACACGGTGGAAAAAGGTCCTCATTTTGTAACTAATGCATTGCCACATGATCGAACTAATATCCCTTTTTTTAATAAAAAATTTACATATTTATACATATTAAAAAAAAATTATATGAAAATTTTATTAAACGTACTTATTTACATATATTGTTAAAGAAAAAAACATTCAAAAATAAAGTTTGTTAAACAAATAATGTGTACATACATTTAAGTATTGAACAAATCCCTTTGTTCCCAGTGGCAACGAAGCAGACGAGATGATCACGAGATAAGGAGCAGTTGGGATCAGTATCGATCGGACACCACTACGCTTAAGTTATGCGAAAAAGCACGCGGTTCGGGACAGAAAAGGAAAAACGTTTTACAAGAGTTTTTTTTTGTCTTTTTGGATGCTAAAAAGTGGATCGAGGATGTTTTTTTTATTCAAAAGAATGTTTTGTACAACAATTCACGCGTTGAAATGATCTTAAAAAGTGAATTATTTTCCACGTGTTTAAATTGGTGCGTGCGTCGGCTTGGGCTTTGAGGCAGCGTGTGTTCACCGTGTAGCGTGTAAGTGTAAGTGAAAGAGCAATACGACTGCGTAAGCGTAACATTACCCAAAAAAGCTAATTCAAAAACGATTAACCACACAAACTATTAAAGAAAGTGTATTGAGGTAGTGCTTTTGTCTTTTTATTAACATTTTTTCGGATCAAATTGTATCGTGGTTAAGTGATAAAAAGATAAGTTTCATCCTGCGCTTACCGACGCCGGCAATGGAGATGCTGGAGAATATTTTTTTTTTTTGCTAGGTTAGAACGGCCTGGCCGTATCAAGACTTATTTTACCACGTAGCAGGATAGTCAGTCCATGCTAGGGGGGGACGGTCCGGATGGGATTTGAACCCGACCCTGCCGTGTGGACGGGCGTCGTTTTTCACATGCACCAACGGGCCGCCCCGTGCTGGAGAATATATTGTGGGGGAAACTTCATTAAATGACTTAACCGAATTTAGATGGCGAAATCTTATTCAAAATTGGATTTTGGAAATGAGGAGATTTTAAGCTATTCTTCCGTACGGTGTAATCTTCTTGAGAAAGAGTATATAAAGGTAAGAGTCTTGCGTAGAGAATGTTAAATAAAAACTACTGCTGAGTTCATTAGATTATACCTTTGAAAAGAATGAATGATTCTGAATCGAATAGAGATTAATGAATCTTTTGGTAGTCGACTCGTGATTTGCATGAATGTTCATGCATTCACTGAGTCGTTCATATGAATGAATCTTTTCATAAGATTCATTAAGCACAAAACTACTAAAAACAGTCTTTTAAATCCTGAACGTTTTACAAAGAACTCTGCCATTTTCCGACTCCGATTTTCCGATGGCGTTCCTCTCTATCATCGTTCTAATTTGGACAAAGTTTGGCTTAAAGTTGGCTGCAGAGAACAAGACGCATCCAACATGCAAGGGTGGAGAGAGAGAGAGAGAGAAAAATATGAGAAGCATCCAGATTTTGTAAAGCATTTGCCGACACAAGGGGGGGGGGGGGGGGGGAAAGGAATTAAATGTCAAGAGATGGTGGCGAACGAAGATGCCCGCGCACGATAGGATGCCGTCTGTCTGGCCCGTGGGCTAATATTTCGCGTCCAAAAAAAAAACAAAAAAAAACACAAAAATCGTATCTCGGACTGGTCGGTGCGCTGTTCGCGTAGAGCAGACTATCCACACGGAAAACATGGCCCCGAAGCATTCCAGCGCATTTGCCCTTTTTTTTCGGTGTTGTTATTTTTATCGTTATAGTTATGGTTATTACATTTTGTTCGCTCTTATTAACATATTTATTATTTCCCAAGCGCACTTCCGTCCGTATGCGCAACGTTCGCAACCGGAATTCAAACGTTCCGCTTCTTTGTTTTTTCTCTCTCCTTTGCTCCATTTCGCTGGCAGAAGAAATTCGTATGCATTCGACAAATAAATTTAGGCGCTAATCGACGTCGTAGCAATGCTTTGCCATTGTGGTACGGTGCCACTATCGCCCGTCCCGGGTATCGCTAAATTAGTAGCGAAGAAGTAGAGAGTGAAATGAGCGTACGGATAAATGAAAAATAATTGGCGCGAGATTGGCAGGATAAATTGGACGCCCAACACCCGAAACGCCCCGCGCCACGTAACCCTATTTCGGTGGAAAATGAAATGCAAAACAGCGCTTCGGCAAATTTGTCCTTACGGTAGCTAGATTGAGCGTAGGTATACGGTATGCGACACTCTTCACACCCGATCAGCACGCTGGGAAAGCTAACCTCTTTGTTCTGGTGTCGTTTCCACTGCATATGGCAGCTACACTTGCGATAAAGTGGGGAAGGAGGAAACACAAAAAAAAACACCCTTTCACAGTGGAAATCTTGCCGGAAACGACGATCCTTTAGGATACAAAGTGTTCAGGTGCAAAACTTTACCCAAGCGACAAGCTTGTTAGGTCGTTACAATCAGCCTGATAGCGATGCTTTATCAAGGTGACGTTACTTACACCGCGTAACTTGCGTCGTTTCAGCATGGCGACTATTCCAAGCCATAAAAAACAAAAACGCCTGAAAGTATGCAATGCGCGTAACAAAATGGTTTAATCGTATATGATTTTTTTTTACGTGTGTGTCAACTTGTGCCCGCTGCGAATCGTATCGCAAAACCCAGCAAACTTTGCTCGGAATTATTTATGCTTGGAAGGGAGAAATTTAATTTTGTTTTTTTTTCACCGTCACGCTCACTCGCTCGCGTGCAGGGAAACATCTTGCTCGTTAGATCTAACCACAGCCACTGGGTGGCTTTCCGCGTTTGGATGAGCTTTGCTGCACTCTGTCAACCTTCGCTTGTGTGGGTTTGCGCCCTGTTTTATACGGCGGGTGCGACTAATCGGAAATGTAATAACACCTCGGTCCAACGTCATCTGGTGCAAATTTACTGAACTTACACACCAGACACCAAACGACCGGATTGTAGTTGAGTGTATGCAGCAGCAGTACAAACAGCGGAAGGTTAATCAGTGCCGGATACCCGGTACATATTTGACACAGGTAGTTGAACTTTTTGATTCTAAATTCAGGGGGGGTGGGGGAGGGGAGGAACCAAATTTTAAAATGGAAACGCTTCAATGAGCGTGGGAATATTTTTTTTTAACATGAATACTGAATAATGAATTTAAGTATTTTATAATAATTTTTCTATTATGCTTCAACTTACTTACCTTAAAAAAATCCCTTTTTTCTCATCATACGTACATTAATTGTGAAAACCCAACAAAAAAGTTGCTTCTTTTTTGTATAAAATTTATTTTTTTCCGGGTTTCTTTTAGCATGACGGAAGGAAAAAACATAAAAACCAACCTATACACAGTGGCATTAATAGATATGCTGGAGTTGAACCGGCATTTTAAAACGAATGCTCTTGTCTTACGTTTGCCCATTTTTGTTTTTGTTTCGTTTGCTTGTTTTTTCTCTCTCTTTCGTTTCTTTTGTTTTTTCTTTTGGAATGTTTTGGAATTGAAAAATGTACTTCTATCTAGCTATCACTACCGAAAATGGATATTTCATCGCCCAATGTGTGTCACTAGTTATAAGAGTTTCGTTTATTTTGTTTTGTTTGTTGTTTTGGTTTTGTTGTTGTTTTTTTTCTTCTGTTCTTTTGTCGTCTTTTTGCGTTATATTTAGCAAGCTTCTATAATTCCTTCGTTATCTAGACATTCGCTTATACAGTAAATGGGATTTTGTATGTTTTTTTTGTATCTGTTTTTTATTAATTTACTTTTTCTGTCTCTCTCTCTCTGGCTGTATTTTTATATATCTTTCTTTTTTTCTCTTTCTCTCTTCCATTCTTTCTATCTATCTCTTTTAGCTTCTTTCACTGCTGACCAAAACAATCATTTGGACAACCTTTCTTTTTGTTTTCTTTTTTTGTTTCTTCTCCCTAATAATGAATCAGCATGGGATGGGATAAAGTTGTTGTTTTTTTTAATGTTTAGTAAAGTGTATTAGGCGCGATGTAAGAGAACGTGAGAGAAAAGGGCAGGGTAGAATAAATGGCGGTGATTTTAAAAATGGATGATTTGGTTTTTACTGATTATTTTGTTTGCTTTGCTTTTACTTTCACTATCAAAATACACTCAGCAGTTGTACACTCCACCATTTCTAGTGAATATGATCGGGTTGAAAAGGGGAAGGGGAACACATTTCAGGTGTTAAGTATGGACTGTTTGGACATAGTCTCACAGGCAGACACTTTAATGGTGGAAAATGGCCACTAGCGCTTGTTCTTAAGCTTTGTTTTTCCTAACAAACAGGCCAAACTTCATCGGACACCAACACATTTTTTGGATGCTTTCGTTGCTTGCTAGTGCCGAAAAGTGTGTTTTGCTAGTTTGTGTTAAGTTTTAAAATGGCTGCCACCGGTTTTGTGAAAGTTCCTTTCGAATAAAGTTCGTTGCACGAGAAATATGTTCAAATTTATCGCTGAAGTTATGCAACGTCCATTTTGTCGTTGTTATTCGTAGTCGGCCATTTGGTTTTTGCTGGTTGTTCGATTTTTTTAGGATAATTATTCACTTCAAAAGAAGGAGAAAAACAAATCAAAATCGACAAAAGGGATATTGATTGATATTTTTTTGTTGGGTAATCTGACTAGATGGCCTTTTGCCTTTCAAGAATGGTCTGGTCTAATAAAACGTTTGTGCATGGTTTGTCATTGATCTATCACCTTCAATGCTTAACTGTGGAAATGTTTCCGTCTGCGTCTTAGCGCTCAACCTAAGCGCTCAATAAAAAAAAATGAAATATTAAAAGTTTCTTGGAAAATTGTTGTCTAAAACAACTAAAATTTCGATGTTTTGTTTTTTTAGTTGGTTCCTATGTCAAGATATGGTACAACAAGTTGCATCCTTAAAGCCGGATATACTTACGAGTGTTCTTTTCTTTTTTCTTTTTTATTTTTTTTTCGTTCACACTCATACACAAGTCATCACCGTTCGGGAGTGACATATATTTTCGCAAACAAGATGGCGGCCAATGGTTTTAGCTTCACGGTAATAGACTTGTTTTTTTTTTCAAAATGGGAGTTATGATATGAGACTTGATATGAGATGTGGCACAGGAGTTAGGCTGCTACTGGAGGTGGATTCCATCCAAACCGACAACCACAGCTGGCCACCGGGTTCGCGGCCCAAACAACCTTTTGTTTGATTGTAAATCTATAAAGCTAACTTTTTAGCGAACGGTACATGTACAAGCGTACAGCAGTGCACGGTTGAGCAGTTAGTGGTTCGAAGGTGGAAAACCGTAACCAGATTTCCATAGGTTTTTTTTCAAATTTTTTTTTTGTTAAAATCTTTACAACACAACAAAAAAAACAGCATTAACGGTGCCAAGAGCTTGAATGCTTCCTTGAAGAATGGGCATTTGCATGGTTTTGCACGAACGTATGGAGGCGGACAACATCGAACAAGGCCACACTTATTCGTGCTTCATTCAGGTGGTTTGATGTGTATGTGTGCGATAGTCCCCCCCCCCCCCGGGGGGGGGTGGGCAGGATGCGATGGAAAAACGGAACCGAACCGAAAGCGATGGCAATTCGACATTACACTAGCACGATAGAATCTTACCTTTTAGCTCAAGCGCTTATGATAACGATATAGTATAGTATTGACTATATATTAACAATTCCGTACCAACCGTACCGACCGGTGGCACGGTTAATTAATGCTAGAATGTTTTTTTTTACTTTCTTTTTTTGTTACCTTTTTGCATTCACGTAGATCAGGCTATAATCTTATCAGCGTTTTTTGGATATGTGTTGGGTTGCACGAGATTAGAAATGTTTACGGTCGAATGTTTGAGTCTCTGCTATCGAGTTTGTGAGTCTCGCGATGAGGGGACAAGAACTGCTGACGGATATCGAGCGTGAACTCGATACTGGTGTGGAGTTAAAATCAGAACTCTAATGAGCCGACGCAGTATGTTCAGAGTTGCTTCTTGCAGAAGCTTGTACACTTGCACGCTCGTATGGCCTGGCAATCGGGAGTCATTGCCGTCATCGCGCGTGACTCCTCCATTCGATGAGGTGTTGATCAGTAAGTAAAGCTCAGTTCTTAGTTTATACGAGGATTAGCTACCCTACTATCAGGAGAATGGGTTGTGTTAAAACTGAATTGACAAGTATCGAAGCGACCGCATTGCATCTGGCCGATGTACACACCTTGCGCAGATGTACGCATTACACGTGTGTCGCCAGCACGCCTGGTTTGATGGTGTTGCTGGAAGGAAGAATAAACTGTCCTGGGGGGCTGTTCGGTTGCTGTTGCTGCTGCTGTTGCTGTTGCTGACCCTGCGGTTGCCCTGAAGCGATGATCGCTCCCGTACCCGGTATGGATGGTGCTTGCGAGAGTTGCGAGCTGGCGAGCGATAGTGAACCGGACTGGGTCGAGCTCGGGCTGCTGGAACCGGTCGCCAGCATGGTCGAGTTGTTACCGCTGCTGGCCAAACTGCTCGATGTGCCACCCGGTGCCGGTGGAAGTCCCAGCCCGAGCAGACAGTTCTGGTTGCGCGTTGCACTGTACGGTGGTGGTGCCGGAGTCGCCGCAGGATTTGCCGTCGCCGGTGGTGGTAGTTGCATCGGGCTGCTGCTGCCGCGTCCGTGCAGTGTACCGTAGTTGGCACCGAATCTCGTATCCAGCCCGATGTGACAACCGAGCATGGGATGATCTGGTATAAATGGTACACACATTTAGAGGACATAGTTAGAGATAAATGGTCTATTACGGTGCATAATGTGGTGGCGTATGGATCCTTTATATCCCTCTCAAAATGTAGCTCAATAAAATTGAACCTTCTTGAAGAATAAACTATTGCGATATTGAGGTTATGGCGTGTCTCAAGACTTGGTCTAATACTCCTATAGGTCTTGGAAGAAATTCAATCTGTACTGAACTCCACACAAAATACATTGTCATCTGGTAACGGAGTACAAACAAGTCCAAAATAAAGTCAAGACATTAATCCCAGAAGCAGAACTTCAATCTGGACTGAACCCCACACAAAAGACATTGTTATCTGGTAAAGGAGTACAAACAATTCTATCATTAAGAATAAACTATTGCGATATTGAGGTTATGGCGTGTCTCAAGACTTGGTCTAATACACCTATAGGTCTTGGAAGAAATTCAATCTGGACTGAACCCCACACAAAAGACATTGTTATCTGGTACCCGAGTACAAACAAGTCTATCATAAAGTCAAGACATTAATCCCAGAAGAAGAACGAGAATAAAGGAATAATAATTGCATAATTGAGCCTCAAGAAAAGATAGACATTATCGCTTTAAAATACATCACAGGTTAGATAAAACCGAGAAGACGACAAAAGGATTCCCATAAAACCCCTATAGATCAGTCACTAATGAAGAGGTCTACAGGTAAATGAAACGTTCATTATGCCTCACCGTATCCTGTATGTAAAGTAATAGTTTCATCAGCTTAGCGCATCGTGCAATTCAATACCTTCAAAGAAGCGGGGTGAATAAAGTTACCGTCGCAGGCAAATTCAATCAACCAGTGGTCATCGATCTCTACACATCTAATTCAATTATTCCTTCCCCCCCCCTGCAATCAGCCAAACAGATTGACAGCTGTCAATCTGCTTACGGTCATGCCATACAAGTTGTATTAATTTACTAATTAAATCAAAACCAACCTGACCGGGGCTGCATCGAATGATTGATGCATAGGGCACGGTTAAGATTGTAGCCCCTAACTTCGAGCAGCACCATTAGATGGTAAAGTTTGGAAATAATATTATGAAAACCAATAAGCAAAAGGTAGAATTTAACCAACTTAAAGTGCAATTTTGGTCTACAAACTTCAACGATGGAGTTAGAGTTAGAGTTTATATGGGCTTCTTTGTTCCTGAACCGTACCGTACATATCGTAGCTTCCGATGGGAAGGAAAATAAAACAAATATAAACACACACCCCCACACACAAGGCTATAGAAGAATGCTTTCTTAACCTGTAAAAACTAATCCCAAACTGCGTTAATGCAAATGCCGCACACTCACCGCTTCGTACCACTGCGTTGCACATATTTATTTGTCTTTATGCATTCTTCTGCTTATACTGCCATGGTAGTTTCGTTTGTTTTGCTCACCTCGCGCTCCCCAAGCGGGTGGAAACTTTTTATTTAACCCTGAAAAAAAAGGGTTTGTAGTTCTTTTCTTTCTCTCCTTTTTTTGCACACAAGCCCGAGGGTTTGTTGCAAGTTATGAACTCTCTCGTGCGCGGTTGGTCGGGCAATAGAGCAGTTGCGGCTACGGGGAGCAATAAATTCAAGACAAACACAAATCTATTAGTTTGCTCATGCCTCCCCCCGCCCTCCTTTCCCCTTCTGGCCTGTTCCGGTTCTGGTGCGGAGCATTATGGGAAAACAATTCTACCATAAGGCACACTACTAGCAAACATCCTCGGTACGGTGTAGCGTCCGTTTTGCAAAACCGATGCCAAAGCCAAAAAGGATCAAAACACCGGTAGACGGACGAGGTGATGCCTTACGGTAAATCAGAGCACAGCAACAGACGCTGGACAAATGTTTAAATGTGGTCCCGACCCGAGTAAAGTTCCTTCCGGTACCAAAGGCAGGGGTACGGGTGCACTGTGGTTTCAACATCAAACTTTTCCTACGGGCATTCGGGAGTTGCAAATTGACTGAGCAATCCAACCCATTAGCTGGAGTGTTTTGTCTCGGTGTAGTGCTTGCTTTTGCTGCTGAAAAATCTGTTGATCAGTAACCGCATTACCGAGTAGGAACGAACAAAAAAAAAACAAAGAAACGAACCCCAAACAAAACTTACTCATTAATCCGTTCGGGATGGAGGACACGCTGCTCTGGATGCTGGGCAGTCCGGTTTCGGCCGGTCGGGTTAGATCCGGTGCGGGGGTACGCTTACGCGACAGTGTCATCGTACCGGTCGGTAGCTGACCGTTCGGTGGCTTGGCCGGTGGTTTCCCGGTGAGCGCGTTGCCAATGCTGTTGCTACTGCTGCTCGCCTTAAACTGCATCAGATGTTGCGTCGGCGGGCTATAGTCACGGGCATAGTTTACGTACGGGACGTATCCGTTGTTGTTGCCGCTACCAACTCCCCCACCCGGACCGGTAGCCTTCTGACACTGGAGGTGACTCAACGAGTCGGAAAAGTCACCGGAGTAGCGGCTACCACCAACATGCAAAGGCACAACGTTAACGAGCTAAATATAACCTTGGGTGCGCCTCACTTACCTGTAGTCGGTGGTCGTATCACCCTTGAGCGCTGTCAGCGATGAACTGATGGCACCGGGACCGGTTTGTGGCGCAGCTGCCGAGCGCACGTTCAGTGCAATGTTTGTCGTGATGGTATCACGCGGATGCTCCCCATCCAGCATGTCGTCGATACGGTCTATTTTATGTTCAGTACTAACCGTCGTACCTCCATGCTCACCACAATCCTTACCCGGCACATCATACTGTTTATTGTGGTCGGAAGAGAACAAAACAAAAGTTTTGAAACAAAAAAAAAAGCACAAAAATCATTTCGTTATTCCATTTTTGATGAGAATTCTGAAAGTTCTTGAATATCCCGCTCAAAGATATAACACATCAGTTCTTCCTCAGTTTTCACTCAAATTGGATACAAAACTTGGAATTCTTGAAACTTTGAATTTCTAATGTCAATGATATCATTTTTAAAAGAATGCTGAAACAGGTTTTTGGAGTAAAAATTTCTGAGGAGGAGTCACCACAGCTACAGGAGTTACTAAGCCAATTGCCAATAAATAACATACACTTTGTACTTACCTTCGGTATGACGTCAGCAGGAGGAAGATGCTTCTTCTTATTACGACGGCTGCACAAACATATGCCAATTACAATGACAATGATTAAAAATGTGATCCCTCCAAGAGAGCCCAAAACGATAACTGGTAACAAATTTTGTTCTGATTGTTCCAATGAATGTGGATCAGGGATGAAGATACAGGGAGAAAGACAGAGAGAAAAGATAGTTAGTGTTAATGTTGCTCCTGTTGCAAATGAATATTGACGTTGGGATTAAGGTTTTGTGGTTGACTTGCTGCTGTGCAAGAGCCAAAATTATACCTTTGGAGACGAAGTCAATTTCCAGAAAGTCAATACCGTAATCATTAATGACAGTACAGTTGTAACGTCCAAAATGTTCCCGTTGACAGTGGTGAATGATAAGCGTAGATCGGACACCGTTCGGGATGGGACTGTCTAGCGCCCGGTACTCGGCAGCGTTCGGTTCCGCGCTGACGTTAATCTCACGCCCGTTGAACGACCACAGTACATGACGCGGTTTGGGAATCGAGAGTGCAACACACTCGAGCTGGGCACTGTCATGAACGGCACCGTACTGTTCACGCGGTGAGTTAATCTCTGGTGGCCCACGAAGATAGACGGTCGCTTCTGCCTCTATTTCGGCGAATCCTTGAACGCTCGCTTTACAATAGTACCGACCGGCTGTGGCGGATGTAACGACAAGCGTTACGTTACTAGCGCTCGATACAACCTGATCGGCAGGTTCGTGTATCCAGAGTACATCCGGCGGTGGGTTACCATCGATATCACAGCTGAGCGTTACGGTAGCATCTTGGTCCGCTTCGACCGACTGTGGCAGCACGCGAAAGCTGGGTCCGTAGCTAATGTCTAGCGTTACGCTCTCCTCACTCTTGCCGACTGCATTACGTACCTCGCACCTGACGGTAGTGCCATGATATCGTCGCGAAATGTTGGCAATGAGCTATTGATATGGACGTTATATAAAAAAATGTCACTTTCGGAATACATCCACACACAAGCGAGAAGAAATATTGAAGGGAAGGTACTCACCAATTCTGATGCATGGTTAGCTTCGGACAGCTCTTCACCAACATACCAACGGAAGGTTACATCTGGTGGGTTAGCATCGGCACGGCAGGACAACCGTACCTCCGTACCTTCGAGTATACGGCCCCCATTGAGCGCACCGCCTATCACAGCTATTTTCACCTTCGGCGCATACTTCACCTCGAGCTTCAACCGCACCGAACGGTACGTCCGATCGGCTGTATTCTGTGCCTGACAGGTGAATGTGGTGTTGTGGTGTTCCTTCTTCGGTGTAAGCTTCAGTATCGATTTGGCGGTGAAGCGACGCGCATCGCGCAACGGTTCCTTCATGTACTCGATGCCCTTGGTTAGGACATTGCCCAACCCATCGATCCAGGTTATTTCGGCGGCCGGTTTACCACCGACCGATACACACTCCAGCTCAATCTCGCGATCCTCCGTCGTAACCATAAAGTCACCCTGGACGATCTTCGGTGCTTCCGGCGGTACTAACACGGTAAGCTTGGCAAATCTCGATCGAATTCCGGGTGTTCCTGTGATGGGCGAGATACGCTTGTCAGTCAGATAGTCGCTGTGCTTCAGGAATAGGAATCAGATCGGGGGAGATATCTTACCTCCTCTTCCAGGTCCTACTTGACATTGATATCTGGCGTCGTCGTCCAACATTACCGGCGAGATATCCAGGGAGAAGTCACCCTCCTCATCACTGCCTACCATTGTGTAGCGTTCAAATCCACTCAAATTCCTGTGCGTACCTAACCCGAAGTCATCTTTGGTCCACTGTGGAGATGAAGTTTTCAATAGCAAACATGTGAAGGTGTGATATTGGGAAGCGAAAAAGAAGCTCTTTGGTAATTAGTATCCTTACCTGCAATTGGCCCGACTTGTTGACTACCCGACAGGGTAGCGTTACTCTCGAACCGACTATGGCCGTCTGGTCCTGTGGTTCCATCGCAAATCGCTGCTCCACCTGTCGGGTGTTGGTCGTGGGTGATAGCTTCGCACCACTGCCAGCTCGCAGCAACAGAAACAGGTAAAAGATCGGATAGGGAGACACCACGGCCACTAGCCGCGATCTGCTGGTGCGCACTATAGTCGTTCGTCGCACGGCCAATGAACGGAACATACTCGCTGCCGGTTGGATTGGATATCTAAGAGGGTGATTGTACGTGCCTGCTAATGCCTGGCCGGGGGGCAGAATAAACCTAACCGTTCCTGTAACGCACTGCTGCCGAAAGGGTACCCACGTTTGTCATCTTACACAGGCAGGATGTATAGTTCTTGTATTGTACAAGTGTCGGTTTCGTGCTGGAACTATCTGTAAGGACAAATCAGTGGCAAATGGAACGCAGCACGTTAGAGCGAAGAAAAGGAAAAACAAACGATAGCCTAAAAACGACACAGGGGAAAGAAAAAGCTGACGCATTGCCACGGTACGCGCTTAAATAAACGTTTCCGATGAAGTGTTGTTATGCCGACTCAACGCTTGGATTTTCCCATATGCAATGAATATTTTAGCTCGTAACCACATCGATTGCGTTCGATTTTCATTCCAGCCTTTCTGGTTTTTATTTGCTACCTACCGGCCATTCGTAGTGCAAAACGACATCAACGAGCTTTTTCCACCCGCCCGGCCCAACCCATGCCACTGTGCCACTAGGACTTTATTTTTGCACCCAATGTTCCCGATCACAGTATTATTGTGGTACCGCTTTGGAAGAAATTAAATAAATATTAGTCTCTCTAACCGGAGGATTTTCCCGGAACGGAAATTTCATGCTCTCTTAAATTTGCGGGGAGGGGGGAGGGAAAAAATCCTACACCAGAAACCATCGCTCCCGTTCGGCACACCACCATCAACTCGTACGGAACAGTACGGTGCAACGGAAAATTGTCTGTCAACTAGCACTAGCGAAGCACCTGGCACATGAATTGTGGCACGGTAACTCACACCTCCTGCTCGCAATTCGCATGTGTGAAGTTACGTACGTTATTATCCGCTAGAGCGTTACCCGACTTGAGTTATTCACTTCCGATCCGCTTTCCGATCCGCTAAGGGGATTGAGGGCAGTACAGCAATGGGTATTGCTCAACCATGAGAAAATACCCGGAATGTTTTTTAAGCAGATAAGTGGTGGAATATATTTTTAGCATTCGTACCAAAGAGTAGCAGCGTTCGGCGTGGCAAGCTGATTTATTCGGAAGCGTTTGAAACAAGATACCGTTGTACGGTTGTGCTGGTGTGAAGTAACGTGTATATGATCCGATTGATGCTACAAAAACGGCGTGTTTGTTTTTTCTTTTTTTTGTAGTATATTAATCGTACAGGCAATGTTTATTTGAACAGCCGGAATGCTAGCATTTCTGTTGACATGTTGGCTGTCAATACGTTTAAAATTGTTGTTGATACTCGCAAATAACGACGAGTCAAGTCCTAATAGACTGAAGTTATATAACATTAAAATAGATTTATAAATTTTAGTATTCTCAAGAATATCTTCAAGAATCAAGAGTAGATCCCATCATGTACTTCGAACTCTGGAAAGTTTTAATAATAGCAACTTTTCTTGAGTTCTTCTTGGAAGATGCCTCATAATACCTCTGCTAATCTTAGAAATCTTGGGCACTACAGTAAGTACTCCGGAGTTCTATTCTCCTCCTTCCTGGTACGTGACTTTGAATCCTTTCCTGTGTTAGACCAGTATTAGACAAATCATCAGAAAATATAAGACTTATCAAGGTTTGGTTGTCCAGTGTCTTCCTAATAATAAGAACAATCTACCTCCCTGGCAGTCTGGCAGATGTAAATCGTTGTACAATAGAGTAACGATTCTACAGTTTCTACAGTCCTCAATATGACGCATAGGGGATCAGAAGTCTTTCTGGACATCTATCTTCCGAAAGTTCCTAAGCGGCTTTCATTAGCTATAGAGAGAGTCTACATCTCAGAAGGTGTATTAATGGAACTATAAACGTTAGTAGAGTGTTGGTGTTGGTCAATTGATAACACGGTCGACTGCATCTTGAATTCTTTAAAGATCTATTGATTCCTGCTGCACTAGGTCTTCTTGGGTATATCTGTGGTTAGCCGATTAACATTTCCAGCGGTACGTGGTACCAAGCGTATGTCCAAGTGTTGAAATTCTAGACGAGCGTGTACTGTTGGGCACCGCTTTTATCGAGTAAAACTATCATCATTCAGTCTATGGGCGGTGTGGTACGTTGATTGTTTTCTCGCGCCACTAGAGTTTGCCCTCAGCTTTTTTGTTGCTGTAGTAGCTGCTGTATTGCAAATGTATATTGGCATGGTTGTACCATATGCAGAACAAAGGCCGTTATCAGCTAGATAAATGAAGGGACCAAACTGTATTGTACCAGAAAGAAGGCCAGAAAGAGCGCGAGAGAGAGACAGATAGAAGGAAAAAGAAATTCACTACTGTGGACCTTCACTAACTTTTCCGAGATGGGTTTTGTGTAACTACATGGACCGTTCGGGATTGCAAAAAAAAAAACGGAACAGTATTAGCTGCATCTCAACTTAGTCTCTATGGCTTCTCCCCCCCCCCCCCCCCCCCTCTTTTCGGATGTCCCTCCCGAACTGGGAGTCACCATACGAACACCTTTCACCCGGACCCGGACAGTTACCCGGGAGCGAGGGGAGTGAGGATGTTACGGTGGTTAGGTTTTTGTTGATGGTAATGTCAATTCCTTACAAGCCGCACTCGCAACTCTCCCTCTTCCTCCCCCCTCCTCCTTCTCTTCCTCTTCTCTCCCCCTGGTTCACCATCTCATCGGTGTACAGAATACGGGCGGTTTTGCGAGCAAGTGGCGACCGTGGAATGGGCACAGTCTCGAAGGTCCTGAATATTCCATAAGTTTTATACGGTACTATAAACGACCCGCTTAACTTGTCAGCTTCGGCCCGGGCTCGGTTTCCCCTTCTTAGCTTGGATTCTTATCGTTCCTGTATGTGCGCGAACCGTGTGTATGTCGCCTCGCTTTTGTCCGTTCTGATTACACCCGGTCTCACTCACGGTACCTAACCCGGCACCGGCAATTGCGTGAACCGACAGTGTGGTACAAATAAACGAGTAGAGAGAGACAGAGAGAGAGAGAAGAAAAAATGGGAGGAAAAGAAAACATCATTTTTGCTTCTTCTTTCTGCTTACGGGGCTGGGAAGTAACCACCGAACCGGGGCCAAACTAGCGAACCGAACAGCCGCTCTTCATGTCGCAAGAAATAATGTGCCGTAAACGTGTATTTTCAAAACCATAAATAAGTTCTAACGAGCCACCTGGGACTCGTAAGCGTCTTTGGAATTATTATTATTTTTATCACCGGAGGTTTGTTTTTTGTTTTTTTTTTCTATTTGGTTCTGCCTGCTGGTGGCCTGCGAGAAACAACCGTGTGAGCATTTTTATTAGACAGGTTCCCGGATCTGGTCAAGGTAGATGGTGCAGTAAGGGAGTTTTTTTTTTGGAAGGTAGGTCGGTACCATCACTCTCCTCGGCAAAAGCGTCACCAGGTAGGCTTTAGGCTTCCGAAACCAGCTCGAACATCGTTTGCCTCCATTGAAGAAAGTGGCTTGTGCTAATGTCAAATTCATAAGCCTTACGCGAGCGAGTAATGATTGTCGTCCCGTGCGCATCATCCGATGGTTGTGTGGAGGGGTTTGAGGTTTTTTTTTTGTTGTTGGTTACATGCGCCTTTTGCCAAAAATACAGGTCCGCGTCTTTGCTGCCGATAAATCCCGCAATTGCGCAATCCCTGGGTGGGTGGATTATTTGGCAAATATTTGAGTGGGCTGAAGCAAAAGAGTGCAATCTAACGGAAATTAAAATGAAGAAAGCACAACATTATTAAGGCATCGCCTGTCATCGAACCTGGACCGTCGTCATTAGAACGTGGACCCATTCGTTCCCTCGTATCTATGTCGCGTCGAGTAGGTGAAAGAGGTGGTGGGATGGAAGGAGGAGTGGGGGGAGAGGAGGGGAGCGGAATTATCTTCCCGTAAACGCCATTTCCAAACTCGGTTCGGTCGCACCGTGCCCAGCATCGCCGTTTTTGGGAAAATCCACGGCTAATCTGCATGTCGCCGAGAGATTGTGGAAAAGCCATTAAGCGTTTTGTTTATTTCATTACGAACGATCCTTTGCGGTTGGCGGTTCGCTGGGTTTTCGCGGAAATATTCAGCCCTCCCTTTTCATCTTTTGTCATTTTCTTCTCCTTTTGCTGGCAGTATTTTTCCGCTTCCATATTATTGTTCTTGAGCTTTACACCCGCATTTACATTATGGAGAGGCGACAAATCACAACTCAACGAAGAAAAGCGAACAAAAAAACAAAAACTGATGTTCTCACTCAGTTTTCGGAGATTAAACACACATTATTTAGTCATCATGGTGTGTTTTGTTGTTTGTACACGTCGTCACCACTAAACAAATCACTCGCACCGGTCCTTGGTTTTTTGGAAGTTTTTTTTTTGTTTTGCAGTACCGACACCGGAGGCACATTTGTTTCTTTGATAGAGGAAGTGTCGTTGCTTTTATGACGAATGTATGTTTTGTTGTTTTGTCAGTATAAAAAACAAAACGCCCCTCCCCTCCCCCTACCCACCACGCAAAAAAGGAAGTCGTAATGGGTGGACGTTACGTTTGGAATCTGTTTCAAGTTCACGGTGGCAAAAATCTATTTACGACCTTCACACTTACTGCACGAAAAATGCCAGATGGTTTGGCTGGTTTTAAAATTTTTTCCCTCCCCCCGCTGGCCAAACAAGTAAAGGAAAAGGTATGAGATTAATTCCCCTGTTTTTTTTTTCTTGGTTTAACTTGATGATGGAACCTTGCGTGGGGCATAATTTTCACAACTCCAACTCCATGTGGCGAGTGAGAAAAGTGGATATATTTCGTTGTTTTTTTTTTAAACTTTGATTTTGCAATTTTTATACAGAGCTGTACAGCACAACAAAAAAACCGTGAAAAGACTTTTAGATTTTTGCCTTATCATCTGTGGGCTAATGCTTTTTTTTGGCGTTGTTTTTTTTTGGTTGGAATAATCAATCATTTTTATGCGAGAAATCGTGCGACACCGACGCGAAGATGAATGGATGAGTAATTTTGGGTTTTTGGTTTTTGTTATGTGCATATGTCTTGTTTCTGTGGGTGTTTTTTTGGGTTTGCTGCTTGCTAAGAATCGATTTAGAATGAAGCTGCTATAAAAGTTTATGCGTAGCTGCTAGAAAATGATCATTTCTGCTTATAATCAAAACAATCCAATTTTTCTTTGTTTAATTTTTTTTAGTATTTCTGTTAGCTGTTTTCATCATTAAAAGGGGAATTCATGTAACAATATCGAAAATCTTAGCAATTAGTGCAAAAAAAATATTGAAATATCCTCATGAAATTGCTATACACTTTTATTGATTTATTTATTTATTTTTTTATTCATTTATTTATTTATTTTTTTATTTTTTTGCTCAGTCAGAACGGCCTGGCCGTATCAAGACTTATTTTACCACGTAGCAGGATAGTCAGTCCATGCTACGGGGGACGGTCCGAATGGGATTTGAACCCGACCCGGCCGTGTGGACGGGTGCCGTTTATCACATGCACCACCGGGTCGCCCCATTATTGTTTTTTTATTTATTTAAAAATTTTTTGCTATTTCTTTATTTATTTATTATTCAGCTATTTTTCAATATAATAAAGTAATTTCCTTTAAAATAAATTACCAATGGAGAGTTCTACCAAAAAAATATTGCAGACCAGGCAACAGGAGAAGACAAAAAAAAACTCTCGCCTTTTGCAACACCTTCTCTACCCGTAACCCAGCGAAGTGGGGTTTTGTAGCGGATTTGTATCTCGGATTCGTCGGAAGCTGAGTGGAATCAGCTATTTATCCGGATGATCCTGGTAAAAAGCAATCCAGCTAGATGCTCCGAAGATTCAATGCTGAGATTCTTGCTTTATTTGATTGTCCGTCAGCTATTGTGAATGCAACACAAGCAGGGGGAGAGTGAGAGATCTTGTTTAGGATATCAAGTTTATATTGTTTTTTGTTTGTTTTTTTTTTGTTTGGTTTCTCGCGAAACAAGGACACAAGGTTTGGTGTGGTAGCTTCACCAAAGACCGTCCTTCTGTTTAGCGAACCGGTTCGCTTGCGAGCGAATATCTTCATGGGGATAGAGTGATATTCTTGGAAGTGAATTGCAGGAGCAAGCAAAGGACAGGAAACCAACAAACAGTGTTTTTTTTTTGGTTTTGCTCTTTCGTTTTTCCCATCTACCCAACACGGTGTGATGTTGCAATCGGAGATGGTGTTCGAAATAGCCAACAAACGCTACTAATGAGGATGGCTATAATGATGATGATAAAGACGAAATCGATGGTACGTTAGTTAGGTGCGTGTGGTTTGTTTTCTTTTTTTTCTTGAGACGTGAGACGAAACGCTGGAACAGATCCCATGACCCCAATGTTCTTTGTTGTACGGGAATGTACGGGGATGTTTTTGGCACGGGACAAGGGTTTTTGAATTCCACCCCCACCCCGCACCCGGCAGGTCGGTGTCACACTATTGACTATTGATGAACAACATACAACACACGGGAAACATTCGCCGCCCAGGCATGGTAAACATCTGCCATTTTGTTGGTCGCTTTCATCCATGTCCGGAGTTCCGGTCTTTGCTCCTTTTAAGCGTCGCCATGTTTGTCCTGTGCCTCCTTTCCCTTCTCCCCCTCTCTATCCCCCCCCCCCCCTCTATCCCCCCCCCCCCCAGGCACCTTGGGAAGATACGCATGGCGAACCATTCCCACAGCCAAGAGCGTCTGCGGGGCGTGGCTTTTGTTTGGTCGAGCAAAACAGGCATTAAATTTAATCTGATGAACATGTATTATTTTAATTGATTTCTGTAATGCCAACCGGGCACGGAACTTGCCTCGGTATGGAACTTTTCCTTTAGCCAACCTAGTGCGACAAAAAGCCCGGTTCGCATACCGTGCACTTGGGTGGTTTTGGGTGTAATTAGGTTTGAACTTTCTAATGACCTCCCCACCCTCCCTTCACTCTTCCCGTTTCGTCCACCGTCCCACGTCGGCGTTGGTGGTGAACAATAGTTAACAAACAACAACAAAAAGCAAAAAAAAAGAAAAACAGTGCAAAACTTCAAACCTCGAATGGGTGGGCACTTGTGCGGGCGTTGAAGATATTGCAGCAAATGCAGCTTTCGCTCGGCTCGGTCTTGCGTGGGTGGGTAGATAATTTCCCAACCAATTTGACCTGGGCTGCATCCAATATGCTACCTTTTTGCTGAACCATGTCTGGGACCATGAGCTGATGATGAGTGTAAACCGGGTATACGGAAGGTTAGAACAGAAATTGCTTCTGCTGCTCCTAAATGAGCGCCACTTGTATTTGTGGGGTGGAGTTTACTAAATGTGCATTATACTGCTAGTTGATTTTGATTGTGCTGAGACACACTTTTGCATTGTTGTTGTTTTTTTTTTTTGGGGGGGAAATTCACTCACGCAAGTTTCTGGCCCTGGACGGATGATGTACTTAGTGGCCGTTCGTTCCGATCCGGACGGTGGACCTATGCGTAAGTAGTAGTGCATCGGTTGATTGATGTGGTAAGCTTAGGTGTTTTTTTGTTGTTGAAAATAAAAAAAATTAAAATGGAATTTTTATTAAACATTTTTTTTTTAGAAAAATTAAATATCTCCCACAAAAAAAATGGTGGCAACAAGATGCGTCACAGTTTGGGGGTGGTGGAAAAAATCAATATTAAAATCACTCATCTTGACACCGATAATATTGCGACCCGAAACCACACCAACTCGTGCACACGTGTACACGTGTGAGTGTGTGTGTGAACGAAAAAAAAATTCTTCAATATCGGGTGGAAAAAAGGGTGAGAAGGAAGAGGAGGGAATGAGAGAGATTTCCCGCGGAAATCAAAACGTGCCAACGTGCAGCGCATTCACTATTGGTTATTATTGGTCTCCCAAAAAAACGGGGTGGAACGGAAGAGGGAGTAGGGGGTGGATTGGAGTCGGTACATTAGGTGCGGTTGTATCCAATGACAGCGTGACGACTGTGAGTATCGATAATGATAGTTAAAAAAAAGCAGTTGAAACGTGAGTGTGAAAAGTGTGCGTGTACGTTATGACCGTTTCACCCGATCGCCACCCGAAATGGTTTGCGAAAAGGGGTTTTTCACATAAAAAATGCACACATTTCGTCAGAATCAACACTTTTGAGCCAAGTTATCGACGGGTTGTACGATAACCGTTGAGTGTTTCTCTCCCCGTGTGTGTGTGTGTGTGTGTGTGGGTCGGATTTTTTTTTGGGTTTCGAAATATCTGTGTGACCCACCACACAAACCACGCAACAAGCGTCGATGGGGGTAGTAACCGGTAATGGGAACAAGTTGGTATCGGTCTGCGGTGATATGGTGGAAAATTGGTTGAAATCAGCAAATTTTTGTTGTGGTCAGTATTTGAGGGGCGGATAGAGGTGGGTTAGGAGGGGGCGGGGTGCAGCACCCGTAGAGGGATAATGGAAATCGAATGTGAGGAAGAAAAACCATGGGAGGAGGGGAGGGAGTCGATAGGCTGACCAACGTTATGCTTAGCCTCCATAATCATACGATGTTGCGCCCGGAATTGGGTGCAACGCTGTGTAAGAGAGCAAAGCGTTGGTACATGCAATTTTCCATTTTCGCTTACTGAACGGAACCAGGTAGTTGGCACAAAAAAGGAAGAGGAAGGAAGGGTACCATTTTTACACCACCGCCACCACCATCATCATTTCACCCATGCCGTCAACACTAGGTGCGTGTTGGTTTTGTTGATTTTTCCTCCGAACAGTGAACCGATTCGGTTCGATCAACCGATCGAGTTTTGGATGGTAGAGTGCGGGAGAGAGGAAGAGAGGGGGGAGGTGGTGGAAGATTTTTTTTTGCTATTCCACAGGTACGTATGATCCACAGGGCTATGATTGAATGGTGTGCGCTTCGTATACGTGTTCGGGTATCCGCGAAAGAGACTGTTTAAACCTTCACTTGAGAACGGTACGGTACTATACCTTGTGAGTCGGCTTTTCCAATTCGCGCTGCGGAAAAAGGGGAAACATGACGCCACTACGCCACCACCTAATACCGGCGATAGGAATTTCATTAAAATCTACAAAGCACCAGGCGTCTCCATCAGTGAGCGTGGAGCACCAGGCGCCTCCATCAGTGAGCGTGGTGTACCGGGCGCCTCCACCAGTGAGCGTGGTGCACCGGGCGTCTCCATTACGGTATCGGAGCATCAGGGGGGAGGACGGCCCACCATCGGAATGTGAAATTCGAACCCAGCCAATCCAGCCGGATAGGTCCCATTAGTGAAATCAAATCAGGACACAGAGATCCGTCCCGGTCGACACGCTGTACAGCGTGGTACGGCCGGTTACGGTACGAGCGGTGTATAATTTTCTGCCGCTCCACCGATGAAGCTATCGGTTACTTTATTACCGGTAGTGCCAGAGAGTGCAGCGAGCAGGCTAATGTACGTCAGTCGATAGTTTAGCTCGGGCTGTATCCGACCCCAAAAAAAAGGGAGCCAACCGGTTTCACTTTAATTCAATTCCACCCCCAGCCGGCAGAACGATGGTATCAAAGGGGGAAGGTGCGTAAACCTGGTGGAAAGTTGTTACTTTTGCCAATTTTTGTGCCTTTGGTAGCATTCGACAATATCGATAGGAGTAAATGTTTCCCTACTCTGCAGCAAGTACATCAGTACATTGCGGTCCGAACCCACCCCACCCTCCTCCTCCGTTTTTTTGACCGGAAACACTCGCGCAGCAAAACATCGTCCATCGGCAGGATAGAATGTCCGGAATTGGGAAACCAAGGGTAGGGGTGTACCACCCATACCGCGGCACTACCGGTACCGGTCATAATGTGTCAGCTATAAATTCGTACACATTAACTGCAAAACCCCAGCCACGAATAGTCGAGTCCGGTTAATAAAGCGTACCGAAAATGGCGGTATTTTCACGATTTCGGTACGATCGATTAGACTGCGGTCAGGGCAATAGTTTGTTTTGTTTTTTTTTCGACGTGGCAGTGAATAATTCCTGCAATTCTGGTTGTTCAGCGATGATGAGCTATACGATTTAAATATTTAAATTGATTTTAAAGTGAACTCTTCGTTTCCTTAAATTATTATTTTTTTTTATTCATAAAGAACGGCCTGGCCGTATTGCTATTTCCTTAAATTATATTATTATATTATTTATTAATTATATTATATTATATTATATGATTTATTATTTATTATTTATAATTGATTAGTTATTATTTATTACTGATGTTTTATTATCTATCATTCATTATTTATTGTTTATTATTTATTATTTATTATTTATCATTTATCATTTATCATATATTATTTACTTTTTAATATTTTTTATGTATTATGTATTATTTATTATTTATTATTTTTCTCTTTGTTTTAAAACACTTTTCTATGTAAATTCCCTCAAACAATAGAGGAAACGACAATGCCACATCAAAGCAAATTGGCACGATTTAGTGTCGCTATTAGCACATTCAGTACCTATCTCGGATTCTCAAAACTCTACAGCCCAACTTTAACCCATCCGAATTGTGATGCGCGAGTGATTGATTCGGTAATTAAAATATCCCAAAATGAAAACACCCCAATCCGTTGCACAACCAAATTGCTGCTAGTTCTAGTGTGTCTGTGTGGTTGGCAGGGAATGAAAAGCACAAACTTTCACCATCGAAGCGAAACTGGTTCGAGTGATGAACTTAATTTGGGCAAAAGCAAATAACCCAACAGACGGTCGCATTAGTGCTGGGAAAGTGCTTTAAGTGGCAGATAATAAGCAAGGTTCGGTGTTGGAATGTCCGAAGAACGATAGAAGCAAAACAAAAAAAGAATGAAACAAAATGGTGCATGCTGATGGTAAGACACCAGTTCCATCGTGCTGTGTATTCGTTGTGTACGGCAACGTTCGTAAGCATGTGATCTGTGTTTTTACTACCCCGTTACAAACGCGTACTTTATACGTTTCCTTAGCATATTCCCTTTTGCACACAGCTCGACTGTGTATCGAATTTGGGGTTCGGGGGTGTTTTTTGGGGATATTTCGAAAATTAAAATTCAACCCACAACCCGCCGGTCCCATTTTGCGTGAAGCTCATCGTAGAACGGCGCACACGAAAACACACTTCACAAGTATTTAATTTTTAAAAGACGAACGAAAACGATTTACCCTTAACATTAAAAAAGCGAAAAGTAAAAACCAAATGAACCGCAGCCGGAGGTACGTTTATTTGCCGATGTTTAACCAGCCACCATTGCACGGTGCTGCGTCAACTAACCTTGCCTCAAAAACTCACCCCTTCAGTCACCCTCTTCTACCCGCTTTTTGTGTAGAATGGAAGCAACACACACACTTATAC
The DNA here is from genome assembly GCA_016254315.1 of Anopheles parensis. Lineage (NCBI taxonomy): Eukaryota > Metazoa > Arthropoda > Insecta > Diptera > Culicidae > Anopheles > Anopheles parensis. The sequence continues at coordinate 10,987,745 of CM028123.1, forward strand.
ATAGAGTCGGTTAGAACTTTTGGCTCCGGGTTTGTGTCCGGGTGGAAAACTTGTCCGGAGCGCGAGGAACGACTGTCTAACTGTGCGTCTTTTCCTTGTCTGTCTGTGTGGCTGTGTGTGTGTGTGTTTCTTGCTCTCTACTTTCCCTTATTTTTATGGGCCTCATTTGCCACACAGCGCGAAGCAAACAAGAAAAAAGGGAGTAGAAAGGCGCATTGTGCCCAGAAAAAAGGATTGCAAAACGAAACAGTGAAACCCACTTCAGGTGTGGGGGAGGAAAGTTTCGGCTCAACTTTTATGATCGGCGGTTACGGTTCGCTAGGAAGGGGGGTGGAGGGGATGGGGGGAGGTATAAAGTACCAAATTTTATGGAATCGTTGGTCGGGAGGCGGACAGGGTTTAGGCAGTTTCATTAAGTTGTACTCGGCAGAAATTAATCCGACGCAATCTTCCTATTCTGGAGTGAATGTGCAATATCCGGTTTTTGGGATGTGTGCGTCGGTGGAGGTGTGCATATATATATTGGGAAAGTCTGTTTTTTTTTGTTTGTTTCGCTTTCTTCACGATTTAGGATTTAGCAATAGTGGCGAGAAGAATTTTTTTTATGTTGCTTCATCCAACGTAATTCTCCATTTTGATCTTTCCAAACAATGGGATACGAAAAGTCTCAGTTTTTTTTTCGCCGCCATATTCCTGCTGGTGTAATATCCCGGCGAGCATATTTTATGTTAACTCTACCACTTGCAACATCCAGATCCAGTGTACCGGCTCTAATCCGCTTGCAAACACTCCGCCATCTTGTGTGCGCCATCATTTTGTTCTTCTCTCGCTTTGCTGTTGTTTTACTTTACGGTGTACTTAACAAATCAAAAGCAGTACATTGTGGCAGCAGTACAAGCGGTATGAAACGAATTTTGAAAACCCCAAAAACCCGCTTTTGCTACAAATCGATATAGAAAGCCCATTCGTCAAACTAACATGCCCCTTGTACTGGTTATACGGCACCTGCTTTAAAATGGTGTCACTAATAGCCGAACATTTTTGACCACTTACGAACGGAACACGCACACACAGTGTGAAAGAAACGCACGATGAAATATGAAGGTGATTTCATTAAGCGGTTGATGATTTATGCTTCACCGGCGCCATTATTGGTTTTTAGCTAGGAACTCAAACGCACCTAGAGAGAGAGAGATGGGGAGAGAGAGAAAGAGAGAGAAGGGGAGAGAGAAATAGAGAAGAACTCAAGTACTAGAACATCGTGAAAGGACATCAATTCGTCACCTTAAAAAATCATTTCTGGAAGGTAGGAGGTTGTGGGACGGGGTAGCTTCCCCCCCCCCACCCCCCTGTAGTCAATTGAACACTGGCACGACATTCATTTAACCTCCCTGTTAAGCTTTCGATTTGTTTTTTTCCTGCTATCCACCCCTCGGCCGGTCTCTCTCTCTCTCCCCATCACCCCCTTAGCTCATTCTATTTTTTTATTCACCACTCCCACAATGTTTTGTTGCTCTCATGCACACACACACATACACGCACATAAAAAAGTGGGAACTTCCGGAAGCCTAAATATGGAATTAATTTATTGTAAACTAAAGCAGAATAATAAAAACACCGACTTGATGGCTTCAACCTTCTCCCTTCACCCGCCGGTAGGAAAGGAAGAAAAAAAAACCACCCCTCCGGAAGCTACCTTTCGCAAGCCTCCGAAACGGAAATAATTTGCATGAAAATATTACCTTCACGGGAGGGTAAAAAGCGCGTAGAGTGTTTCTTTTTTCTTATTTTTTTTTTTGTTCTTTTTTTCGGAATCGAGGAACACCGCGAGGCATTGCAGGTAGTCTTCATCTCGGAGCGCTGGAAGCACTTCTGCCTTATACTACCGATTCTGTCACATATGTCCCTTTTTTCGTAAAGGACCCTGTCACTTTACGTGGTTGTGTGCTGTTCCTTTCTTTCGTTAGTGTGCGTTCGTGTGGACCGGCGCTCGTGTGGGGATTGCATGCAGGCAAACGTGTCGTTATAAATCTGTCAGTTATTATTTCATATTATTATCGTTATTACGCATAAAATAAGCTTTATGCTTTCAATATCGTCATCGATGAATGGGCTTCCGCGTTTGGTTGCGTTCTGCGGATGATGACTTCCCCGCCGACCGCTCCTTGCCAATCATCTCATTTCAAACGGTCTAGCGTTCCGCCGTGAATCTAGTAGCACGCACGCTATCGAGCGTGAGTGAGATAGAGAGATTGTGGCCATTTCGTTATGGTCGTCTAAGAATCGCGTGGAACAATCGGAAGGCTGCATTGAATCACCTTCGCACATTGGGTTAATAGTTCTATTTGATGGACAAAATATTTCCGTGTGGAGCGCTTGAGGTAGCTCCACAAGGAGCGCTGCATACAGGAGCGATTGTGCGATGCGCTCCCAGGAGCCAAGACTATAACCTTATGAAATTTTCAAATTTTTAGATTTAAGTTATTATTTTTTATTCTTTTTTTATTTACAGCATTATTTGAGTGAAAAGCAACATATTTCAACAAATTCCCATTAAAAAAAATCATATTTCATTTTTTTTGCAAAATTTCTCAAAAAAAAAGTAAGGGGTAAGCCTTATGAAATTTTCGAGCTGAAATTTTTTAAAATTTTTTTTCTGATTTTTTATTCTTTTTTTTCATTTAAAGTATTATTTGAGTGAAAAGAAACTTATTGCAACAAATTCGCATTAAAATAAATCAACTTTAAAAATTTTTCCAAATTTCGCAAAAAAAAGCTAAGGCTACGGAAATTTTCAAATGGGATCGCATCGCACAATCGCTCCTGTGTCTAGCGCTTTGTATGGAGCTACCTCTTTTTCGCGTGAGCTGTGCGGGAGCACGCACAATAAGATGACCGGAACGATTGAGGTACTTCTGTCGCTCTTGACCCAAAAATGGCAATATTTGGCTCTCTTGCTATGTGGTTAAAAGAAGTCTTCTTTTATATCAAATATTGTTAAATTGTTATTTTTTAATGCGCAAACTAATCGATCTCTCATCGTGCTTTTAACATTTGATATATTTTTTTTTACAAAAAAGACAATTTATTTTGCGGTTAAAATACCACTTTAAAAACTATTATGTCCTACTTGTTCCATTTGCTTTACCACTGTGCCGTTCTACCACTTACAGGTGTATAAGATACCAAATGAAGGAAATGGTAGAGAGCGGTGGAAGAGCGTTGGTGTTACCGAAAGCGCGAGAGAGGGAGGAATAAAAAAAGGGAAAGGCTCGCTTTATTTGTTTATGCTAAAAGCAAGCATAAAAGTAATCATCCAATAAATTCCAGCGTGACACCGAATGTGAGCAATCGTACGCTCCCCGCGCAGAAAGGTGTCTCCTGTTCGGATGCGAGTTCTGCAAGGTGTCTGTATTTTATTCATCCCCTACCCCCGCCAGACATTCGCGTGCTGGTGAAGTGTTTTTTTTATGTTCACAACAAGCACACAAACACACACTCCCTTTGCTGCTGCAGAATTGTGCAATTTGGTGTACGGTGAAACATTGGATGTATGGGATAAATTTCAAGATTTGTGCATTTCGCCATCACGTACCGTTTCGCCCTTCTACGTTGAGACCAATTTAAACCTGATTCAGATCTTTAGAGTGCAAACTTTTTCGCAAAGCAGACATTCGTACGCAAGGAAGAGAGAGAGAGTGAGACAAAACATAAATAAACACTGACAGATATCCTTGCAAAACGGGGAACAACTTTTCCCCCCTTTTTTTCGTGCCACCGGAGCAAAAACGAGCAAAATCTCAACGATCAACCTCAAATGGGTAATTAAATTGATCGAAAATCTTCAATTTATCTGCCATGAAAGTTGGACCGTCTCGCGCACTCGAGCTACCCTAATAACATTCGGCCCTTGTGTTTTTTTTTTCTTTCCTCATGGACCAACATTTTTGCACGGTCGGAAAACCGGAACGTTTGCATTGACGAAGTTTTTCCCCCTTTCCAGTGCGAAATGGTGAAACTGCATTCAAACCTTTTGCTCGTTTGGAATGTTTCTGCATTTGCCGTTCTTGCTTTATTTGTTTCGTCTTTTTTTTTTTTGGTTGGGGAAAGGTGAAAATGCTGTTGGAAGTTGGAATTTAAATTTTTCCTCTACTTACTCGTTTGGTGTGGGAAAATCACCTTTTTTCTGTGCAAAATCTACCATCAATGGTTGGATTATTTGCCATTTTGCTTTTAACGTTCTCACTCCCACCCCGCCCGCTTTCTGCTCAACTGTTTGCTAGCAATCACCAAGCGCTTTGACAGTTGTTCAATGCAAAATGTTTCCCTATTTCGATTTATTCGTCTTTTTGTTTTCACTGGTTCGTTGAGTGTTTTAAGACTTTTTCTTTAATTATATTTTAATCCTTTAGTGTGACATTTGTAGCTAGTTTTTTTTTCTTCAATTGCGTCTATTAGTATAAAATTGTAACCCATTTGCAAGTTTTAACTGCATTAAACTGAATCAACACAAAAAATACATACCCAAACACGGAAAAATCAATGAAACACATATTTCAATGGAGTTTAGTGGAACCAATTGATACCGAAAGCGTGTGTGTTTGGGAGTTGAACTTTTCCCATTACTGCTGCCACCCATCCAATTCACAATCAGGCTCTAACCCATGGGGGACTGCATTAGGGAAGCTAAGTAAGCATCATTAGTCTTCCCCGGACATGGATTTTGATAGCAAATCTCTCTCTCTTTCTCTTTCTCTCTCTCTCTTTTACCTTTTTTCTCCCCTCGCCCTCTCACACACTGCTAATGATAATGATGATCATCGTCACTGTACAATCCTCTTAAATTGCCGCAACTATCACATTCGACTATCGAAGCAAACAAACCCCCAATCCCAATCTCTCCTCCACCCACCAAAAACCACCAAAAGTTCACCCTTATCAACTAGCGAGATCGATACGAAGTTGCCTTTGTTTGGCTAACGGGGGGTATAACGGCAAACATCAGGACAAACACGTGTAACAATAAAGGAAAGAAAAACCTCGAAGTGACATCGATCGAAATTATGAGCTACCGGAGTTTGTAGCTACCGGAGCCCTTTTCCCATTTTTCTCATCTTCCCAGTGGACCAATTGTGGGAGCAAAGTATTTCACTTTTCACCAGCACGAATGGACATTAATCTTTATTTCCTGAAACGGTAGGTAGAATGCTTTGATTTTTTTCCTAACCTAGAAAATAGGTAAAAATGGGAAAAGATTTGATTGCACAGGTTATCCCGATTGGAAATACGTTGTTTGATTTAGATTTTCCGAATGTTAGCCAGACCTCTGATATGGTGATGGCGAATATTGAAATTATATTTTTTTTAATTCAATTTAACAGTTCTATGTAGTTCTTCTTAGATACCTGCATCATTCAATTCTTTCGTGATTAATCTAAAACGAAATTAATTTTAAGGTAAAATTTTAAAAAGGATATTATTTCTGTAATTCTTTTCTCTTCACATCTGTTTGAGAACGATCAGAGAGGATTCCGAAGCGGAAATTCAAGCAATGAGCAGATCTTCGCCATGTGACAAATCCTTGAGAAGATGGCAGAGCAGTTATCTTGAATTCTATCTTCTCACTCTAATGATAGGGTCATAATGGGATTCTTTGGAATTCCGACCAAGCCTCCCAGACTTGCGACATTCTCACATGCCACTCTCAGAGTCCGCTATTACCATCATAAGTCTGTCCAAAGAAGAACTTAAGAGGTAATGCTAGACATCCAATTGGACTTGGAGTTTTCGGGATATTTTTCTTTTATATCCTGATATGTTATGGAGATATAGATAGGAAAGCCTTGACAAAGAAGTCATTCTTGAAGTCGTCTAGAAATTCAACTATCTGGAGTTAAAAGTCAGTATCGCCATTAATATGGAGTTACCCGTTAGGATGTTGGCTGGTAGATTTGAGTATTTTACAGACGTATCAGAAATGGTTCTTCACCCAGAACTCCTGACGTGACAGTTCTCAGTCTAGTTCCAAGTTCTCACATACGCTTCTGAGGTATGGACTTCCTCCAAGAACTGAGGAGCAGAAGAATTCTTGGTACCGTATGTATGGAAGGACAATAAAAAAGATGCTACAATGACTTGCTGTATACACTGTACGTGCAAACAAGTTAAAAATTGATCGAAAAAGTATTTAATTTGAATGTTCGATTCTTAGCAACTACTCAAAATAGATTTCTATTGGTGTAAACTTTCAGCAGCGTAATGGAGTCAACTGCTGAGCATGATCAAATCGATTTAAAAAAACCCATGATCACCGTATCCGGTGTACCATTCACATTAATTACACCCACCGCGATGTTATGGAAATTTGTTAGAGTATCAAGGAAGTAGTCCCGGTTTTGTGATACACAGAAACGAAAAAAAAGACCGACCTAATGTACCACAAGACACTTTTAATGAATTCTTCTCGGGTAGCTTCTGACACGCAATTGCAACGGCCGTGGTGGGAGGCAGGGTTTAAATATTTGATACGGTTGTTCTTCCCATTTTTTTCGTCGCAACGACGCAAGACGGTGAATGCGCCTGAAGGGAGAGCATGGCATCGAAAATAATCCACGTTTGGCCTGTCACCTTTTGCCGCACCTGAATTATTAATGAGTCCACTTTTGAAAAACCGCCACGCGGGAGATGCGCGTTTCGATTTTGTTGTGCGGACATTTTTGTTTTGTTTTTGCTTTTTTGCGCACAAAACACATACATACACACCACTGAGCCGATGGTACAAAAGATCCTGCTGCTTAAGTGAGCCTTCTGCAGGCTCAATTCCTTAGAAACTTTTTTAACAACTTGGTCTGCTCGGATGTTAAAAGACAGAAACCAACCAACAAGAGAGAAAAAAACACGGTCTTGGCCCCTAAACAGTACCAAAGTATAATTCCCGTTGATATTGATAGACCGGACCTCGGTGTATCGGTGAATAGCGCCCAGGGAGTTGTTACTATCTGCAAAATATTGTCTGCGGCCTCTGCAAGGGACTCTCACTGTACGCTTATCCTTTTTTTCCTGCGATTCTCAGGTGAACGCACCAGAAACAACATGGAATAAAATATCATACCGAATGAAGCATTAGTAAGTACTGAGAACCGTCTTAGGTAAAGAAAGGAAAGCAACAAAAAAAAGAAAAAGAAAATAAAAAAAAGGTGGCTTGAGTTGCTTACTATTACCCTAAAAGGTTTTCAAACGGATCTGAGATGTATTTTTGTTGTCCTTGTTAGTATTGTATCTCTCTCTCTCTTTCTATTTGGTTTGAGTATTTTTAGCACTTTGAATCGTTTGTCGAATATTGCTACATCTTCAGCGTGCTGTTATGTTTCTTATGTGGTGAAGCAAGCGATACGATGATTAATTATTTCCTGCAGTTAAAGCGTCCATCATTAATCCATATTATTTTATTAAGTCGTTGAAAACATTTAATTACGTGTTTTTATATTTTTTAGAATTCTATGGAAGTTAAATTATAAATACAAATTAATATTGTCTAATTGAGTTTATCAATTAAACCGTTTTATAATTTAAATAATTAATAATAGTAAAAAAAACTAAAAAAATGGTTTACGAATTTTATCGATTGGAAAATGACAAAAATTAATAACAATTTCCTCTATCGCACTCACTAGGGGAAAAAAATCGAAACTAGTGCACTGCGGAACATTGCAGTGTACGCGAGTGAGTTCCAATTTGACAGTATTCGCTTTTTAGCAAGCTGTCAGGCAACAGTTTGACAGTAATCGGTAAACAGTAGCTCGACAGCAACGCTGCGTTCCTTCCCCTCCCAAGATTCAGTCAGAGCGAGAGGAGGAAAGAAAAAGAAAGGAAATGAAAAAAAACCGAAAAAACAGCATCATCACGTTCGAGCGCAAAAAGGTTCGATGGGCACAAATCGACATACGGCGACGAGGGCTTGATTTTATTTTCCTTTGCCTTACCCAGAAGCAGTTCTGTTGATTTGTAGCTTACGTGTCTTTTTTTTGTATTTTCTTGCAAAAAAAAAGAAAAGGTGAACGGTAAGAACGACGGAACTGCACGAAAGTTGACGGAAACTTATGCGCTGTCGAGGATTATTGGAAATCTTTTCGAAAATCCCTTCCACGCTGTAGCAAAAAAGGTGTGGGAATAAACGGAGACCCGAAGTTAGCGAATGTCAACCGCATCAAACCGGCCCAAAAATTTATAAAAATAACAGCAACAAATAAAAGCAACCAAGCAAGAGGCAATACCTTGAGGAATAAGCGAAATAAGAAAAAATGGCAACTAAAAAAAAACAACAGAAGAAAATATCTAGTAATAGGCGGGCGGCTGAAGGAGGAAGTTGTTGTCCGGGGCAACAACGGGGTGGAAAATGTTGCTGAAAGAAAACGGAATGCGAGATAAAGTGTACTGACGGTACCACAACCGCAAGAACGCCAAGGCCAGGCGTTACCGAAAGTAACTGGAAAAGAAAAATAAAACAAACACACACACACACAAACAAGAGTGGAGGAAAAGAAAACCTTTCTTCATCCTTCACAAAAAACCGTTGGTAATGGAAGCGATGAAAAATTGAAAAACCGTATTTTCGCTGAAAGCCTCTTAAGAGATCATTCACATTTTGCCATTGCCTGTAGCCAGGCTGTATGTGTGTGTTTGTTTTTTTTCTCTTCCCTTTTGTGTGTGTGTGTGTGTTTGTGCGAAGGGATAAATATTTCCACGTGCTCGTATAGATTTGACACACGAGAGAGAGAGAGAGAGAGAGAGAGAGAAAAAAAAGAAAATGATTCCATGGAGGACGTTTCTTGGTGGCGAGGACCTCCGAGGATCGTCTTAGTTTCGCTCGTTTTTTTCTCAGAAAAAGGATAACGCAAGGGGCCAAATTTGCAACACATTCACAAGTACACGGTACATCCCGAAACAGGATCCGATTGAACAGTGTGTCGGTATGGAGGTTAGAAAATATCAGTCAGAATGAAGCGAAAAGTATAAAAAAAAACTCTAAAAACACTCCACAAACATTCCCAGTTGACGGAGAGGGATGGATTTTTTTTATTATATAATTTTTTTTCTTTCTTATTTTAAAAGGTCCTACATTGGGTGGTATTTTTCCTCTTTTTTTTTTTGGTTGAAGGTTAAGGTATTTCATAGTGCGATTACTTCTTCTACCATTCTACTTCCCTTTCCGTCCGCACTCCATTAGTCTTTCGGATTAGTAAATCTTAAGAAGTTCGTTCGTGGCGGTTTGATTTATGCGATTAATTTGAAAGAATGCTTCCATCATCCCTCCATCTTGTGTGTGTGATTTTTTTTTCCTAACATTTTTCTAACTCTAGGAAAAGTAGATAGTCGAGGATGGATGGATATTGCTTTCATATTTCATTCCGGCGTTTGGAGCCAAATTATTTTTCCATCAGAGCCCCGTTGAGCGCCACTGAGTGTGGTAATGGTCGGCCATTGGGGTGGTGATGTCGAGCACCGAAAAACTCCTCGTTACTTCGTGCTTTTTTTTGTATGGTAGCGATGGTAAATGGTTGCACTTTTTTTAAAAGCAAAAACAAAACATAAAAAGCGTGCTTTATATTTAAAAAGAAATAGTAAAAATAGATAAAAGCAAAGAAGAGACAAAATTTGACAAAAGAAGAATAAAAAAAAAGATATATTTCTTTTATTCAACCAAAGCAGAAGCTGCCTAATGCTTACTTATTTCAATGTCAAATTCTTTGTACTTTTCTACTTCTAGGAATAATTTTTTAAAAAGCATTATTTGACATTGAAAAATAAAATGAAGAATTTAAAACTTAAAAATGCCTTAAATAATTGTTCAATAAAAAAAACAGGAATCGTTCTAATCATTCTAACTAGGTAATGGTAATCGTATGTATAGCTGTGCAGCATGTTGTTGCTATTTTTCCGTCATCCCGTTTTCCACCGTATCAAAAATTGGTGCTCAATTGTGGCAAGCGTTAGAAAAGCAAAGTTGAGGTAGCGAGCAAACCAAGCTCGTACCAATCGTTCACGGTGCCATCACATACCAAGCGACACCTTCAGCAAGAGGAAGAATGAAAGCAACAGCAACAAAAAAAGCGCGAACGTTAAACTAGCCAACCGGCAAACCGCAACAATCATACCAAACCGAACTCTTCAAAATTCTCAATCATAAAAAAAAAACGTTCCCACCATTCCCACCCTGGGGGGAAGATTGTCGACAAAAAGGGAATGAAAATGGCACGCCGGTAGCAAAAAAAAACCTCCCGTTTTCGGTTGGCATTTTCCTTTGTTTGGCAGTTTATCGACTTCAATTTCGCTTAACTGACAGTTTAGTACGCCTTGGTGACTTCATCCGATGAAAGATTCATCCGCGCGAATCCAGACCGCCCGCGCCGGGACTTTTTGGGGAAAGTTTTGCTCAAATTTTATTTGTGGCGTTTTTCCTTCTCTCCACTCTTTCTTTTCTTCCACCCCACTCCCCCGGACATGCTTTCATGGGACTTCCTTTTTTTCAAATTTTGGGTTCTGCTCCGTTTTGTTGATTTGTTTCACCATTTCACCATTCGATACATTGATGCTTTTTTTGTTGTTGCTAGCATTTTTACAGATGATTTCTGCACCGGTCGCGTGCGTACCGGTGTAAAGTTATTGCCACTGTCAACGGTACCAGTTCGCGACTTTCATCATTTTCTTTTTCCCAAAGGCACTTTCCCAACCGCGTGACTGTGTGGCGTTCGGCTCACACTCACGCTCACGGGTTTAAATGGGTGTGAATTCCTTTAAGAATAGCACTAGCACATGGAATGGTAAAAAGAAGTGATTCTGGAAAGAAGTGGAAGCAATGGTACACAAAAAAGAAAAGAAAGTTAAAAGTGTAAATCACCAGTAGAAGAAGGATGTTTGACTGCTTTGGAGAAATTTTCCTTTTGCAGCCTTAAAGTATGCAACCCGCATAGCAAAGGCACACTAAATCTTGCTGTTTCTTATAGAAGCAGTAGAAATAGGTTGCAGCAGGTGTTGCAAAATTTTTCCGTAAAGCATTCTTTACAAAACGCCATTTTGTTTGACGCAACAACATTCTCGCACTAATAGCCGGTGCCGTTTGTGTATCTGCGTTGCTTATTTAACACATCCGTGTGTGTGTGTGTGTGTGTCGACCCTCTGATGTCTGATAGGAACAAACACGATACACGGTGACATATCAATAAGGTCAGTGTCGGTGTTGTCGCCTTTTCGCCCACTTTCCTACCTCCCCTCTCCCAACCCACCGCACCCCTTTCCTCCACGCACATCACCTGATCCGTTTCACCTTTACCATAATCACCGTGATAGCGTCCTTTAATCAGCTTGCTTGATCAAACAAAAAACAAAACCCCCCCGCCGCCAACAATCTTGCGAATGGTACGGTACGCAGCTTCGAAGGAATAAAACAGCAGCAACAACAACAAAAAAACCCTCTCCCGGTGTCAAAATAAAAAGCAACCCGTCATCAAACCAGAAAGGCACAAAGGACAACGAGCTGTTGCTAATTTTTGCCTGACTTTTTTTTTCTCTTCTCTTCCTTGCGTTTGATGTTTCAATACGAACCGTTGTGCGGAAATGGTACCACCTACTGGCGGGTGCGCTTCTAAATAGAATTAACCTTTTGCTGATTTTTTCTTCTTTTCCCTTCAAAAAAAAAAGAATGGTACAGTTGATTGAAATGAATTTTCCAACATTAGCGCGGTGCACGTTTTGTGTCGTTGGAGATGTTTTTAACAACCCGATGCCGACGTCATGCAGCCTGAAAAATATACCCGTGCGAGAGACGTTTTGCCGTGATTTAATATCCGCTAAGTGGCGTTTGTGGGGGGTGGGTGCGTGGGATTATGCGTTGGCTTTACTTTAGTCAACCCTTTGAATATTTATCTACCCTTGAAAAGAGAAGAAAACAAAAATCATCCCAGCGGGTCCTTTCCATCAGCATGTTATTAAAATCTGCTCGAAAATTTTTTCGCCATATGTTTGATGAAGAATTTCTTCGTTTCGAGTGTTGTAATGTGGTTTAATGAGTTTCAGTTTGATTATAAAAATTTTTCTTAATTTTTAATTTCTTTAAGTGTGACATGTAACCCCTTCAGTAAATATAACGAAGCAAACTCCTTCATAAAGGTACATCAGGAACAGCATCCAACAAAGTCAACTGGACCTGCTCTAGACCGTCCAGAGGTAGAGCAGGTACCTCTTTTGTAACCCCGATACAAACACGACCATCACGAAGATGGTGAAAAATATCTCGATGAGATCTTGCTATCTGATCGGTTCACGGTTCGACGTTCCACAAACCGATTGGCTGTCCGTGGGTGTCTGCTCCACAGACGCGCCGTACCCAGCGCAAAAGGCAGCACAGAGATAAACTAGCGTCATTAAGGCTAATCGTCCCGGGGTTCCCTTTTTCGCAAGCGTACTTTGCAAAAAGCGGTACATCTACCACGAAGCGGGATCCCCAAAGCGATTCGGGGGGGATAGATAAAGGGATTCATGGAGTTCACGGGATGGGGGGGTTGGAGACTTAATTGATACAATTTCCTTTCGGATGGATGTCGAACGTTGGCGTTGGGTACGTAGTTTCGCTGCATGAAAGGTTTAATTATTTGCTACAGCTTTTTCGTCTTGGCTGTTGTGCTTGTTGATGTTACGTGCAAACGTTATTTTAGAGTAAATCTTTTCGTAGAATTCAATTTACCCAATTCAATGTTGTAAAATTGATCTTCATGTAAAAGGTTTTAAAGTAATACTATTAGTATTTGTTATTAGAACTCACTAAGGTGAGCCTTCAACAGACTCTTATTAAACGAGAGTCTCAAAACTGATGCTTAGAGTTAATCAAACATATAAAATTTTGGCATTCGCATGAACCAAAATCATTTGCTAAGATTATCGACTCACTCAGGAAAGAGTCATTTCACTCATGAGTCGTGATGCTTTATTGTGAAGATCAACTCACTCATGTATGAGAGAGCTGACTCGCTCAGGAGTCATTTAGTTCGTGAGTGAGTTAACCGCAGTGAGTCGCCCCAAAGAGTCATTATTAATGAGTAACGATCAACTCACTCATGTATGAGAGAGATGACTCTTCCAAGTGTTATTTAGCTCATGAGTGAGTTAACCGCAGTGAGTCGCCGCAAAGAGTCATTATTAATGAGTGATGTAACTCATCCATGAGTGAGTCAATATTCGCCGCAGATAGTCATGACTCATGAGTGATGTAACTCATTCGTGAGTGAGTCATTAGTCGCCGCAGAGAGTCATTTGTGAGTGACTTAATAGCCGCCGAGGAGAGTCAAGACTCATGAGTGAGTTGACTCTTAGTTGAGCTATTCATTTACATTTATTATGTGCAAAAGTGTAGAGTGTTAGAAGTATTAAAATGTTTTTTTTTTTTTTAATTTTATAATCATCAGTCAAACTAAAAAATAATATTACCGCGTGAAATGGTATTTTAATTTATTTTTGCTACCTGCTTGCTTTATAAAAGCTTCTTTTTTTCTAATTATAATTTCAAAAAATGCCTCCGGAAGTAAGGTATGAATCAAACGTCCGAGGCATTTCTGGTGCTACGGCTGCAATAAAAGAAGCCGCTGGAATTTATATTCAGTTTATATTAAAGTTTATTATCTCTTTACCATCACACGTGTACTTTGAATTGTTTTTTTCTCTCTCTCTTCTTCTACAGAAGGTCACATCTCATTTATTAGACAACCTAGCATCGTGTATATGTTTCTTTGCACCGCACAAAAGGAAATGCTTGAGCAATTCACCATTCACCTGGCCGTTACAAAGTGTAACGACAAATGTCATAAAGCGAAATCGTTTTGCTAATGTGCATGCATGCATACTTTAGATGGGTGTGTGTGTGTGTGTTGGTGGTCTGGGGAGGTTTCTTTTATTTTTTGTTGTTGCTAATGCGCAATTTCGTCTTCAGGCCTTTTTTTTGTGGATATGATTCATGCTACCGCGGACAGAAAATCCTCTACTCCGGTGCTGGAAAACTTATTAAAAAAGAGAGAAACTTCGTGTCCATTTCTAATGCGATTCGGTTCGCAAGAATCGCCACGCACTGAGCATTGAAGGTTCTGCTGTTGAAAGGCTTGGGAGGAGGGAAGCGGGGGGGGGAGGGGGGCGGTGAATAATGGGAAGAATCCCAAAGAAGGGAACAAGAAGAAAATAACACACGAACCATCCGCTCAAGGACTGGCGGTCCTTCAACAAGGCAAGACGATTGCCGCTATCCTTTTCTTTCTTCTTCTTGTTTTTTCGCTTCTTCTTCCCATTTTGCTATTCCCCATCGTCCTGGTGGGAAAGAATGGCGAAGGCAGTGTATCTTCAAAACGCAAAGCGCAGGGAATGATTCATTATTTTAACATCGTCGTATTCGCTTCACGACCCACAGCGGGCCCTTTGCGGGGCTGGACGACCGCATGAGCTTATGTAATTGTGCCGTTGGATGACGCGATGGAACAGTAGTACCCGCGGCTAGGAGCGAGGAATTTTATGCTTTTCCGGCAATGCTTATTTATTCCTATAGGTACCAGCCATGCGTGACGATAAATTATTACTTGACTCTTTTTACCGCGCGCTCTTCCCTCTTCTCATCTTCCGTTCTCTCTACACTCTCTCTCTCTCTCTCTTTCTCTCTAACCGGCATCATCTCTCACTTTTCTCCCTCCCCTCTCTCCACCTCGCGCCATCCTCTTGTGTCCACTGGTCCCATCGAAGTGTCCCGGGGTGATGAAAGAAAGCGCCATCACGATCGGGAAAAGTGGGATGTTGGAGTAGAAATGGGGGGGATGGTGGGGGAGAGTGCGACGCAATCGGAAAAAGGGACTGCGGACTACGGCGAATAAAACGAGCCCAGGGCAGTAGTAACCACGACCGCGTTTTTCCCGCGATAATCCACTCGCCGATATTTCCCAGCGGATCTTTCCAGCTCGGTGAGATGGGGGTAGGGGGTGGGTGGAGGAGAGGGAAGGGCACGCTGGTCGGTTTTGTGGTTTGGAAAATTGAAGTGGATGTTTATGTGTGTTTGTACAGCGTAAGGAACATTTGTGTGACCAAGAAGGAAGGTGGGAATAGGGGGGTTGGTAGGGAGTTTTAGGAGGACATGCACATGTATGTGTGTGTGTGTGTGTGTTTGTGAAAGAGAGAAATTGAAGAGAGGTTAGCCCGTGTCACCTTTCGGCACTGTGCGAGCGAAAGAATGGCGGGGGAAAGGAACGCCAATCAGGATCCAACGTCTTTGTTCGCGGATACCGAATCCTTCGGGCAAAGAGGTATCGAAATCGGGTTTTTAAAAGCAATTCATTGCCCAAAGGGGAGGGGGAGGGGGGGGGAGGAGAGGGCGGAAAGAAGATGGGAGGGGGATTCTTCTTCTTATTACTCCTGGGAAAGATGCCCCCTCTTCGTCCCTCCGTTTACTGGGAAGACCGTCGGGAAATCGGAACCATTTTTACCAGATCCAGAAAAGGATTCCTGCGGGAGATGCCGGTACCGATTGTGCTCTTGGCTAAGGTGTGTGTGTGTTTTTTTTTACTTTCCTTTTTTTTTTGCTTGCTTGTCAATCGTTAAGGATGGAAGTAATGGAGAGCGGGGGAGGAGGAGGGGCGGAAGGGAGAAGAGCGGTCCTGCCCAAAAACTTCCCCCCCAAAAACACCCTTCCCTGTTGCCGCCTTTCCCCCGCCGACCCGTCCCCAAGGTACATCCTTTCACATCGATCCATCCATCCATCCATTCGGAATGTGTTTCGTTTTCTTTTTTTTTTTTTTGGAAAATAAATAATTCAACTGCTCGATTCGAAATGCTGCTGCTGTGTGTCCTGGCGGTGGTAATAAAATTTTCCACAAAATAGAATGCTACAGTTGCACGAACGGGCATGCACGGTGCGGTATGGCCGGGATGAGTACAGCCCGGGGTCCGGTGGAAGGTCGTTTTTGGTTAAGAAGCGACCATAAATATCTTCCAAACTCCATTGTAAAATGCCATATTCTCCCGTAACCACCTGGCCGCCCGACGCGGCTGGCCGGAGAGGAATAAATGGCGGGATACGGTGGTATAGAAAAATTGCGCTCAAGCTAACGTTCGGAAAACAAAAGAAAATGAGATACAAAATGGATGTATGTATGTATGTGGTGATGGGGGAGCGGAAGAAGGCATGAGAAACGGGGAGAAGGGGGAGGCCTTAAAAGGGGATAACCTCACACTCCAATTCAAAAGGACAGTTTCGTGACCAACAAACGAAATGAAGTCCTACCGTCAGACACGGAGCCGAAGACGGGCGTTTCGAGCGTACTGGGCGTGCAACTATTGCGGTTCAAAAAAAGGTAATGGCCGCGGTATGTGGTTTTGGGGAGAGATTACTTCCGGTTTTTTTCTTTTTTTTTTTGGAGGTTGATGAAATTTACATTTGACCTGTGGGAACCGAGCACGCTAATAATTGATCGAACCAACACTGGTGACGGGAGAGGGCTTTTTTTCTTCTCCTTTTGAAAGTGACATGCACGAAATGTATCCTGATATTCATGTGCTTTTGCAAGGTTAAAAACGATTTAAAATCATTTTTCACGAATATATAAAGCCACTCATTTTAAATAAGATCTGGAGCTGAAGTATTTGAGTAATAAAAATAATGTTTCATCCGTTTCTTGAATCTTTTCACGATAAAGTGGATTAAATATTCCTTTTTAGTGTGTGATCATAAGAAAGTAGAAATATTTTTGAAGCATTTTTAACACTATTACATTATTATATCAAAACAGCTGAACATTCAAATGAATTTTCACTCCATTTGTTGGGTTAATAATATGCTAAAAAGAAAACGGTGTCCCATGTTTGTCTAAATTGTATACTGTTACGAGAAGATAAACGCCTAAAAGTATGCAATTGCTGTGCATTCAATATCTTTTATATTGAAGGGGTGCTGTTTTCCCTCTTTTTTTTTAATTATTATATCCTTACGAACACTTAGCAAGTAAATTAGTAAATTTACCATATAAATAGCCCAACTTCAGCTCGTTGAACAAATATTTTGAAAAATCGAAAAACAAAACTTGTTCTAATTTAAACATTTTCACCCTACAAACGGTATCCACCAAATGTCATTTCTTACCAGTGGAACGAAACAGTTAAAATGAATGGCATAATGGTTGAAATTTAATTGTTAAGATTATGCCATCGATGGGGTGGGACGGGCAGACAAGTAAAACACAAACTACACAGACAAAACCCCCAACAGAGCAGTCTTAATCCTGGCACTTGCCACTGAACGGAGCACGATTTGTCGTCTGTGTGAGCTTGAAATGAAACCTTCAACTTGAGCAAATGAGTTCTCGGGTGCTGATGTGCGGTGGGCTAAGTTTTTGCCACTACACCCTCGTGCCAACTCTTCCATCGGCAGCACAAAGCTCAGATATTGAAAATGCTCAAAAAAATCCTTCCTCCCCGCCCTTCCCCGTTCTGTGTCATTGTGGGTGAGAAAGAAATGAAGGAAGAAGGAAAAATCCGGAAGGAAACTAGCAGCTAGAGCTGCGATAGGAAATTAGGACACCGGTACCGGGGGGGGACAGTTCACGGACGGATCAAACGAACAATGAAAAAGTGCAGAGCGATGGCTGTCCTTCTATCGACGCACCGAGTCGTGTTGAACTCCTCTACTGTTTGGACCCGATTTCTATTTTTTTGTAAGAAAAATCCAAACTGAAGCTTTGCGTGAACGTAGAAAGTAAGACATTGCCAGAATTTTTGGAAGCTTCGTTGTTGCGTACACGTGAATGGAACGCCTGGCAGAAAGGAGATCGGGATCCGGTGGGGAGAGCTTTCACGGTAAAGTGAACTACCGAACTATATCTATCTGCTGCTGTTGCTTCAGCTTGTTAGCATAGCTCGCAGAAGATTGTACATCTGCTCGTTAATCCGCTTATCATCCACTTTCCAGCCAAAAGAAAAAAAAAGGACACTTCACTCGAAAATGGAGCTTCAACGCGAAACGGTGGGTTGTGCTCGATTTTTCTCCATTCCACCACGTTTTTTGTCTATGTTGCTAGCAACAATCGTCTTTATCCCTTTTTTTTCGGACAGATCAAAGGGAAAAAATCCTCCTGCTCGGCAAAGGCATAATCACCACCTAAAGCACACTCATGCGATGGAGTTTTTTTGTGTTTAGTTCTGCTTTACACCATTGCATCGTCTCGTGAAGGGTTGAATGGGAATCGAAAGAAGCAAGGGTGAGGCAGGGGTACGGGAGGATGGAAAAATTGAAGCGACACCGCAGCTATTCTTTCTAGCACTTCTTCAGCGACAGATCAATCGATGGTGAATCGTTCGTCCAGAACCGTCTGATGATCGAAATGCAAAGACGATGGTTTACGACTATAAAGGGTGGAAGGGAGGAGTGGGGTGAAGGGATGAGAAAAAATAAGACCAGCCACATGGGTGGTTGGATCATCCCTTTCCTCTCCCTCATCTCCCCCTCCTTTCCTCGTGTTGCTTCATTAAAACAAGCCAAATTCAATTTGCTGCCACACAAAAGGCTGGCCATGGCGCAAAATGGATTCACTGGCCCCCTCACTCCTCCCCCCCCCCCCCTCCTACCCGAGAGTGGACCGGGATAATGCTGAAATCTAGAATGTAAACAAATTAATAATCTTGTTATTCCGCTTTTTAGAACTTTACCAATGGGCTTTCGTCCAACTGGGCAGCGCTACTACACTCCTTGCGCTTACGAAATGCAGCCGCTTTATTTCGGTTTTTCGCCCAACGAATCTTCGACTCCCCCCAACCCCCAAAAACCCCGAAAAAACAAAAAAAAACACCGATCGTCGTAATGGTGAAGCAATTTCGTCCTCCTCCCCCCCTTACCTCCCTCTTTTCCACCCTTTTTTCATCATCCAACCCCACCAAGAAAATTCTTGCTAGGGGGTTTAGCTTCTTGTTATATTTTATGGCGCGAAACTGTACAACGGACCCCCAAGAAAAGCTTTCCCTTTCCATTGTTGTTGTTTTATGCTTTCCGTTACCACTGCTTAAGCTCGCGCCAACAAGATGAAGCTCATTTACATTTTAGCGTTTCGTTTCGTGATCGCATCTTGCGCGTGGTCCTGCTGGGATTGTTTTTTTATTTTGCATTTTGTCTTCGTTCCTTTGTTGCAGCCTCCCTTCGCCCTCTTTTTTTTTGGGGGGGGTGATGTAGACCATTGCAAGACGGATTTTAAGCTGTTTGGCTAACAGGGACCGTGTGCGAAACGTCTTCATTTTTTTTTTGTGTATATTGCAACCATTTCGTGCGAGTGTGTTGATGATGGTTTTTGCACACTCCCATGCCATTTTAAAAGCTACGAATGCAGCTACGATCGACACATTGTTCAGTTTTGTCAAAAAAAAAAGGGGTTGATGCTCAACAACGGTTCAAGATATGGTGCGAATTATGTAGCGAAGCTCTCTCGAGGGGAATAACTACACTATTGCAATTCCATCAACGTCTGCAGTGGGCAATATGCTATCATACCTGGTTCGGGATGTTTGATTCGGCTGCAATAGGGGTCCCGAAAATCAGTTCAGCTGTGACGTTGAGTTTGATCTGCGCGGGCAAAAAGGAAAGAAGAAAAAAGGTTAAAATTACAGCAATTTTTTGTTTTGTTGAGCTATTATTTATTTTTTGTTAAATGTTTTATTTACTTCCAATTTATTCTTTTCTTTTTAAACTCAGCTGAAGCTCAAATCACTTTTACAACCCTTAAGGCGCCTGGCAACGGTGTTTGCAAAATTTTGCAAAGTACTCAAATCACATTTGCAAGGACTAAAAACGCTTTTGCAAGCGTGAGTTCGTTGCCAACTTATTTGCTTTTGGGCTAAAGTCTGAAATAAGGACCCTCCCCTCTCACGGTCACTCATATGCGTGTCAATTTTTCGTACAGGGTGGTTCGGAGGCTAT
Organism: Anopheles parensis; assembly: GCA_016254315.1. Taxonomy (NCBI): domain Eukaryota; kingdom Metazoa; phylum Arthropoda; class Insecta; order Diptera; family Culicidae; genus Anopheles; species Anopheles parensis. The sequence goes on from CM028123.1 coordinate 11,007,723, forward strand.
ACAATGTGGCCTGAATTAGATTTTTTTTATAATTACAAATACATTGTAGGCGGGTTTTCGCGTAGTGAAAAGTGATTTATCAATCAAGGAACCATGTTCCATACCCTGTTTGTGAAACCGTAAAATTTTCCTCATTTTTGGCCCAACTTTTGCCTATAACTCGGTCGGTATCTAACGGATCGCCAATCTTTAACCTGTGGTCAATAGATGGCACCAATGGCTACATTTTCTTCTTGGACGGCCATGCCCTCAGATGTCTGTGCCAGAAGTTATTCGAGGAACCAAGTTCCTTACCCTGTTTGAGAAAATGGAAAATTTTCCTCATTTTTGATCCATTTAGCAAAATTGAAAAATGCGATATATTTTGATGGGAATTTGTTGTAATAAGTTTCTTTTCACTTACATAGTGCTTTAAATTAAAAAAAGAATAAAAAATCAGAAAAAAATTTAAAAAAAAATTCAACTCGAAAATTTCATAAGGGGTACCCCTTACCATTTTTTTGGGAAATTTTGCAAAAAAGTGAAATTGATTTATTTTAATGCCAATTGGTTGCAATGAGTTTCTTTTCACTCAAATAATGCTTTTAATAAAAAAAGAGTAAAAAATAATGAAAAAATCAAAAAATTCAAAACAATGAAAATTTCCTAAGGCTCATTTTTGCACCAACTTTTGCCAATAACTCAGTCGGTATCCAACGGATCGCCAATCTTTAACCTGTGGTCGATAGATGGCACCAATGGCTACATTTTCTTCTTGGACGGCCATGCCCTCAGATGTCTGTGCCTCGAAACAAATTAAAAAACACGCAACCGATTGGGTGCCACCCTGCACGAAAAATAGTCACTCAGGTGAGTGACCGTGAGAGGGGGGGGGGGGGTCCTTATTTCAGACTTTAGCCTCAGACTTTTGCACTCACCGTTGCCGGGCGCCTTTAGCCTTGAGTTGGGGTAGCTCATGCAATCACTCACGTTGCCAATATGGCGGTATTCACTCACCATATGGCACAGCTCACTGTAATTGAGAATTTTTTCAAACCATTTTTCGTGTGCATTCCGTGAGTTTTTGCAAAAAAAAAGAGAAGCTTATTGCTTATATACGACCCGAATTAATTTTAAGGTGAAAAATACACGTAAAAAATAGAAAAATTAGAATATTTTGTAGGACAAATTCCGGTTTTACACGGAATAGAGAGAGAGAAAAAAAACCACTCATGCAAATAAGTGAAAGCCATCTTGGAATTGTTACCATTACCAGTGTACACGCGTTCACCTTGCAGCAGTAGCAAATTCGGATCCGGTTTCATTCAGCTATTCATTTCGCGTTCGTCTTGAAACGCTTTACTTGATCCCTAAACACCTGAAGATGCATAGTCTACCGACACGGAACGGTCCCTTAAGTGAAGTGTTTTGTACCGATCCGGGGATGTGTACCACACGGAAGATACAGAGGAAGAGAGAGAGAGAGAGAGAGAGCGAGAGTGCGAGAGAGCCAGAGAAAGCGAAAGAAAGCATGGCTAACCATGCATTTTCACGCAAATCCGGTACGGTGCGAGCGGAAGTCAGTTGGAAATTATGCATTTTTCACTATTAACATATTTGCCACGGTGCGCAGCAGGGTGCAAACCCGAAAGGGTGGAGACACCAGTTTTGTTGCGCATTTGTGACGGATGTGTGTGTGTGTGTGTGTGAGAGAGAGAGAGAGAGAGAGAGGGAGAGGGAGAAAGCAAAAAGAAAAGCTGAACAACCTGAGCGAAGTGCTGTGGCAACTTTGTTACACCGGCTCCGGTTTCTCGTGTGTTTGGTAATTTATCGCCTTTTGCCTGCCCCACGTGTATTACGAGCGTCGTGTTGTTACTTTGTTAATTGAAGGACTCGCATAAAACCGTGCACGATACACTCGTGTGGTTATGTGAATCTTCACGGGAATTGCTGTAGACAAATAAACAACTGTCGACCAGTGAGATGGTATGTGCATTGCACGGGCAGGAAACGAAAATCTTAGCGCGCCTGAAAGGTATGCAACCGGCACAACAAAAGAGGATATTTTCGAACGCCATCGAAACACATTTCATGGAAAACGGCACAATGAGTCATTTAATTATTTCTTTTTTTTTGCATGCATTAAGTGCGTTTAGTGCTTTTTTTGGCGGTGGTGGTGCAAGTACGGCGAAAAATAAAGCCTACAATATGGAGAAACATAACAGACGAAAAAAGTACGATTTTTTCTTGCTCATTACTCAATGTGACATCTTCTTTTGTTGTCCATTTTTTTGTTTTTTGTTGGAAACACCAAAGTAAACACGTGTGAACAAAAATCAAACTTTACCACTGAACCTCGGTGCGATGAAAAATGTTCCCCGTATTATCACTGACAGATGGCTAAATTGAGCCATTTCCACGATTTTATTTACCTCGATACCAGTGCGAAGGTGGTGTGTTTCCTTCATGTTTCACAGCTGTGAAACAGCACCAGCACAAGAGCGTCGGTACTGTGTTATATTTGTAAAGTGTGAGCAAAAAACTAACTTCCATCCCGAAGACGACATTGTCACTTTGGTTTGTATTTTTTTTTGTGTGTGTTAGAAATGTATTATGCAACGTGCCATCGAACCGGGGGTAAACGGAGGGTGTAAAAACCTTTCCCCAACCATAGCCACCATCATCACCAGACGATCAGCCGGATGTCCGTGGAAGCGGTAGAATGCTACACCGGAAATTCGACTGGATAAGCACGGTTCTGCTAGAGACATTGAAGGGAGAAGAAGCAAAAATAAACGCACAAATACACACACACAAAGTGAGAAACGTCAGTGCAGCATGGTGGGCACAGTATGAGCGTCCGGATGTCATCGGCGCTGCAGAAGTGCAAATAAGATGTGCAAAGTGGAAGAAGAATTACAATCTGTTCTTCTGGACAAGAAAGAATAGTTCGTGTGTGTGTGTTTTTTTTCTTTTTAGTAAGTGCGAAAAAGCAAAAGGAAATGCTCGACCAGAACTAAACCCAGAAATGGGTGGAAAAAATGTAAGGTGCAAAGAGAAGAAAACCAACAACAGAAAAAAAAACGCAAAACAAACTAACAAACAGATAAATGTTTGGTTTGCACTTGCAAAGAAAAACAAAAACAAAAACACATACAGCAGGATCCGAAATGTTACAAACACAATGCATCGCGCGCTCGTGTAGGAAAAGTGCCACACTGGTGGCTTCACTGGAAATGAGCGTTCTGGCAGAAAACGATAAAAGATTGCTTTCCAATCCTTCCCCCTCCCTACTCAAATGCAGAAAACCGGATGGAAAAATTCAAACACCCCCCCGCCCCCCTTCCTCCCCCACCTACCCCCTTACCCCTCTCGTGAGGAGGAGGCAGCATCGGTGAAATGGGGCGTCAATTGCAACATCTCGAAACAACTTCCAATCGATTTCCTGTATGTATGTGTGGCTGTGTGCGGATAAAGCGTTTAAAAGTGGGTGAAGGATAAGTATTGTTTTCATTTGCTGTCGTGTCATTTCTATTGTGCGCATTGTCAATCAAGTGTGAATTTGAGTTCACGCAAAAAAAAACCAAGCGGGGGTTAAAGATTCTTTTGTCATACGGATTGCCTACTGTTAGGCGCCTAGCAGACATGTTTAATTGATATCGCAATTTAGAACGCCATTTGAAACGATTTTCCAATAAGAAGATGTGAAGATTATTTACATTTCACTTTCGAATTCACTATTGAGCAGTGAAATGCATTTCTTGCTTCAAACATCGAATTGATTTGTCGCGAATGGATGGTTTGGTTATTTACGTTTTGATGTTTTTTTTCTGTTACTGTTTTAACTGGTGCCGACAGAGTGTGTGTGTGTGTGTACTATTTTTATTTTTAACCCTTCCCCATAAGCATATCCAACGAAAGGAACAAACAAATTCAGACGAATTGCATGTTTTCCCGTGTACGGGCTCGCACGTGTGTGTGTTTTTCCATCCTCGCCGATGGAAACCTACACGGCTCAACGATGCAACGATATGGCGAAAAAAAAAGAAGACGTATAGTAGCATCTCACTTCACCCAGACGGCTTAGCGTAGGAATGTAGACGAGTTCAAACGGATGGATTTACGGTAGCCCGGGCGATGTTTGACGTTCGCTTCATTGCTGTGACGACCCCGGAACGCGCGCACTGGATGCATCTTGTTGTGACGCTAATTTCGCACATCAGTCAGTGCGGCATCTCCCGGGCGGCCATCCATTTTTTCTGTTTCGCTGGCCTGGGTGTACATGTGTGTTTCGTCTTGACAGCATCCGCCACTACGCACAACATCCTGTCTGGGTATGGTGTCGTCTTGTCCCGTGTGCGCTTTGTTTAAACAGGGCAGATTGTCAAGGTTTTCTTTTTCGTCTTTATTTATATACACACACACACACATATGGTTGCATGATCTGAGACATTCCAGTTGAACTCTTTTGCTTGATGGAGTGAAATGATTTAAAGCTGATTTTAAATGTGTTTGTTTTTATTTATTTTTTTGTTGTTGTACGGAAAGCGTCTCAATGAAATATTTTGTTAAAAGTTATATAATATTTATTTAAAAGCATTTTTATAATAATTTTTAGGAAAGAAATATGTTTTTTGGGCAATTTTTGGCAAAAAATATATATATTCAAAATATACTTTCAAGCAATACGGCCAGGCCGTTCTTTATGAATAAAAAAAAATATATACTTTCAAATCGTGTCGGTTCCACACAACACGATTGGGTATCAAATCCCATCCGGACCGTTTCCCCGTAGCAAGGACTGACTATCCGGCTGCATGGCCTTAGACCTTAGGCATGATTTTTTTTATTTTTATTTTTTTATGTTAAATTTCATGCTGATAATTTCGATTAACTAGAGCAGTAAAATTGAAATAAATTATTATGCATGGTTTACCGGCTCATTTTTAACTGTCAATAGAATTTTGTTCAAGATTTCTTTATTTTGATATTTTGTTAAAGCGTTAATAGTAATTAAAGATTGGAAAGACTTTTTTTAGGTTTTCAATTTAGGGTATTTTAATTTTGCACTTAATTTTTGTCTTTGTTTTAGTTTTTTCTTTTAGTTAAGAATTTCGAGCAATAATTAGACTGTTAAATAATTGTTAGTAATTAAATTAGACTGTTGAATTGGACTTGTACAAAAAAGACTGAATTTTTGCTTCACTATTCTTTTTACAGATTTTGAGAAATTGTAATTATGAATTGGCTGTTAAATTTTATCAATAGTATGTACATTTTTGCTCCATTTTGGTATAAAAAAAACATTATTGTAATTTTCTTTTCATTTACGCACTCTTTTGCAAATTTCGCAATAGCTATTAGCGTTTTGTATTTTAAGCGAATTGACATCATCTGGGATGGTAATTTTAATGCTCGTCTTCCCATGCCAATACGATATTATGTACAAAAAAAGGCTTTTCCATCATGTGTGTGCATGTGTTTCCCTCTTTTTTTTTTGTTTGCTTGGTTCATTTCTCTTGAATAAAACTCCGTAAGATAAATGGATACACGTGTTTTGTACTTCACTCCACTCGCAAGCGCGACGCGAAATCTTACCACACGGGATATATACCGCGAATAGTTGGGTTGAATTTAATTTGTGCGAAATACGCCTTGAAGATGTTTGAATGCATTTATTTGAATGAAAAGTGCGGGGGAAAACACACGCACACACGCACACCGTGGCAAAATGTATGGAGAATGCATACAAAAAAGGTTGGATTTATTTATTTTACTTTTTTTTTGCAATTGCAATCGTCTAGCCTGAGAGCTATTTTCCGGGCCTTATTTATAGAATTGCACGCTTCAGCTTTTCGCCGTCGTTTGTGTGTGTGTGTGTAGGTGCATTTTTTCCTCCATCTACGTATGGACAAATCGGGAACGGGTTTTTGGGGTCGGGGTTATTCGTGAAGACTTCACAAAATGTGCATAAGGTTTTGCACTCGTACAGCACTGAAGTGTTCCCAAAAGGAAGGAAGAAATATCCAACCAGTATGTTTCCTTTTTTTTTTTTGCACGTGTCGCACAGCTACTCCGGGATAAGAAAGGTACATACATGTGCTTTTGTTATTTGTCACAAGAAAAAAAATAGGGAGGCAGAGAGGGAGAACAGTGGCAAACTGCGGAAAGTGAAGGCAAAATCAAACAGATGCAACAGTGCAACGATATACGTCGACGGTGACAACCTTGAGCAGGATGTCGCTTCGTTATACCGGCTCCAAAAAAGGCGTACAGCGTAACGATGCATCCGCCATTGCACCCGCCCTTCTCCCTTCAAGCCCTCGCCTCAAACGAAGGAGAAAAAGGTCCCTTTTCGATGGTATAGAAGAATATTCGGTGCAGTGAGGCGATACATTTGAATGTTGTCTTATTATCACGAGGTTTTCCTGCTGCTGATGGCGGTGCAGGTCTTTTTTTTTGTTGTTGTTGCATAGATTTCCTCGTTCGTGTTGCATTTGTCCAAAAAAACCGAGGCAAGGCAGAATCGTTATCTCGGCACAATATGGGATGCTGTGGGGCCATTCAAACGATTACGCGCTGCGGAACGGCGGGGAAGCCGAAATACAGCTGGAAGCGCACTGAAGAAGATGATTGAGAGATCGTACGGTTGACAAATTCAATCACGAAATGCAGCTGCAACCCTAGCTTTTTTCTGCTGCTTCGGAGCGGTTTGGATCATTTTAATCAATTTTCAACTCGTCGATACTTTGGGATGGTTTTTTTTTTCTTGGGACCGTGGAAAGAAAATTCAAGTAGAAAATGTGAAAGATAAATTTTGTTTACAAGTTGTAAGATGGTTTTATGTGAATGATAAGATGATTTAGAAACAAAATAAGGCTAAAAATGTTTTAAATTTTTCGCCAATAGCCATTTACTCGTACTCAAAAAGAATAAATTCTCCGGATAAATGGCCAATACTGATAAAGGTTGATAATAAGTGAAGTTTTCTTTGATGCTCACGTTAATTTTGTGGGATTTTTATGTCAAAAGTAATCTATAAAATTATAGCGTAAACATTAGTATTTCCTATAATTTAATAACTATCATTCATGATTTATGTTCGCTTTTATAGCTTCCCAGTAGCTTAAAGCATCGTTATCTTGAAATAAAAATACATAAATTTTTGCTTTGATGTTATTTTTTCCGATTTTTATTTCAAAAATAATCTATAAAATTATAGCGTAAACGTTTGCATTTCCTATAATTTAATAAAGATCATTCATGATTTATGTTCACTTTTATAACTTCCCAGTAGCTTAAAGCATCGTTATCTTGAAATAAAAATTCAAAAAATTTTACTTTAAACAAAATTTTAGAAATTACTCACACACATTTTCATCGTTTGTTCTACAATTTTTATCGATAAAAAACAAAAACGAGATGACATAGAGTAATGTAAATGAAGACTTGCATCCACAAAGCTTTCAAGGGATTGCATAAAAATTGGTAATAACTCGTAAGTGTTCACCTGCGAAAGCCAATCGCTGGTGATATTTGTTTGAACGTCAACCAGCTGCGAACTTTTGCTAAAACAATAAATGCGACTCGCGCGAAATGAGTGTTTGCATCGGGTGTTCCGGCGTACTTCGCATACCGAAACAAATCCGATTACAATTTCCCGACCAGGTACAACGGATCCCGTGAATCTTCCGTTGCATTTGCATGGGAATAGTCTCTGTGCTCTGTGGTCCATCGTTTTCAGGGTTTGGGGAAGGTTCAGCTTTTACGCGGCGTTGGTGCTGTTGGGAGGGGGGTGGGATGGGGCAGGGAATGGATGAGATTTAAATGCCATTAGCCAATTTATGGCTTTCAATTTCGACCACATTTCCCCGACCCGTCCCCGTTTTCCGCCCTGGCGCTGGTGCTGTCCGATGCCAAAAAGTCATCCATTTGTCCCGGAGGGGGGAGGGGGGAGTACATGGGGTGGGGACGGGACGGGAGGAAGGGTGGAGGAGGGCCTGCGGCCATCGTTCCCATTCGATGGTGCCTGGATTCCCCAGTGCATTCAAGCCCATCCTCGGGTTTTGTTTTTTTTTCTTTCCCACTCTCTCTCTCCATCTCTCTCTTTTCGTCGAACGCCATTTCGTCGCGTCCTTACCATCGAGGCACGAGTATTGTCCGAGTTTGGAATCTGTGCGCTGTAAATCATTTTTAATTTTCACCGCCCCAACATGCCCCCCGTTCCTCCCTCTCATCGCAAACCCTCCCTGCCAAAACCCGTCCCGGCGTGTCCCGACGAATGCTGCCATCCCACTCAACTGGCGGATTTCGCAAATAGCTCAGCAATAGAAAAAAAAGGAATGAGAAATGAGTGTCCGATCCGGTAGCATGATTCGGAACCGGCAATATTGTCGATAGCCAAAAAAAAAAGGCGAAAGAAAAGCGGCCAAGGAAGCCAGGGGAGAAAAAAAAACAGAAACACACACACAGTGAAATCACGCGCTGGCCAAGAAACATAAAAATTAAGATGTAAAACATCTGGAGCTGACCGTGAATTACGTCCGTTAATACTTTACCTCCCCACTCCCCCCCCCCCCCCCCCCCCCCCCCCCCTTTCCCCCCCCCCCCCCCCCCCCCCCCCCAACTCCCCATCTCTTTCCCCACTCCCAGCCACTCCATCGAGCGGTTTCTAACCGTCAGTTTCCCAAGGGGTGAGAATGTTCGTTTGTCCAATGAATAGAAGGAGTGTGGTAAATGTTTATTTCCCCATTCCTTCACTGATGGTGATCAACACCAAAAACAACCAAACGGAATCAGTCGGGCAGTCGGTCCTGTCGTGGTCCTCTGTGCAAACCGGGCGTAAAATGTAGGAACAAAAATCAATTACCTTGCCGTTGGTGAAATTCAGTTTTCCGAAAACAATGCAATACAAACGATTCGAACGCACGTACACATGCCGGTACGTTGCGTCCACATAACCTCAGCTAGCTGTAGAGCTGAGGCGTGGACCTCCCCTTAATGAATTCATTCCTTATGGTGCCCCGGCTAACGAGAGCATTTTAGTGTTTCGGTTAGCATACTTTTATGGTTATCACCATTTTTTTTATAGCGGCTAAGATATACTTCTTCGTTTGAAGTTTAGGGTGTATCGTTCAGGGTAGGAAGGGTATGGAGCGGGATTTCGGAAATGGGTTGTTAAGAATTTGCTTTCCGGTGGCAGAGTTCTGCTAAAACGTTTGACAAGTTTATGTGTAAAATAAATTTTCTAAATAAAAGAAAGTCTTCTGCACGACCTGGGGGCCATTAGCCTTAAGTGATGAAGTCTAAAACATCAGTTGATTGGTATTCTTTCAACAAGTATATTAATGATTAAGACATGTTCTTAATTCGTACATATATAAACTAAATAAAAACATTCTCTTTCCAGGGTAAGCACATCAGTCCATTGCTATTAAGTAATAGTGGCAGATTATAGCACAATGACTTGATACTTAGATGTTTTTTGTGAGATATAAATTCGTTAGTACTTCAAATCAATAAATTACTAAGCTATAAATTAATAGTTACTGATTATAGCATTTGTGAGCCATAATTAGCTTGTGCTATAAAAACCTTATACTTAGACGGTATCAGCTTTAACATAATATTTTATACCTTTCACTCTTAACGCAAGTAAATTTATGGTAATTTGGGATTTTTTAATACAGAAGTTAAATTTATCTAGACGTATAGAAGAAACACAAATTTATTTGAATAATGCCTTGCCTGGCTTGATTGCTGTAAACGATGCAACCTGTCACCAACGTTCTAACACTTACTGTGCTTATTTAAAACTGGTAACAAAATTACCAATTTTCTAAGCTACGTTTTCAGACAGGATTTCCTGCTTTTTTCCCCCTCGGCGGTACAAAAGACACATCGAAGACACCAGGAACCAGGAAGGCATGCGAAGGTGAGAAGGTATGGAAGTTCATGTTTGTTACTTAAAAAATTCAAACCCAACCGCACGTTAGTCATGCCTGAATGGCGGGGGATGGTTTGGGAATGTAAAGTAGGGCCTACGGAAGCAACCGAACTACGGATTCGATTTGAATCGAATACCGTTCCGAAAACCTAAACCCCTTTTTTGTCCCGGAAAGAAAGAGAGGAAGAAACCCAGTCAAAAGCATGCTCCTGTCTGTACGTAAGCGAGTTCGCGTTTTGTGTACCATTGCAACGTTTTTGGTGTCCGTAAATGGTCCGTTTTCGAGTTGGCATTTTTCAATTTTTCTCCGCTTGTCGAGCACTTCCGCTTTTCCTGCTGAAACTCATTTCCCGTTTGGCCTATTCCTTTCGGTATTTCCGGGCCCGGGGAGAAAAAAAAAGTCCGAAGCGCTCCGTTGTGCCGCTGTGGAGGGAAAGGTGACTTTCCATGCTTGCAATCACCTGGCACGTCGAAGTGAGCAATACCGCATACATGGAAGGTGCAAAGAAGGAAACAAGAAAGCATTGCTCTGTTTCGGGGTGGTAAAAAAGAAAAGAAACTCCCGCGTGTGAAACGATGGCGGTAATGGTTCTTTCCATACAAACGCGCCTGGAAGACTTTAGTGTTTGACAAGGCAAAGGAAGTGTAGAGGAAGGATCTTAAACAACAACACAATAAGAGGGTTTGTGTGTGTGTCAGAGAGAGAGAGAGAGAGAGAGGGTGAAAGAGTTAAAGAAAGTGCGCCGTGCAAAAATTCCTACAATCCGGCAATAAATTATAACTTTTTACATCGTGCTCTGACACCCGCCATACGTAATGCTCGCACCGGCCACCCCGATGTTAGCCAGCCCATGATGCATGGTTTTGTGTGATCGTACGAAGCCGCGAACAACAGCACCGACTGCCGAACGGAACGATATGCGGTGTCGAAATGGTTGGTTCCGTGCACTGGCCGCCTCAGATAGAAATTTATTCGTTTACATTCCCTCAACACATGGGGTGGGTGAAAAAAAACTACGCGCTTCTGCAAACATCTTTGTGCTGCTAATTTCCAAAGGGTGAAGGAAAGGTGGGAAAAGAATATTCGTTGCGTTTAATAATCGAAGAACGAAAGAACGAACGATAAACTCGTATGACGCATTAGCAGCGTTGGTTTATTTCTTTTTTTACTTTTGATAGAAAGGATTGTAATGTACAAAAAGGTATATAAAATAGTATTTCTTACTAGTAGAAACAAGCGAAAAATCTTCCCATCCCTATGCGAGCTAACAAACACCATTCTTCCGCTACGATTATAACGTCTGTATCCTGGTCACGGCACCAAAAGTTGATTTCAGCAGTAAACACGTGCCGCACATATATTTTGTGATATATTCGATCGCATGTGAGAAATAGAACACACCCACACACACACACACACACCTGTGACGCACATTTTCTACACCCTCTTCAACTACCCGGTGATGCACTCCGAATGCATCCGGACAAATCATAGAGGTCATCAAGTGGTTTGTATTCTCATCAGCACCGTCTGGTAAAAATGGGTTTTCCCCCAAAACAGGCAAGACGTTTGTCGATGAGTTGGCAGACGTTTTGGAATGCTCGAAAGAAGAAAAAACAAAATCAAAATCATTGCCAGGGAGATAAAACGCATGGTGCATTGAAAAGGGGTATTGCTATCAAGATCTTAGATGGGTTCATGTCCATCAGTGGCAAAAGGAAAATGGATGAAAATAGCAACATCAGTGTGTAAGAAAAAAGAGGAAAATAAACGGTTCTCAAAATGCTATCACATCTACCTAACGAAGGCCTAACCTATAAGCGCTTCGATAGATTTTGCATGGGTCAGGGAGTACGAAAACATTTGCACCTTTCAGGTCCAGAACATCTTCCCGAGGTTTGGGAGTTTTGAACACAACTCTCGCCAAAAAAAACCCTCGCTGCCGGAGAAAAGGTCGACGTACGGTGTGGCAGACATGTATTATCTTACCAAGACCATTTATTTCAGATGACCACCCCGAACAGTCACCTTCCCTCTCCTTACCACCTCCTCCTTCTTCTACCCTAGGTCGTACATCTCTATGCACAGCTATAGCTTTTGCCCCTACTCAACTACAGGACACTTCACACAAAATTCGTGCCAGTCGTGTGAAAATCTAATTTATGCTGGAAGATTATTTTTCACTCCTTCCCTGCTAGCTTCATCACCAAGGAGAAATGGAACGAGAGAGAAGGAGTGAGTCAGATATTCCAAGGAAAATGAGAAAATAAATGCCGTTGTGTAAAAGGAGAAATAGCACCATCATGGGTAACATCCTCGGCTCGTGTTACGTGGTTGGGGAGCTATAAAATAATAAAACAAAACAAAAACAACAACGAACAAAAAAAATGCACAAAATCCTCCAACACATGCCGGAAATGGTAGGGTGAAAGGTTAAACGAGAGTAGTAGAAAAGGGAATGGAAAAATAACACAAGACTGATGATAATCAAGAAGAAAATGTGAGACAATAAAAAAAATATTAAACATGCAAAAAAAAAGGAGCTAAACAAAACAAAACACAAATCCAAATGGTGGGTGAAAACAACTAGAAAATGGGGAGAGCAAAATAACCCTAAAGAGCACTGCTTTTGTCTAGCGCGTAGAGGAGGCAAAAAATTTTATGGCTTATAATTTCCCGTTGAATCCCCCCCCCCCCCCCCCTCCTTGCCTTCCTTCTCTCCCCCTTCCAATTGCCACAAAGGTCAACTCTTCGGGTGATGTTGCTGTTGTTTGTTGTTGTTGTTGGCCTTTTAGTCTGTAGTTTTCATCTCATCTAAGTTATTTTTTTTACACATTTTTTCCACTCCAAGGTGCCTTTTCAGCCCTTTCCGTAAGCTCGTGCTCGTGAAGAAAATGGTCAGCTTATATATCTTTCTGTTTGTTGTTTTCTTGGTTTTAATCTTGAAACGACACATTGTGGTGAGGGGCAAGGAAATAGGCGAGGGGGAGCAACAACAACAAAAAAACATGATGCCGGGTCGCGGAAAAATGTAGTTCAACCATTGCAGGACAACGGGCAGCCTAACGCTAGCAGTCATATTATGTGCTTTCTTTATTTTAATTTGCCCCGAAAACCCCCGCCCGCGGAGTGGATGGAAATGCGAGCCTAAGCTAATCTTTCATTCGGTTGGTTAGATGCTGGAGTGGACTTGTCATTTTTGCTTTTGCCCACAAAACCCACCGGGCTGTCCGGGTACGCTTGTAAGCTGTCACTAAATTGGTTGCTTTACGCGTGCGTTACATCGCGGGCCGGTAACATTCGCCCGGGAATGTTTCGCGCTGCAGACGACCGAGTGGACGAATGTTGATTACTTCCGAATATTCCCATCTGCGGGCATCTACCCGCATTTCATTCGGCCCAGTAGGATGATAATGCATAGCGAACTTTAATGGTTGATGAGACTCTGGCTGCAAAACCCGTAATCCTTCAAAGATGCTACTGAAAATGTGATTTTGCTCAAACAAAACCAAAATGATGTGGGCTCGACAAAACATTCGATAAAGTTAATGTCCTTTGTTTTGTGTGATGTCCTCAAACAATGCGAAAACGAAGGATGAGACATATCTTCCCACGCATACAGAGACACGTTGGAATATGTAATTCGAATAACGATGTGTGGCCCCGGGAGTGCTAGCAAAAGTCATGAGCCCAGTCGTCGGTGTATGGTGATGTCTATTATTTTACGTGACCTTCGGGCTATTTAAAACGTACAGGTTCTTGAAGGTTGGTGGTTCTGCTCTGCCTTCAAAATCCCTTACCCGGTCATTACACAAAATCACAGATCCCCAAAGATGGAGACTCCTTACGTGGAGGAGCCGAAATGACGATGACGTCGGTGCTTTGGCTTTTCAAAAAGAGGCAAACGGTACGTACCACTGTGGCACACCTGAAACCATTCTCAGGGTACCGAAACGAACGGGACACACTCGAAAAGGACACTAACGGTTGACTAATGATGATAGTCTCCGGTGCGGTCAATGGTACCGACAGGGGAGAATTTGAACGAGCAGCCCATGGTGATGGTGTTGGTTTTGCTGTAGCACCCTTTGTTACCGCTTCTTACAACCAGCAACACAGCAAGACAGGAGACGGTGATGCCTACATTACACCACCGGACGAAGGTCCACGAGTTCCGTTTCAATTAGCATTGTCCAAAGATTGTATTACATTTTTGCCTCAGTGTGCGTCACCAGCATATTAGAGTCATTATGTTCGAAGTGGTAACTCCATCCTTTCCACCTGATCAACAATAAGACAATTTGAGTGTGGGGTTTCTTTCTCATCGGAACTCATCGGAGAAATCGTTTACCTTTATTCGATTGAACTGATACCGTTCGACAAACTTCCGACACTGTTGTAAGGTTCCGTTCGCACTAGTTGACTAGAATGTTGGGGTTAGTGTGCATGTTAGAAAATCTGTCATACACTGACAGTTATACGCAAAGTAAGTTAAATTATTGAAAAAGGTTTAATCCGGTTTGAAATTTTTGTTGTGTTGCTTAATACTTATAGACGTATTTTTTGATTCTAAATATTAAAAAAAATATTTTCAGTTAAATAATCACCATTATCGATTAAATCAGTAGTTGAGGGCATTTAGTTTCTTCAGAAAATAATTTATCTTATATTTTATCATTAGTTTGTAAAATTTCTTTATCAGAGATCTTACACTTTAAAATAAAAATATGTGAAAAGGCTCACTATGATTGACCTGTTATACGGCTATGTTGATTGTAACCTTATCACTACACGCTTAGCAATTGTCGCTTTTGCGAACGCACAGCTTTCCAAAATAATTTCTCCGGTGCGAATTCAAAGTTGTTTAACTTTTCTCATCCAAGGTTAAAAAAAAGGTAAGGCTATGGCCTAAGGCTAGGCCTTATGAAATTTTCAAATTTTTAGATTTTTTTTATTTTTTCTGAATTTTTATACTTTTTTTATTTAAAGCATTATTTGAGTGAAAAGAGACTTATTTCAACCAGTTGGCATTAAAATAAATCAATTTCATTTTTTTTGCAAAATTTCCCAAAAAAATGGTAAGGGGTACCCCTTATGAAATTTTCGAGTTGAAAATATTTTAATTTTTTTTTTGTTATTTTTTATTCTTTTTTTAACTTAAATCATTATTTGAGTGTAATGAAACTTATTGCAACAAATTCGCATTAAAATATATCACATTTAAAAATTTTTCTGAGTTGCAAAAAAAATGAGGAAAATTTTACATTTTCTCAAACAGGGTAAGGAACTTGGTTCCTCGCATAACTTCTGGCACAGATATCTGAGGGCATGGTCGTCCAAGAATGTAGCCATTGATGCCATCTATCGACCACAGGTTAAAGATTGGCGATCCGTTGGATACCGACCGAGTTATAGGCAAAAGTTGGTGCAAAAATGAGCTTTATGAACTTTTCAAATTTTTTTTTTTATTTTGTTCTAATTTTTTTATCTCTTTTTAATTTGAAACATAATTTGAGTGAAAAGAAACTCATTTGAACCAATTGACATTAAAATAAATCAATTTAATTTTTTTGCAATATTTCTCACAAAAATGGAAAGAGAAATATGAAATTTTTGAGTTGAAATTTTTTTTTAATTTTTTTTCTGAATTTTTATTCTTTTTTTAATCTAAAGCATTATTTGAGTGAAAAGAAGCTCATTTCAACCAATTGTCTTTAAAATAAATCAACTAATAAAATTTTGCAAAAGTATTAAAAAAAAAGTAAGGCTATAGCATTATGAGATTTTCAAATTTATAGATTATTTTTCGAATTAACTGCCATTCTTCTGTTTCAAAAATAATATTTACATTCTTAATTATTATATACAACACATACGTAGTTTTAATAAATAAATAGCACTAGATTTTTTTTAATTTGTTTTTGTTTGTAATTTGTGTTATTACAGAATACTGTCATTATGAGGTTAAGTCGCGCCTGAAATAGCGATTTTTCACAAAAATGCACAAAAATACAACGCGACAATTGCGAAGCGTTTAGTGACGGGGTAAGCGACGAACGTACCCGAAAATGAACGATAAAACATACCGTCCGTTCTTGTCAACGTACCTTACTCTTGTGTAAATAGATAGAAAGAGCGTTTGTGATGTAATTTTCCAGCCGGTTAGTGTGCCTACGCCTGGGATTGTGCTTACCAATGTGCCGATGTTAGTGTTGCATCATTGTGAAGCGATTATTTCACTGCTTGAAACTCATTTTTGGTCCCTTTCGCCGGTTAAGGTGTCTGTCTTCGGCACCGGGAAGCTACCAGCAAACCGATAGGATGTTTCTCCCGGAACGCATTCTTTTCACTGCCCTGCCTTGTAGCTAGGGCAAAGCTTTAATTAGTCTCACAAGAGCCATTTAAAGCACTGTGATGCTACGTTTCTCATATTACGTGCCCCTTGTGTCAATGTCGGCACTGTAGAAACACAGGTGGAAAGAGTATTCCCGGTTTGTTTCTTTGTGCTTTGTTTGTTCTTCCTTAAAGGAAGCAGACACAGTCGGGAATGCAGATTAAGGTAGAAACTAGGTACAGCCGGGGAATGGTATCATCCTACATCCGTTCGTTAGCAACCGTTGCCGGTGATGGTACATTTAATTGCGTAATGTTTTGTTTACAATTTTATGAATCATGGCCGGGAGTGAAACAATGACAAGGGTAATCTCTTTTCCCGTTTGACTGTTGTCGGACAATTAATTGTTATTACTGTGTCGATAATTAGCGTTTGGGATTATCCATTCGAACGAAGAAGGGGGAAAAAAGAGTTGAAACACGTACAGTCGATGCTAAGGTTAATTGTTTTATTTTACAATTCACACGCTCGTTTTGACCTTTTTTGAAGGAACAAAAAAACGTCCCACCGAGCCAAAAAAAAAATTAAAAAAAATAGTATGAGTAATCCTTTTTTCCCGACAGTCGTTAGAAATGTTCGAATTTCAAAGTCGACTTTGATTTGATGCTAATTGTGCAAAACTTTTCCCCTGGGCTGGTGGATAGCACACCAGTTCCGCTGCTTCAATCAACACCGCTCTATCACAAAAAACGCCTATCAATCGATGATAATGATACCCAATAAACGATGAGTTATGAGTAAGGAAGCAAATGAGTTTTGCCAGAGATTTTGGTCGCAAGCTCCGCAGTAAAACGGCCCCCACGCTCCCGTTTCCATTTGAGGAATATCCGCGGGAGTGCCGCAACTTCAAAAACAAAAATACAACAACAAAAATCAGCTTTGTGCGAAAGAAAACGAAAATAAAATGCCCATTTCCAACGCTCTAATTGACCTAATTTGGTTAATAATTTTTCATCTGCACTGCAAATGGGTTTCAATTTTCCCAGCCAGCAGAAGATAAAGTGATGAAGAAAAAAAAGGAAAAGAAAATGGTGCCGGTAAAAGGTTTTTCGTATTTTTTTTTTCGGTTTGTTATTAAGGAGAAGGTCATCATCGACCAGAAATGAATTATTCTTCATTTTGCAACTTCACAACACGGTGGCAAGAATGTGCTTACGAATGCCGCTCCGTCAAGAGCATCAATTAGTGGTTTATTGAGGCACTGCTTAACGATGCTAGGATACGACACTGGAAATCCATTTGGTGAAAACCGTTTCCACCCTTGCCTTTGGTTTACATTTTTACTACCCCCACAACCTTCTTGCCACACAACGGAAAAAGATCTTCTGCCGGGGTGAAAAAGGGGTGTAAGAATTTTTCATTTTTTACTTTAAAAAAAAAAATAAAACAAACGCACACGTCGATGAGTTAGTTTGATGTTCTACTAGGCAGTGTCTTGTCTACACACGATCCCTTTAGACCCTTTTCGGGACACGGGGACTCGGGGATTTTCCCTCACAGATTTTTCCCCGGCCGCCCGGTAAAAAAACCGCAAGCGCCGAGAAAATCCTACTCTCCTCCATACCCTCCCCCCCCCCCCCCCCCCCCCCCCCCCCCCCCCCAGCGACCCCCGTCCCTCCCAAAAAAAAGGCTAAAGTAGACTATAACCCGAGCCTCGGATAACAACGGAATGTGGAAATTCGTTACTTCATCACAGAACAGGTCCCGCCCTCACGGTGGGGAAGGGGTGTGCCCCATTGTGCTTGTGGGCAGGATATTAAGTTCTGGCGTCCTGGTTGGTGTAATGGGAGGGATGGAAGGAAAACGGCAAATAAACCATTTTCTAATTAGAAAGCAGATGACCTCGCCGTACTTTACTTCCCGCTTCTTCCCGCTGCCCGTGTTGTGAGTAGCCACAAACGGGTGGTTTTCACCGAGGGATGGGTCGAGAGGGAAAGGGGAAAGTGAGACGAACCCTAGCATAATTACAAGTTGATGAACTGATAAAATTTAAAACCCTCTCCTAGTATGTGCGCGTGTGTGAGTGAATGTGTACTCTTTCTCTCTCTCTCAGTTTTTTTCTTTTTTTTCTCTTGAAACTAATCCCACATACACGGCTTATTGTTGTTTTTCTTTTGTTTTTCTTTGCGCCCAACGGTAGAAAAATAAAATTAGAAAGAAAAAAAAATCACAAAAAACTTGTTTTTTTTTGGTGCTTGTTCTTCTCAAGGATTCCGACTCCACAAACCCCGAAGGAGGAACCCAGTAGGAGGGGGAAGGGGGGAAACCCCCCCCCCCCCCCACCCATCGCTGGATCCCTTTTGCCGACAGGGATTTTGTACACCGTACGTATCCGCGCTATCACCAAAGCGACCAGCTGTGACTGATAACTGAGACGAAATTTAATCAACCAGCAAGCATCCCGAATTTTTGTTTTTTCTTCTTGTTTTCGTTGACCCATTTTTTTTGGTTCTTGGTTTTAGAAGAAAATTAGGGTGTTTTGTTGTTTGTTTTTTTTCTGATGCCTTCCGGACGCCCGGAACGGAACGAAATTGTAACAAATTTTCAGTCTGTTTCCTCTTTTTCTGCCACAATTGGAAGAAAAGAAAGAGAAGAAAATCACCCCAAACATTGTGGTGTTGGGTTGTTTGCAGCAAATGGGGGAAATTAGTTCCCGCCAGTTCCCGGTCATTAAGGAGCTGTGAGAAAACGGCTTGCATACTTTGCATCGGTTGTGCGAATCGTCTGCCCGGTCGGCTCCCATATATCCCACCGGTACCGATCGTATCATCGGAAGCGTCGAATTAAATAAAACGCAACTCAATCACAACCAATCAATCAGTCATCCCGTTTGCCGGGACCTAGATAGTTAGGCCCGAGCCTGTCGATTAGCTCGGTGTGAACTACGTGGTACGGAACCGGGCGAAGGGAAAGCGGGGGGAGAAAGGGGGAGGAGGGGGTGGCAATTTGACACGGGCACCCGGCATCGGCCAACTATACGGTGGTACAGGGGTTGGAAGGAATGCGAAAGACCCATCCCACACTTTACGGATCCGTCCACTCCAGCTAATGATGCCGAAAATGAGCTACAGCAAAGGAGAAAACAAACACCCTCCGGTGTGTGTGTGTGTATGTTTCAGGATATTGTTGATGAAGCGAGCGCAAAGGAGGACCGCCCGATATCCCATCGATCCCAGATCGGAAGAAATACCCCGGTAATCAACCGTAATCCGCCACAAAACGTTTGCCGCCATCCCGTTTTTTTTCATCCTTATCGGAATGTAGGGTGGGTGAGGGGAAGTGGAGGAGAGGGCGGAGGGGGAGTAGTTAGGAAGACAAAACCCAACATCCGTATAACAACACACACACACACACCAACATCTATACGCACACGAGGAAATCAGCCGGTTCATTTCCGATGGATCATCATCGGTATTTGGGTGTTTCCTTATATGATCCTTTTTTTTCATTTTTTTTCTTTTCTTTACACCTTTGTTTTGTATCTTGGTATCACAGCCTTCTTGGTGTGGTGTATTATTTGTTGCCTTTGCTGGAAGGTGAGATATGCTGTCGAAGTTCAAAAGCAAACACACAAATACCTCAAACTGGAGCAGCAAGAATAGCTGAAAGCTACCAAAAACCAACTACAGTGGTGGGAAAAAATATAAAAATAATTCTATTTTATGCTTGAAGTATTTCCTCAATAACCTTAGGATGTAGTTTATTGAAGGAATATATGTAAACACTGAGCAGATTCATTCGAATTCTTCGAGAGATCATTTGGAGAGTTCATTTAACATGTACAAAATTGATAAAAGTTTGCTTATTTTTAAAAGAGAAATTGGACACCTTGTAGTACAGGAAGAATTTAAAGTAAAAGTCAGAATATTGGCGGCATTAAAAGTTCTTGTTTTCAGGAAATATTGTTGGTGAATAATCATTTAACAAAGGTTCATATAACAGATCAAAAATAACCTTTAAATTACACTATACATCGAGGTAATAGCGGGATTTTCTTGGAAGAATTATTATGATGTAGGAAGATATAAGCTCAACGGCTAGAATTTCATACTTACTATAGAATATTGGTTTCTAATATATACATTTAACAAATTACCAACCCCAGAAATTAGAGTTCTCCAATAACAGCGAATTCTTAACAAAATATTCTTGCGCTTTTTAACGCAATACACGAAAATAGGAACACAGCCAAGGATGTTTATATTTATTTCCACCAGTGTGTAGCATCGTACAAACAACACAAAAGCAAAGCAAGAGTGAGTGAGAGAGAGGGAAAGAAAAGAAGCAAAGCAATCAGTGTCTTAATGGTGGACCGTATCAAATTACCGTTTGAAGATTCGATCCATCTTCGCACCGGCACCGGCGGTACGGCAGGGGGTAACGCCGAAATCTGCGGTATGTGATGAGAATTTAAAGGCGTTATCCTTGTCGGGCGTCTGCCCGAAACCGCAAGGTGTTAGAATGTTCAGTGAGCGATGCGTGTCTACCTGTACCGACACGTAATACAGCCTTCGAGAAATGATGGGGAAAAGGAATGCCTGCTGCCTGCTATTGCTGCTGCACGGCAGTTAGTGACGTGCGTGTGTGTGTGTGTGCAGGTGCCAGAGCGGGAAAAGGAATGTTCGCGGTGAAAACCAACCATTGGATCGGTAGCATTTGCAGGGTTGCAGGATTTCTAGACCTTGGCACAGTATACGGTGCATAAAACAAAACGCTCCCCAGGAAGTTTCAAATGGTTTGCATATTTTCGAAATTGAAATTCTAAGACGCAATAATGTGCAAATGGTTTGCGGAGGTGAACCTTGACGGACGATGTCCAGTGCTGTGGAGATCAATAAAATTCCATCCGGAGAGCATTGTAACTTTGGAACTCTGGTCGAAATGTACCAATAAACTTTGTCATTATCTTAAGTCAACTCTGGATGTGATGTGCAAGCGGGGGCAGTGCTTTTAGCGCTAACCTAACTTTCTTGCCCATCGTACAATGATGGACGAATTACCGAATTTGGAGTAGTTTGGACGTCCTGTGATGAAATTAAGCACCTACTACACACACTGGGACAGATTCGTTGATGAAGTTTCTTCAACTCTTATACACACCGACACGTATCGCACCCAGTAAGCGGGGAACCTCAAGATTCGGAAGTGTCCGAAAAGATCAACCGACACAAAGTCACAACGAGTGTTGTGGTAGGTGGACGTTCAACAAGCTAAGTGCAACCCAACCTTGCTTTTGCCGGTAATGGGTACTCGTGCTCGTGTTGATCTTGTTCTGCCGAGTGGCAAGCAGAAAGAAGGGGTTTTTTGGGCGATAGTTTTGCGTGCTCAGTTTTCAGGCGTTACCCATGTACACCTGATATGGTTATTTTTTTTTTTTGGTTGGAGAGCAAGCGCGTGCAAATACAAATAAAGATTCGTTAAACTTTGTTTCACTACTAATGAAATTTTAATCTTTAATTAAGACGAAACGAGGCATGAATGTTGTGCCCGGCAATTGGACGGAACGCTGTGGCTGTGTCGTCCCGAGTCGGTTTGTGTCTCCGTCGGTATGCTATTTGCAGGTTATGTCCACCGAACGGGGCTAATTGACTTTTCGTACCACAAAATTTTCGGCTCTTCTACAGTGAGCAAACAACCGAGGGGGAAAATAGAGACGAAAGCAAAAAAGAAGGAATCCCATTTTAATCGAAATGAAGCTGAAGCGGTAAAACAAATGTGAAGAGTACGCACAGAAATGGTACAGAACAGCAATGTACGGTCTCGGTAACATACACACGGGCACCTCTAGACAGACAGACGGGTTATTTTTTGGACGGTGCTATCTAACTTTCAGCTTCAACTTTAGCTGTAATAATCTAAAAGCAGCACTACTCCCTGGTGCTTCTGGTTCTGTGGTTGACGGTTCTAGTTGGAAATAAATTACTAACGAGAAATAAAGAAATTTACTCTAGCCCAGCTTGGAGACTGGAACTAGAGCAGACAAACACAGGGATGCTTCACAGTGCACTCAATGTCGGCCGAGTCTCCTTGGCAAACAAAATTAAGCTGCTCGCTTCTCTGACCTGGTACTGATCTGTTTTTTTGGGGTCGAAGTGTACGAGGCCCGAACAGTGAGCTCCTTAGATTTGGAAGGTGTGGCGCTATTTTACATCCATTAACACATCATTGCAACTCCCAGAGACCCCGATCGGACCGAAAAAACGTCAAATAGGGGTTGCGTGAAATACAAAAAAAAAATCTCCACAAAACCCATAAACTGCGCTCGAAAAAGCGAGCCAAAAGAACCCGGCATCTTTCCAATTATGCCATCCGGCAATTCTTTTCTTGGCTGTTAATTTTTGTTCTTCCAACTAACGACACGGAAACGAGTTGGTAAAAAAGTGTTCTGTTACTGCGGAAGCTGGACAGTCAAAATAATTTCCAGCACACATCTCTATAGCCTGTAACGTGCGGGCAGTGTAACCGTCCGAAACCTTGGAAACCGTACCCGTGTCCCAATTGTGCGGTAGAATTAAACGAACGAAAAAAAGACGACCCGGGCTTTTTGCTGCTGCTTTCCTCCTGCTTCACATTCGGACGGGAAACCACGTTTTGATAGGGTGGCACGGTAACGCGAAGTGTGCTGGAAAGTCAAGCAATACCGTGTACCGATACCCGGCGGTACACAATTGTTACAAATTGGATCATTTTTATTCACGAGAGCGATCCACTTCGGCGTGCCATCCGGAAGTGAACGTTGACATTTTTGCCTTTTCCTGTGGTCGTTTTTTTTTTTTGCTTCTGTTGGTTGGGAGTTTTCGGGGCTGGGAGATCCTGTCGCCGTTTATTTTATTTAATTCTCATCCCACACCAGCCCAACCTGCTGGAAAATGTATTCTTTCATTAAGGGTGAATTTTTTTTTATTTCTGCTTTCTAGATCACTACAGGGAAAGGGCATACGGTTTTCAAGGGGCGTGCGATGAAATTGTGCGGTTTTTTTTTTGCGACACACTAACTTCAATATCTTCCTTTGCTCTCTCTTTCTCTTGGAAGGTTATAGTGCACGGACTCGGATGTCCGGTGACGACTCCAACTCCACGTCAAAGATCTCTGTCGATCCAGTGTTGCCAAACTGGTATTTCGTAATTACATTTTAAATTATCCCAAAAAAAGCACCAGCGCGCACTTTGGTGTGTGGAGGAGAAACCCAAGAAGACGGAACACTTCCGGGTGTTCTTCGCCGCTTTACGTTACACCGACTCTCGCTAAGGAATGGAAGCTGTGAGGACGACTGATTGATGCTGTGTGGTAGTTGAGCCTTGATGCAGTCGTTGATCTCCATCTTCATTCGAGCGTTTCTTGAATAGTGCAGATCTGTCCTATCGCCATTGGATGGTGTCTGGCATGCTGCTGGTAGTGAAACTTTGTATTTAATTCCTTTTCAACGATTGTGATGTCGTTTGTCTCAATGTAGTGGCTGTCGTAAGGTTTCGCCCTT
This sequence comes from Anopheles parensis, assembly GCA_016254315.1. Classification (NCBI taxonomy): domain Eukaryota; kingdom Metazoa; phylum Arthropoda; class Insecta; order Diptera; family Culicidae; genus Anopheles; species Anopheles parensis. The sequence continues at coordinate 11,031,521 of CM028123.1, forward strand.
ATACCACCACGCGGAGTCGTAGCTATTCGGTACTCTGCAGCCCAGCGACACTGAGCATCGTCGCACAAATCGTACGGAAGGCCAAGATTTGGGTAACGGACGTCAAGCGAATAAAGTTTGTGTAGGTTGAGGTACCGAGGAAGATTGTAAAACATCGTCCACCGTACTATCTCTGTTCGCCTTTTTTCGGGGTGCAATCAGTATAAAGGTTTTTTTTTGTGTCTTCTGCGGCTCCCTCTATTCTTCTTAGACTTTAGTGCTATTCGCTCGGTAGAATCAAAATGGAAACTTAAATACTGTTGCTGAAAGTGGAGGAAGAAAAAAAAACCCTCCAACGAAACTCGTCTGTTCTCGTTAAATAGATTCTTGCAGCAACATTCACAAATCGAGGAATGAAAGTTGGCTTTGTGTGAGCTGGGGTAGTGGGTGATTCTTGTCTAGCAGAAGTTTACATTAATGAGCTGACAACAAAACCGAACGGCAGCATTGAGAGCAGCAATAACGAAAAGATCAACCCACCAAGGTTTCGTAGAATTGTTCCACATAAACACACACACACACGCACACACCCGCCTACACACAAAACATCTCAACCAACACTACCGGAGGAAACAGAACCGAAATGCCAGAACAGTATACCATTATCCCAATCAACATTTTATTATCATCCCCTTTCGGTGTGCTGGGATATCTCACGCGTCTTTAGGTCCTTGTGCTATAGCCGGACGGAAGATTGCCTTTTGCCGCTGGAATGGAAGCAAACCATTACCGGGGGCACATTCGGACATTCGGCAGCAGTTTGAGTTTTGTTCGTGGAATTATCATTACAATCATACAAGCGATCCCCGACGCCCTTACAGACATACCCACCCTAAGGGCTAGTGGCGCGCGATTGCGTTCAGCTTATTTGTGCTGGCATGCCAGACAGATGATACGGCTGATGATACGAAGCGGTGGTACCAGATCAGAGCTTCCGATCTGTCAACACCTTGTGCCAGCCCACGTTGCCCGCCGTTGGATGACGTCTAGTTTTACACTTGTCGCAACGCTTAAGCGATTACGGCGCATCATGCCGTTCATCACCGGCACAAGATGTGACATTTCGTGGCGTATTCTAGCGTGCGTACTAATCTTGCAACGGTCCGTTATTTTTTGCCCGACGGTGAAAGACATAGGACAGCGAGTGATGCTTTTATTTTATTCCTTCTCCACCTGCAGGCTACGTTCGGCTTCCAGTGTCATTAGCACGTATTTGTCCGAGCCGTCATACGTCTGGTAGGTGGAACGGTTTCTTTAATCCTTTAGCCTCATAGTGGCGTTAAAAAAATGTTTTAATAGTAATGTCAGTATGCATGCAAGGCAATTGCTGTAAATGAGATACTAGAAAGTGAAGAAGCTTATGCTATAATTCGGAACTTTGCCTAAAATGAAAAAGATTGAACATCAATCTTGGAAGTTGTCTAAACGAGGTTAAGAGATAATCTCAAAGATAGACATTTGCTAGGAACATAACGAGTTTACTAGATTGTTTTCTTCAATTCCTTCTCAATATTGAGATCTCTCCCGTTTATCGTCTGTGACATGCAAAATTGTTTAGAATGTCTTCAGAAAACTCTTGAGAAATCCTTATCGAAACCTCTCAAAAACTGTACTGGAGGTCTCCGATTAGACATTAAAAGAGCATTGGGAAATTGATAATTCTTATTAGTGGATTAGTGTGAAAGTGAAGAAGCTTATGCTATAAATCGGAACTTTGCCTAAAATGAAAAAGATTGGACATCAATCTTGGAAGTTGTCTAAAGGAGGTTAAGGGATAACCTCAAATATAGACATTCCTAGGAACATAACGTGTTTACTAGATTTTTTATCTTCAATTCCTTCTCAATATTGAGATCTCTCCCGTTTATCGTCTGTGACATGCAAAATTGTTTAGAATGTCTTCAGAAAACTCTTGAGAAATCCATATCGAAACCTCTCAAAAACTTTACTGGAGGTCTCCGATTAGACATTAAAAGAGCATTGGGAAATTGATAATTCTTATTAGTGGATTAGTGTGAAAGTGAAGAAGCTTATGCTATAAATCGGAACTTTGCCTAAAATGAAAAAGATTGAACATCAATCTTGGAAGTTGTCTAAAGGAGGTTAAGGGATAACCTCAAATATAGACATTCCTAGGAACATAACGTGTTTACTAGATTTTTTTCTTCAATTCCTTCTCAATATTGAGATCTCTCCCGTTTATCGTCTGTGACATACAAAAATGTTTAGAATGTCTTCCGAAAATTCTTGAGAAATCCTTTCAAAAACTTTACTGGAGGTCTCCGAATAAACATTAAAAGAGCATTGGGAAATTGATAATTCTTATTAGCAGATTAGACCCTGCCTTTCAAGAAGAACTATGCTTTAAAGCTCAAACTCAAAGTTGAAAAAAAATGTTGGAAATATCTAGAAAACTCACATTAATAAGTATCGATAAAGCTATCGAGCGAAGTATGCTAGACCGAGAAGATTACCATTCTGTCCTGCATAAACGTACGCTAGAGAAAGACAGATTGATAGTTAGAGAATCCTCACTTGGAAATATGACAACCAAAAAACGAAAAAATGCCACCTTGCTGTAGTTGATACGCGGAATTCATGAATGTTTCATGCACGTCAGCAAAACTTCCACGACACACCGGGCGGGCAAATCCGTGTGGCCCAATATCACCAATCAACTGGTTAAACGAGCCGTACTAAGTTTTGCTCGGGCCTGTCGTGTAAAAATATTATCATTATCGTGCACACCGCGCGTCATGCAGCCGAAAAGAAGAAGCAAAAAAAAACCTTGTCAGCAGGATCACACGCCATAGCTTTCACCTTCACGTCAGACAATGGGCGAAACGGTTCCGAACGGTTGCGTACTTTTTTGGAAGCGTACGCCTCCCTAACTCTCCCGACGACCGGGTGGGTACAAGCTTCCGTTATGCGGACTGTTCAACTTTGACATTCCATCACGTGTGTTGAAGTTGTTTGCTGGCGGGGTGGCAAACACCGAAATGAAGCTAAGGGAATAAAGCTAAGAAAATAATTTCGCAGTCATCAAGCGGGCAAAACCCAACAACAGTTTGCCGACCGAGTCAGTGTTGCTCGGTGCAGCGTGTATGCATGTGACAAGTGATGGCTTGCGTAACGGGGTGGGCGAAGGATTTGTTGGGTGGATAGAAATCCAAAAAATAAAAAAAAACCGAAAAGTTGCTGCCACAAAGTTTCCACAAAAATCCCAAGCTTGAAATGTTCTTCAGGAAAGACTGTTTTGAAAAGTTTTTGCTTTTTTGTTGGGAGATATTTTCGGTGCGTTTAAAAAAAAAACCTCCATTTTGTTCCGGAGCTGTTTCCCGTGCACGATTTACATACATAGTCCGAACGGTTCCGTATATATGTGAAAGACGCAACAATTTTGCCGAGTTTGGTCAGAATCAGCCACCACAAGGATGCTCAAAATGTCGAGCATTCGTATTCGATGGAGGCCACGGTGGCAAAGAATTGAACCACGGTTGACTCTAATTTATGACACACGAGCGTAAAGTCAACGCTAACGCGCGAAGCATGCTAAGAACTATCAATTTTCCAAAGGAGATGCAAAAAAATAAAAACAGCGGATCTTCTTCTCAGGCAACAACTTTAGATACTTCAGAACAGTGCTAGGCAGTTTGCACGTCATTCGCAAGACAAACGACCGGCCACCACACCCGTGTTGGTACCGAGATCCCGTACCCGGGGCGGGTCATAAATTATTCAGTTGTCACTCAGTATCTCTCGGCACGGCGCAAAGAACAGCGTGTGAAAAATGCACACACACACACGCACACGCAAAGAAAAACGGAAAATCTGACATCCTTTTTTTCCGACGGGGTGGAAAGCCCTCCCTTCAGGAAGACAATCGGTATCGGCAAGACAGAGCTGCAAGACAGCACGTCATCCACCAGCCAACCATCAACCGAAATGTTCCAATAAATTTCCCGCTTGCAACACAATTCCAATTGACGAGGTGCTCCATTTTCGCCCGAAAATAATTCACTCGGTCTCGGCGCACACTGGTTGTCATTGGTGCGAACATTCGGGATGCTGCCATAACATGTCATCGATGAATTTAGGATGAAATAATTCGATGGATGGAACCATTTCGGCGTTTGTCTGTGAATGAGTTGGTTTTTGTTTTGCGGAGGTGGGAGGTTTTACGGAAAAAGTTGTTTGAAGAATCAACATGACTAAAATGCCATAAAAGTCGCAGGAAATAAAACAAAAAAACATCTACCCATCATAAGACGCTTCTACAATAATGGTTGGGTAGCTTAATGAAGCTACCAACTGGGAAAGGAAAACATCATTCAAGATAGAAATAAAAAAAGAAATAGAATCACGGAAACGAACAAGCAGAAGGAGAACCAACAAATTCATAAACAAAACAAATTTTTGCACAATGCAGTCAAATCTTGAGTGCGGGGCACACACAAAAAAAGGGAACCGGAAACAAAAAATAAATCAAAACGCCAGGATGGAGTTTAGGGTTTTTGGGGGACGGGGGGAGGTGAAGAAGAAAACATGGCCCGGAAAGAAAGTCGTTTTTCCTTTTGCCACGATGTTCCCGTTGTGTGTTGGTAACGGTACACAAAAGCACGCCGAAGGGAAGGGTAGTTGTTGAGTGGGGCAGGATAGCGGGGGTAGGGGTGGTTGAGCGGAATGTTGCGTAATAAAACATTATGGTTCACACAATGACGATAATAATAACATCTTATTACCCCGATTCGTACGCGCCGATTTCATCTAGGACCCTTCGGTACGCTTGAGCGTTTGAATTGGATGGGAAATGGATGGGAAATGGGCGGGTGGAAGGGAAGGAGGAAGGAAGAAGTAAAGTACGATGCAGACGCAAGCGGAAGTGATCCGATCCAATTGATCTGAGGGGCAATCAGAGCCCCCCCCCCCCCACCCCCCCCCGAAAAAAGAGGAAATTTGATAAAGGAATCGCCGGACATTTTCTTCCACGATTTTGCAAGACTAAAGAGAGGAAGGAAAGGTGGGTGGGAAGAGTGGGAATAAAGAAAACGGAAAACAATTTCTCGTAAAAAAAAAACCGCTCGGATGCAAACGGATGTACCCCTGTCGAATAGTCGAGCGCTACCATGGAATCGAATCGGAAAATTCGAACAGTTTCGTGTTTTTTTTGTGGTGTTATTTATCCGGTTTTGCACACTACTCGGAAGGGTAAGGCCGACACCACACGTCGGCCAACATATATGTACATGCCGATTCTAATCGAGTGGCCGTAGGTATGTCTTCTCTAACAACAATAACAACATATCGAAGACAAATGCTAAGTTTGGTGCTCTGTGCTGCAGTCTATGGAATGACAAAAGCAATCAAAATAGACACCAGAAATAGCAACCACTTCACCACATGTGTGATCAACGATATGAAGATGTAGGTTCATATTTATTATACATTTTTCTATATAAAGCATAAAACATTTGTCCACCGATTATGAGAATTGGGGAAATAAAATTAGAAGTCGAGCAATATTATCTGATTGTTCTGATAATTGTTTGTGATTTTTAATGTCAAGTCTCAAAATGACATGTTCTTTTTTTTACTTAAGAACGGCCTGGCCGTATCAAGCATTTTTTCACCACGTAGCAGGATAGTCAGTCCATGCTACGGGGAGACGGTCCGGATAGGATTTGATCCCCAGTCCTGCCGTGTTGGCCGGCGCCGTTTATCACATCACCACCGGGCCGCCCCAAAAATGGCATGTATAACAGTTCCTTTTGTTGACATCTGCAAACGTATAACAGTTTTATTATACTGAACATACGCTTATATATAGACGAACGCCGGAGCAAACGATTTCATTAACGGGCCAAAACTGGCATGTATAACAGTTCCTGCTGTTGACATATGTCAACGTATAACAGTTTTATTTGACTGAACATACGCTTATATACAGATGAACACTGGAGCAAACGAGTTCATTAACGGGCCGCCCCAAAAATGACATGTATAACAGTTCCTTCTGTTGACATCTGTCAACGTATAACAATTTTATTTGACTGAACATACGCTTATATACAGATGAACGCTGAACGAGTTCAATCACTGTTCATTTTAAAAATAATTTAACAAACTTTCTTCATTTAAGAATGGAGTAGGTAAAGGAGCAGTTAAAAAGACACAATTAACAAAATAAATATCGAACAGAGATATTGTCATAGGTTAATAAAACACAAAAAACCCTTTTAACTATTGGTAAATATCAACAAATAAATGGAAATTAGTTTTCCATAGCCCAAAACTTTGCGTTTAATTATTTTCCTTACCTTAAGCTAGCATGTCACGACACAGCACTTCAAACCATTTCCACCAAATAACAAAAGAAGAGAGCCCCAAAAAACAGATATACAGATAACAAACGATTACTTCTTCAAGGCCGGACGTTCGCTTGGGGCTTGGCAATCGTTGTGCGTTCGTACCTGAAATGAAGAAAGAAGAGAAAAAAATAGATAAAACAATCAGGTATAAGTGATGCGTAAAACAGAAGCACACTCACTAAGAGGAGCGGAACCACACCGCCAAAAAGAGGTCAACAAAAACCAGGAAAAATACAAACGAAAAAGATGAAACGAAAACCACCACCATTCCGGGTAATAATGAAGACTAAAATGTCAAATGCCCTAAAAACCGAAACAGCAGGGCGCTGCTTCTCATTATGCAAAGCAAACACACGCATCCTTACCCTCGGTTGCTTACCCGTAGCTTTTCAATCCCACCGGCAGACGTAAAAAAGGACAACGGGAAAATTGTGATGGGCACAACCTTGGTAAGTTGGTCCTTTCCCACTCGATTGACTTTTCTTCGGTTGGTTTTTATTAAAATGTCTTTTACGGTTTTTACCTTTACGAAAGGGTTACCATACTATTTCTCTGTGTATGTGTGATATTTTTTTTGTTTTCTGTGTCTATTTTTGTTTTATTGGACAGAAACAAATAGTGAAAAGTTGATTGCAAAAAAAATCAAGATGGCCGATTGTAGTAATATTTGCGACCATTTGCTTGTAAGCGTTACTTTACCCCAAAAGCTGTCAATGATAGCAAAACATTTTCCTTTCCTGTCAAACTTTTCAAAGCAGGGCAAAGAAAACCCATTTTCCACCTATCTTTTGGGGGACTTTTTTTTCTGCGGTAAAAATGGCCTGTTTTCCGTCACGTTAAGTGTGCCATTTTATCCTGCGATTTAACCAATTTACGCAACCCAGCTTTATTACAATTTACATGCGCGTAATACCGGCAAGCGCAAAGACAATGAGTAAAGTGCAAACAAATACTGGCGCGGTTGTAAGCAAATGGGTGGTACGACAGTGTGGGGACCTTCCAGCCAGGGTACAAAAGGGGTGGGAGGGGAAGAAGCACCGAGGAGAAAAAATGCACAAACAAACAAGTCTTAACCGCAACGGCAATGTTTGTTTTGCTACGTCGAGGGAAAGAAAAAAAACACAAACTCACACACACACAGACACAAACCGCACATTTCCTGCAAACTCCAATTATGTTGCCACTCCCCACTGTACACGGATCTCATCAACACCGTACCGCTCGTCGCCAGTCCGATTCCGTGTTTGGGACTGCTGCCTGGTTTCACTTCGTTGTTGCTGACAGCCATTGCTTCGTTTTATGCGGCGGATCGTTTGTAATCCGCCGGAAATTGTGTTAATATTTATCTTAACAAATTATTCGACAAAATCTCTTTACCTACAACCTGCTACGTACCAGGGGGGCATACGTGGAAAGGGACCATCTACAAATGTAGCCCGGTACCCGATACACTGACGGAAAGAAAGTCAGTCTTCGACCGAAAATAATAGCAAACGTACACACACACACACACATGGACACGGTGTTTGTCGACCGGCAAAACACTTCGTTTGTAGAGGGATTTTGCCGATCGAAATACAGTACGGCGAACGAATCATCTTGAAGGCACCAGATATACGAACTCCAAAAAGTTGATGACTGTGTTTTCCTCAACTGTTCGAAGAAATAATCCCTCACCACCGTTGGGCTTCTGTTTTGTAACGAAATTATTGTTTTCTTCCCATGGAAGGGTAGACCCATTTGCTGGAAGGATCTCTGCTATTAACTTGGGCGATTTGAAAATAAGCATATGTGTATCACTTCGGAAAGTGTGTTGAAAAACTAAACTGTATCAGTAGAGAATTGATAGTATCTCTAGGGAGTAGTAGTTTTTGTAGCGAACTATTGAATGTCCTGAGGACATCCTATTTTTGGATTGTTGTCCTGACCATTCCAGTTTTCTAGGACTTTAGGTCTATTTTGTTTGAAGCGGACAATGCAAGTGATAGAGAGTTTCCGATTAGACATAACATATTCACAAACGACATAAAATCTGAAATGTAGAATAAGAGACCTGAAAAATTCTAGGAACATCAGTTTTCGATACAAAAAAGATCGTAAAGGGTATAAAGACTGCAGATTAATACGATTTTACATACGGGACGTAAAAACGGATATCTCGGAAGACTTCTTCTGTGTCATACTTCACCAGGAATTCCAGTAACTCAAGGAGTTCTCCTGGAATGAATTCTGCAACTACTGAGGACTCTGCCTTCAGGAAAAAAAATCTCTCTACCTCAAACAAGATAAAGGCATACGGAAATGGTAGACATGAACGATGTTTCACAAGAAGAGCATGTGAGGAAAGTCCCCTAATCTAGAAATACTTGGTATTTCCATGTACATCCAGGATTTTCAGAACTTCCTTCTTTCAGATCTCACATTACTATGGTGAACTCTTTCTCATGAAAACATATATAGGATGGAAAAATTAAACACCCTCAGAATTCTTTGATTGGCAATTGATCCGTAATCCGTTATAAAGGTAATGTTAAGTTTATGCAACAAAAGTAATTCTTCAATAAGTTTCAAAAATCTAATTGAAATTAAGCAAGTCACAAACAAATGAAAATAATTCATCATCTTCCAGTGCTTTACATCTAGCGTTGTTAGCCCCGCTCGCAAAATTAGCTATCTGTATGAAGGTTTGATTGTAACCCAATAACGCACCCATACCCTTATCCACCGTTTCACAAGTACTCATAAACCAGGTATTAAAGCGTAATCCACATTGTGCCCGATGCTTTGCAAGATGAAAGTTCATCCCCGGCGACGAAACCGACAAGCAGTCGAAAAGACAACCCATCCAGGGGGGGGGGGGGGCAATTAGACCCACAGACCCAGTTTCGAACATGCCGAATTGGTTTATGCAAAACGCCTTAGCTGTCGGCTTTTGCTGGGGCGCATCGTGCGAGGTAAAACTAACTACCCCATTGGCGGGTGGTTTGAAATTGTACCCTGAAACCAGAGTTTTTGGCGCTTACCGACTTCCCCCCCAGGAATACCCCCCCCCCCCACCCCCGCCGGTGCTACCGGCTGTTGGCATCATCCACGAAAAAGGATGAAAAACCGAAAGGTGTTGTCATGCTGTTGTTTTCACTTCACCGGTTCCGACCGAACCGTGTGACGTTTTGGTGCGCCATTTGCTTTGAATGACACTCATTGTATGTGTGTGTGGAAAATGTGCCGAAACGGTAGTATTGCTGCGGGGGCGTTTTTTTCCCTCTTCTTGGCAAATGTTTATTCAAACCCCTCTGCAGCTACGAAAATTCGGCTCACCTGGTGCGATCGGGTGAAAATAACGCTAAGTGGTATCTTCCGAGGCCACATCCTGTCAAATGATGGAGGCGCATGGTGTTCGCGAATTTCTTCCCCTTTTTGAATGGCACGTGGAAAGCAAATCAGCATTCCGTACCGAGGTGTTGATTGAGTCGGGAAAAGTCATGTGCTTGCAGGGCTAGGGGGGAGGAGGGGGGGGGGGGGGGGGGGGGGGGGGGGGGGGGGAGTAGGTTAAGATGAGCCACCGACATTACAGGAAGCTGTCGAGCAGGAAGCCGGATACATCATAGCTTCTTGTTAGCGTGCGGTTCTTCCTTCTACGTACGGATGGTTTGGTAGGATTTTTCCTTTCTTTACCACGATTTTGCCATCACCAGGGGAGAGAGAGAAAGAGAGTAAGCAAGAGAGACAGCGGGATAGCAAACACTTGGTAGGATTATCAGGACCATTTAACCAGCTTCTCTCAAGAATCGCTTTTATCGTTCCGTGTCTTCGAGAGGAGGGTTTTTTTTGTTTTGTTTGAAGGATCAACCAACGCAAACGGTACTGAAAGGAGGGAGTCAGCGAATGCGTCAATTCCAGAAAACGAATCGTATCCACACATTCACAAACACACGTTACGTTCATTTGGTAAAGGAATGGAGTGTTATTTCAGCATTTTCTTCTGTGTTTTTTTTTGTTGTTTTGTTGGTTGTTGTTGCCTCAGACTGGTTGATACCACATCGGAAATGATGGTTTTTTTTTGCTTTAGCTTTTCGCCTGCTTCATCGGCAGCGGGGGTAGTCGACCTTACTGCAAGACACATGAAATGTCCACCCCAAAAACAACGGGGGCGAACCGAAAATGAAAGAAAAAAAAACAATACACACACACACATTCACATCAGCCCAGCAAATTGAAAGGGAAGGTTATATGCAGGCAGGATTTAGCTGCTACCATGCAAGGAAAGGAGGCAGAAATTTAATGAAGATTGCTGTTTGTACAGCATCGCAACGCATCTCCGCAACCGGGTTAGAGGATTTGGTGTTATGGAAGCGAAAAACCCCCCCCCCCCCCGCGTGGAAGAGTGGAAGTGCTGAAGCTGAATGGGGGAGGAAAAAAAAGCGAACCGAAATGTACGAAAACAAATGCCCTTTTTTGGCCCACTAAATGAGATATATTTCTTCTTCCTTTTTCTTTTGCTTCGGGAAGAGGAAGGGGTGGGCAAGGTGGGAAAGGCGGGTTTGGTGTTGTTGCTGCACACCATAAGCGCCCGGGATACGAACCTATGGGCGAAATAGTGCGAGAGAAGTCGCCCGTTTTGTTGGGGGGGGAGGGGAAACGGTTTGTTTTCTTTTTCTGGTGCCGTGACCAGGATGCAAGCTTTGGTTGGGCGTCGCAGGCACGAAAGCAATTTTAACTGGCTGCGGATGAAGCTTGAATGTGCCGTGATGAGGTGATTAAAAGCCAGAATCTGGTGCTCTGTGTACCGTCATTGCCGGTCGGCGGAAGTCTTGGATATTGGTCTTGGACGGGAAAGAAAGGAGTTTTGTTTCGTTTTTTTTTGTTACTTCTGAGTAAGTTCAAAGTATTGAAGAAGTATCACACGGTAGACGGTTGGTTTCTAGCGGTAGCGCATACGAGCGCTAGCTGCAATGCTAGTGCAAATTTGCAAGACAGCTGCAGATGGGTAAAAATGTAAACAAAATACCTCTCGGTTTAATTTTGGATATTGAAAGGGCAGAGCGACCAGTACCGTCAAAACGGTACAACTGCATCATACCTAAACTGGGATAAATATAAAAGGCGGAAGCAAAAAAAAGGCAGGATTTATTAAATTCCTTCCCAAATAAGCTCTTAATAAGCTAAAAACAAGCTTCACACTTTAAAGCTCATATAATGGCTAATCAATGTAACCTGCTTAAAACCCATTCTTAGCCCATTAGCGCACCAAAGCGCATCCCCACACACTGTGCAGAAGTCCATCACAAATGATCACCGATATGCATAACTATTAAAACGTAATTAAGCAATTACTTGCTGTTGTAGAGTGATGCGCGCAAACTTTTGCAAAACGTACACGTGTGCTAGTGGCAACCGGTTGGCGGTGTACTTAATCTCTTTCCAAAACCCCCTTATGCAACTGATGCGAGCGCAAACCAGAAACATCAATTAGGGCGCATCTTTTTGGGGGGATGGTTTTGGACTGCAAGTGTTGGGTGCCGCATAATGGAAACTCGCACACCTTCCTTGCACATCCGGGCAGCGATGATGGGCAAAACGACTTAGAAGCAACCTGTGCCCGGTGCATGGGAAAGGTGTGTAAATAATATTAAATATTTTAAAACTTTTTCATTCGATAAGTTTGGCGGTAACACGGTCATCACGGGGAGGTGTTTTGCTGCTACCACCGGCACACGCGGTATGCAAGTGACCGGCAGCGTGCTATTTACGCATTGATACGAACATGTGGATAATTATCCTTAATTAATTAAATGATTAGCTTATTATCGTCACCCGGCATTTTGCAATTCGATACCGAATGTCCCAAAACGCGCCGAGATCAACGCGCGAGGGTGAGCAAATGTTTGACCTAACCTTCTGAGACCTTCGCAATAAGCGGGGGTAGGGTAAGTCCGTGAACCTTCTTAGTGGTGTCCGATTTTCTCTTCGCACGCAAAATTGTCAATGGAAATTAATTATCTTCCACTTGAGGTAGGTGCTGAAAGAAGCCGAAATGCGTGGCACGAACGGTGCGCCATTCCGGCTTCATCCCTTATTTCGCTTTGCCCCCCCCCCCCCCCCCCCGCCAGTAGCGTACGGACATGGAATGTCGAGATACTTCCTGCTTGATTTGATTTAGTATGCAGCAGCACCCGGTTTTGTGCGTCATTATTTTCGATTTATGCTTCAAACGCGCACCACACGTAGTACACGGTTAATGCACAAATGGTGCAGCGTGACGCTTCTGTACGCGGCGTGGAAGCAAAAACGGTAACATTCTATCCCCCGAAGCTCTAATTGCTTTAGCGCGCACTCGACACTTGAGGTGGTTCCCCCGCGGGGCGGGGGGGGGAGGGTGTTTGGGATCGAATGATCTGTTGGAAAGCGGGGGCCATACCGAAAACCCATAAAACCGGTGTTTTGGACTGCTTGGAACTATCGACAAACAGCAACATGAGGAAAATTGTACATTACAGCAGCATCGCGTAACGGTGAGGTGTGTGTTGTAAAATTACCCAAAAACTTTCGTGCGAGCTTGCCGTCCGCTTGTCGCGGTTCGGTTCTGTGTGCAAATCGAAAACTGGAATTCTTCAAGTGAAAATTTCGCTCAAAACACCTGCCATCGATTTTTTGGTGCGAACCGCGAAGAGGGAAGAGCGAACAAAGTGCAGCTAATAATGGGGTTTTTCGGCAAAAACGCGAACGACAAGACCCATCAACAAGAGGACAAGATAAACCAGGTTACAAAAGTGAACTGAACGTCTTTTTTTTTAATTTTCAAGCGAAATGAAGCACACGAAAGTATGCGAAAGATTGCCAAAAACGCTCCATAAAAGAAACAGCAAGATAATAATAGTCAAACATTGGGACCGGGGTACGTGTGTGTGTGTGCGTGCTCCGGAGGACAAGGATTACGGAAACATCATCGTACGGTCCTTGGTTTTCGCGTTTATGCTGACATACACACACACACACACACGGTTTCATGGTTTCATGGTCGTACGGGGGAAAACTTTCGCTATAATTATCCGAATGCAAAACATTTGGTCGTGCGTACGGTAGTAAGCCGTTCGGCTGCACGTGTGCTTTGTTTTTGCCATGTTTTTTTTGTTTTACTTTCGTTCCACAGTTTCATTGAAGCATTTTCCATTCACTTTGGGAATGTGGTTTTTAGTTTTCATGTTGCTCTTTGTTTTCTCTCTCAATTTCTGGATTTATTACGCTTCCTTGAAGCAGACTTGTTATATCTTCTTTATATTTCAAGCTAGAAGCAAAACAGTCTCGTTAGGGAACTGTCATCATGAGTACAGCGTTCATGATTTGTGTTTGTAAGTTATTATAGCAAATGAAACGCCATGTATGGAATGGTACTGTGGACTCTAATGCAGTTCTTACTTTTTAAATATTTTTTTAAATTTTTATAGCAAATTTTATAGCAATAAAAGTAAGACATTTTATAGCAAGTTTATAGCAAACTGAAATTCCCTTGAAAAGAAAAACTTTGATTAAAAGCCCTATTTTGCATATAAAATCGCTGAATAAGAAGTCAACTTTCTTAAGTATTTCATTTATACTAAATTGTTTAGTTAATCTGTTATAAAATTTTAAAGTCTTGAATTGAGTACAACCGTAATACAAAGTGATGCAGATTATCCGACTGCACCATCCCTTAGAGTAAACCATTCATTCCGCAGTGGAGAGTGAGCGTGCTGCTGAGATGATAACCAACCCGGTTCGCAAAGACACGACACTTTGTTCCTTACAAAATTTCATGTTACCAGGTGAATTATAACCTTCCGAAAGGAGAAGGATGTTTGTAGGTTTTCGGGGTGAAAAAGTTCAAAGGCTGGCACCGGTTGGCACGGACCGGTAGTCTGGGTCCAGTCGATAAGAAACATTGGTTCTTCGGTTTCGAACCGCCTCAAAAAAGGGGTTCTCAACAATATTATCGTAATCCACGAGTTTGCGCTTCTATTGCGCTTTACAGCTTCTTGATGCAGAGAGGGGTGTTTTGCCGGGAGGAGCAGGTAGTGAAATGGTGAGTTGTCATCACAGATTTCTCTGGAAGTTCTTGCATCCACACTGGGATGGGTCGTTTCGAACATGGATGAAAGTGTCCGTACGTCCTCATTCTGTCAGTTCGGCTGCACGAAACGTGTCTTGTTGTAGTAGTCGATGCGGGAAGTCCGACACCGGTAGCATCTTCTTCGATTGCAGTATGACCTCTGCCAGTAGCTACCTGGCAGCTATCTTTAGAATGTGGCAGATATCTCTACACTAAGTCGTAGTTTTGCAGCTACGGCGACGGAAATCAATACGATTCTGCCATACATACATTTCAGCTACAGCAGATCCAGCTAAAAGTCCCCGAGACAAATGGGAAATGAAATACGGATCGAAGCTTTAAGATGAATAATAAAATTATGATTTTCGGTCAAACTAAACACTGGCCAGAAAGGCGCACTATAGTTTGCCTCGTACCAGCACAACGAGGCCCTTGGCCAACTGTCCGCAGTAGATCAAAGAAACATACCGTTTGTCGTTTTGTGTGCGGAAAAGCCAAGGATTTTGGGAGCAGCAAATGTTGATTATTCTACACTGCATTTTATCATCTAGCGGTGTACCGTGTCCCCTACCATCATCCCTCCAAAAAGCGTGCCCGGTACTGGTTTGTGGAATGTGTTCCTGTAGCAAAGTTTATCATCCGTTTAGCTCGCTGAAGCCGAACGACAGTTGCCCGGGGTGAAGGTGAAGCCACTGTCGGGGGATGAAATAATAAAGCGCCCAGCTTAGGCACACTCAAGGGTCGGCTTCGTCTTGCCCTTTTTGTGCGAAATCCTAGATTTAAGAGACATCCAGGCCCTGGACTCCCCCGCCACCCCTCGTTCCATTACGGGCGTCCCTTTTTGCCGTGCTGCCGTCGGGTAACCGAGTTTGGAAGAAGCAAGCTGTGTAAAGCGTCCGAATACCTGAATCTATCCAGTACCTAATGGTATGCTAAACAAGCAAGAATTTATTTGCTGGTTTGCGAAAGAAACAGTATCCCTGTCCGTTTTTGGGTGCGGGAGAGTAGGTGGTTTTTTGGGGTGCTATGTTTGAAATAAACGTCATCAGCTGGTTTTGCTGGCAAGGTTAAACTGCCTAATGTGCTTGAGGTTGCTATTGAGCAGGTATCCAGGGAAATAGATCTTTTCAATTAGTGATTCGCTTTTCATAAATTCTTGATTGCATCAAGGATTTCTGCGGAAGCGTAACTTCAAACAGTGACGGAAATAATGTGCTGAAAGATCTTCTTGAGGAGATCCTTGGACTGAGGGTGGATAAAAATAGAATTACTATAGTAATAGTATGGTATACCTATTTTATTTCGCATGTAAATCTAATAAGTAACTTAAGTACTTACCTCCAGGTAGTTCTTAAACATTACCCAATGGAGTAAGTTGTGATGCTTCCAATTAAATTTAAAAACTTAATCAAGAGTTCCAATGATACGTGCTACCCGAAGAGTTCCAAGTACCGCACTATTCATCCACCTTCGCATTTCGCTATCGAAAAGATAACTTGACCACTCCATTAGTGCAACATCAAAGTAAGAATAGCGTGCAAAACAGCACCGAAGCAAGTCGAACCGGTGACCCCTAAAGTATTATCAAGCTGCAGTTGCAATTTTACGCTCGTTTCCAACTTTACCCAGGTATTACAGCAAACCCCTTTTGGTTGGTTTTTGCAGTGATAGACGAGAAAGAAATAATAGCCCAAGTCAAGATTTTGCAGAGGATCCTTGAGAGCAAAATGGAAGAAAAGAAAAAAAAACAACCATTCACCTTAATCTTCGGGCTGTAACTTGACGCTCCATCGCGGACTGGATACAACGGGTTTTGTAAACACGGTAATTGAAAGCTGATAGAGTAGCGCCGAGTGATGCGAGGAGTGGTTCAGATTCGGCGTGTGGAGCAAAACGAAGCCTTTAACGTTAGCACTTGTATTAGGTTGTAAGTTTGTATTGGGCACATTGGGTGCTTTTGCTTGCTGCTGGGGGAGGATTTTTTTTTTCTGTAATTCCAATTCGGTAAGAAAAAAACCCCCCAACTGAAATCGATTCCCGCTCGGGTTAAAGCATTCAATATCCTTTCTTTCAGTATTCTTCCCAACTCTGTGTGTGTGTTGTTTTAATTCAATCTGATCGGTGTGTGTCTCTCTGTCCTCACCGTTCTTCACCGTGTACCCTTGTGTTTGCCCTTTTTTGCGCGTTCCAATCGTTCCAAACGGACGGTTTCTTCGTTCGCTGATTTCATCTGTTCGCGCGCGCCGGCTCGTGGCCGGCATTTCCCGCATTTGCTGTTCGCTGTTAATGGGGTGGGGGGGGGGGGTGTTTGTGTGGAGGTTAAATCGACTCGTTCTTCCACCATCCGATGGCTACCATCATTTGATCCTGTATCGAGACACCGAGAGCGAGGTGGCGTACGCGCGCGCGCGCGCGCTCGACCACTCCAGTTCGTCGTAATGCACGTTCGAATAAATTAAAGGTAAACATTAACCCATGGAACGGACCCACTGTGAGGCCGCGAGCGAACTGAACTACAATGGTACCCGGTCTGTACCAGGGATGTGCGGCAGTTCGCTACAAGGTGGCGACCATCAGTGGAAATGAATGTAAAAGGATAATGGAAGATTGGACGGGGAGCGATGGTATGTGCATAACGTTACTCCAACAAAAAAAAAAAAGAAATGGAAAAAAAGGAGCAACAGCCCTTCAGGTATTGGAATTGCTGGCTGCTGAGGCACACATACACATACCGTGTAGACCGTACTGTATGTGTGCCGATCGAGGGCCCTTTTCGGGATTGCAGCGCGCGCGCTGGTTCGCTCGAGCATGTACTTTGCTACTTCGCAGTTAACAAGAGCCACGCGAAATCGCACTCCATCGCAGTCCCCGGTCACGACTCCTGCCCGTCATCGATCAACCATCAACCCACCCCCTTTGCTTGCCCCCAAGATTCCCTGGAGCAAACCGTTTCACCGTTTTGCCACGTCATAATGCAGTGGCGCGGTGTGCAAAAAAAGGAAGGATTTTTGCGTGACTGCAGTGTGTGCAATGCCTGGAAGAACTGTGAGAATTAGTGGCAGGTGGTTGGTCTCTGATGTGTGTTTCCCTACCACCTTCTCCCACCATCGCGCCAAATCCCTTCCCACAATGTGTGGTATTGAACCGGTTTATGTAATTTTTTGTTGTTGCTGTTGGTCGAGTTACGCGTGGCTGCTTGCTACGGAGATACATATCCCAACTCCGAAAGGAGCTATAAACCGAAAGCGTACCAAAGCGGGCAGGGAATGCGATCGGCGTGATGACCGGGTGTAGAGAAGGTAGGTGAAGAATTTTTTGACTGATCACACCAGTACGTGCAGTCCAGCATCATTTGCCAATCGATTGGAAGGCACACAACAACAACAACGAACAACGAAGCAGAAACAAAAGAGCAAGAAAAACGAGAAAAGATAGCAGTGTGGTGACATTCGGATCACGAGACCGTAGCATTGTTTATCGCAACATGTGGAAACAATATTCGGCGTGTTTGCATTTTATAGTCAGTTTTCGTGCTTTTTTTTCCTTCTTTTTCCCCATCACCGTTCGATAACATTGTTGAGGATTTTTTGGTCGTTGTTTTATTGCTGTGACGAGATTTGCAATGTAACACGCATCACCTGCATGGACACTTTCCCTTTTTCTGGTTTTTGTTAAACAAAAAAAATCAACCAATTGTCGATTGTTAAATTGTTAATGTTACAGAGTGACTTGACCCATGCACAATTATGTCACCAGTGGAGGTTGTACAGTAAGCTGAATATAGTACCTATCAGGGAATTACATTTTGGAAATGAATTATGGGTTTTTTTTTCTCACGAACATGTAGTTTAGTAAGAGCCTTTCAATATTATGTCTTCTTATATTGAAAATCAAATCTTGACATTGAAGAATATCGGATGAAGTCACTCTGGAATTTCGTGAAGTTGTGGAGCTTAACCTTTGAAACTGTACCATGCAGATGTCCTTCATAATATGAAGATTTAGTATGAGATTGCGAAAACCAAGAACTTCAACTCCGACTTCCAATGTTTGACGGATATTGTGAGGTGTTGAATATTTGGTTGAAGAATATCGGATGAAGTCACTTTAGTGTTTCGTGAAGTTGTGGAGCTTAACCTTTGAAACTATACCATGTAGATATCCTTCATAATATGAATCTTAATATAAAGATTTAGTATGAGATTGCGAAAACCAAGAACTTCAACTCCGACTTCCAATGTTTGACGGATATTGTGAGGAGTTGAATATTTGGTTGAAGAATATCGGATGAAGTCACTTTAGTGTTTCGTGAAGTTGTGGAGCTTAACCTTTGAAACTGTACCATGTAGATATCCTTCATAATATGAATCTTAATATAAAGATTTAATATGAGATTGCGAAAACCAAGAACTTCAACTCCGACTTCCCATGTTTGACGGATATTGTGAGGAGTTGAATATTCGGTTGAAGTAACATTTAGACGAGCTAGAATTTTGTCAGAACTCAAATATTAGGTAGAAAATATTGAAAGAATTCGGTTCCATTATTTTCCAGAAGATCCAAGCTATTCCACATAATAGACTTTGTTGAGGATAATATCTTACGGTTTGAAGTGGATCAATAGGCCTCAATAATTACTGGATGTAGCTTGAGAGCAGTCTTAATCTTATAGATAGAGTTTAAGTTACATGAATCACTTTGAACTTTAGGTAAGGGGTCTCCAAACTACTGCCAGCGGGCCGCATGCCTCCCGAGAGATCCCGAGATTGACCCTCAGCTGTGGCTATTCCACTCAAAGCGGCCCGCCATCCAAAAAGTTTGGAAGGTGAGTCCCTGCTTTAGGTGATGAAGATAATTCGAATAGAGGAACATCATCATTCAGAGTTTAAGAAATATATTAAAAACCATTGATCAAATCTGCATTATACATTTAGTACAAGTTTAATGAACTCCTTCTTGTGATTTTATAGAAGAAAAACCCTAAATCTTGAGCAATTCTTTACCCCCCAAAAAAAACCTTCAAATATTTTGTTTGGAAACAGCTGATGTTGAAAGCGCCATAATGTTTATGGCTTTTTGTTTGTTTTTTTTTGCGCAACTAGATGAAACATAATAAACAGTGTACGTGTGGACCAGTATCGAACCACACTATATCCCATCAATTGTTAGCAAACTAATGTCTCATCACGTGCGCTACATCTGCCACCATCTCGCCTACCATCTCCCGGTTCTTCCGAAGCTGTCATTAAATGAAGCTATCGGTAAAATGCCTCCAGTTGTGTCTGGTGACGCGCACCGTAGCTAATTTGCGACCTGCTGACACATGGCGAACCGAAGTTTCGAACTCAATTAGGTCACACCGGCGTGAAAGAATCGAGAGCGTGAACGGTGTGCCTAGGTGCGAAAACAGTATATCAGTGGTCAAAACCTAGTGAATGGTTTCGTAGAAGCGGAGGAAAGTAAGGAACAAAAAACTGCCCCCGTGTACCGATAAGGGAAGTGAATCAGTGAGCAAAACGGATCGGACATACATGTATGGCCACGCTAGTGGCCGGGTGAGGTTGGGATTGTGAGTGAGCTGTTGGTCGGCCGAAAGCCCACTGGCAGGCATTCCAGCACGGCATCAACCCCCGGGAACGGAACGAAACCGTACCGGATGTGGATGAACGTTAAAATTAACCACTGTTTTCATCGAATCTTCGACTGCGCTCGCTAAACAAATAAATCAACGTAACTTAATCCAGTTTTACGGAAATTAATGGCCTTCCCTTCGCTGCCTGATCGCAAAAGGGGGAGGGGGGGATGAGGAGGCGGGTGCACCGTGGCATGGCGTTACGCTTACGGGGTTACGGGCCCTACGGAACCGGATCGTGCTGCGCGACATACACGCAGAAACCGATAGATAATGGTGAATACGCAGGAAGGCCGCTGATGGCCTGCGTGTGCGTGTGCATGTGTGTTGGCGAGATGGCAATCAAACAATCGTGCGGAAAGTGGCCTTTTCCAGGGAATGGAGGAGGGCAGGATTGGCTGGAAAAGAAAGCAAATGAGACGCGGACGCTACGAGAATGGATGCGATGAAGTGTACGCAAACGATCGAGAAATGGTAACGAGATGTTGTTTGGGGATGTGTTTTTTTCCTCCCTTACATTCGACATGTTTGTTGTACTGCACGTATATCCGCCAATGGTGACGTGTGGTGGGGATGGATGAGATGAATGTACAATAAAAACAAAAACCAAAAAAAAAAAAACACACGAACCCCTTGAAAGAGTTCATGAGCAAACACAGAGTGAGCGAGTGAGAGCGATCATGCGAGTGAGGAAATGAGCAATGACCGGACAGATAATTCATCAAGATTTATGGTGGCCTGAGGTCCGAAATCCGGAGCGCATTCGCTCGAGCACCCCCGGGGGGGATTAGCCTGCGTTGTGTGCGTGCGTGTGCATTGGCCAATTCCGATCCAACACCGGCCCCAAAAACCCGGCTTGATTGGTCGCGGATGAGTTTGATTTAACGTCACGTCACCGTTCACGTGCGTCAGCAATTGATGATTCTTTACACCAGCCTCCCTGAGCCGGCTGAGCTCAGTGCCGAAAAAGTCAAACAAACAGCAGAACGTTTGCTAATAATCGTTAAAGGGGAGGAACAAAAATATTACACGACTCACAGGTGCCTATAACTTCTGCGCTTCTAGCATAACGCAGTAAAGTTCATCGCAATTCATCGCTGTCTACAAGATGGTTACGCGTGTAGACAACAAGAAATAGATGTTACGTGCGAGAATGTTCGGCATCA
The DNA here is from genome assembly GCA_016254315.1 of Anopheles parensis. Lineage (NCBI taxonomy): Eukaryota > Metazoa > Arthropoda > Insecta > Diptera > Culicidae > Anopheles > Anopheles parensis. The sequence continues at coordinate 11,052,812 of CM028123.1, forward strand.
TTGTCATGACGTGATCAAACCGTAGAAGCGGAATTTTGTATTTTTATATTATTTTTTCTGGATTCAAACAGTAGTTGAATTAATTTTCACTTCAAAATTGCAGTGAATAGTAAATTTAAAATGGCTTCTACATTTTATATAAACTACAGTGGAGCGCCGATTATCCGTGCTCGTCGGGACTCAGCCCCTGCCGGGTAAGCGAATATCACGGATAATAGGCACAATTATTTGTATTGATAAATATTAGTATTTAATGGATTTTGTTGTTGTTCTAAAGCAGGAAATTAATTTAGTTGCACTTTGCAACATAAATTTGTTCTGTTTGGTCGAATTTAAGCAAATTGTATCATTCCCTATTGAAGCTTTTATTTCTTGCCATCATCGGTTTTTGCATTTCATATGTCAATTCTCCTTCGGAACTGTCATTTCCGCGCTGCACGGATAATGGGACAGCCGGATAAAAGGTACCCGGATAATCGGCGTTCCACTCTATATCGTTAATATACATTTAAGATCTCTTGTTGAAGCTTGTAGCTAGGGTTTTGTAGTTAATATGTTCGCTTTTGGAACTGTCATTTCTGAGCTGCACGGATAATGGGACAACCGGATAAAAGGTACACCGGATAATCGGCGCTCCACTGTATTTTATTTATATTAGCTATTTTTAATGTCTAATATTGATAAAATAATAATCGTAAAAAAAACGTTTAAAAACAGACAATGTTGTTTTCAGCTGCCAATTGGTAGAAACAATACACTTGTACCAAAACTGGCATCACTGTTGCATGTTTCGGTTCGCGTGCAAAACGTTGTACGAGTCGATCGGGTTTTGCTGCGTTACGATTTGCGACTGAAACTTAATTAGCGCCCTTTACAGTGTTTCTCATTTGGGGTGCTACGTTTTTCGTGTGGGAAAATAACATCTCGTGTCGAGATTTGGTCGATTGTTTGTCTTTTCATTCTAATTACGTTTTTTTCCCCGGTACGATGGTCCGCTGACCGTTTTACCGTTGCTGTAAAGTTGCATTCAGTACCATTACAATACAAGATTCGGTTGATTCGTTGCACAAATGGTTACATCGATCCATTAGCATCGAATGCATCACCCGGCATCCAGGCTCGGGAAAACGGCTTAAAATGGCTTTTAACGTAATTAAACACCTCCAAGCGGTACGCATCGTACTAGTGCGGTACTGGTTCAGTTTTCCCTGCAATGGATAAGCGCGCAGATCAACGATGAAAATGGTGAGAGGAGGATAAGGGGGAGGTAGTAGGTAAAAAATTGAGGCCCAAAGAACCATCAAAGGGCCACTGAAATGGGCTTAACATTGGCCACAGCTGACGTGTTTTTCGATGTGCAGCATCGACTGCAGCTATCGACATGCATCACCGTTCACACCGGAATGCAAATCTTCGGTACGCAAACAAACAATCCTCCCCTCCCCCCTCCCCCCTTGCATCCCTCCACATATGCCACTTTTGGGGCTGAAGTTATCATTATGTCAGGGAAAATCGGTACAGAATGAGATGAGGGATGACAACTTTAATTCGTGTTTCCAAAACAATTCGGACGCTCGTTATCGCTTGGAAGTTGGAGTTTGTCAAAGTTCTCGCCATCTTCGTGCTACCATCCTCGGGGCGAGTTTTTTTTTGTTGTGTGCGTGTGTGTTTGTTCTTGTTTCGCCGTGGATGGCTTTACTCAACGGTGGCATTATTATCCGTGTCGGACAACAAAACAAAGTTATATGGCACCGGTGGCTTCAGTTCGTTTAAGCAGCTCGTACGCTACTTTTGGATCGATTTTCGTGAGCAAAACGCACCACACCACACGCACATACTGCTAGGTATGTGTGTGTGTATGTGGGAGGAAGGAGGGAAAGGAGGTGGGCGGTAAAGGGAGGTCAGAAGGTTTGGAAAAATTGGCTGACGACATATGTAGAACACGAACTACGCTTGAGTTTATGTTTTGATACGCATGCACACATACAAACACATACACACACACACATAGGGGTTGAAGACCAAATACTAACCGACCACCCCCGCCCCCCCCACCCTCCCCCTTCACTCTCACACTCACACAATTTTAGCGATATAGGAAGCTAATTTTTGTAGCTCCCTAGTCCTCTCGCACACAACTTCACCCGGTCGGAACCACTCCATTTTGTTTGTTCCTTTTAGGGATGGGGGGTAGGACGCCCATTTCCCGCAGACCGTTCCCTAAAGCCGAGTGTGTGGCTGAATGTTTTATCATTTCGCGGAGTTCGGATGTGTTAAGCAGGCTATTGATTTTCTCCCTTTTATTGGGTGAAGAGGAGCAAGTAGAGATAGGCACTACGGTTCCTCCTTCCCATTGGCATACAAAGCAAAGCAAAAAAAAAAAGAAATGCCCATGTTCCGGTCGCATCTGTGCACTGCGCACTGCACTCGACAGGTTGCTAGGTGTTTTGTGCAAATTTTGTGCTGATAACAAATCGATTGAAATGGATAGTGATCGGGTATGGCCGTGTCGTTCGTTTTGCATTTGATGCACCCACCTTTGCCCACCTTTCCCCCCCCCCCTTCCTGTGTTTTCTACCATTCTGCCTTCCCTATCCTGGCTTTAGCATCGATTTTGGAGTGTGTGTGTGGAGCGAGAGTGCTAGTTTGAGCTTTTAAACAAATATGTTTGTCGAAAACGGAAGCCGACGATCTATTGCCCGGATTTCGCCCGGTGACGAAAGGCGCCACCGACCACCGAGAGGGGAGGAAGGGAAGGGAGTACGAAAGAAAAAACAAAGGGGGTTGGTGGGGGAGAGAGAGGAGAAGGTGGAGGAAGTGGTACGGGATAGCGGTCTCTTGCTGACTTTTGCCGAAGCGATAATTTATGGACTTTTTGTTCGGTCGGTTTGCCCCCGGTTTGTTGCCGGTTTGGCTAGCACAACGGCATGAGTACGTGAATTTGTGTATTTTCTCTCACTCTCTTTCTTTCTTTTTCCCCCACGCGTGCTAAAGTATTTAGTTGGTTTGGGAAAAATGGGTGCAGGGTGGGTTGACTAACGTCCTAAGGGCTAAGAAGGCACTTTTGCCGGTAGTTAGTGGATAGATGTGACGAAAAATCAATACTTGTATCACCATGGAAACAGAACACCGAGGGAAAAGGGACACCCCTTTACCCACGGTGGCGAGGGGAAGGGGGAAGGTCCACTCGGTTATTGGTTCTTGATTTATACTTTTCCGAATTTTTGTCATTTTCCGATTTTCTCACCGTAGATTCCTTTCGGTGCGGATTTGCACCCAATATAAAAAAATGGCAATGCACTTTTAACAACGATATAAAAAAACTGGAGCAACAGCAATATTTCAGTGCTTTGCCACGAGGTTTGTAATTGTTTTTGCATACTGTCCAGGTTCTGGAACTAAGCTACTGGCAGATGGTTTTTTGGTATTTAATTATTTTGAAGGTGCACAGTAGAAAGGCAAGTACAACATATGCTTTTTTTTATTGAGGGATGGATTTTGGAGATTTTTCCAAATAATTCTCAGTTTGCACCAGGTGACTTAGTGCATCATAACCTCCAGAATAGCCTATGAGGAAGAAACCTCATTCTGGTCAAATAAAATGTATATGTGACTATGAAGTGCTGCAGAGACGTATAATCCAAAGATCAAAGACATAGTGTCCTGAACCTGGACATTGTAGTGCAAAACTGTTAGTCAAAACTTAGAAGAAACAGCTGAAGGTTTTTACGTCCTCCAGCAAGAAGTTAGATATTGGTGACTCCACGTTCTCAAATTCTTTTTTTTGCATCAGAATTAGTGATCTGTAAAACAGGCAACTTTTGAGGGACTTGAGGTAATTATGGATATGGTTATGAGTGGATCTTCAAGAATATTTCATGAACAATCCTCAAACCAAGAATCGACATTACCCCGGAAGAATATTTCATGCTTAAGTTAAGTTGGGGGATTAGGAATATAGAAAATAGTGATTATACTGATGAAGACATCAGATTTCTCATTCAAACCCTTTAAAATAGCACAAATAGTGTACAATATCCCAAAAAACTTTGACTCCACGTGAGTTTAAACTACTGTAGTTAGCCTGAATGTTCCACTGAGCTACAGGAACCACCACAGGCTGCATTTGCGTTCCCGGCCGCTATCCATCCAGCTTCAAGATAAATAAGTGAAAAACCAAAACAAAGCTTTCCGATTGCATCTTCCGCCGAGACCGACCGCCCGAGATGACGTTTGTTGAATAATGTATCGGAACCCCTGTTTGCGGAAGCGACCCGAAGAAAGCTGAACCATAAATAAATCATTTCCTTTTCACCATTAATCCTCTGCATCCTGGTGGTCAGCATGCGTACGAGCGCGTCTACGTCGACGTTAGTGGCCTCGTCTAGCGCTTCCCAACACAACCAAACTGCCCCACCGGTCTTGGGAGGCAGCTGGTTGGTCAGGCCGCGTCCCAAAAACTTCAAGGGCCAGTGATTTCCATCAATTATTTACATTGATCTCGTACTGTAAATCATTCTAATTGATTATATTCCGATGCCACTAATTTCCAGGTTCCACCGTCTGGACGCTGGGGTTAGCGTTGGCGCTGACTCGGCAACTTTGTCATGCAAAAGATGCACGATCGAACCAGTTCGTAGGACCGTAACTGATCGGATTTCGATGATTGCCAGTTGTCTCCGGGACTGGATCTCGCGTTCGCGCTCTAATCTGGTTCAATTTGCGTCGTGTTTGGCCTCCGTGCTACGGAAGAAAAGGGGAACAGAAAAGAGTCTGCAAGAATGGTCCGTACGCGCGCGCGCCCGCTTTTCTGTGTGTCTTTTTGTGTTCATTCTCGACTCTCTTGAAATGTTCTTGGGCGCTTTTTTATTTTGAAACCTTGTCCAGCGTGCCCATCCGATTGATGCCAAGAACAGGTTCGTTAGAACTTCAGGAAGAACCAGCCAGAAGGCGGTAAAAAGAGCTCATAAAGCCAAACAACAACAGAATGAAGATAAAAAAAAGCAGATCTCCTAAACCTGGACGTCCAGGTTCCAAGGTAACCGCATCTACTTATAATTGATGACGGAGCGGAATCCTGCCGAAAAATTAAGTTCTCCACAGAGGCGACTCAGTGCCCCCCCGGGGGCGGGCAGGTTTCCGGTCGTCCACGGTGCCTCGCCGCATAGCTATTGTGTGGCCATTGATCGTATCTCTAATGCCACGACCAGTTGGTATGGTTCTGCTCACTGCTCGACCAGGCCGATCGTCCAGATGCGATTGGACCGTACCCGGTTGCCTGTGCGAGTACATGACCCTGCGCGAAGATTGAAGTATTAATTAGCTAAACTGTGATTTCTGGTGCTATCTGCACCATCGGCGGGAGTCCGGCATGGATGGAAAAATGTTCATGGTGAGTCCGAACAAAAGTTACATCTATTCCGGTACGCACACCGCTCACCATGAATCAAATCATGCTGGTAATGTGATTTTTATACCGATGTGACGATCTTACACTAGTCGATGATAAAGCGACACCCTACATCGCGTGACGGACAGGCTGAACACCTGTTCGGTTATTTTGTTTGCTTAGATCATTTTAATATGGCGTAACAGAGATGTAGACGAAAGTGGTTTCGATCAGCAAACATTTTTCTAATCATTAATTATTTTAATTAGTTTTTAAATAACAGTTTAGCTTTCGCAAAGTTTCTACAATCACAATTCCTCTTCAAAGTTTTAAGATAACCTCACATTTGTGCAAACGATTAGACTTGATTCAGTCGGTTGGTTATGTCATTAGAATGACACCAGACAACCATATGAGTACACATGGATTCATGTTCTCTCACATCGGAACTAGAGTTGTGCAAAGTGAGTAAGAATGAGCTAGTGAGTTGAAACGTTATATTGCACGAGTTTCGTTCACTCACCACGAGGACTCTTTTATCACTTTTTTCACTCATTGATATATTGATATATTTTAATGATAATTGGTTGAAACAAGTTTCTTTTCATTCAAATAATGCTTTAAATTAAGGAATAAAAATCCAGAAAAAAAATTTAAAAAAAATTTCAACTTGAAAATTTCATAAGGCTATACCTTACGTTTTTTTTGAGTAATTTTGAAAAAAAAAATTAAATTGATTTATTTCAATGCCAATTGGTTGAAATAATTTTCATTTTATTAAAATATTGCTTTAGATAAAAAAAAGAAAAAATTAATAAAAAAAAAAAATTGATTTATTTTAATGCCAACTGGCTGAAGTAAGTTTCATTTCACTCAAATAATGCTTTAAATGGAAAAAAAGAGAAAAATAATAAAAAATCGCACATTTTCGTTCAACTTACGTATTTACTCTTTTTTGCAACTCGACTCACCACGGCTACATGCTTCGACTCATGAGTGAGTAAAATGACCGAACCTTCTTCTTCTTCTTCTTCTTCGTCGAGGTACTGCCACGGTACCACCTAGGAATCCAGCTTCCTGAGCCTTCCCTTGTTACTCCGTGGTTATGGACTGATACCACTACCTCTATTTTTTGTGGACCGGCTACTTAGGCCATATGTCCTATGACCGAACCTTAACTTATACGTTTATGCCAGGTTTTTTTATGACTCCGAAATGAGTCGTTAAACGAGCTGACTCCTAATAACGACTCATTCACTGTGAGTTGACTCACTAAAGAGAGTTGTTATTCTCATCTCTAATCGGAACAAGTGGCTTTAATAGCACAAATTGAAGCAAAGCAATGCTCTTAATACTCCCGACGGAAGGGGTCAAAGCCAGTATTCAAAGACTCCTGCAGCACTTCTTAAGAGCTTAAAGTGGATATACCGGCTGATAGGAAATTGAGTAACTATTCCCAATTAATTTGCTTGATCTAAAAATAATTCTTAAAGTAGTTTATTTAACATAACATAAATACGTATCAATTATATTAGTAGCTTTATCAGCTTATACTTCATATGATTTTTTTGTTCTTCAAAACACTACAAGAAGCGATATGAGCACCGTATTTACATAAATTTTCATCGTCCCGAACCTAAGCAAGCCAAAAAGGCTGTAAAAATGAACCAAAAAAACCCCCCTCTCAACGTGCCATCGCTACCGAGGTTGCAATTTCTTTCCATCCACGCGCGGGTTACAGTCGGAGCGGGGACCCCGGGCCCGGTTAATGTTTATGTACCAAGGTAGGTCTGGAGCATTTTGAAACAATCCAATTGTGGGATTGTTTCAGCGCAGGATACTAGATTGTTCACACCAGCACTGCTCTGTTTTCGGGTACGATGCCCGGGTTGGGAAGCAAACGAACTCAAGAAAAGGGGAAGCGCAAAGCAAATTTCAATCAACCTTCTCAGGGACGACAACGACGTTGCGGAATCGCTCAATTTAACGCTCATCCGTAACGATTTGATTCCGACCTAGCCACCCACTTCAGGAAAGAGAAAAAAAACCGCCTTTCCCGGTGTTGTTTCCGTGCTACCCGTGCCCCCCCGCGTGTCTGAGTGCCATGTTAGAGTGATCATAAAACATCAAAGTCCTCGATTGTTGTCAAAGTTTGTGTGGAGAAGAAAAAAAGGAGAGCGTCGCCGTTACCCATTCGGGACTGGGTCGTAATCGGACGCTCGTAATCGTAAGAAGTCAAATGGATTGGCAAACCCGGGGCCCGGGTCCCGAGTGGCTTGGGCCGGTGATGGTGGTGTAAGAGCTAAAGTAGATAAACGCTGCCAATCCCTTGGCCCAGACCAAGCTCAATTCGAACCAAGAAGCACATCGGGCATAAGAAGCCGAAAGGGAAGCATAAGTCGCGATCTAAAATGGAATGATGAATGCAAAAAGGGGCCAAAAGCGAGAAGGGAGATGATTTCATGGTGCATGCAACCAACAACAAAAAAAAAATAACGTAAAGCTTCCCCCCCCCCCTCCCCCTTCCCCTCCTCAACAACCACCCTCTAAACCAGTAAATGGCGGAGTGGAGGACACACTTCCCTACCAGATGGCCGTACATTGACTGGACATTCTCGGTAATGGAGAACGGCAGAACGGAACGGTTGAGTAATTTATTCGTCCCTTCAAGTGCTTCTAGTGCTCGTAAAATCGGGAAGTCGGGATCAAAAGAACAAAAACAAAACAGAGGAAAAAAAATCACCCTCCCAAGTAAAAAGAAAAAAAAGGACAGCTAAAACGCACCCCGAAAGCATACTGAGAAAATAAAGTTAAAATACAACAAAACGAGATAACAAAAAAAAAGTACACGAATCGCAACCTTCTGTCTGCATGTGACCCGATTTAAACGCTTGGGCTTTTTTTTTGTTTTGTTTTAACCGTAGACGAAGCGAGCTGGAAAGGCTTTCCTTACGGGCACCGAATAAATGAGAAGCAAATAAATGAGTGAATGGCGCAACTTTTTTTTTGCTTTTCTTTTTTTTTACATACAAGACAGCCACACGACCAGGGGCAAGCGTGTTCTGTTCGGGGGGGGGGCTTTTTTTTGTCTTCGTTTTTTACGACTCCCTCCCCTGCTCCTTCTGTTTGACTCGCAGACTTTGGTGGAAGAAATTGATTTTGCCGTTGCCGCTCAAGGACGAAATCGCTGTGGATGCGATAACGGTGGGGTGTGTTGGGAAGGGGGGGGGGGGGGAAGTGATGGGTTGCGAGTTTTTTTTTTGGTGAGCGCGTAACTGGTGCTGAAACGAGGTGCTCTGCTTGTAAAACAGAGATTAAAGATGAAAAGCGCCAAGAAAGCGCGTGCAAGAATGAATTGAAGAAAAAAAACATGACTGAAATAGGGGATGGGAGAAAGGGGTGGAGAAGCAAAAATTATCTTCCCTTCCATCTCTCTCTCTATCTCTCTCTGTTTCTTCCCCCCTCCTCCTCTACAACGATCCGCACATAAACGATCTGGTTTAAAAAGCGCAAAGGGGAACGGGGGGGAAAGCGAACGCGCTGCGGCTGCGGGGTTTCCGTTTAAATGCTTGCTGCCCCATCTTACTTTCGTTCGAACGGTCATTAAATCGCTCGATTTCTGTTTAATAATCTTGTCCCGGGTGAGTATGGTCGTGTTTTAGGGGTTTGCTGAGGGCGGAGGGTAGGTACGGGGGGGAGGGCATCCTTCCTTCCAACCGCAAGAAACTCCTCTCCCCCCCGCGGCTCCCGGAGCCGAACCGTGCAAGGGAGGAAGAGCCCCCAAAAGGGATGAAGCGTTCGCGTGGCGAGATCGGTCGGCCGCGAAAGATAAAGCCACGAACCGGGCGAAAATGGCGTCTGACAAATGAGAAGCAATGAGAACGGGAGCTTTTGGTGAGAGGGAAGGGGAGGAGGAGGAGGGGAGAAGAGAAGGGGTTGGAAAAAGGGCACGCTGGAGGTCGGTGTTCGCGTGGCACTCGCGTTCGCAACCGGCCCAATAAATGTGGTTGTGGTACGGCAGCGCGAATTGTTTTTGCCCCTTTTTTTCCTTTACTTTGCAGGGCAAGGCGAACGCGTCGCGGAAAGACATGGGCGGTGGGTAAGGACGAACCCTCCCGTTTGCTTTTATTTTCCATCTTGCAAAACTTTGTGTTTTTTTTTTGAGCAGGTTACAAAAATGGGTTGAAAAGTGTCTGGAAATGAGATAATCCTTTCCAATAGCGATGAAACTGTTTCTTTCCGTTTCGATAGCTTTTGCTTACATCTTCCCGAAATGGATGAAGATTAGGTCTGGAAATTACAACAAAGCTTAACGGAACAAAGGGTACTTCCCAAACATTTCAATCGCCCCCATTACTGCATCTTGTCATAAACCGAAACAAAGCGCATCCGATCAAAAGCATTCAGCATCAAAAGCAGCAAAAGGGACAGATGTTAGTGCCGGGTGCAAGATGCACCGGAATCATTTGTATGTTACCATCCAACTCGGAGTGTTGGATTTCTTGCCATGCTTTAATGTAGCTGTGGATTTTACCCCACACCAACGATTGCTTTTTGGGGGAAAATCATTCTCGCTCCAGATCGAGTGTCTGGTGTAGTGGTGGAATAATGGAAGTCTTCTACTTCATTTGTGCCGGAAGGGAGGGGCGGGGGGGTGGAGGTGATTAATGGTACCTGTTGATCCCGCCCAGAAGCCCACCCAGTCCGAAGGACACCCGGGAGAAGATCCGGCTTCACACCGGAGTGGAACGTTTTCGCTTGCGATTCTTTAAACACGAACACGAACTGCACGCCTCGGTAATGCACGTGTGTAGAAAATTAATTGATGAACAGTGCAATGGGATGCGTTAGTGTTGGAAAGATAGATAATAGTAAACATTGGCTTTGAATAAGTGGAATGATTAGATTTAAATTGAAATCTTCATCAAAATGAATGATCACTTCGGTATTCTTGTAGTGCAAGTATAAAATGGTTTATACTCATTGTTGGGTACTATGAACCAATAATATTAGGCTAAGAGTTAGAGTTGTCAAGTTGTCTACTTGAAGTCATGGACATCCGAAAAGTAATATCCCAAGAATTGAATGTTTGGACGGCCGGTGTCATTTTAATGACTTCACATACCTGTGGGAGACTAGTCCTATCCGTTGCTCGATAGTGAGGTTAACTTATCTTCTGAATGTATCCACACCAAGAATCTTAACCTCAATACATCAATATACTCAAGACTTGAGTAAATTTTAAGTTGAGTTAAAACTTGAGTTTACTAACACGCGAGAACTATGACTAAGTCGTAAGTATATGCTAATATCTTGATATGCATTACAGAATTCCTGAATATTTAAACCCACGAGTCATTAAAAGTCTCCTATAGATTTTAAAGTAGAGACTCTGGAGTCGCTGAAATCCTTTAGCAATCGTAAATTTCTTCTAAAGGGCAAATCGTGTTTTTCATGAGATTCTTTAATTGAAGAATTCTCGAATTCCTGGACATTACAATCAATGTTCAAGACATGCAAAGCTACTCTGAACTTTAATTGGAAATAGGAGATGTCTCGTTTTGAATATGTACGGTGTTTAGGTGTTTAAGATTTACATTTGACAGGTATTACTTCTTTTAGATCTCAATTTCTCAAGGCCATCCTCAAGATGGAGGCTGCAGAGTTTTCGTCACCGGACATTTAGACGAATTTAAAATTATAGTATCAAATTTTTGTCCTTATATGAACGAGTATTTTGAACTAAATTTAATTTCCAAGTCATCTCGTGTTGATTGTACACAAGCCACGAAAACATTTTAATATCTTACCATTATTGTGAGATAAAGACTGCGCCTCTCGTTGGAATTCTTGGAAGACATTCCCATTTCTGTTGCTTATTGTATGTTTTTTTTTGGTTGTATTTAACCTTCTCTTTAACATACCAAAATGAACATAATGGTGGTTCATTAAAGCTATATTTTGACAGCGCTGCACGCTTAAAGCGCTAGGCATCGTTGGACTTGCGGGATACTTAAATTTTTGGTGGCAAAATAGAAAACACCGTAACGGCTCTGGTAGAAACACCTGGCGGGCAAAAGTTAGATTGTAATTATCGTCACACTCACCGAACCTCCCCGCCCCCTGACTCGGATGCGTTCCCTGGCGACTTCTAGAGCAGTTTTATTTGGTGATTTTTTTTTTCGTTAATTTCTGGTTATTACTATTATTGAGATTGGCATAAATTAAGCTGCAGCTCGATATCGATGAAGCTTCCGATACTTGCTCAGCGTAGCGCTAATTTATTCGCTAAACGTAAAACGAAGTGAGGGTGGCAGTATTCGATTTTCCGCCACCTCCCAACCCAACTTCTCCCTCTCCATCTCCAGCTCCATCTTGCCGAAACAGTAAGATGGCTACCTAGCGCTTCGGGCTGTATGTATTTCATTTGCTTTTGCCCGCGTGCCCGTGATTTGTTTGCCCATCTCTTACAGCGCCCTGTCATGCCGAAGGAAAGTTATTATTGATTCTTGGCAATTATGGACAGATTGGGTTGAACGGGTATGGTGGGAGATTCTTTCTTCTTTTTTTTCGTTCGATCTCCCCCCTTGCTGTCAAAGATGAAGATGACTGAAAATGGTTGTCACTGAACTTGGGTGTATGTTTTTTCCCCCCCCTTCCGTTTTAGTCGTTGTTGTTGTGTTTTGGGGTGGGGAAATTCACTGAACGAACCGATTTTTTTTTTCGGGGGAAAACTGGAATGACTTTGGAAAATCGCAAAAGAGCGTTGAACGTTTCGCCACAGGCAAGAGGGAAGGATGTTTTCGCAAACTAAATTGATACAGCTAGTTGGCGTAGCCGTGATTGAAGAACGTAACCTCATCGACCTGCTTTCGCTTGGATGCGAAATTTGATTAAAATTGCTCAATCCTTCATACCAAGTAAAAGGGGGGGGGGGGGGGGGGGGGGGGGGGGGGTGGATGTTACATTTGCGTGTTTTTTTGGTGTATTTTCTTTTCATTCTTTCTTCAGCACGGTTTCCCATCCCCATGTCGCGCACACATGCTAAGGCATACCATCCTAACTGTTGCACAGCGTTACAAACAGTTTCACAGTGTATGCGCTTGGTCATTCACATTTCATCTCCATGCCACCCCGTACCCTGCTGTGTGTGTGTGTGTGTGTGTGGTTCGCCTTTGAACAGTGCGACGGATGGGCAACGGATCTCTGCCTGGGAATGTAAATAAATTTGATGAAATCTCATTTAAAAAGCCATTGCGTTTTATCTGTGGCTTTGGTGATATGTTTTTCCCCTTGCACTCAACCCCCCCCCAAAACACCCCCCTGCGCCATTGCGCTTCAGTTGAGAAGCCTTCAAGAAGTGCGAGTGTTAGAACGGGGAAGAGGAAAAGAAGAGCAAAAAAGATGAATCGAAACACAGACAAAAAAAAAAGGATCATGTTTGTCGCATCATAAAATCCCGATTGCTCGCCACAAAAACTGTAGCTTGTTTATAAAGTGCTGGGTGGGTGGAGATGGGAGCAGGGGGAGGTGGGGGTGAGGGGGGAAATAGGAAGAATGTGGATGGGGGGAGATCGATGGGGGACCACACTCCACTGTCACGGTCAGAAATGAAAGGCCACCCCATAGTATCACCCAACCCTCTCCCCCACCCACCCTTCGAAACCCTCCTCACACACACACACACACCCTCCGGAGACCCTAGAGGCCAGCTTATTTACGTTAGATTGTCCGCACAAAACGTACACGGTACACCCCGCAACAAGCAACAAGAGAGCAGCACAATGAATGTAATTTAGAAATCATTCGTTCTCCGGTGGGGTTTTACGATGTTTCGCTGTGATTCTGGCTGTGTGTATGTGTGTCTGGGTGAGTGTGTGTGTTTGTGGATACATCCTAAAAAGGATTGTTGAACATATTTCGCACACAAAATAGCATACAGTTGTGGCCCGGAGCAAAGTTTGTAGCAAAAAAAGGGAGAGAAAACCAACCGCAATGGTGAAACGGTCCATTCTGACCACTTCCGGTTTCTGGTTTGCTTTCGCCTTGCGGTGTAGGGGTCAAGTTGTTCTCTGCCTTCTGTTGCATTTTGCAACCAGCACGGTTACGTTTTGGCAATGTGCAGCGTTTGTGTGTGTGTTCGTTGTGCATACAATGTTAAATTAGTGTACAAATTAGCGTCACTGTGTAATGGTGGACGGGAAAAGTGTACTTTTATCCATTGGATACTCAAGATGTGTTTACATTGCATATTATTGCGAAAGCTATCCTTTTTTTTCGTTATTTGGGTAAAATATTTCCTTTTTTTGTTTAAAAATATTAAAAAACTATTATTATTATTATTATTATTATTTTTTTTTTGCTCGGTTAGAACGGCCTGGCCGTATCAAGACTTATTTTACCACGTAGCAGGATAGTCAGTCCATGCTACGGGGGGACGGTCCGGATGGGATTTGAACCCGGTCCTGCCGTGTGGACGGGCGCCGTTTTTCATATGCACCACCGGGCCGCCCCTTATTATTATTATTGTTATTAGTAAAAATTTTCAAATATTATTTTGTAATATACAAGTTTAGTTTGTATTTTTATTCACTTAACGGACTTCGGATTTATACTTCAATTTTACTTTACTTTACAATGTAAAGTTTCTTACTTGATCGTTGGAGTCATCGAGGCCTTACCTTGGGTAGGGGGACTCTCGATGCTCTTGAAATAATAAGACGAAGAATTTGGTTTGGAATCCCAGTTTTGAATCTGATCCTTGACAACTGTCAACTCACGATCGATCACTGAGGACTGACCGCGTTCTAACAGTTTTGGTTTATTTTATACTCTGCGTTGTGTAGGTGTACATGGTTTTTACATAAGGGCTTATGTATCGAATGTTTCTATTTCTGTGTTTCTATTGCTTGTAATAATTCCTAATGCATTTCTGTAATTTTCGGATGATACGCATTAGCGCATAAATCAATCGTCGAGTTGGTCTTCGCGAAGGAGAGTTAAGGAATGGAAATTTAGGTAACCTTTTCAAGTGCAATTCTCAGCGTGAGAAAGTATTGCATAGGCAACGTAATGAGTGGCCTTCGATTATGTCAACTTTCAGATACTTGAAAGGGATAAAAAAAGATGTGTTTAGAAAAGTCGTAAAAACCCTGGCCATGTGTTTTATGTTATGTGTCAGAATGAGAATAGGAGAAAATAGGAAAGGACCAACGCGATTTTGTTAACCGATTCTATACTTTGAATTTTAATGTGCTATTTGAGATTTCCCATATGTTAGATTTTTAATGTTTAGCAGATATGCTACAATTTAATTAAAATATTTATTAAAAAAATTTATTTATTTTTTTTAATTTTTTATTTAATGGCCTGCGTTTTTACCATAAAATACACTTTTAAATTATTTTACCAAAATGTTAAACAATTTTTTTTTATTTAAAGCTATTTCAATAGCAGATATTTCAAATTTCGAAATAAGTCTGTAAATGTGTTCAAAAACTGTAAACTAAATTCAATTACGAATGAAAATTGAAATATTTCAAGAACACAGGGTTTGAATACGCATTCTAAAAAAAATTTTATTTTCCATTCGTATTATTTTTTATTTGTTTTTTAAATATCATAAAAAACCCTCCTTTAGTAATAAAAAAAATTAAAATAAAATAATAATAAATGATAGGTAATAAAATAAAAATAATAAAACAGTTCAATTTTCTAGCTGGAATAAACGTTGCATAAACTGTGCTCGACCCATTATAGTGTTAATTAAGCACGCTTACAAACGTGCTACAACATTATGTACACATTTTAAGTGGATTATGCACAGCCAATACTTGACTTGATCTCATTAAAACCAATTCAGTATTAACGAAAATATAACGCCCCGCCTAGCGTTTCCCGATTGAATAAAAAAAAAAAGAAAAAAGAGATTAATACACACATTTTGTTGTGTTGCTTCAACCCCGCCCGATTCAGCCGATCCAATCTGCAGCTTACATAGCAAAACACGAAGCATGTAGCATCGGGTAAAAAAACATGTACCACACATTAAAAAAAAAAGAAGAGCTGATACAAAATGGTTCAGCAAACAAGCAAAAGCTAAAGAGTGTAGCAAATATAGTTGGAATTGGAATTAATTTATTGACTTTCTCACGATCGGATTACGAGGTTACAAGGGATAGGAAAGCAGAACCCGGTATGCTTAAATCAGCTGATTTTGTCACCGGAGTCAGGATAATACAAAATACCAAAAAAAAGGAAAAACTCAGGTATTGTAGGGTTACATGAAAAAACCAAGTTACAAAATTTCCCTCATTTCCATACCTTCGGTGGTGTACGGCCTTTGATAGTACGAAAGGCAAGCTTGGATCTTCCATTTCACCAATAGTTCACCTGCCACGACGGAGGCCGGGGGGCAACCGCAAACCCCTGCACTGGTGCACACGGTTCCCTAAGTCGCAGCACAGCACATCCACTGCCAAAAACCGGCATCCCAACACTAGCGGGGATGCCCACCGAAATGTGTCACACTTTCCGGCCGAAAAGGTGAGAGAAACCCGCGTGAGATAATCATCACGTGAGGTGAATTTAATTTTAATCCGCTGTCAATTTCAATTTCAACGGTATAATTGAATGTGTAATCGAGCCGAATTGTTATTTTCGAATGCAATTTATTTCACGCATCGAGTGGCATGATTCGCTTCCCGCTTTTGCCGTCGGTTGGTTTGTTGCGTGCTTCTAAGAACCGTGCACGGCGGCCGCGGTTGCGAAAACTGGTGGCGGCACCTGAATGTGTGTGCGTGCGTGTGTGTGTGTGTGTGGGCAACACGAACGAGCGGTCGATAGACAACGATGCCGATACTGCTGACGTTAACGCGTAGAATCGAAGATGGCGTCGTATATCAGTAAACCGCCAATGCCTGGACCGCGTCAGGATGGAACGAATCCATTTTGGGGAAGGTAATATTGGCCTGTCTTTCACCGGGACCTGGGGGGGATGAGAAGGTGTGTGTGTGCACGTACGTGTTTTGTGTTCAATGGTGTATTGCGCGAGTGAAATTGGCCAACCTAGAGACATGGTGCCCTGAAACGAGAGCCACCCATACCCGGGGCTGTCGCCGACACAGCCAGAAAATCGAACCATTTGTCGATGACTGTTGATCGATTCACCGTGGAAAAAGGGAATGTTGGTAGTTTTGGAGGAGGGAATACGGTAGTCAATGATGGGGAGAGACTTCGAGAACAGTTCACTTGTAAATAAATTAACACTGCACGCTGGGACGGGCATGGTGAAACGCTGCCATAACACGCTACCAGTTTCCTAGCAGCAAACTTTTACACGTCATACAGTTGGTCACAGTGAATGTTTGCTTTCGAGATAAGCGCCCTTCGGAGTGAAGTTTGGCATACAGTACCTATGCGCTATGGTGGAGTGGTCATTAGCAAACAGGAAGATTTCCCCCATTTTGGCAGCATATTTAATTGCTCGCTTTAATAGTGTACCAAAACTACAGGGTACTTTAAAGAGTGATAGTTGAGTGTTTGAATGTTTGCTCACAGGTAATTAACAGTTGAATGCTTGTATCGACAGTATAGACGTATGTGAATAATTATTTTCTAAATTCTTGGAAGAATGGTGGGGAAGATATCAAGAATACTATAAAGAATAACAATGGAGACAGAAATCTCTTGTGAACTCCTCGTCTACAGTCTTCCCCTAACCTTAGGGACTTAAACAAACACAATTTCCAACAGTTCTCGGAGATCTCACAAGTAACAGATTTTGATTGCATGTCCCCAATTGTCCAAGTACTTCACAAAACATAGTATCCTTCAATATCGTCAGCACAGGAAATAGCATCAAGAGCAGCTGAAAACCCAGTTTGATGTATTTACAAACTTTATAAACACGATATTGAAGGTAATGTCCGAATCCACTTAAAGTTAAGCTCCAATCATATGCCCCTCCGCGTATCCTTCACATATCCAAACTTTGCCATGCTGCCAAGCATCCTGTTTGGCAGATGGCATTAATGGACTTTACACGTTGCGTTCGTTTGGTGTTCGTCTCTAACACCTTCGCAGTCTGTATAAAGACTGAGAAATAAGGTGATGGAGCTTGTCACTCGAGTGACTCCTTCCAGCAGATCTGCAGAGTTCCACAGAAATTCCATACTCTGCATCCTTCGGGCGAATCGCGAATAAGAGGACTTCATGAGGACTTGTTCTGAGAGGGACTTTATATCTTAACAAGCTTTTCATGTGTGTGTGTGTGTGTGTGTCAATGATCCAATTTCTAGTAATTCCAGCATCTCAAGAATAGACATCTGCAATATGTTTCTATTTTGAGTGATCAGAGATAGGAGATATTAAATTTTGAGATTTATGTTTTTTGTAATGTCTTCTCAATAAAATTTTCATCTAGATAAATTTTGTTTGACTGTTCCGCTAATAAATGGTAGTGTAATATACCAATCAGATTTACTGCCATTATTAATAGCGACATTAGGCGTTTCGAAATTATGTGCTCCACGTATGGATCAGCTTCAGGAGGTAATGAATGATAGATCAGATTGCGTCATATACTCCAGCCCCGTTAGTTACACCATGTCCAAGTGTTTTATAAAGCGCCGAATTAGAATTGCCCTTGCTTTAATTACAGTTTTTGGCTCTGCATCGAAGTTTAATTACTAGCATCACACCATCATCTTTGATATCAGCATAGAAATTAGCCACCACTAGCGAGCTATCTTATTCGAACTAATGCCTGCCGGTGAAAGGATTTGCCATTCCAGAGGCGCACAGCGAGATGAGCATACCGTAACGCGGGGTAGGGTATGCCAGTTAAAATTACACCCCTGATGCCAGGTTTTTGCAAAATCCCTAAAAACCCTTCCCCGGCCCGCTCGTAGAATAATGGTGAAACGTGCTCTGACAGCCTCGAAACCACGGGAACCCCGTTCCCGGCTGCAAAGGCGAAACACGCGGCTATGGAAATATGGCAAGCATCTCACACCGTCAAGGCGGACGAGGTGACAGCCTAAATCCTTCTCGACACGCACGCAATACCCGTTCGGGCGGCGGTGTATCGCCGAGCGCATATATGTATGCCGGGTGGTGCCTAAGCACAAGAAGGTTGGAAAGCATAACAGAAAATCACGTCACTCACTACCTTCAAAAATATTACCTTTCAACAGCTAACCTTTTCCCGAAACCTGGGCGAGGACCCTGAACTACCCAAGAAACTGTAGAACCCCCCCGGTCGCCTTCAGTGTGGCGAAGGTGAAGCAAAGGAATGGGGTGATGAACTTGTACGTGGGCGGATTTTCCAAGCTTGCTGAAAGAGATTGAAGCAAAGCAAAAGCGAACTATATGAGCATATACAACAACAAAAAACACGCACACATACAGTGTCGGACAAAGCAATAAGACCACCTGTTGTTCGATTGTTAAAATGTCATGAATGGTTACTTAAACTTGTTCAAATATTATCAAATTTTGAGAAAAGCATTAACAAAGTGTCNCGAACAACGCGTTCGCTGCCACCCCCCACCCAAACGAGAGAGCGCGTAGCACACTCGAAAGCGATAGCGCGGTCGGTTGCTCGCTGTACACTACGTCATCCAAACACGTCTGTACCCGAAACAGAATACTGCATCACTTGCTATGCCTGTTGCTATGCGCGGCGCTCGTACTACGAAATAATCACCTGATCTGTTTGCACACTTAAGCGCTGCATAGTAACCCATACTCGTACACGAAGGCACGTGCGGCTACGCTCGCTAGGCAACTACGGTGTGTTGCTATGCGCTGCGCTAGGATTGCAATTTTAACAGTGCGTTTGCTCGCACATGTAAGCAAAGTATTGCAACTATTAAAGCACTAAATGTTGTGAAATTTTACACACTTATTGCTGAGTATGTTAACAATTTATTAGGCTGGTCTTATTTTATTGACGAGCGATTTTTTGGCTTTTCTAAGTTTTCTGTTCATAACTTTTTATTTAAATAATCTATCCACTAACTATTTTGCAGGAAAGAAGCTTACATGTTGTTGATGCTTTCCTGAAAATATGGTGGAGTTTAAAGCACTCTAACTAACAAAATAGTGAATTCATATAAGCGATAAGCGGGTGGTCTTATTGCTTTGTCGGACACTGTACGTTCACGGTATACATTATCACGAAGCTTGAACGCACATTTGTAGGAATCGGTTGTTGTTTTTTGTTGTTGTTTTACTTTGGTGCTTTTTTGCGCTTTCTTATTTGCGACCATACGGAAAAAGGGTGCGAAAGGACATTCACATACATTCGCGATGGCATGCCGGTAAGTGTTTCTACGCTGGTACGAAACGGAAAATGACGGCTAGCGGGGGCAGCGGGTTTGTGAGTTGTTGAATTTTTATTTCTGTATGCTTTGCCGCTCGTCTCCCTCGGCAGCACGTTCCCAACAACATGAACTCATGTAACGCGATGGCGTTACAGGAATGCTATGCAAAACAGCCATTTCTACATTATCGTCAAGCGGTACGGGGGCTCTGGGAAAATGGCGACGGGAAACGGCATGTTTATCAATGGCGAAACACTTCTAGATTTTCCGACGCCCGACTGCTGAAAATTGCCGCCTGTCACATCGCATCATAATGCCGCATGCCAATCAGCGAGCATAAAGCTTTAGCGACCGGGGTTATACTTTTTTTTGAGTCCTGAATGCCTTCTCCTAGACCGTGGTGGTGTGAGAAGAACGGATAAAGCTCATGTGGAAATTGTGTGAGCGCACGGATATTCATGTGGCATAATGTTTGTACACTTTCGCTCGGTTCAACCTTCAACTGGTCGAGGCACTTGTGTGTAGTTCGGTTTGGAGCAAAATGGTACAGACGTTTGTTGTTTTGTGTGAGGTATGGTATTTTTGTTGTTGTTGGACTGTTCCTCCGTTTGTAGTGAATCAGCTGAGTTAGATGCGTCAAATTTGTTGGATATACTTTGAAATTCTAGCGAAACTCTTAAATGGTTGAATTTCTCCTGAGCTACGTTTTCCCACAAGAATTGGAAATTGCTGTCAGAGGAATGATATATGAAGGCTTATTACGCAGAATCCTTGTGGATCTTTGTGGATCTCTCAGTTCTATTTGGTTAATATAATGTCCCGACCACGACAACACTTCAGGGAACTTAGTTATACAGCCTAATGTCAGAGATCTGATATGTAGAGGTTATGGAGCACCTGTAGGTCATCTATACTTCAGAAGATACATTGGCAGTACAATATCTGGTACTACATCAAGAATGAGTAACTCATCTAGAGTGACATTTATCGACACTACTGGTTAAAGTATATAAAACGCATGCTAGTTCGCAATGCGTTTAATTCTATAATGTCCCGACCACTATAACACTTCAGGGAACTTAGTTATACAGCCTAATGTCAGAGACCTGATACATAGAGGTTATGGAGAACCTGTAGGTCATCTATACTTCAGAAGACAGATTGACAGTACTATATCAGGTACTACATCAAGAATGAGTAACTCATCTAGAGTGACATTTATCGACACTATTCGTTAAAGTATATAAAACGCATGCTAGTTCGCAATGTTTCAGAGAGCTCTCACTTCAAACTTCGTCTATTTCTCCAACTAGTTCCCGTGTGTTCTTCTTTGAGATCTTTGAAGTTTTATCAATGATATTCCAGAATTTGTAATATGTGGGCAGTCAGAAACAATATCTAAATCGTATTGATTGAATATTGCTTAAAAGCACAGAATTCTTCATGGAACTCAAGGTTCTGTTCACTTCAAGACCTAACCAAAGGACGCATCTTTGCTTAACGCATCTTCAACGCTTCAACAGAGTGCACTGCAACAATGCAACACGCCGGAACCAAACCAAAAAAAAGGAACTACCTTCGATGTGAATAAATGCCAAAGAAAAATCACTTTCGGAAGCATCGTGATTTTTTTTTATTTCCTCTCCTTTCCATAAATACGTTTGTTTTCCCATCAACGATTCCCACAGAAATTCCTGAAACAGTTTCGTCACAGTTCCGCGCACCGAGCGAAAACAGGATCGAACCAAATGGCTAATGTCGGGCCCGAAAAAAAAACCGGAAACCTGGGTACCGAGGTAACGTGCGCGTGCTGCAGCGAATCGTTGGTACAAACCGGGGTTTGGGAACTCTAATTCATGGAAATGACTTTGTTCGATCGGTTTGACCAAAAACTAGGTACCCTTTGGAAAATACAAGGGGTGAGTCACGAAACCGAACACCGACACACCGGTGATTGGAAGTAATTGTCATTAGGTGGTAATTTCTTGTCTTCCAAACATCGTTTCGCTTTAAATCGTTCGTTTTCTGGCTTGAGTAATCCAAACTCCCTTCCACCCCCCCCACCCCCCAAGTAAGTGTGGAATGGTAACAACGGCAACGTTACCATCCGAATGCTTCCCCATGACCGAGAACATCTTTTGGGTGAATCTTTGTTGTAGCCCTACGGTGTCGAACCGTGTCGAAAGGTGCGGAAAATCTCGTAATGCAACTCACTCCGTTACCGTGTGTCTCGGAGGTGTTTCCAACCTTTTTCCAGGCTAGCCCGAACCGATCGAAAATCGAATGAAATCGAATTATAGTCAATAATCACAATAATTGGTTCGGAATCGATGATGATGTGCAATTTTTTCTTTTTCTCTCTTTTTCTCACTCTCTCACACTCTATTCCTCACACTATTCATTCGATTGGAGCTTCACGTTACACACGGTACGAAAGGGTATCGAATAGGACACAAAAAAAAGAAACTCAAATCTTCATCGCACCTCCAAGGCCGTATTGCTGTGGCATGTTACCAATCGTGGCCGATCGTTTCCTCCGGGAGATCTTCCCAGCGATCAATTATTACACCATCGACACATTTTGTGACCGACCAGCGTTACAGCCGGTTCGCGCTATTCATCCCCCACCCACACACACACACACACTGATAGGTCAACTCCGACACGAAAGATGTCCACCGGCCCTGATTAGTACTATGGCTCCCCCTTCATCTCGGCTCGTTTAACGCCTAGGCTGTGCTCGTGCGATTGGTAACATTTATTCCACGGTCATGGATACCTTTACAGCTTTGGGCTTTTACCTTTTGCAGAATCGTACGAAAACCGATACGGTAATGGAGTTCAACCATGATATCATTGCTAATTAATTGCTTTACCAGCCTACAGAGTGTGGCAGGAGGACGAAATACGTTTGAATGCATTAAGCCGTTGGGATATTCTCGTTTTAGCTTTAATTAAACCATTCCCGAAACTGTTTGAAACCGGAAAGAGCTATTTCGGTTTAATTTTTTGCTAATTTTTTGTTATATTATCATTCATTTAATTTTTAATTTGTCAGAGTATTAGAATTAATGAGGTGTTATTTGATTTCTACAACTTTCTTCTCTTTCTTTAGTTTTGTTAATTATTATTTCTTTAATATCAACTTCTAATTTTAAATAATATAAAATTCTTCTTTTTCTCTCTTTTAAATATTAATTCTTGTTTTATATCGCTTGTTTTTCTTGTACTCTTTTCTCTTCCTCTTCATTCAGTTTTGCTTATTTTTCTGTTAACCCCTCTTCTTTCATCATTTCTTACTTCTGTTTTTTATTCCTTTTGTTTTGTTTTTAGTTTTATATTTTACCCTTCATTCAGTTTTGCTTATTTTTCTGTTAGTGCTCTTCTTTCCTTATTTCTTACTTCTGTTTGTCATTTCTTTTGTTTTGTTTTTAGTTTTATATTTTCTTACTCTTAATAATTGTTTAACTATTTAAAATATTCCTTTGCTTATTTTATTTCAATGTTAAATGTAATTTATCTTTACTTTTAATGCACTTACTAATTTAAAAAAACAATCCTTTCAAAAGAAATAGTTAAATTGTTTTTCTGTTTCAAAATGATAACAAGAAGCTTTTAACTACTTTACCTGCTAACCATTTCCATCCATTATGCGTCCCATCAGAGGTGTTTTAAATATTGCCTTTTGTGAAAGTGGGCGGCAACAAGAAAAAAAAACACACTCGCGTAAATGGCACATTTTGCAAAAAGCTTCCGATGAAATAAGTACAGTAAAAGTACCAACCAAACAAAAAAAAAACAAGGGCCCCGTCTTTCACCAGCCTGATTTAAGGCCAGACACTTCGAAGCTTTCTGCAAGCTAATTACACAGACGCACCGGCAAATGGGTGCGGACAAGTGTGGCACAGGAAGTACATTACGGCAGATGGCGGCAGCGAGAAACGCAGCGGAATCCCGCATCTGTACGCCGGCTTCAATTACGATTCCGATTCCGATCCCCGTCGTTAATGCGCGATGAAAGTAGGGTGCTGGTGGCGGGAGTCTTGGGACTTGGGATGATACCCACCCACACTACAGGCGACCATTATCCAATGGTGCCCAGCACGATTATCCTAACATCATCATCATCATCGTCGTCGTCGTCGTCGTCGTCGTTTGTCGTTGTTCGAAGGATACGACAGACAGATCGGGCTGACGACAACGGTGATAATTACAACTTGCCCATTGAAATAAAAAGAAGCAACTCCGTACACGAAGACGACTGGTTGGTTGTTAGTGGAACCAAGAAAGAACAGAAAAAAAACCCTATCAAAAAGCCATATAACAATCCCTATAAATAACGATTATTATTATCTTCCCTTCAGCTGCGTATTATTGCAAGATAATTACATCGATGTTTTTGATGAGGTATTGGCATTTGTATGTGAGCCGGTTTTTGTGGCACGAGAACGTTCCCATTCTATCGTTTTATGTGCATTGTTTTAACCGTATTGCCAGTTGGAAAATAAAGTTCGGAAAGTGTTCCAATTTTGCTCTTAGTACGATAAGGATTTTATTGCTTTTCTTCTATGCTTCTTTCAAAAGCATGTCAAAATGCGCAGTAAAAACTGCAAAAGCAACACATTTGAAGGCATAATAGTTGGATGAACCTTTTGCCGTGTGTTTTTTTTTTTTTTGGATGTGAAAGCACTCACCCCAAAAATAGTAGAATATTCATGCAAAAATAAGAGAAAAGTGCAGTTTTATCACACGTCACAGGCATAAATATTCCATTGTTCACCGCGCGATACCGCTGCTGTTCGCCGCCTATCCGACAGGTCGACATCGGAGCGAGGAGGAAAATCTTTCGCCGTACGAGGCAGCTGTCAAACGTCCCGTACAGTGTCAACACACGACAAGACCTGTTTGGCGGATGTTGGCAGAAAGATCAAAACGGATGTGCTGCGATGGCAGAATTCCAACCGGCCCTCTGGTCGTAACTTCACATACATATCAACGCTTTCTATGTTTTTTTTTATGTTTGATTGTTTGCTGCTGCTTTTACAGCATCAGGATTACTAACACTAGGAGCTGGAAGCTATGTTCCGGAAATGAGCAATAACTTCGATGAAGATGGTCTTTGCCCCACTTTTTTTTATTATATTCTTCCCATCCTTCAAGGGATCGCGGAGAGGGTGGTGGAGGGGTGGTGGAGTAAATAAAGGGAGGAGGTAAAATTAATCTCTCGCTAATCATCGACCGGTACGCTATCGGAAGCGCTCTGTGCAAGCGCGGCACCAGGAAGCGTGCACAAATATTGACGGTTATCGGCAGACATCGGGGACCGGGGACGCTGCCAGGGCGCGTAGTCAAATTAATTTGTTTCCACCGGCTTCGTCGCATCCCGTATCAGCAGTTTGTTGCCGCTATCTGTGCATGACTTTTCGCTGCCGCTTCTTGAGCTTTTCCCGGGTGCGGAAAGATAAACTAATTAAGATATGGGGTAGCGCGTACATAACCGCCTACCCCCGCCCCACGTCCAACCGAAAAAGTGCTTCAATTTATTTGTGTCTTTAGGGCATAAGCACATCTTTTTGGCTGGTACATTTGTGTCCACCCGCATTTCATTTTTCCACCACAACAACAAAAAAATGGGAGCCATATTCATAATGGTTTAAACAGCGTTTCTCATTTTCTCGCCCACGCGTGTGTGCGTACGGCAAAGATAGCGAATTGGAATCATCAAAAATTATTTCTCGCCGCCTCACGCGGGTGGAAAAAGAACAGCGAAGGATATTGGAAAGCTATCTTGTTTTGATGTTTTAGTGACGTACAGTAAACGGGAGGTAAAGTAAATTAAGTCACTTCGGAAATGTTTTTTCCTAACGGTTATAGCTATTGCTTGATGATGACTAACGAACTGGCCATACAAAGGAAAGTATCTTTTTTTTTTTGCTCGGTTAGAACGGCCTGGCCGTATCAAGACTTATTTTACCACGTAGCAGAATAGTCAGTCCATGCTACGGGGGGACGGTCCGAATGGGATTTGAACCCGGTCCGGCAGTGTGGACAGGCGCAAAAGTATCTTTTTATTGAAAATATTTTTTTTTGTCGAACGATTCATTCAAGTTACATTTTTTTCATACAATTGTTTGAAACTCCTATCCTTGCTACGAAAAATTTTATTTTTAAAATCTTCAAATTCTTCAATTTTGTTATTTCTTCTGACCTTATTGTATACTTAAAACCTTTGAAACAAAATTTGAATTATTTTTGTTTTACAAAAGCAAAATATTTTAAAAATAAAGGTCAGAAAATATTGAAAAAAGATAGATAGTTTTTGTAAAAAATAAAGTACAAATAAAAGTATGAAAATTGAATCCAAGTTCAAGGCGAGTTTAAGCTAAAAAAATCAAACTAAATAAATTATTTGCAGCCAAAAGGAATTGATTTGTATAGTATTTGAATATAATATAATCTTGAATTAAAAGACAGAGAAACATATTTAAAAATATTAAAAGATGTGGTAATTACCCCAGGATATTGCCTAGCGAATTCATGAATATTTCCAAACCTAACACTAACAAACTTTTTTTCATATTTTGGTCTTTCTTTGGTCTTCTATAATAGTTTGATAGAAAAATGCATCTCCCAACCTTTTCCCATCTTCTTGAAGCGAGGAAATGCACCTTCACTGAGATGAGCTATGCTCGTCATCAATAGATGTCGGTGTCCGATAAATCATGGCTGTCTATAATCTCCGCATTGTGAATGACGCTCATGCTCTTGTTAATCAGTACGTACCAGAGATCCAGAACCTCTAAAGGAGTGCAATTAAAGATGTAACAAAGAGCCCGCACAACATCCTGTGCTTTCCGACCTTCCGTCCTTCTTCTCCTCCCCCCGTTTCCCGACGACATCAGGAAAAAGACAATCTGCTCGGGGTTTTTCCTTCGCAGTGAACTTTTCCCATCCCGTGCCCGGGACCAAAAAAGAAATATCAATCACTATGTGTGCCCTGGTATAAAAAAAACCGTAGCAAAAGTCTTCCGAGTCTTGTAATTATACACGTCCCGCGCGAGATCTTCGACTACCCGATCCGCCGACACACCGTGGACCGAAGAGATGCCGCAGTGATTTTAATTACCAACTTACGACAAACAACTGGTTCGCTTTTGCGATCGCTGTTTGTTTGTCTGCGGCGAGTTCCAGCCAGACAGGCCCAACCGGGGAAGGAAATACATATCGATTCCGTGTGTCTGAGTGTTCCGTTTTTTTTCCTCAAGGTTCAATTCTTCGTCGAAATTCTCTAACCCGTCAACCGAATCGTTTTTGTGTGCCGCTGTTGAAACATTTCTCTGTTTTATTGTTCCGGTTTTTATGTTTCTTTTATTTCCTTTTATTCATAATTTAATTCTTTTCCCCTTGAAAGCCTCACCTCAAAACCCCTTAAACTATCGCAACCGGGAACGGGGAGTTTGTCATTAACGCGTCGCGCTTAATCACGGACGTCCGCTTCTCATCTGCTGATCATCTGCTCTGTGTGAGATTTTTGTGTCATCGTGAGCGATCTTTCCCAATGTCCGCAGACACCTTTTGTTTTTCTCAAGGCCAAAAAGGGCAAAAGTTTCGAAACCTATTTCTGAACGGAGGATTAAACCATACCGATCGTCGGCTATGAGTGTGTGACCGTCTGTCGGCATCGAAGTTGTTGTTCGCTTCTAATTATGCTCATTGGCAGCCCTTCGATTTTGTAACCAATGTCACGGACGATGCGTTCACTAACTTCCGGGAGAAGTTACAAGATGAGTAAAAGAGGCAAAACACATCACAATCATACATTTCCTAATGCTCTTACCCCCAAAAGCTCCCGTTGCGTGCAGGGCGTTGATTATACGTTCACTCCCAATATCCGGTAGGGTATTTTCCCCAATGAATATTCCAGCGTACCTTGCGAATAGCTGCAAATGCATACTGGGGAATGGATTTTTTAAAAATACCAACATAATTTAAGCTGCTTTTCCCCCGAAACACTGCTCTCAGCCAGTACGCGTGTCTGTACAGAAATTGAGTGATTTAACGATTTTGTACCAGGCTGTACGGTTGCGTCCATTAAGCTTAGAAGTAGTGAACCGGCTAGTATTCAATGCGTTGAGAATGCGTTTTTCCGCGGTATCAATTAGGCACGTGCCAGCTGCTTTAGCTAAACCAGCACTCTACCCCTTTTTTGGCGGTGCAGGATTTTGCCGGAAGACCTGACGAACAATAACCGGGTCTTAGAGGATTAGTGGCTTTCGGGCAAAATTTCCATCAGCCTTTTTGCAAGGGGGGAGAATTGTTGCAAAGCAGGAGTAGGATTTATTTCCAAAACAAACTTGTCTTAATGCAACTAACTATAAACTTGCTCCGAGTGTAGTGTAATTAAATAAAAACCCCGTTGCGAATTAATGCTTCCAACAGTGAAAAGAAAATCCTTGAAAACGAATTTCCCAGGCTTGTTGGGAAGCTTCAATATGCTTGTACATTTTTTCCCAACAATTTTCCAATTTTTCCTCAATGTTCCTGGAAAACCCCAGCTCAGCCCAGTACGAACCGCGCAACGAAGTGCAAGGAAGCTACTCAATTAACGCACCCCGCCATTACGTCATTCGCTATCGAGAAAATCCCTTTCAATCTGCACACTCTGTATGCGTTTCCCGCTTTTGGGTTTGTTTTCTTTCAATCAAGCTCAACGTCTTTGGGCAAACAGGCGAACCGATAATAAGCAGCCGGTCAGTGCTCCACACACACACACACACACACACACACACACTCAGAAGATCCGAGAAACGTCAACAAAACCAATTCTGGTGTGGATAAGGTGGGAGCAACCAAAAAAAGAAAAATACGTCAAGAGTGGCGAACAGTCGCGAATGAAATTAGAAGCAAACATTCGGAAGAACTGTACTGCTGAGGTTGAGGACATGCGGTTTCATATTTTCCCGCCGAAGTACTCACGCTAGACGATTGATTTACTCGATTCCCCGGGAAGTGCCGTCAGGTTCTTTCGCTACGTAGAGAATGTTGAGCACTGGACCGGAAATTCCAATGGATGCAAAAGATCTTTGTGGAGGAACCGCAAAAAAAACCCCTTTTCCGGAACTCTCTATTCATTTCGCCCTGGAATCTCGACCAGGGACTTACATCAAACGAATGGCAAGTTCGTACCATTTTCCGCTGCGTGAATGGTGATTGGTCGCGCGACATACATTTGTCATCCGTCGTCATTTCCGTACTCCGGGTCAACCTTACACGCGGAATGTGTGTATTTCTCTCTCTCTCTCTCTCTCTCTCTCTCTCTCTCTCTCTCTCTCTATCTATCTATCTCTTTATATTGCGTATTTCTTTAGCTGATATTTCGTTTCCTATATATATTTTTTTGCTTACGCGAGCTATTTATGCCGTGCTTTACTTTCCGTGCTGTCGAACGCGTCTGATCGTGCTTGGTTAGTGTACCAAAAACAAAACAAAAAATACATGAACGCCCCAACATAAACGCTCAATTATTCATTTTACACTGTCCGCGCGTTTATGCACAGGCGGTAGCTCATCACTCAATCTGCTGTCTCATAAATGTTATGGCGGAGAGTAACGAAAAAAAAAAAACACAGGCTAAAAGCTAGAAGAAGAAAAATTTTTGCATCAAATGGATGGAAAAAAGGAGAGAAATAATATAAAAAACCAGCCAGACACACTTGGGAATTTTAGATACACACATGGTTTAGTTTCTTTTTTTTTGCTTTTGCTTTTGTGCGCGTACAACATTCTTTTTCTGTTTATGTTGTGCATTTACCCCGCATGAGGGAGGTTTTCCTGCTTTCTCTCTCCTCCAAATGAAGGTCTCTAGCACTACCCAACGTGAACAGTGTGCAAACTCAGTGCTCGTGTTGCGTTTTTATTTTTTCCCCCATTTTCCACTTGCGTTCTTTACGCGGGACAGCAAAACACACACACACATGGTAGCAGAAAAACAGAAGAAGAGGGACAAGAATTATAAATATTAAGCAAACGGTGGAAAAAAAGTGAGGAAAACATTCATCATAATTATAAGCACTGCCTGTCAGCGCATAAATGTCATATTTATATCACACTCGTATCATAATTCTCAAGAGTTGAATTTATGCAACATTGCTACACGCGCTCCCGCACTCCCGAATCTAACAACCGAAACCGAAACACCACTAACAAAAAGCAAAAATAAAAAAAAAGTGAGTGAGAAAAAGCTCCAAGTGAACGATAAAACCCATGTTTCCTGGTGAAATGATTTCCGTATTTCAAGGATAAGCAATCATCGTACGGTTGCGAGATGCAACCTTTTTTTCTCTTCTCGGCGAGGCTAACACCATTTACCACCTACGTACAAGTGTAGCGAGTGGAATAAAAAAAACGAGAGAAAAAGAATTGTGAGACATTTTTTCCACTGACTGTTCCATCTATTGCTGATAATAACTTGCTGATTATGATTTTTTGGGAAAATTCCCTAGTCTAGACTTTGGGTTTTTGAAGAGTTCCGACTGTAGAAAGTAATAGGTTTTTTTTCTCTCTCCCCCCGCGATTAATGAGGTAGTTGTGAAATAAAACTGTTTTGGTGGATTTTGTTGAACAAATTGTACAGTAGACTCCATCTCCAGAGAAGTCCTCAACTAGATATTGAGGAGGAGAAACAAAATATAATGAGAATCAACTCTAATGAGCTGAAAACTCAAATGCTTCTTTATTTAGTTCGTAACGAAGTCCTTTTTTCATACAAAATGCTTTTATTTAACGTTTTGGAACACTGTCAATGGTGTCTCTCAAAATCCCCAACAAAAAAAAATCGCCTTTAGACCAGAATTTCGACAGCATTTGCAAATATTATCCGCATCGGGATGGGCGTTTAGTGGGTGCTTACTGTTAGCTACCGCCACATGTCATCCGACTTAGTGTCCGGATAAGCTCACTAGCTCAAAAAAAAATTACGATTTTTTCTTTCTCTCTTAAGGGTGGAGTGTGAAAAGGTTACAGTATGTGTAGCTCTGACCTCAATATTTCGCTTTCATTCTTGAAGATTTTTTAGCTGTCCGGGTGCAGGGAATGTTGTGAACTCTACACACATACACGAGCACACGTACAGGACCACAAAAGGGAAGGATAGTTATAAGTGATAAGGACAATGACACAACCATAGGCGGCTCATCATATGCTACCGTGTGGAAATTCACATCAACTGAGCCACAACATCGTTACCGAAATACGAAGCAGACGAAAATTATGATAAAAGGCAAAAAACACTCAATAGAAGAATGTGTTTCATCCCATTCCGAAACGGAGCGGATCGGAGCGGATTACCTCGGAGCAGATCCGTGCGGAGCGGATTAGCTCGGAGTGGATCGGAGCGGATAAGCTCGAAGCAGATCCGTGCGGATCGGATTAGCTCGGAGGGGATCGGAACGGATCGGATGAAGTTCATCGATTGCCGCTAACAAAATGGTGGTGTAAGTACTAGTGCTATTTACTTAAAATTTCACAATAAAACAGAATTTATTATTTTCCTTTTAAAATGAAATTTTTAAAAACAAATATTTAAAATAATTAAAATTGAAAAAAAAACTTGGTAATGTTTGTAACCCATTTTGCAGGCAATATACAGGGTGTTCGGGATAATTCTGACAGTCACCTGCGGAGAAAGAAAAAAAAATTTAATGGCAAAATTAATCATCGGGGAAATTTTTTTTGTTTTAGAAATAGTAGCTTACCATGTATTTTATTGATTTTATTCAAAATATCCGCCCTCGGCTTCTATTACGGCCTCCACCCGTCTCCGGAACCGGGAACAAGCCCTGCCGACAGTTTCGCGGGGTAGGGCCGCGAAAACGGACCTGATTTTCACCATCAGCTCCGCCTTGGTGTTGCTGGAGGTTCTGTTGGTGTCCCGTTCCACCGCGCCCCACACGAAATAATCCATTGGATTAAGATCCGGGGAGCTGGGAGGCCACACATTCGGCGCGGTGAAGTCGTTGAAATTTGCCGCCAACCACTTTATCGTTTTGGAGGCTGTATGGCACGGAGCGGAATCCTGCTGGAACACGTACGGTCTGCCGTTGGCCACTCTNTGCTTGTTCCTTACACTTTTAGCTGTCGAATGAGGTATTGCTTGTTTTCCTAGGCCCACGCAATCACGAGTTATAAACAAAAATGTAACTGTCAGAATTATCCCGAACACCCTGTATTCTTGTTTGAAAAAGCAATCGTTCTTTGTTTTCAGGACTAAATTTCGCAAAAGATTAATCCCCGGAAGGAAAACATTGCTTTGTTACATATTGTACTACCCTTTAGACGGGTATTCGATTCGTTGAACAAGTTTCTTCTGGACACACACTTCACGAAAACCGTCCTGAATAAGTCGAAATACTCACCCCCCCCCCCCCACCCGCACCAGCGTGTTCTTCTTCTCCTTTTCTTTTTGTCCACCCGGTTAAGATGTGCTTGACGGGTTTCCCCGGGATAGTTATCACTTTTTATGAGCATTTTAGTATGTCGATCCAGCATGGAATCCATTCGGTTTCGGCTAGCGGCAAACACGGTCAACACATACACACACACATTTCGATTGGGTTTTAAGGGAGGGCGGACAAGGGGTTTCCCCTTCACACTGCACCACTTGAAAATTTATCCTACCACTGATGCTTCTTCGCTCACTTTTCTTTTCTAAAAAAAAACCCCTTTCGTTTCCTTCGAAGCAGAATACGAATTCACGCACAAAGAAAAGGATCTTACGGCGACCGCCCTCGCCACAAACCGCCCACCTCCCCACGATGGCGTTACGATATTGATGGATTTTCATCTGGCGATAAGAGTGTGTTGGGCAATAAACCGGACTTTTCATCGATATCAGGGAAAAGGGGAAGGGACTTCGTCCTGGGAGGATTAGAAGAGGGAGTTTGGGCAGGGGGCCGTAAACTTAAGAAAACGTCAACGAGAAGCTGCTGTAACCGTTCGTCCGGAGCACGTAACAGCATTAAGCAGCAGAATCTATTGATCGGGAAGCGACGGTACAATTTCGAGCACCCGGTTCTAGTGCCCCCGCCTGGGTGCGGTAGGAAATTTATTTTATACCGTAACCAGTCACGGACGGTTTGAAATGTAATTAAGAAGTTACGGATACATTGAAATGTTTTTCCTGTTTTTTTTTCATGCTGTGTTTTAATTATTATTTTATCGACATTCAAGTAGCAACTTCTTGTCTTGGTTGGATGTTGCAGTTGTTTTGAAGTATATCTGTTTTTGAAACATCGCACATTAATCTGGAAAATTATTTAATAATCCAAGATGAAAAATTTTTTTTTTGTTTTAAATCTTAAAATATTTTTTTTCTTTAAAAACCGAAAAAGTATATAAATTTGGTTATAAATTTTTACACTTCAACACACAGCAATTGCTGTGATGCAAACAAATGCTTTTTTTCTTCCCCGCCTTTTATTGATTCACTGCTGTAGAGAAATTTGTTTACCATAACCTTGAGGATTGATTACAAAACCAGATCAAAACAAAAACATTGCCGCAGCACCGAAAAAGGTTCCACCGCTGCTTGATATTAACATTGTTTACGACAAACAAATTCATCCCAAACGGTAACGACGACTACGGGGAAGCAATGCATCAATACGGTGGAAAATAAAAAAAAAGCAACCGCCACAGATTCATTCGATCAGTGAAATAGGTGAGACAAACATGGGTTTTTTTCTACTAACAGACAAACTAAATATGTTTTTTTGTTTTCGAGCTAAAAATATTCCTTAATGTGCAATATATCGGTGGAGGAAAAATAAATATACCATTTCGAAGGTTAGAACTGGCAGCGTAAGCCATAAGTTACCGTTTTGTCCCCGTTTTTATCGATGAGCTCACATTTAAAGCGTGAAAAGCGTGAAATTTTCTCCCATCCACCAAACAAGCATTTTTGCAGTGCAAAATTGTTCCCCTTCCATCGCTAGAAGAATTTCCTTCCAAGCCAAGCTTGTTTTGTTTGTCCACCAGTCCACCCGGATGATGCGACAAGCAATTTGCTGTTTGCCGATCCGTCACATTTGCCAACCATGGGCCAGGGGTTTAAAGTGGAATTTATTTGCTCGTAAAATTAAGGTAATTATTATACATAAACCATTTCGCGAAGGTGGGCCCAATGTTTTCCTCCTTCCCAGCCGACAGGCCCCTGGTTGCCAATATGGCTTTTGCAATCGTGCCTCGTGTTGCTCTTACACGATGGAAATGGGTCGATCGAGGTGTCCATGAAACAGAAAAAATATAACAAAAAAAAAAAAAAAGATAAAAGAAAAAAAAACATTGACGCTCCCAATTGCGTTTTACCAATTTTGTTTAAGCAATAGCCGAAAAAGGGTTGAGAGAAAGAAAGCAACAAAAAAAAACGAACAACAATGGCGGCACTCGCGCGCCACATAAAGGATAAAAAAAATGGTGGATGCACTAATAAAATGGCGCGGGAATACAATTCCCTCTGTTCCTTTTTTCGGGGAGCGATGCACAACCACACGCATTGGGTGTTGGTAAAGTAACGAAGAGAAAACATGAACAACGTACAAAATTCCGCGTGTCCTTGCACCATTTTTGCTTGCACATGAATGCATCTCGCTTTCAAGGTTTTTTTGAGGGGTGAAGGCGGAAAGGAAAGGTGAAAAAAGGCAAGAATGGAAACAAAAATCCACACCAACTCTTTGACCATCCAACCACCCCTCCGCCCACCCCCTACCCACTCCCGAAACCACCCACAGAAAGGAGTTTGGAGAGTGAAGCAGTGAACAAGTGCAACTTGGCCGAGGTTTTAAATTTAATGTCTGTTTCGAATGGATTTTGCGTATTATTTTTGGGTTTATACGTGTGGCACCGGCCCAATGATGTTGGGATGTTGGTCGTTTTTCTGTTTGCCGTTTTTTTTCTATCTGAAGCACACCTTTTTTCTGGTTTTTGGAGCACCCGTGGGGGTGTTTGAGTACGGATTTGTTTTCTTTTGTTGCAGCATGCATTGGTTCAGAATTAAATGAAAACTATCCCACGTCCCCGCGCACTAAATGCGCCACTGTCTTCCTGCCGGGCAGTTGGAAAATTTCAAACACTAACGTAAAGGACGAGCGAAATGAAATGTGTTCGTCGCTTTTTCCACAGTGTGGATGAAAATTAAAATGTGTATGAAATTTATTGAAAGAAAAAGCTACAAATTGACAATGCATTAAAGCGGGAACGAGACGTTTTATATTGTTTGATTGTACTAGCTGTACTGAATATCTTTCAATGTGTAAGTTTCATATTTAAGATGATCTTTTATCTCAATAATAAGAAGATATACATGTAAGATTGGCTGTACGTCAACAGGCTACAGGCAACTGGGTACGAAGAAGGCAATGGCGAGTCTGTAGGTGAAAAACGAAACAAAGCAGCCTGAGCTCGATATATCCTCAGCGGATCGTTACCAGGATGCTGTGCTGGATGAACCTGAATTTTACACCTCAAGTGAATTTAAAAGTACCAAATTTTTCGAACAAGCAGTTGAAAAATAAGCATCAATCTTACATACAATCCGAAATGAATAAAGAAAGCTTAGCATGAAAACCAAGATAAGTATAACCTCAGACAACGATGTTTCGAAAGCCACTAAGCAATTCTTATGTGATAAGTGTGGCATCAAGAAATTCAGATATCATTCATACCAGGCAAGCAGGTAATCGACAGGTGGAAGTGCTACTTGGACAGGCACCTGAACGGAGCAGATGCAGGAGAGACCGAACCAGGCGCAGGAAGCAGAGGAGAGCAGTATTGCGACAGCCAGCAGGATGACGAAGTGCCCCCGCCATCCTTGAACGAAGTCATCAGTGCCATCAAACAGCTAAAATGCAACAAGTCAACTGATCTCAAATCCTTAGCCCAGAGAGGATTTTCGCCATTACGTATCAGCTGATCGTAAGGATTTGAGATCAGGAAGAACTACTGGAGGAGTGCAAACTGGATGTCATACTGTCAGTGTCCTGAATGCTGCCTACAAGATCCTATCGCGAATACTCTTCTGCAGACTTGCGCCACTTGCAACAGATTTCACTGGAAGCTCCCAAGCTGGATTTGTTAGAGGTAATTCGACCGCCGACCAAATCTTTACTCTACGACAGATCCTCCAGAAGTGCCGAGAGCATCAGATCCCTGCGCACCACCTGTTCATTGACTTTAAGGCGGCCTACGATACCATAGATCGGACCGAACTATGGAACACCATGCAGCAGTACGGATTCCCTGGGAAGCTGGTACGGTTGTTGAAGGCCACGATGGATGGGGTGCAGTGCAAGGTGAGAGTATCGAACATGCTGTCGGAATCGTTCGAATCTCACCGGAGTCTGAGGGAAGGGGACGGACTCTCCTGTTTGCTGTTTAACATCGCTCTGGAAGGTGTCATGCGAAGCGCGGGCTTCGACATCCGGGGCACGATTTTCACCCGTTCTCTCCAATTTCTCGGCTTCGCGGATGACATCGACATCATCGGACGGACATCTGCGGCGGTGTGCGACGCGTACACCCGACTGAAACGCGAGGCCGACAGAATTGGATTGAGGATCAATGCGACGAAGACAAAGTACCTGCTTGCCGGAGGCTCTGACCGTGATAGAGCCCGACTCGGGAGCAGAGTATCAGTTGACGGCGACGATCNTTGGCGGTGCAGATATCCTGACGGTGGTCAAAGCCGGAAGGATACGATGGCTGGGGCACGTGATGAGGATGCCGGACTCATGCCCCACCAGGAAGGTGCTCGTCAGCGATCCGTTCGGCACGAGGCGGAGAGGAGCACAGCGAGCTCGTTGGCTGGATCAGGTGGAGTCAAACCTGTCGGAGATCGGATGCAGCCGTGGATGGAGGACTGCAGCCCTGGACCGAGATTCCTGGAAACGGATTGGCGACCAGGCCATGTCTACGCGACGTGCTCGACCGTGAGCAGGCCAGATATGATGATGATGACCAGGCAAGAACTTCACCAAATATTTGATAAAGTATTTCCACTTCCTAAGTATATCCAGATTTGGAAAAAGTACTCCAGAAATAGAGATCCTCAAACTACTAAAGAAATATTGAGGTTTGTTAGGTTACTATGTCTAGAATTTGGAGCAAAAAACATTGACAGAAAACCTAATTTAAGTCTAAAGATATCAACACATTGAAACCAAAACCTCTATTTGGGACTCAGAAATCAAGACGCAGCATAAAGTGCCGGTAAGTCTTTGGATATCGCATATGGAACTAAGGAGGATTCATACATTGAAGGATACAAAGGATTAGAAGAGTCATTTAAAGTGGGACGCCGATTATCTGGACGTTGGATTATCCGTGTAATTCGGAAATGATAATTCCTAAAGCGATTTGAAAAACATAACCTCAAAATCGATGTCAGCTTCAATGAAAGATGTCCTTTAGGCGAAAATTACTGGGGTTTTCCAGTTTTAGTAGCATTGTTCAAGTAAATCTGATAGAATTGTTTCATCCTTCGAGCAACATGAATCCCCAGATTTTGGCAGAAAAATAGATACAAATAAATAATTTTAAATCGTATCGTAGCGTAACTATTGTTCACCATGCAGCTTTATCAGGTAACTTATCAAACGAGACATTTTAATTGGGCCACTTTCCGGGATTGCTTTTAATTTTGTAATTAAAATTAAGACGAATTTTGTTTAGGAATATACAATCCATTATTGGTTGAATGCCATTTAGGTTGGGCGTTTCCCGATACCCGTTGGTGGATAGAACCTGGACCTGGTCTTCCCAAAATCCATTAGGTATGGTTCATCTTATCTTGCCTGTTAAAAGTGCGCCCCAAACAGTGTACCTGCCCCAAACGGTTAGGTTTTGTTATCGATCGGCTCGATCTAAAATGGTCTGTAAATTTGGGTAAAATACGATCGTTATCGGAACGTAGCTGCGGCCCCTGATGTCTTCTTCGGTTCGCGGTTGTGAAGCGGAGATAAAGCAAAACCAATGGATTGGGTGGAGCTGCACTATTTAATTAGACAAACTGGAGTCTGGAAGATTTTTTTCCCCCGTGCGCACGCCACTCGCGCGGTCTCACAGGTACGGGGATTTAATTTATGCGCTTATATTGCTTGCGAATGATTCGTAGCGTTGCCGTTTCTTCTTGTTAGACCTTTAAGCGATCGTTTTTTCAGGCAAGCCTCATGATAAATGGACAGCGAATGTAGGCTGATTTTGGTCATAATATTTTCAACATCCTGGTGAACATACGAGTCGCACCATTTGCTAGTTGTTTGGCAATGGAGATGTTGGGGTTTTGAGTTTTTTTTCTCTCGAATTCTAGAATTCTAATCCTGGAACGGGGGCGGACCGTTTTTTTTTCTTTTTTATTAGCTGATTATCGCGGAGTAATGAAAGAATTAAGGAGAAATAAATAAAAGATTCCCAACATAAATAATTTCTCACGCATTGAAGTCACTTTTAATAGGATTAAAATCAATTTCTCATATTCCACTCTTGCGTTAATTTCTCGAATTTAATTTTTATTTTTATTCTACGCCCAAGATATATAAACATAAGGTACTAAAATACACTAAAGATTACCAACAATCGATACCAAAACCAATCAAATAAATAAAACTTTTCTTCCAAACTGTTTCTCTTGTTCTTTTTTTTTTGTTAAACCATCTCGGTGCGATAAAAATGTACAATTTACGATGGCATCTGTGGGCCATGGAAATTATGCGTTCGGGTTTTCGTTAGATCCATACCAAAAAAAGAAAAAACGTCGATCGCTTTGTTTGCTGCCGCGTTTCTTCGGCTGCTTATTGCGCTTAGTTTCTTAGCACTTTCTTACACCTCATCACACATTATCCCTCCAAAAAAAAAGGTTACCGACCCCTGTGCGATAGAATTAATTGTACAATCAAATCATCAAAACTATGCCCAAACCGATCAAACCGATCAGCGGTCCTATTGGTGTGTATGGCCCTCTTTGATATAGTTATTCGTGGACCAATGTTTATGCGTCGCGTAGTGAAATATGGTAAAGTGGTACGTAAGTGAGAAAAATGGTTTTTTACCGGCGTCGTTAGGAAGCCAATCAGTTTTTCTTTAATTCTCGACCAGTGCGGGTAGGGTGACGGGGGTTTATGTATGTTTTGTGAACGACTTCTGGTACGATAATTGCCCAAGGCAAAGGAAGTAAGCCGACAGAGTCTCAACTCGTCCGACAAAGCGCCAGCTGGAGCCAATCTCATCGTTCGTTCGTTTTGTTTTTAATAAGTAAGTCGAAATGCAACTTTCTTTGAACTGTGCATCGCAGGTGCTAAGAGAGAAATTAAGCGTTATTTGTTACTTTCACCTGATTGATGATTAATTTAATATGTTAAAAAGATCTTTTCTTTAAAATGATTAAAATAAATATCTCATTTAAACTTCTCATTTAAAGATCTATATTTTGTTCATTAGAGTGCGTAGCAGTTTGCACTTTTGTTTAATGTCATAATAAATAAATCCTTTGAAAGAAAAGCTTATAGGTTTCAAACTATAATCTGCAATCTTCATATCAATTTCTGATAATTTTAAATGTTACTGAGGTCATGAGATAATGACGAGCTCTATCTATCTTCAATGACTACCGTATACCGATTTAGATTCGCCAGGTTTCGATGTGTAGATTAGTGATGGGCTGGTCGTCTCGAACCTACTGGAGCGGAGCCATCCATAAGTCATCCGGACCGGTTCGGGTCGACCCGTAGATACAAGTAGGTTCAGTAGGTGCAGCGATTTCGGTAGGTGCAAGGTACCATACGCAACTCCGACCCATGGGTTCTACGAGTTCTGGTTAAACTCGGGTCAACGTAGGTTCAATAGGTTCAAACATCTCAGAAGTGGGATTACCGTCATAATAGTGAAAATGGTGACTAAGGACGAAATGATTTGCGTTCTAAACGACGCCAGTGTACCTGTGCCCGAAACAGCCACGATTGCGCAAATCCGCAAACTTTACGAAAGTGTAACAAAGAGTGAGGTTAAAATTGCGCCTGAAGAACCGCGTGACGAATGTGCGACCGTTACGACCCATACAGTCGCAACAATCGAAGGAAATGGCGCTGGTATTCCGAGCAGTGAAGAAAATGCCACGGTCATGCTTGACCAAGAGTTGGAGTTGTTAAAGAAAAAGCTTGAGATTTTGGAACTCAAGCAAAGAATCTCCAGCTTGGAAAACTCAACCTTGCCTTAGGCCTTTGCGAACATTGAACCGATTATCAAGTTTACATCAGCGAATCCGACCCTTGGGTTCGACGAGTTCGGGTTAAACTCGGGTCAAAGTAGGTTCAATAGGTGCAAGCTACCATAAGCGAATCCGACCCTTGGGTTCGACGAGTTCGGCATAAACTCGGGTCAAAGTAGGTTCAGTAGGTGCAAGCTACCATAAGCAAATCCGACCGTTGGGTTCGACGAGTTCGGCTTAAACTCGAGTCAAAGTAGGTTCAGTAGGTGCAAGCTACCATAAGCGAATCCGACCCTTGGGTTCGACGAGTTCGGGTTAAACTCGGGTCAAAGTAGGTTCACTAGGTTCAGTAGGTGCAAGCTACCATAAGCGAATCCGACCCTTGGGTTCGACGAGTTCGGCTTAAACTCGGGTCAAAGTAGGTTCAGTAGGTGCAAGCTACCATAAGCGAATCCGATCCATGGGTTCGACGAGTTCGGGTTAAACTCGGGCCGAAGTAGGTTCAGTAGGTTCAGTAGGTGCAAGGTACTATAAGCGACTCCTATCCTTTGGAGGAGCAAGTTCGGATCGGAACTACTGAACTTACTTATATTTACCCACCCACGCGTCGGAGTCGATTCAGATTGTGCTGCTCCAGACTCCGGGTCTAGCCACGAAATGAATCGTATGACCCATCACTAGTGTAGCTGGGAAAGGTATAGAAGTAGTTATGTTACGCACTTTAATAATAAATTGAGCATGAGCATGGCTGAAACAACTGGATATGGTCCAGTTTAAAAATGTTTAAAAATATTGTTTTTAATCTTTTTCATATTCTCTGTTAATTTCTTGTGGATAATTGAAGGAACTACTTAAGAACGATGTTTAAAAAATATATCAAAAAATGTACTACAACACAACTTCATTAAATCGTGAATAGAAATAAAATGCTTCTATCCTGATCTATTCAACAAGAGAGGAAAAAAAATCTAAATCAATACATAACACGTTGAAATGCGTCACAAGAGCAGCTTCAGCTGTCCAATTCAGCACACACACACGCGCGTATTGCGTCTAGCACAACATCACCTTGGAATTTTAGCCAAAACGCGCGTGGGCGTCCCAAAAGTGGTTTTTCGGACGCATTTAATTCGTGTCGCGGCATCGGTTTCGTTCCTTATTTGTGCTTATTCGCAAAACCAACGCGCAAACGGGGGTCGTAAAGCACCTTAACGCTGGTGTGAATTTGAACACGGCCTTAAGGGGTTGGTTTTTTTTTCTTCCTCTCATTCTCTACATGTTTTAATACCATATTTCCGATCAAGCATTCCCCTTAATGGGGAGGATGGTTTTGAATATTTCGAAGAGCTCCGCAAGCTCAACATTTTTAAATAGAACTCCCCTACACACAGACATACGTATGATGGACACAATAAGCAGAATATAGATATATACACACCATAACTTTATGCTTTTGATGTTTGTTTCATGCATGCTACAGATCGCCGAAAGAGGTGCGTTAATGTGTATCCATGCGGCGATTGAAGCGAACGACAAAAATGCCTCTTTTTTTTGCTTTTGGCGAGTCATTTACGGTTGGCATTGGGAGCTGTGAAGTGGCGGTGTGAGCTGCATGACTGGACTGGCCGATCGTGTGATGCGAATCAAATCAAATGCTTTCAGGTTCTCGCGCGAATCTTCCCACCGATTTGACCGATGACGAAGTTGAAGATATTGAGACGATCAAGAAACGAGAGAACGGCGGGCGGGGGAAACAAAACAAAAATGAAATGCTTAAAATGCTTCAAATCAAATTTGATTAGATCCGTCCTCAGTGGCCACCCGACCGATCGATTGAGTGATCGATTCCCAGCGTGTCTGCTGCAATCATTTTCCCTTTTCTTTTGCTTTTTTTTTTGAAGAATTCTTTCCCGACTCCCGAGGGTGAGTCTTACATTTTCATCTCACAACTTCGCTCTGCATCACCATACATATATATATTCTGCGGTAATGAATTCATTACCGAAGACATTCAGCATTGAGCGAAGGAATTTTAATTAGATTTTTGCTGCTGCCCTTTTGGTAGATTTGAAGCCGCTTTTTGTCGGCCTTGGTAAAAAAAATATAGCACCAACCAACGAAGTCTGGTCCATCCATGGGTACTCCGGGAATGTTTGTACCCCCAACCAGCCCCCCCCCCCCCACACACACGAAAACATTGTTGAAAATGGCTTTTTCGTGTATTTTGAAAAAAAATTGCACCAAGCTTGGGCAGTTATATTTCCGTTGAGTTTTTCACCTGCGCACAGTGAACAGTACAGACAAAACCCTTTTTTTGTGGACACGTGCAGGCTTTCACGATAAATGGTACAGCGTGGGGAGATTGTTTTTGTATGCACGCATGAATAACATGTCTTTGACGCGTTGACTGAGCTTTGCCATTTAGTGTTCCTTTTTTTAAAAAAAAAAAAGCTTGTTTTGGTTCCACCTGGATGTGGTTCTTATGGATTTGACTTTTCCCTGCTTTTTTCCAATGGGGTTGATGTTTTTATTTTTTGCATCTGACCCGCTCGTACGATGGAGGACAAAGGTGTTGAGATATTCATCCACTGCCACAAACCATGCATGAAATCCCTTATCTTGAGGGACACTCAATAGTGGTTTGGCCCCCCTTCTGCCCGTCTTGGGGTGTTCTAGCGATTTTACATCCTCTTTTTTAACGCCACCCGAGTGTGTGCATTTGCTCGGCAGAAAGTTCCGAGTGTGTAAAAATGGTTGAGTGCAGGGATTAAAATGTACTCGTTTTACCATTTCAATGTATGAAATGAATTAAATGGAATTTTAGAATGAAAAGCGTAGTACAATTTATCTGAAGCTTCCCGAGCATTATACATTGAGTAGATATTGAGTAGAAATATATTTAAAAAAATAAATAAATATCTGATATTCGAAGAAGCAGCTTATTATGAAGTAATCTAGTTCATTACGATGTAAATGTTTTTGGAAACAGGTATTTCAAGGAATTCTAGAAGCGAGAAGAGTCAAATAGCTCTTTTTGAAGAGAAGAGAGCAAAACATAGAACAGGTGAGGTTTCAGTATAGCTTCGAACTCTCAACCCTCACAAGTCTTCAGTTCTAAGTATAATATTTGCTAACTTATGGTTCATCTTTGTTGTGTTTTTGTGAAATATTGAGACAAATTACTTCAGAAATATGTTTAACAAACTAATAACTTGATTGAATGCCTTTTATTCATAATTCTTAGACTTAGAGTTGGACAGAGGCCTCTTTTTGGAATGAGTCCTCTTTTCTCACCAAGTCTTCGAAGTATCGGCGAATTTCCCTAAAACTCAAGTTGCTTCCAACAATGAGAGTATTACAGCCGCGTATTCCACGCAGGACTCTAGAAGGTGATTCCAAATTGTGGAATCCGACGCCGCAGTCATATACTTTGTAGTCGACTAAGTCCTAGGCGTTGAGGATATGCGTCAAATACGAAATGATTTAACCCGGATTTAGACATTGTTCTAATGAACGCATCCAGAGATGACTCCAGAGATGCCAAAGAACCAAGGATTCAAATATATTTGAAGAGTAATCAGCAGTACTTTCTGAACGATTCTTTTTGCTCAATGCCTATTTTTATATAAACTATTTAAATGGATTTGAATTCATAAAAAAATGTACGTAAACTGTATCTTTTACAAATAAATGTTCCACTTTTCGCGCGTCACCCTAGAGAGCTTTATTTGCCCACAAAAATACTATGAATTTCCCAAGTTTTCATTCCATTTAAACGCTCCTGGCCACCCGAAAAATGCTCCTACTTAGGCGCACCACAATCAAGCTTAAATTGAAACCAAACAAACGCCAGCAAAAGCGGAGCAAATAAATATTTCGTTATTATTTTTCATCCACCCATCGGTACGGGTCTTCGATTTGGGATGATTTTTTGTTGTTGTTGCTTTCTTATATTTTACCAACCATTTTTGAGAGCCACCCGTTTGAACCCGGCAATCGAAACATCACCGTTTCCGGTCGTCTTTCGTGCTGCTTTCCATTTCAATTCCTCCCCTCAAGCCCCACCAAGCCTCTGGGGGGGGGAGAGAAAAATATGCCCACAACTTTTCCTTCTGTCATTTTTCATTCATCATTCCACACCCATTGGTGACGTACCGTGTGTTTTCTGTTTTTGTTTCCCATTTCGCCCACTCACCTCTCCCTCCGTTGCCACGTTTTCTGTGTGTGTGTGTTTTTTCTTTTTCCCCAGGCAAACCGCAATCGACCGATGGACGATTCTTGGGATGCCTTCGGTCCCAAAACGGAAGAAGAATTAATCCATTAAGGGACCGGAAGCAGCACGGTGCTGACAGCAGTGAAAATCCATCCCCACTCATTCGGTGCTGGGAAGGTTCGTTTTTTTTGGAAGGGGTGAAAGGGGAGGGG
Source organism: Anopheles parensis (assembly GCA_016254315.1). Taxonomy (NCBI): domain Eukaryota; kingdom Metazoa; phylum Arthropoda; class Insecta; order Diptera; family Culicidae; genus Anopheles; species Anopheles parensis. The sequence continues at coordinate 11,097,207 of CM028123.1, forward strand.
GAAGAGTGATTGGAGGTGAAGGAAACAGTAAATAGGAAAGGAACAGTAACCGGGGCATTTTATTCGAGATCTCCTTCCGTGCTGTACGAAATATGCAATGCGCCACCCTGCATGTCCACATGTTGACTGTTACACCTTTTCCCAACCGTCCGCCGAAAAAACCCGCACGCGCCCTCCCACACAAAACATTCAGGCAGGAAAAACTTGTTTTCCTTGGACATTATTAAATTAAATATTCATTAATCAACAATTACGACGAATGATAAATTATTTGCTTTCGGACAACCGATGCATAGATGGTGCGCCCGGAATGTCCGAGGGATTTTTCGAATCCTTTTTTTTGTGTGTGTTCCTTTCCTTTTTTTCCGGGTTCTACTCGCACCACTTCTAAGGGTTGGCTGTCCTTTTTCGCTGCTCTTCCCCAGTCCTTTTTGGCTCAAAACGCTACCCAAATAATGCGTGCAATACACCAAAAAGGCGGTTCCGTACACCGTACCGTGCGGTCTGATGATGGAATTCACGTTGACTTTCACTCTTAAACGCAACCGGCTGGCATTCGGTGAGTTTGCCGCGCTCGACCGGAATGTCAGAACCATGGCAGTTACGGAATTGCACCCGTTCCGTCACGTCGAAACGAAACCGGAGCGGTTCCATAAATAACTTCTGTTGCTTTTTTTCGTGACGTCTAATGGAACAAATTAAGTTAATTCGTCATTTATCACATTTAATCCAGCTGTTTCTGATAAACCACCACCATTTCCATTTGTTTGACATGATTCCCCCGAGTAGTTGGGTTCGGTGTGGGGAGGGGGTTACGTACAATTAAAGGAAGTACGTACACAATCATGTGAGTGATGTGGAAATTGAGAGACAGAAAAAAATACATAAATATTCATTATACGACGCACCTGCAGTACCTTGGAATAAACCTTTTTCTGCACAGATTACCCACGAAGATTTGTGTGAGAATTGTGAATACTTGTGAGAATTGTGAAAATTGTAAGTAGCAACGGAATATAAACATTTGATTTAAAACTCAGTTTCTCAGAATCTTAGTTTGGCAAAACTTGGATAAAATATCGAAGATTCCATAGGTCTTCCACTCAGAGATGCGAACCTGAGGAACTCAACTTTTGGAGATATTTTAAATGATACATCTTTTGAAACAAACCCGATAATTGTGTCTTTGTGTTCGCGAGCATATATGTATCAATGAATTTCTAAAGGAATTTTCAAGAATAGAACTTAAATTTATTTGCTACAATAACAATTTCTATAGCTGTAGATACAATCGACTCAAACTTCTCATTACCCGAAATTATTTTTGACTCCCAAAACAGGACATTCATTACAATCGCTGCAATCAGAACTGGAGTAGTTCAGGGATCGCCTTTTAAAGAACATAACTTTCTTTGAACATAGTTTAGAATAAGGTTCAAGTGATCTTAAATTTTGATGCACCATCATGAAACTCCAAAGTTCTGAGCTAGGATACTGATCTGCTGGAAGTCTTCTAGGACGTCTTCTAGGTTTTTCGCCAGGAAGTCTTCTAGGAAGTCTTCTAGGACTCTCTCTAGGAAGTCTGCTAGGATACTGATCTGCTCTTCTCTCTGGAAGTCTTCTAGGACTTTCTCCAGGAAGTCTTCTAGGAAGTCTTCTAGGACTCTCTCTAGGAAGTCTGCTAGGATACTGATCTGCTCTTCTCTCTGGAAGTCTTCTAGGACTTCCTGTAGGAAGTCTTCTAGGAAGTCTTCTAGGACTCTCTCTAGCAAGTCATCTATGACTAGGAGAAATTGGAAAAATAGGACACGGATTTGTAATTAACGTATCTTAAAGAATTGTGACAGATTATTGAATATCAATGCAGGATTGCTGTTGGAGGTGAAATAGTAGAACATATCAATTCTTCTTTGTACTCAAGTTTAGATGTTCTGAATTTCCAACATTTCTAACCAAGAATGCATACTTTTTTCTCCTCACGTACAACAGCCTCGTGTATCCTTCCCATCGTTAAGGATATAGTTCTCTTGTCTAAACTCGCTGGAAAGCTTTTCCACAAAATATCACACAAGAATAATCATAAGTCACCGGACCGAACGAACGAACCCCGACTGCTTCACGGTCATTAAAGTGTAAAGTGATCCTGATGAAGTCGGATGCACGGGTCCGGTAGTGGTATCGTATCCACCTGGCTCGGACCGTATACAGCAGGCGCTCCTTCCCACAACGCCGGACGTAGCCGAAGAAGTCGCCGGGCGTCGTTTGTGATTGTGTGGCGTGATAATGGTCGAGTACGGTTGTACGCACCCTCTGCCCTACGTAGCACATTGCTACCGTCCGAAATGATGAATATGGCGATAGTCTTCCTTGGTGCGGTTCGGCGTTGACCATCATCAGGAAAACCGCCCACACCCGGCCGTATGTGCAACTGGAGGCTTGGCCCTTGGTACGGGACGTCCCAAAACAAAAACAAAGCGAGTGAGCAGAGAGAAGAAGAAAAAAATGTCCGTCCAACCGGTGTCAGCGCTCGGTCAGCCGAGTAAGTTCATAAATAATTGAACTCGTCTGAACTCGGGGCCGCGATCTCACACCCGGGAGAACCGGAGCACTGAAGTAGCAGCGTAGCGCCCAACCGGTGTTTGCTGGAAACACTAAACCATCGTTCATATAAACTCATATTTCTGTTCCCCTTCCATGTACACTTGACTCCCACGATGCCCACATCACTCCATCAACGGTGCAGCCAGGAAGAAGGTCAGCAAGGCCAAACCATCCTTTCGGACGTTTTAACGGCATCACCGTGCAGAGAGGTCCTACATTTCATATGCGTTCGGTGTTGCGGAAAAAATAATGTTTTCGGTTAATTATTTCCCTTCCCTCCCTGTCTCTCTCTCTTCCCCCGTTTCCTGCCCTACCCGGGTTCGAGTACGGTCGACTTGCTTGGGTTCGTACGGTGACACCGTACCGGCATTTCTGACGCAGCGTGTGTGCGCGCTTTTGCGGTGACTTTGCTGATAGGCTTCCGAAAACCGATGGATGAATGTCGACTGTTGGCATTACGGGAAAAACGCGAACCTACCAACCGGAAAAAGCGCAAACGGGTGAAATGCTCGTACACCTGATATGAGCCACACCATAAATCATAATTCTTGTTTTAGATTGGGATTTTCACAATTTTTGCCCCTTTTTTTGAAGGAATCGGGGGGTAATGGAGGAGGAGGGGAGGGAGGAGGAGGTCACATCCCATACTTCACCCCTGTTTGTCTCTATCCAACCATTTTTATTTAGCCACATATCACGCGACAGATTGTGAGAGAGAGATCCCCATCGTTGAACAGGGGATAGATGCGTTAGGAAGAATGCGTTTGCCTGTGTTGACTTCCCTTCCATTAAGTCACAAACATGCCACACATCAGACATTCTAGCGATCTTTTTTATGTGGTTTCCTTCACAAATGTGGTTAAGTTTAATAGAAGAACGAACTGGGAAGGTTAAAAAAAACACATTCCTTACATATGCAATACAAGTTTGAAAGGTATCACCCTCAACTATGCCCGAAACAGGTCGAGATTGGCTAATTTTTTACGACGGACAAATCGCATTCCACCAGTATGGTTGGGCCGGAAAAATTGAGAAATCGATAACAGAACAGCAGACGGTACGGTAAAGGTGTGGTCACGGTAAAAAAAACACAAACAGCACGGACAAATCGTTGAGGCACTAGGCATCGGTGACTTTCGTGGCCCATTCGTTTCGGCTCTGACAAGCCCAAGTCAACGCGCTGGTTCACAGATAAGATCACCTCGGTACACCCGGTGGTTCCCTTTTGTTAGTTTGTAAAAGTTTTTTTTTTACAATCCCAAAGACTGACAGAAAAACCAGGGCTACAACAAAAAAAAACACATACACCCAACAACGGTAGGGTCGAACACTATGGCCCAAAAACACCCGGGCCTGCCTTTGAACGCCGGAAGGTATGAGCGAAATCTAATTTTCACTCCCGTGCAGAACGTGCTGAAAATTATTTATTCTTCGAATGATAGCTATTTACCCAGCTGCAAGGCAATTTTCGGCAACAGCTCACCGTGCCCTTGTTACGTCCAGTGCGGCCTCTTCCGGTACAGCTGCCTGGAAGCTGCTGGCAACACTGGCACCCTGGTCCCTGGGTACGTGGATGCATGTTATGCTTATGCATGTTTGTGTGTACATGTTTGAAGTTCTTCGCCTTTTTTTGTGTTGCTCTGTATTTGTTGCCTCTCGTTGAAGTCCCCGGGCCGGGTTGAAGACACGGGCTAGAAGGGAAGAGCCGGTGGGGGGGGATGCTTAACCAGTGCTCGAGACAACAAGGCATACGCGCTGAAGCGATCAGCGACCAAAAAAACCTTCTGAGCTTTGGAAGCTCCCATGCCCTCATGAAGACAAGTTAGAGGGAGGGGAAGGTAGAACTAACATGGTGACGAAACGGGACGGAAATCCTCGCTTGAGAGGTGGTTAGAGTCCTACACACTCATACATATATGCACACATCGACAAAATGCCTGTGGTTCGACTCGCAGCAACTCGGTACCCTTTTTCGCACCAAAAGGCATTGTCAGGATCTTCGATATGTGTCTTTTCGGCTTTTCTCCACATGCATGTTTCCATGTGTCCGTGTCCGCGTGTGTGTATGCGTGTGATTGCTGGCTGCGATTGAGCTGCAAACGTAAAACCATCGCACCCGTTTTTTTTCCGGGGGTGTCCCGGCAAGTCGTGCGGCATATGGAAAATATCCGGTCCAGGCGTAAGCGTCTCGGTATGTTTGAGACCAGGTCGAAACCGAGAGCACCGAATGGATTGACAAGTTTTGGTGGAACGCAGCATGAATTTCAAATCACACAATATTTTGATGCCCAACTATGGGGAAGTTTTGATTTTTGGAGTTTTGACTTGAAAGATTTAGATATTGAATATTCCCGAGGTCCTCATCTTAGTGATTTAAGGATCTTCTTTATAAGACATTTCAGTATTTAGTATTACTAGTATTTAGTATTACCGGAGCGACCCGGTGGTGTATGTGATAAACGGCGCCGGTCCACACGGCAGGACCGGGTTCAAATCCTATCCGGACCGTCCCCCGGTAGCGAGGACTGACTATCCAGCTACGTGGCAAAATAAGTCTAGTAAGCCAGAAATGGCCGGCATGACCTCAGAGGTCGTTACGCCAAGAAGAAGAAGAAGAAGAAGAAGAAGAAGAAGAAGAAGAAGAAGAAGAAGTATTACTAGACAATTTCAAGTTTAAACTATAAAGCTTATAAAACTATTTTATAGCAAATGACAATCACTTTATAGCAAGTAGTGACTCGACCGTCACAGCGACGAGAAGATAGTGCTTCATCCAAAGAGTCCTATTGCAGCCAAACTACTCGTATCGGACGCTAGCGGGCGTTGCTATAAAATCCGCCCGGTCCGCTGTCAAATCCCATACAAAATCTGTCGGCTGAGATCCGATAAGTGTAGTTTGAAAAGTGGCTTGCTTGAAATATTTCACAAAGCAATGAATTTCTTGATAAACATGTTTTGATGGATTGTACAAGCTGATCAATTTTTGACGATATAAATAAAATAATTCTTGCTAGTACGGGTCCCCAAAGTAAATGTACACTAGTAAAGTCCATACCGAAGTATTTATCGTGATAAATTTAGGAAAATAGTAGATTTGCAGATTTGCATCATCGAATGATAGCGGGCAGTCCGATGACGCACGGCCCGACTAGATCCAATGGTATGGGAATCGTGTTTGCAAACTTTTTTTATAGCAACGCCCGCTGTCGTCCGATACGTGTAGTTTGGATGGTATACGTCCTTTATAAGTCAATAAAGGAATTTAAATAGATAACCGTTGATTGAATAAAAAATAAATGAAAACAGGGCGCTTCAAACACCTTTACTAAACGTTACCATAATAAAATAAAAATCTCGCAACACATCACTTCCTTTTGTGCAACCTGAGAGATGGATGCATTAATTTGCTTTTCATTCATCAAACTTATCAATCAGCGTCATGCACGAGTGCGCGAGCTTGACTACGTGCTTTCCTAGCCTTTGGAAAGGAGCAATATAAGTGAATAAAAAAAAAGAAAGAAACCACCTCCCCCAAAAGAAGCAAAGAGAAGCCCTGCACTGAAGCGCAAAGATACACTTGCAGCCTCCACCCTTCCTCCTATCAAACCGCTACATGCCCGAAACGTATGCAAATTAGTTCCTTCTTATCATCGATTGTGCGCTTTTTCACGAGCCCGTTGTGCCTGTATCGTTTTAGAATATTAAAACACATTTTCGTTTTGTATGTTCGGTAGGCCCAACAATCGGGCGATAAGCGAAGCACCAGTAACACCTCCACTTTCGGCACGCACGCGCACACACCCTCCTTCTTCTCCCCACCGCCCCCCGGCCCTCACGGTCCGATCACACGTGTCGCGGTATTTCGCGACAGCCGGGCAACAGGAACGGTTGTAGTCGAAATTTTAAATTTCTTCATCCTGCAAAAACCCGCCGTTCCTTTCCGGTTCGCGGCACTAATAGTTTGCCACCCACGTGTGGGCACACACGTGTGTACCGCGTACCCGGAGGCATTTCGAAGCCATGTTCTATCTCGGCTTTTGGTCGGTTTCCCGCGACGGTTCGTTTTTTTTTTTTTGGTGGCCGCACCCTTGGAAGGATGTCAATTTTCATAAAAGTGTTGAATCGGTACGCGCTTTTGCGGCTTTACCGTTGAAGTGCTATATGATGCGCGCCGCATACCCGCGGATGGCGAATATCTGGCTGAAGCGCTTTGAGCGTTCGCTTGGTTTTGAAGTTTTGTACCGACGTCCGTATCGTTGCTAGCTTAGGGTTGTTTGATGTCTTTGCGTACACGTTCGAGGAAGTTTTATATTAAACAACCAAAAAAAAACAAGAAAACTGTTTCCTTGTGAGTAACTTGAATAAACAGCAAACGTGGGCAATATGTTACCTTACGATATTGCACTAATCACGCTGAACGAAATTCACTTATTTCAACGTTTCAGCCTTCTCGCTTTCTTCTCTGTACATCAGCTAACATCCATAACCGAATACAAAACTTTCAATTTTACTGCTTCCCAAAAATATATTTTAATAAAAACCTTTCAAACAAAAAAAAAATTAAGGAAAATAAACTACTAAGTGGAATAATGATTTAAATGAAATAAATGATTAAAAACAGATATTTATAGAAATAAAAAAAGGAAGGAAACTTTTAACAATGCAAACAAAGATTTTTAAAAAATGTAGATAATGAAGATATTTGGCAACACTGCCAACCCAAAACAGTTTTTCCCGTGAGCTAATTCAAACTTGTTTTTGCTAGTTTTTTTTGTAATCAATTTTGTGTAGTTAATTAGGTCAAGGTAAGAGTAAGTTAAGATTTTTATTTATATGAAAAAATAATTTTGAATCTATTAAAAACAGACATTTCTAAAAATCAAAATAATGAAGGAAATTTTTATCATGCAAACAAAGGTTGTTTAAAAATGTAAATAATTTGGCAACACTGCCAACACATAAAAGTCTTTCCCGTGAGCTAATTCAAACTTGTTTTTGCAAATGTTTTTTTTTTTTGGATCGATTTTGTCTAGTTAATTAAATCCAGGTTCGATTAAGTTAAGCTTTTATTTACATAAAAAAATCTAATTTTATATTTTATGAAACTAATTTTTGATTAAGAAAATTAAAAGCTTTTATTAAATTTTGCTCCACAAAATTTTTTGAAGGAAATTTTATGTTTTTTTTTCCTTTTGCTAAAAGTTTAATTGCAACCCAACGTTTATTGGTGTGGCGCTCCAGCCATAATAAATCGTAAATATTTGTATTCGACGTTAAATCAACTTAACTTTACAGCGTGTGCTGTTTTTTTTCTCTTTTCTTCTTGGTAGTGAAATTTGAAAACTCGCTTCTACACACACAAACACACTTCCAACTGTTGCTGTTTGCACCTTTAGCCCGCATAAGCACGAACGCAAGTGAGCAAATAGCTTGCAACTTTAAGTAAATTTCAAACATTTTCTTTGCAAATCCATTTTTTGGCGGTTTTTGCAATTCAAACAGGACCCGAGAGTCGTCGGGGGAAAAATGGTGCAAATAGAACAAAACAGCAACAACAACAAGAAAATGGAAGTAGAAGGAAAGAATCACACACAAAACCTCGATTCCGTAGCATCAGAACCATTGCTTTTGCCGATTGCTTGCTGGGAACATTTGCCACAACACGGAAAAACGTATACGCGCGTACAACTCTAGGCAAATCAAACAAAATTTCGCTGCACCAGTGTAGCTGGCAGATTTTGGGGCAGGGAGGGAGGGGGGGGGGGCATGGACCCGGGGCACAACTTCCGGAAACTTTGACACAAACCCCCCCCCCCCCCTCCTCCTCCTTTTTTAGCCCGCGTCGCCTTCAGCAAACGATCCGGTTTTGCCGACCGGGCAAGTACACACTTCAAAAACGCCACGGAAAACTACTCAGCGGCCGACAGTGACAACACCGACTTTAATTTAGTTCCAAACTTAATTAATTAAGCAACTCTATGCATACATTATGATCACTCAAAAGTCTTCGTCTTGCGGCAGCCGACTCGCTGAAAACCCACCATACCTCCCCGTCACCCCCGCTTTCTCTCTTTCTCCCTTCATCCCTTTCCGTTTTCTGTCCTCCAGCAATTCACGCACAAAGCCCAACCACACGGGCACCCGGGGGGGGGGGGGATGTGTTTTCCAGCGGCACGCGAACACTATGCGGTAGGCTTCCCGGTCATGCAAGGTTCGGTTCGCCGGGTAATAGCAAAACCAAACGAGACCGAGTGATGCTGCTGCTAATCTTTGCGCCTGTTTGTACATTTTACCCCTTTTCGGGGTAAAGTTGGTAGCATGCCCTAATCGATCGGGAAGCATGGACGGGATTGGGACCACATTAATCACAAGCAAATGCTAGTTTTGCACCGAAGAAGGATAGTGTTTAGCGGAAGGGGGAATATGAGAAGAAAGGGGTAGCAAAACGGGAAAGCAAGTCTTATGGTAACCTAATTGGGATTAAATCCTTTTCCAGCTGTACTGTTTTCGGGAAGAGGTTACATATTATTTGCGTGTAGTAAATCAAACCATTTTCAAAGCGATCTGGCCCTGGGAACGCATGGATTTTGTGCTGGGGGGGGGCAAAGGAAGCCTAATTAATAATTTTTCAGAATATTTCAATTTGTTTACCCACACTTGAAAGGCGTTTAATTGCCGGTAATGCACTATAGCATGAGTTTAAGGTGAGATTAAGTGATGAATTTTGAAAAATTTATTTAAATATCTTCCGTAACGTTGTTGTTGCGTTTCGTTCATCCACAGGAAAAATGTGTTGTGACGAATCGCTCACAAATATATGGGAAACCGTCCGAAAACCTCCGGATTAGTGATGGGTAAATTCAACAAAACAAAGGGAATCGCTTCCGAATGACTCCATAAATTTTGGAAGCGGCTCCGGAAGGTAGGTGCAATACTCCGAATTCGGAACCGTCCGGAGGCGCTAGTCGCCAGCCGAAGCCGTCGGAGCCGTCCCGAACCGTCCGGAGTCGTCGGAGTCGTCGGAGTCGTCGGAGCCGTCGGAGTCGTCGCAGCCGTCCGGACTAGCGGCACAACAGGTCGGAGACGTCGTAGCCGTCCGGAACCGTTCGGAACCGTCCGGAACCGTTCGGAACCGTCCGGAGCCGTTCGGAGCCGTCCGGAGCCGTCGGAGTCGTCGGAGCCGTCCGGAACCGTCGGAGCCGTCCGGAGTCGTCGGAGTCGTCCGGAACCGTTCGGAGCCGCTAGTCGGCAGCCGGAGCCGTCGGAGCCGTCCGGAGTCGTCGGAGCCGTCCGGACTAGCGGCTCCGACGACTCCGACGACTCCGGACGGCTCCGACGGTTCCGGACGGCTCCGACGACTCCGACGGCTCCGACGGTTCCGGACGGCTCCGGACGGCTCCGGACGGCTCCGAACGGCTCCGGACGGCTCCGACGACTCCGACGGCTCCGATGGTTCCGGACGGCTCCGACGACTCCGACGACTCCGACGGCTCCGACGATTCTGACGGCTCCGGACGGCTTAAGGCGGAATTGTGGGTTTAACCTAGCCGGAATCGGAGCCGGAGTTGCTATGCTCGGAAGCGATTCGGAGCCGTGGGTACGATTCCGAGAACCCATCACTACTCCGGATGGATTGAAACATGCTTCGGAATTTTATTAAAAACAATATGGTCTGTCAACCACACAAAAATCTTCAAGATACCCTGTATCTGGCATGTGTCAAGGTTAACAAAAAAAAATTATAAAGAGAGAAAATTTGTTGAAAACATTATTCATTTTAAATATTTTTAATTTCAGAAAAAAATATTTACAGTAAAAAACAAAAAAAGCAAAATATTGTTCATAACAACTCAGAAGAAAATGCCAGACAAGAAAAACAATCAAAATAAACTTTAGCTGGATGTGTGGCATAAGAAAAAAAAACTTTTCAACAATAGTTGATTTTATTGCAAATAGAACAAAATAAGAGTTCTTCAGTACAATAGAAATTCGTCTTTTTCGTTTTGCGATACACAAACAAAACGACGTAAAGTTCTTTCGTTTGGTTCATAATTGGTGTTCCATTAAGCTTGCAGCTATGCTGACATCGTTATATTGGTGTTTCGCAGAAAAACCCACCACTCCACTTGAATTGACAATGTCTCTGTCAACAGCACGGGTAATAAACTTTTGTCCTTGTGTGCTGAGGATTTTTCTGTGTGATGGCTAAAGCTAAAATAATAATCTTAAGAGTGGATAATTTAACACAACGAAAATGAAGGAAAGTGTTGTATTGTAAACTGGACCCAATGGTCCTTTTGTATTGTGTTGGTTAACGTATTGCATGGTTGGCTTCTTTGAGTGAGCTTTAGATCTACCAACACTACGAGAAGGTAAAGGCGTTTTGGGCTCGTGTTTGTCAAACATTTGCCGAAGAGATATTTATACACGTCTACTTGCAGGTTTTTTTTTTTGGGCGGGGTGGAAAAATTAAGCTCCAAGGTAAACGTTCCGAGAGCCGCTTCTTACAACTTCGATGGGTAAGAAGGTATATAGATGTGGAAGGAGAAAGAAAAACGGTAAAAATACGACCGGATGTGGTGTGTCACGTGCGGCAGATTTTCGAACAAGCGACAGGCCCTTAATGCAGTCATTTTTCAACAAATTTCAGTCCGATGCCGATTCCGCGAAATCACGACCGTTTCGAGCAGGAGAAAAGCAAACGAAAAAAAAAACGCAAGCAAAGCCCGTACCGTCAAGGCGCATAGCGTCAGGTATTCACGTTGAGACATCACCCAGGGTCACGATCTGAAAGGTGTCAAAACACACGCGTATCAGAGCCGGGGAGAGCTGAATGCAAATGGCTTTACTTTGCGAAATGAATTTGTCACTGGCCCCACCTCCATCGGATTTTCGAGAAGAAGGGGTCGAGGAGGAGATCGTGTTTTTGCTCGTCCTGCAATGCTGGAGGGGGGTTTGGGTGAGTTATGTGAGCATCGGTTCACCTAATCCAACACACCCACGACATCTTTTGCTCAAAAACCGGGAATTTTTGGGGCATGCAGCAATTGGCTACCACCGAAAAAGGTTGGGACGAACTTTTGCCGCAAAACCCGAAAACTTCGAACAAATCGACCGCAAGAGCAAAGTTTGCCGCTTCCGGACATACATTTCGGGCTTACGGATCGGTTCCGGGTGGTTTGGGTACCCGCGTTTGCCCTTGCGGCGAAGCGCAGCTACAACGAATGCCTCCGAAGTTTGACGTTTTGCAAATGGTGAAGGTGAGAACTAATGTCGGAAGGCATCCTGACGGACGTGTCGGGGCAGTGATGCCCAACGGAGTACATGCATGTTCGTAAGAAGCGGGCGGAAAGAAAAGAAAGGAAACAACAACACATCGTTACTCAACCGAATGTGACACCTTTTTTTTTTTTTGAAAGCACGGGGATTGAACAAACGACCTTTTTAAGAAGAAAAAAAAACGATCCCTAACCAATAAATATTCATACGAAAATTCGCATTGATCTGGTTGTCCAAATTCTTGGACGATGTTGTCCAAGAGCATTTGCAAAATTCTAAAGCACCATTCAAAGCATTAGCCAAGGTTAGTACAAATGATTCGTTTGGCTGTATTTAGTACTTCAAAGTAGCGTGTCTATCCGAGCCGAGTACTTGTCAGTAACTTTGAAACGTTTCACCCGTTTTTAGGCACTTTTGTTCCATCAATCATTTTTGGCATTTTGGGGGGAGCAGTCCGGGAGAACATCTGTCTAGGGCCTCCATCGAATAGCGCACTTTGACATTTCCCAATAATGGTTCGAATTATATCTACTGTATACTATCCGGAGCGTTTGAAGCTCTCCTCCAATGTCACACCCGCCCAAATAGACGATGCACAACGATCGAAGAAATCTTTTGAACCAAACGGCAGAAAGCTCGTACTCGGGGGAAACATTGCAATAACTGATTGAGTAGAGTTGCGCTCGTACGACTTCCCGGGTGTTTGTCGCTTCAAAGACTCGTGCAATAGAGCTACGCTTATTAATAATGCCGCACCGTCTAACTGCACGTCATCCCCCAACATCACCGCTGTAGCCCCTTTTGCCTGGGATATATGGGACGCTGTGTGTTTTTCAGCAAACATATTCAATTTTAATCTATACGCTGTACGCTACTGCTCATTTGCTGATAAGGTTTCCGTACCCGTACCCGACAAACCAATCTCAGAATCGGCCCGAAATACTTTCCCACATAATCCGGGCTTTGCACCTGCAACAAAGTCTGCATAACCTTTGCCGAGCATCTTTGAAGTTAAAACGGGGGGCGGGAAGCGACCGGTATGAGTTGTAATTAAATTTTATGTTCTCCTCATGCCACTGCTCGTGCTGGGGTACTGGCAGGGAATACCTCACTAGCAACTCCCAATAACCTATGCGCTGTTTCAGCTATAGCGTGCAATCCATTGTTGAAGCTTTTTTTCCTCCCCCATTCATTTATTTATTTTTGTTGCCTTGGCTGTATAAGTAAATCCCTACGTCCGTAATAGCATGCAACATTCTATTGTGTTGGTGAAACAAAAAAAAACCCATTCTTCATCAGTTGTACAAAAATACTACCGAAAGAGTAAGACAGACAGAATATCAGTTCTGGGAAATATACATACAAGCTAATTTAGAAATGCGACCTACATTCGATTCAAGTTCCTATCGATTTTAAAACCAAGGTTCGTGTCGGAATTCTAGAGAGATTATATTAAAAAGAATCTTTTAAAAGACTTTGCCTACTAAGTTATGAAAGAGATGTCTAAGTTTGTGTCCAAGTTTTGTGATGTCCAAGTTTGTGAGGCATTCTTGGTTTTTAAGTGAGAAGTCTTGGTTAGTTTAATTCTTCCATACAAGGATCTTCATTCCATATAAATTTGAATCTTCAAATGCAAGTTTGGAGGTTTGAACAACCTCAAAAGTACAGTCACGTATTCGACATCTCACTGAATCTTCCTGATTACTTAAGTACCTTGTATCTCTTACCAAAAATACTCAACATTTAAGTCACTCCTAATCGCGCATATCTTAGATCAATATTAACCAGTTTAATTCAATGTACCTTAACCAAAGTTTTCAATAAAAATGAAGTGCTATAATTTTGAACCATAAAAATTGTGTTCATACTTTGAAAGGATTATAAACCCAGAAGCGAATACAATGAATTGCTAACAAGCTCAATCAGTAGAATTAAATTAAAACTAGTTTTTGCAGGTGTTGATTGACCTCCAGATAGTTACACTCTTCGCATTCTGTTACCATCAGGTGACTTCCCTCCCTTAATCCTTTAATCCACCACACACACAGACACCTCTCATCTTGTTTGCTGTAGATTGGCTGAAGATACAATCAAAGCTAACGCCATACATCGTTCGGGGTTACCGAAAGTGGTCCGAGAGAAACCCCCCCCCCATTTCGCCAGTATCGATCAATGCACACATGAATCGGCAATTGGAATAATCAAAAAGAAAACGGGATGAAAATGATAAAGAGCCGTACCGGGTTGGTTTATGTTGTTTCGCATATTAATAGTTCTCAACAACAAAAAAGACTGCACCGGACGATTGCCGTACGTGAAAGTAATGAATTCGCTTCCGCTCTCTCAAGTGCGGATTGCGCATTGAATCTGGCCACACATACCTGGGTTTTTTGCAGAATTGCAATTGCCGTACAATAACTCGATGCATCATTGTATGTGCAGCGATTCCTCCCCAAAAGAACACAGTGGTACGGGAGAACAGGGAACACATTCTTTGTCAATGTTCCCCCAAAAATGCGAATATAGACCACGTGCCCGATAGCAAAAAGATGCTTGTCAACCGTGGATTGGGGTACGAATGGGTAAAACAGTTTCACCTGCAAGTCGTACCAACCTCCCGTACCAATATTTCTTCAATCTCCAACAAACAAGGATTCAACGATCGAAAGCCAGACGTGCAAACGTTTCGACGCTGGTGGGCAACGATGCGCTAAAGAAAGCAAAGCTTACGCGGCCGAAAAAGGCAAGTTACGGTTGACCAGAACTGTGGCTAGTAGACGGATTCGGATAAAATATGCGGGATCTACCTTAGACCGCTGCCGTACACTTCAACCGAAACCGAAAGAACTAGCGACCGAATGAAGACACAATCCACAAAAGACTCTTTTTTTTCTTGTTGGAGTGTTCAATCTCGCATGGGGCTAGTTCGGGAATTTTGTGCATGAGTTTCGGTTGTCGTCGAGCGTTCGGTCCGGGGTTTCAATGTTCAACGATCTTCTTCAGCTTCACGTGAGACGTGTGCTTATGCTGCACGTTGTGAATCCATTTTTATTCCCCCTCCCCCTCACCCCCGTTTTCCCAGTCCACTGACACACGTCCACGTGGGAGTGGAGGGGCGTCCGGCGGTAAGACGTAAAGTGTGCCAAAGTTTTCATCCCAAACTGCCCTTCTGAGTGGATGTGGTACCTACGTACGAGATGGAAATATTATTTGACACAGGAAAAACCCGATGAGCTGTACGGATTCGGTAGCATTTGTGGTAGCACCGGAACACCGGCGGAGGTGCGACAGACGGTGCTGAAACGGTTGTATTTTGAAGATGGAAATAAAGGTGCACAAATAAAAGTTCGACTAGTTGTCCCCGTGGGTACGATTGTCTAGGGGGAAGCTCGCTCACCGCGCCAGCAAACAGTGTCGTTCTAGTGTCCTTCCAACAGGGATTTTCTTTTCCAACCTTCGGTAGCTTAACATTATCGTTTCTAGCTGGGGGGGGGGGGGGGGGGGGGTTTTGTTCCTATTTCAACGCTCAAACGCGATCAGGCAGATAAGCAAATGCAAAAGACAAGAGCTAGCTAGCGTAAAAAGCTACACATGTGAACAATTAAATCAAAATTGCTTCTTCCAAACACTTTCTTCGCCCCAACAAAAAAAACCCATGTCTTTGTGAGCAGTTACAACCATCATTACCGCAAGGTAATTTTCAGCCAATTCTCCACACCTGATCACAAAACCGTGCTGTGTAAAAGCACACCGATGTGCGATGATTACACACCGAAAAATAAAAGACATTAGTTCCGGCACGTCTCCTTGTTCCGGCTGCGTTGTTGAAGGAGTACCTTTACGACGTATTAATTTTTATTTTACTTCCCTTTTTCCCCCCCTTAGTCGCTAACCCTAACGATGTGCAAAAATGTTTGCGTAGTAAGAACAATGTGATCCAGGTTTGGATCTGGAGCACGTTGAGTGTGTTCAGAACAGAACTCAGGACAAAACCATTCTTGTCAATGGAAATCACTTTCCATTCGGAAAAAAGATTGTAAAAAGAAAACGTTTTTAAGTGAGTAGAATGATGAAGCTTCCAAAAAAAGAAACAAAATGAAAACATAATTTATAAAATAATAAATAAATATATAAATTTGATATGAAATGAATTTCTTCTTTTAAAATCAAACAACTCTAATTAAAGCTCACTGTGCACACATCCGCTACCGTTCCGGTTGTTTCTTTTTCCCCTCCCCCCCGGAACATTCCACAGGGTGGTGACGGGGTAATTGTGCAAAAGTGAAGTATCGTTCGCAGCCTTGCAGAATAACAAAAAAAAAACGGTAGGCTTCGCGGATTTCTCAGAAACGACGTAAAATAGGCGTAAGCTCTAATAAGTACCTGTTAATACCCGTGCTTCATGGTCATTTTACCTAGAACGAGA
Organism: Anopheles parensis; assembly: GCA_016254315.1. Classification (NCBI taxonomy): domain Eukaryota; kingdom Metazoa; phylum Arthropoda; class Insecta; order Diptera; family Culicidae; genus Anopheles; species Anopheles parensis. The sequence continues at coordinate 11,113,513 of CM028123.1, forward strand.
GAAAGAGAGAAGAAATGCGTATAGTGAAAAGGGAAAGACAATGTCGACAAAGTGAGAAAGGAAGAGAGCTATATGTATTAGTTAAAAACCCCCATTCTTTTGGTCGTGTGTACCCGGGGGAAGGAAAGTCATTTAAAATTCAAAGCATGTGTAACATCTGCTAATGCCTTTTTTGTTTCTGCTAAGCCCTGCTCACCACCACAGCGGGGAAAGGGCAATGTGTTGTTGCAAAAACAAAACTTAAGATTCTTGCTGGATGTTGATGTTAGTCTGGTAAGTCCTGCAATCGCGTAACCTCTCGCCTTCTCCAACAATTCCGGCGCATTGTGTTCATAAATTTTGCTCAACTTTTGCAAAAAGGTAAAATGCCACTTGGTGCTTGGATGTACACATCTAATCTTATCGGTAAAAGGTACAACCTCCTCAACCCGTCAGAATCCCACTCTGTGAAGAGATCCTACTCATACTCCGAGGGAAAAAGATATTTGAGGCTACTCCACAGAAATTGATTACTTGCAAGATGCAAAAGCGAAAGCAACCCCAATACATAGTGAGGACGTGCAGATGTATCGGACCAGCTCTGGTCCGTAATGCGCTATGCAGGAGAACCAAAGTCAGCCCCCCCGAACCGTAACACAGCCGGTTATGGTTGTGGAAATGGGTAATTAATCAAAATACTTCCCAAACCCCAAAAACCTTGGTTCCTGGTTCGAGCTGACCGGGTCTTCAGTTTTTTTTTCCCCGCCCCCGGGCTTGTGATTTCATTAATGGGAAGCATATTGGCAACACTTCGTTGTTGGCTTTTCTTTCTAACCTGCTCTCTGTTTCACCCACTACACCGCTAATAGTACATGCCGCAAGGATGCCGATAGACGCGTAACCCGGTGTACTTCTGGACGTTCGTTCGAAAGCACGGTCCTGTTGCTTTTTCATTTGGTTTTGCTTTCTACACCCCCCTCCCAGCCGGCTCCATCCAGAATTGCGTAAGGCGAACAATTTATTAGTTTCATATTTTAATGAAAGACGCTACACACAACCATTAATGAAGCCGCTGCCATCTGTTTCGCTCACTTTATTTTCCCCGTCGCACATCGAACGATTTCACGGACATTAATTCTATTTACTGGAGTGTGAGGGGGGCCGGTAGTTTTGAGGACCAGGTTCGGTTGCCGCCGGTACCGTCGTGATTCATTAGCATTCGTGGATGAGCAGCGTTTTTTTTTTCTCTCCTAAACTCCTGGACAAGGTCCTAAACTTCCTGAGCTTTGTTGGACGATGGATGTTTGGATGCGCCTTCTGTTGTGCTTCATCATAACTAATGGTTTGTCTGGTTGTAAGATTGCTTAAAATATTGGATCAAACTGCTGAAAGCTAATTAGCTGCAGTGGAAGGAAAACACTTCGGTGGTTCTCGGTGCCGTTTGCTAGTAATGTAGGATCTTTAGTACACGTTGTACTAAAATTCCTGATCCATGCTTCTCCCCTACATGTGAGGTTGTTTTCAATGGGGGTTTTTTTAAAGGTTGTTTCCCCTTCTTCATCCTCTGTTTGTCTTTGTAATTCATTTGTTATCCACAGCACCGCAACAAGAAAAATGTATCCTACCAACCACTACCCCTTACCGTAGTGACACGACACACCACACTGTGACTAGTGTCGACTAGGTCCCGCCAAAACCCCGTTGGCACAAGGTCGGGGACGTATCGGATCGGTCTCGTGGTTTTGGAAAATGAATGACTTTTCCAAAGCTCCAGCTGCCTGCGTGCTTTTTTTATATCCGTTCCACACCCAGAACCCAGGATGCAGTTTGTAAGTGCATCTCCTGTGCAACTTCACTGAAACATCCGGGTGTATATGCGGGTAAGCGGATAACCTTGTACCAAAGATTTGTCTCCAGCGCATGGTGAACCTTCGTGACGCTGAGTGGAGAACCGACCAGAACGGATCGGTGCAGGGTTCGGGTGGGTTGAGTAATCGTAGCAGTGGTTAAAACGAGTGATCCTGCCTGTTTTTTTGTTGTTTTTGATGTTGTTGGTGGTGGTAAAAGACAAAACGGATACCAGCAGCACTTTGGATCCGGATCCGACAACTGCAGCGTTACAGCGTTAGCCGTGCTGATCTCCGTTTCCGGCTAGTCCCAACCGCCCTGCCGAACACCGCTTGCCGACCAGCCAACTGGACGATGAATAGTAAAACATTTCGTTGCGGCCAGCGGGACATGTTCTAATGGTTTTGTTCCAGTTACTGTTGCAAAACCCCATACTCTTCCCTCCCACCCGTCCACGGGTGGCCAACATCCTGTTACCATCCGGGCGTCCGCAAAGAATCGGCAACACACAAATAAACAAACAAACCGTACCGTGCCACGCATACACGCTCGGTATGCCACGACACAACACCACCAACCACCACCATCACCATGGAGCAAGACTTCGGGATAATACCACACCAGAGTGGCGTCGGGATATTCGGTACTGGATCGGTTTCGGGGCAATTTCGGGGTAAGAAAAGCTCGCACAGACAGACAGAGCAGCAACTTTGCTGAAGTTTATACACAAATAATCGAAACGGATGTACTTTGCTCTGGAAGTTAATGTTGCTTTCGGGAAATTTATGTTTTTGCTCCTTGCACCGGTAGCGGAGACGATATGCCTTCGCCAGGTGCTTGTGCGGGGGGTTTGTTGCCGAGACAATGGGTACTGAGAGTGTGAAGTACCGAGTGGTTTTTCCCCACTTGTGCACGAGCGGGATGCCCGAAACGTGAAGCGACTCCCGAGAAAGGGAGAAACCCACCGAACCAGCGGAAATGAGCGAACCCTGGTGAAGGTTGTGGAAACACCAGGAACAGGCAACACCAGCCGAGGGGAGCAAACGTGCGCCAAAACACGAGAGCCGCACTGCTTTGAATCGTGCGGGCAGAAGCAGAAAACCGTTTAAATCGATATACTCTCATGTATAAAATATACGACCTGTGCACCGGAATACGAGAGTTTCTATCGATTTTTCTTCGCCCACCGTGCGATGGCCATCAACCAAACCACCCTGCTTGCAGGTCTCTACCCTGCCCCCCCTAGGGTTCAGTACGGTCGCGTTCGTTGCATGTACACAAATCCACCTGTGCATGGGTGGCAAACCCATGCCGAGAGACATGGAGAGACAAGAAATGCCTGCTGTGGACAGAGTTAGAACGGCTCGCACGATACCGGCGACGGAATACTGCCGGAGCGCTTTTGGGTGCCAAGGGTAACAGGACAGCGTCCAAAGAGTGCCGGACATATCAGCGCCTTTGGGCTTGAAGAAAATCCTTCCCACCCCACTCCCTTCCTTCCTCTTTCCTGAGGAGTGGAAGGAAGCTGTAAACAAAAGCTGATATGGTAACTACACTACTAACTGTTCCAGGATGCAGACCATTTCCAGCATTTCTCACTCAAACTTTCCTTACCAACACCCCCCTAGCGACTCTACACCGCTTTTACAGCAGTATTTCTACCGCAAAGCTGTTGTGGTTCCTCTATTTCCTTTAAGAACACGCTGATCCTGACATCGCGCCAAGAGAGTGTCGTGTGGGTGGTAGAGGTGGTTCAACAACAACAAAAAAACATGCAAAACCTTGTCACAGTTTCTTCCGCAGCAAACCTTTGGTTACTATTGCAAATCCATTGCTCTGACGGGGGTAGGGAATTCTTCCTTTTGCCTTCGACAAAAATGGGGGAAAACGGTCCGAAGTGCATTCTTTTCCGGCCAGAGAATAATGTTCTCGAATGAATGAATAAAGGTGTTCTCGCGTAACTTTTCCACCGTTCCACGGCAGGGATGTCAAATGGCAAGACGTAAAAAAAATGATAGTTGATTTTTGCACTTTACACTGGTTGAACATTGCTTACCGTATTTGTTTCTTTTCCTGTAGCAATTCTACCATTTTATTCCTCTTCTAAAAATAATTGTAATCAAACAGCGACGTAATCATCTGCGACTCCATTACGTTTGACAACCCTGGAATTCAATATAAATTTGTCGAGCAAGTACGTGTGTAGTGCCGTTTAAAAACTTTGAACAACTTTCTCGCCCGGTTTTGTTGGCCGTTTCCGAAGAGCTGTGACCGGGGGGTTTTGCTACCACCACACCACGGACATGCCGAACGAGAAACCTGAGGTTTGACTTCAAATCCGCACCGTAAGGAACAGATTTCGCCTCCAAGGGCAGGGCGGAGGGTGGAACACGCAACACCACCAAACCAGCCAGTATGTGCGGAAGGACAGAAACACAAATCTCTGTACGGGTACGGGTTGGGGGGGGTGAGCATGGTAAACCTTTTCTCCAAGGCGTTCCATCCGATGGCAGTCAAAACCCGGAATGGCATCAGTGGTGCCGGTGTGCTTACTACTGCTTAGCTGCCATGTAGAACGTTACCCAAATATTCCAGTCGTTTCCTTCCCGAAACATACGTACACATGCTCGCACACAGCTGGAGAAATTGGAAAAGCGGAAGTGCTGGCAAAATGGTACTGGTCGGGCAAACGGTAGCGAGGTGCCTTCAAGTAAAATGGATGAATATCGGAAATTCCATCGAAAGTGCAGCTCATATTTCATCTAGTTGCACCGTACAGTACCCGGTGTTGAGAAATCCTGTAGAGATTTTCTCTCTTTCTCTCCGTACTCTGTTTTCTTTTTTTTTTGGGAAGGGGGAGGTTTAGTTTTGTTCCAAGCAGCAATTTGCTCACTTGCCGATTAGAGGATGCTTCAGTGCAATACTTCAGTCCGCTAGCGCGGATTCATCTTCCATGACCTAGGCGATTGCGATGCTGTCAAACTTTGACAGCGAAATTGCGGCACAGGTTTCGGAAAAGGCGAAAAAGGCCCCACACGCGACAGCGTGAAGCGTAGCGCCAAAAACTTCCCTGCACCCACAGATCCAATTAAAACGAATCCAAAACAACGCACCGCCGGGTGGAATATGAAACCGCCACCGGAGTGAAGTTACCCTTGTGCCGCCCCCTGGTGGAGAAGGGAAGAAACAGAACCCAAACATAATTAAAGCCACGGTCAATAGTGCTGCTGATGTGCAAAAGAGGGGTTACCGCTGCGGATCCCCGGTTCGGTTCGATGCGGCAAAGACTTTTCCCATCACATCCAGTGCAGCGTCCCACAGTGTTGCCAAAGTTTACCTTATGGTAAGCGCAAAGTTTGCTCGTTTTCGGTTTCGGTACAGTGTGCGCCCGGGAAGTGTAACGCTTTCAATTACTCACATTTGCGCTCATTCCCCTTTGCATCCTTTCCGTTTGGAGGAAACAAACCCCTTCCAAGCCCCGGCTCGGTGCGTAAATGATGCACTAAACTGAGTTGTCCGTGCTGCGGGCCATCAAGTCGTTAGCGAGTCATTTTTCTCCCGTATTTCCACATCAACCAGTGCGCGGATATGGTACAATGCGAAGAGTGAAAGATTGCCCACGGTATGGTTTCGTTCGGTCATCATCTTCTCGCTGTCGCTGGTCGCTGTGAGGCGTGCTGTTGCTGAATCACACAGTCCATAACTGTGAACGGATCCAAAAAACCCTCCGTGTTGTTCCGTGCCCGCCCGTTCGCTTCAGTGCTCCACCAATAATGGCATCAGATTTCATATCCTTCTTGTGTTCCGGGTAATCCGGGTGGGTGAGAAACTTTGCCAGACACGCGTTTGTACTTGCGGCTCGTATTGGGCGCCTCGCTGTGCATCCATGCCAACACTGTCATAACTGCACACTTGCACACATCACCATTCGGGTCGTACAATTATTACTAATTCGGCTTCCGCTTTTCGGTTTCGTCTGGTGGAACGCCGAGACGCCGAGGACTGCCTCGACCAAACCGGGTTGGTTGCAAGATACGATTTCTAAACCCCGAAAAGACTTCCGGTATGCGTGAAATCGAGTACCAGATTTGTGTGCGGTAGAACCTTTACTGCAAATGGACCTAGTTGAAGCGCGTCTGCAACTTCAACGTTGTGCTAGAATTCGTATCGCAATATATCATGGATGATTTTTGGTGAGGTCATCAGGGAGAATGAATGAAATTTTCTTCACGATTTCACCCAAGACATCATAAAAATGAAGAATTTGCCTTAATAAGAGTAGTTGCTTATTGTGTTTAAGGATCTTATACATTGTGACTTTTTTTATTGATATAAATCAATTGCGGCAGCGGTGGCTGCAATAACGTTTGTATATGATCCTGGTCACGGCACCAATGTTTAACGATCGCCGGTTGGAACTTAACATTCACGGTGGTGTTAGTTTTAAACCTTTTATTGCATTCTGCCCTTCTTTGGGTGCTCGCCTACCATCAACCAGTATCAACCATCAAAGCAGACCTTCGAAGAAAGAATTACCAAGAAGTTATCAGAAATTGGGACAAACATTCTTTCGAAGCGTTTTCCAAGGTACCTCAAGGGAGTGTACTAAGCCCACTACTCTTTTCTTAGTTTATTCATGATTGTGTAACTGTACTTAATTCTGAAGGGTTGTCTGCTATATACAGACGATCTAGAAATGTTTACTCCCATTTACACCTTCAAAAAGTCCTCAATGCGTTCTGCGTCCAATGCCCTCAATCCAATGTCTTTATGTTATGTTTAGTCACTCTTCTGCAGTACCACTCTTCAAAATGGATCCTGTTCAATTACTCTTTGTGCAACACTCTAGTAATTAGAGTGAGTTTCACAAACGAACTTTATGATTTCTTGGAGTGCTTCTTGGAAGACTGACCTTTAATGTCCATGTAGACAACACACTTAATAGGACAAATCGGGCACTCGGATTCATCATCCGATTGTCAGAGATCTGTGATCCTTTTTTTCTCTCTAGCATTTTATAAAACTCATTACTATTTTATACTTGTTCCATTCGATTTGTATTGCTAGACATCTTCATAAAAGTGTTCTCCTAATGTGATTCCTTCCGGCGATTAGCTTATCTTCTTCCAGATGTTCACGGCTTTTCACTAGCAAAACAGGGAAATGCATAAAGCATTTCCGTGCAGCAAAACGCACTCCCATCTTGCCTAGCGCCATCTTATTAGTGGGCTGCCTACCGATTCGGATGCTTCTGCAACCGTTGACAGATGCCACGCCACGGCAACGATTCAATTCATCTGCCCGTCGCCGGATGGCATAACCTGCAACAATTGCTAATTTTCTTCCACCCATTGCCCAGGAACCGTATTTCTCGTTAGGCAAGTCATCCGTCTGACTGTACAGACGGCCGAAGGGTACCCGTAGCGCGTTTTCGTCCCATGCGGTTCGTCCCATGATGTTCGCCACCCCTCCCCATGCTGGGGAAGTGAAACATACCGCGCACTACGATGACGAAGACGCTGTGCGATGGGTATGACAAATTTAATCTTAATGAAACGTGATGGCTTCGGACGGAACGCTGAAAATTCCCACGCCCCGTCTGGATGGCGATATTAAGCGTTTTTTTTTGGGGGGGGGGGGGGGATGTTGCTGGGGTAGCAGGGGCGAAACAATAAAGTAGCGGGATACCGATGCCGAAAATAATTGGATAATGTTTCCATTCAAATTCCACTCCGTTCCATTTCAGGGTATTTTTCTTCTTTTTTTTTTCTTTCGTATGTATGAAGTGAAGTTTCCCCCGCGGGCAGCCGCACCATTGCGAAGGGATGAAGGTGAAACGGCGAATGTTGCCCGATATCAAGCGATACGGATCGGTTTTCTAAGATTTTTGCTCTTCGCTCGCTCGCTCCCGCTTGTCTTTTTAGCTGTGATCGCCTTCGGGGGTTTGGAGATTATTGGAGCAGTCCGTTCGCCTTTTTCCGATTTGCATCAGCTAAGCTTCCATTAAGAGCCGGCATTAGATGGCAACTAGATGTCACCGTTAAATCGAAGCCATCGGTTCACGTTCTTTTTCTTTTTTTTTTGGCTTTTTGTTTTGTTTTTGCACAAGGATACTAGGATGAAAAACAAAACAAAAAACCACTCAAACCCCGTAGATCCGCTAGAAGAAGAAAATCCGATCAACTGGAAGGGCAGATCTATCTAAATTAAAAATCTTAATAGAATGTTGAATAATTTCAGTATCGCACATACATCTCGACTTTACTCGAAGGTGTCTGGCTTCGTCTGTTGCAATGTGAGATGAAAAGCAAAAAAAACAAAAACGATAGAAAACATCCAGTACCATCGGTAGGAGGATAGTTATGCACGGTTGAAACAAATAAAGCACAGCCAAACCGATATTAAAACGGTACGGGATGCTTCCATTTTGTAGGGAACGGCAGGACCGGACTTATAAAAAGCTATCACTTCATTATGCGTCTCGATCGAGAAGAGAGACAAATGAGACAGAGCGAGAGAGAGAGAGAGAGAGAGAGAGAGAGAGAGAGAGAGAAGGAGAATGAGGAATGCCTTAAGGAATTTTCAATCGAGCATTTCAACGTGCGACTATTCGCTAGACTATTTTGCCGGATATCACCTTTTGGTGAAGACGTCACCCGTGTTGTCTACATAACCTTTTTTTTTGTTTGTGTACGCTCAGCTCGTAATCGTATCCGTACCATATCCGTGCATAAACCGTGTAAAACCGCATCCCAAGTGCCAGGCCAGAAGATTGCGATTTGCATAATTGCTTACGATTGATCTTCACATACCGACGAAACTGGTAAAAAAAAGGTGAAAGGTTTTATTTATTTACCTTGGTCCCGCGGTATGTAAACTTTGTTTTTTTTTTGTTTGTTTTGTTTGAAGAGAAAATAAAAGCCACAGGTCGCTGCGTCCATTGCAGTGGCAATCAAACTTTAATTCTCATTCCTCCCTTCCCAACCCCACCACCCCCCCCCCACCAAGCGAGGGGAGAGTTTTCCCTCATTTACCCGGCACCAAGGGGTAAACAGGGCACGTACAGTTTTACTACTACGGCAATGCAAAAGGTAGTTCATGTCGACGGCACAACTGTTAGAGTGGCAGTTGTGTTTTCAATTCATTCTTTTTTTTCTCTCCAGGGTTTTCTTTTTTTTTTTTAAACGTCTGCCATCTAAGCGGAAGAAATTACGGACACAATCCACGAATCGGCATTCGGCCCTCGGAACGAATCAACTTGAAAAATCAGACGAAAACACTGCCCTTCCCCCCCATCCCTACTGGAACAACACTAAGACTAGCAAAACAAAACGAAGAAAAAAGAAAGAAAAAAAATCCATGAAGGAAAGTAAATTTTTCCTCTTCTGTCAACAGCTTGATAACTTAATAGCAGAAATAAAATCATTCCTCATTGCGCACACTGCCACCGTTTGCCACAATCGGCTGCAGGTTGTGGAGCAGGAGCTGAGGTCAGTCGGATCTTGTTGAGGTTGGTGAGTTTATGTCCACCGTACGTATTCAACTTTTGTCCGTCTTTTTTTTCTGTGGCCGCTTTTACTCGTACCCTCTGCCTGTCCGGTGCGCTCATGGGGCTATCGGTTTTCCAAACTCCGACGAGTTGTCGGTAGCATCCATTTTTTGTTTTACTTCTTCTTTTCATTTTTATTCGGGTTTTGACTTCATCTCACAATCACCCTCTTTATCGTGTCCAGCTCAGGGAGTTGTTTTCATTTTTTTTCTCCCCCTGGTTTACCAGTGCGTGGTCCTCGTTCGTTTCGGTCCCGGTGCTCTGGAATTCGTTTTTGTAATTTCCGTCAGCTTTCGTCAACGTCCAAACGTCTGCGGTGTCTTACGATGGCGCTTTTTTTGCGCTACCGGTGCGCCTCCATTGATGGAGAATGTGTTTTGTCTTTTTTGGTGTATTTGTAACTGTCTCAAACATTTCTGTTTGTTTCACTCACACACACCCACACGTTAAAATTGAGCAGCATTGAAAATGGGCTGGCACGCTTCAATGCATTGCCAAAGTTATCATCTCGGAAAGGATTTTTCTCTACTTTGTTTTCTATCGCTTAGTTGCTTAGTTTCATTTTTTTTAACGAAACTTCTAGCTAGTATTACTCTGTCAGTTTCATCCAGTACACCATGGGTAACGTCATGGAAAATTATGTAATAAATATACAATTCATCTATTTTTACACCAAGCATAATTGGCGCATTGCTAATACAGTATGGGTTTTAACAGCGTATGTTAGTAGTACAACCCATGGTCTGCTGCCTCGATAGTCGGTCTGGTACCCCGAAACATCGCGGTTCAAATCTCATCTTGACCTTGAAGGTTTTCTGACGTTTGTGTTTAGAATAAGGTCGATTTTCTTAACACTTTCTTTCATATTATTCTTATTATTTACTTTCAATTTTTTATTTATTTTATTAATAAAAAAGTGGAGGAGAGATAGAAAACTTGTTGAGAAAATATGTATTTTCAGATAATAGTAAGGAAAATAATGCTAATCCTGTAAAATAATATTTTTAAAGTTAAAGAGAGAAACATACGAATGAAGTTAAACAGTGAAGCAATTATTAAATAAAAACAATTTAAAATTAAAATATTTCTTAACCTATTATAGCTTCTTTTATAGCAAATTCTGTGAAACGTTTATAGCTAATAATTGTTTTTATGTTTTTACCCACAGTGCACGTGGGTATCGTTGCCACACGAAGAAAAAGGCTGTCATCCGCTAGGTAAGAAACATTCAGGAGCAACTTGGTTCAGCAGTTGACAGGTAGCACACAACACCGTTTTAAAATTCGTTTCATTCGGTATGCCCTTGCATTCCCAGCCATGCTTAAGCGTCACCCCTCGGTTGGCAGGTGTTTTCTTTGATTTTACGCGTGCGATCCACCCGAGTGTTATGTGGAGTGGCAAAATTAAGAATGCGAACAGAAGCGGTCACAAGCAAACAAAAAAAAACACACACTACTTTCGAGCACTTGTTAACTACATATTGCATTAGTTACAGGTAGTGGCCACCCCCTATTTCCCGCTACCCAGAAGGAAAAAACTTCTGTGTGCTGTCGAAACAGAAGCAAATCAAACCGTTGCCAAAGTAAGCGGTGAAGAATGTGCACCACCCGAAAAACGCCGAAAGAAAAAAAATGCGAGAGTGGAAAACACATTCGGGTTTTCTTCTTTTGTTATTGCTGCTGGTTTGTTTTCGGGTAAGGTCACAAACTATGTAGACACTTCGTAAAAGAATTTCAACACACGGTAACAGAGCTGTTGGGAGCAAGGGGTAGGGAGGGTGCTAGGAAAGTTCACACACAAAAAAAAAACAACACTCGACAAAAAATGAAAAATTGAATTGCTTCCAGGGCACTTTCCGACACGTGGTTAAGACTTTTTTGGGGAGTACTAACCTTCTGACTGTGTAATAAGTTACTTGTGTAGTATGCGAGCAGGAACAGACCCGTATCCACTTGGCGTACACTTGACTTTTGGCGACTTTTATGAGCCTTATTTGTCGTACGAGGGAGAAAAATCAAGTTGGAGAAGTTTCTGTTGTCTTCAATTCAATTCTTTCACTACGTTGATGTACTGTTTAGCAAGTGCCTATTGTGTATTGTACTTTGATTGATTTTGGTGCTCAACCCCAGAAGGAAGGCTGCTCAGGAAGGCTGCTCAGATGCTTCAAAAGACTTTGAAGTTAGTTGTCCAAGTCTTGCCGGTAGTGCTACTCCTCAGTAAATAAACACCTTTCGGTTAGTTAAGGCCAAAAACTACGCTGACTATATACACGGATCCGGCTTCAGCTAGACAACCTTCATCAAACCCAAACAAACTGCCGTGTGTTTTGGGCGCACATGTGTTGCCCACATCCGCTAAGGCCTCGGTTGAACTATTTTTGTTTTGCCAACGGGCACGGGAACGTTTCGGCGATCCTCGGGAACTTCCGGCATTAAAGTCGAACGTCCCGTCCCTTAATGGTGGGGGGGGGGGGGGGGGCGCTCGTTAGCAAGTTGAAGGCGTTGAAGCTTGTTACGTTTTGCCCCGCCGAGATGGGGATCCTGCTGCTGCGTGTTTTCGGTGCTCTTCTGTCCCAGCTGGAACTCTCGTCTAACCTGCACATCTAAGCTCTCCATCTCCCGTACTACTGCTACTATGCGTCATCGTTCACCAGTGTTTCTCCTGATTGCTTGAGGCTGTACCAAACATTTCCCTCGCTCTCTCTCTTTCTCTCTCTCACACGCACACACACCTTTAGATAGACATTGTTTCCCTTTTGATGGAACAAAAATCACATTTCAGCACACAGCCTTTGGATGCTGACTAAGCAGCATATATGTAAGGGGAAAACTGGACACGAAGCAAAAGCTTGTTCATGTGCAATTTTGTAAATTTATACTCCCGAACCAAACAAAAAAAAATTCTAATTCAATCCCGCAAAAGTTGGGTTGTGTCGCTTCAGCACCATTTGCACTACCACCGATGTATGATGCGGAAACAATATTCTGTTTCACTACCGTCCTCCGTCGCCCGTAGGTCCGGAACTCGTCATCACACCAATAAACAGCAAAAAAAAGGATTTTTCTCTTCCTTACTTCTCGTATGCTAGCCCCATTCAGTCGTGTACGCTTTACTTCATTACTCATAGGCGCAAAAAAGGTTAGGAAAAATATTTTCTTTCTTTTTTTTGTTTACTACTCTTCCTGCTATTGAAGCAGAGAAGGAAAAGGAGAAGAAAAAAAATACAAAAACAAGACGGGAAACATTTCCACACCCGCAAGCAAAGTGACCATTGTTATTCAAATGTAATTTTCACGTTCACTCACACCACTGCGAACATTTTGGGCTGTAAAATGGCTACCTTTCCTCCATCCGGTTTGCCGAAAAGTGGTATATATTTTCGGTCACCTCTATTTTTCTCTTGTTTTTCATGTTTTTTTGTGGTTGTTATTTTTACCTTTCTTCCGGGATGATCTAGCATTTGCACCCTAAAAGTGTTAGTTTTCTCTCTCTCTCTCTATTTATCTATCTCTAGAAGAAGTTGGAACGTGAGGCATGCAAAACACAAAACATTTGTGCCATTTCTTTCATTCTACAAAGTTTCAATAATTGAACAACGCACTTTAAACTCTAGACTCTTGCCTCCCAGGGTCTACAAGTTAGACAAAGCAACAACTATAGCATAAAAAGAAGAGAACAAAGATCACGGAAGTGGAGCTTACTTCCGGGTTACCAAAACCCGGAAGGATTCCTTCTACTTCTCGCGTAAATTTGCACGCGTGTGTGTGTGTGTGTGTTTACACCGCGTGGCATGTCCGTGATAAATGGTATTTCCCAGCAGATAGGTATTCGTTCACAGCAAAAGGTTGGCCGAAGCATTCCCTCCTGTCCCTCGAAAAGAAAAAATTTTCGATCGAATATAACGCTAGGATTTTGTTTGGCGTTGACCGGGTCTCGGGGCTTGCTCACCTTCCGGCCGTGTTTCGACAAAGACGGCAAAAAGGGGAAAATAAAAAAAAACACAACAAAACATACCCCGGCTCATCAGTGTGGCGTGATCCTCCGTGAAACCTCACGTGAGAGAAATTAATTTGTTTTTGTTGCCACGTGAAATCGTTCCGACGTGACTGATGGTAGGATGTTGCCGGTGTGTAGATAGCCTAAATCATTCCCCCACCTGGGCAAAACATTCCGAACCCTTGGTTGAGATTGCTTAAGTTTAAAGCATCTAGTAAAGAATTCTTGTTCCTTTGTAATGATTTAAACAGCGAGTTCTTTGCATCTGTAAGGATGTTCAATTTCTCAGAAAGACTTACGCTCCAAGAAGTAAACATCCGACGAAAAAGCTTTATACTCTTGCCAGTAAGATCTCTTTCGGTGGAATAAGATCCATCGCACCGTGACGTTATCCTTTCTCACCAAGTCAGTAAGTCAGACAAAACGTAGGCCCCCATATCCTGACGGTCACCCGGCCGTGGATAGCCTTTCGATCGAAGTTGTGAGCAAATCTTCTTCCTCTCCCGAACTCTCCTCAATCAGTTTTAACCTCATTTTTTGTTGTTGTTGTTGTCGGCATTAAGGTCGATGCAAATGCATATGCTCTGCTCTGCAAGGGAAGGGATGAAGGAACAAAAAAAAAACAAAACCCTTCCAGCCGGTTCGTCTCATTCACTCTTCGTTCGTCCTACCATTTCCAGGTGCCCCTTTGGACCATATTCAAATTTTATCCATTAAAAGATTAGTCGGTGAAACTTATTCTGATCGGCTTATGTAAATTTTTTACGCTTCCATTATCGCTGATCCACGTGACGGTTTTCCAATTTCTCGGTTTGGTGCCTCCCACTCCAAAACTGGGTGCGGATAGCAAAAAAAAAGTGGGGGAGAGGAAAAAAAAGCATATCCCTAGCGCTAACGATGTGACCGTGGATCAAGTGGGCAATATTTGTCAGCAAGAAGCAAGAAAAAACCATAAGCATGCACATGGGAAGAAGAACAAAACTTTGCCAACAATAAGCTCGCACGTGCGAGCGGAGTGGAGAAGATGGGAAAAATAGGAGTGGAAAAGATTAGTAACAATAACACACACACACACAAACATGGCGCGTCGGGTTTAAGAAGCCAGATCGTTGGCCTTTTTGGCGACCGACAGGCAACCATCCGCAGTATTTGGCGTGCTGGGAGTAAAAGAAGCTGTGGGTCATGTTCATGGTAAAGTCCGTGCGCTTTTACCTATTCTATGACCCCCCTTCCAGACACGGTTGACAAACCAGCCAACCGCTACACAGTGTGTGGCAAAAAAGCATGCTTGTTCGGTTGTTTTATTAAAAAAAAACGTTTGAAAAATACATTTTTTAATAAAATTCCTATTTTTAACTATTTTTTTTTTTCAAATATAAGTTACATTTTACCTATTTGATTGCCTACAAATACAATAAATTTAAAAAAAAACATAACGGCTCGAATGTCTCATAAAAACTAAAACAAATAAATAAATAAATTAAACAAAGATAAAATTCACAATTATGAATCGAAAACAAAAAGTGAAATGTAGAAAACTGGAAAACAAAAGCGATGAATAGTATTTTAAATACGTATGGCGATAGTTAAATTAAAAACGAACGAAAAAATTATCGATAAAAGATTAAAACAAAATAAGAAAAAAATTAACATGATCAGAATAATGTAATGTAGAAAAAGAAATAATAAATGGAAACAGTTTTATCATTAAGTTTAGTAAAAGAAAAAATATTATAAACCAAATAAACTATAAACAAGTAACAATATAAGGAATAAAAGAAATTAGTAAGTCAGCAAGTCATAAATGAAAAAAATAACAAAAGTAAACATAAAAACAATATAGAAGACGTAAACATAAAAACAATAAAGAACAAAAATAAAAATCAACTTACTAATAGTAAAAGTGTTGTAAGAAACATGAAGAGTTTAATAAAACGTTAATATTGAACTCAAACATGCGCTCCATGTGTATTAGTTTAACATTTAAATTTAAAATCTGTTTCCTCAAACAAACAAATTTAAATTAACTATATTTTCTAGTTAATTAAAACGCTTTTGTATTAACTGAATGGAGGAAAGTTAAAACGTTTTTCCATCCTCTTTTCTTATATTACACACTGTATTAACACTATCTCACTACCCAATTACTTTTCTCGCTCGGTTGTGATGGTTGGTTTGTTGGTGTTTTTTTTTCGTTTTTGGTTTTGTTTTGTTTTCGTAAAAGTATCCTAGCACTGTTTCACCACCTTCAGTGGTCCAACCATCGTGATGGAAGCGAACAAGTGATGCTAGAGCACAGTACACTGTTCTCACTGATCGGAACGTTGCTTCCGGTTTTGCTGGTCAGACCAAACTGAAGGGGAAAGCTGGGAAGCGGCGCTAGTCTATAAAAAATTCAAAACTGACGCAACACCTCCCAGCGGCGTGTTTGGCATTTCCGGGCGAAAAGCTTCATCCGCGGAGGGGGTGGTTGGCAGGCATGGAAAAATGGTACGCGGTTGCGGGGCAAGCCAGTTGTGTCCTTTCGTCCTTTTGTGCGAAAGGGCTAGAAGCGCGCGCGTTCGCGAAAAAAGCCTTTCCGTTTTGCCGGGGTTTTTTTTCGCGTGCCGTACCGCATCATTTACTTTAGCCTTTTGCTTCCATACCCCTACCGGACGGTTCTTTCACCCTTTTTTTTGCTCTCTTTTTTTAGTTTACTAAGCGAACCAGATTCTAGGTGGGTGTATATGTGTATGGAACGTTTTTTACCTAAGCTGAAGGTTTTGGTGTGGAGCAGAGTGGAATAGGGAAAAGGTACGGGACGAATGATTGGACGTCGTTGGTTCATTTTTGTGTGTGTGTTTTTTTTTGTGTAGCATTCTCTCACTACACTCAGGCGAAAAGATTCACTCACCGTTGGAATGTGAAATAAACGCTCGAGCGAGTGTGCTTCGGTCCCGGTGCCGTGAAATTAAGCTGTGCAAAACGAGTGCAAAACAAAAAAACAAAAAAAAAACACACACACACAAAACGCAAAACACAACGTGAAATTTGATTAGGAAGGCTGCACATGCAGGAGTAATTTAAAGTAAAAGCGAAACTAGTGGCGCCCGCCCTTACGGCACGTGGCACTGTAACGCGTGGCAGGGTACGTAAAACAATACGCAACAACTGTATGTGTTCGCTCCCCGGTTACGCGGCACTACACGGAAAATTACTCCGAAGGCAAAATGCAATTAGGAGAGTTGATGGGACGTGTCCTTTTGAACCAACTCTTCTGGGTGGATGGGGGAAGGGAGAGGGGGTGGGGAGAAGGGGGAGGAAGAGCTGAGTAAACCGTTTAGAAATTTTGCACTGCCACCCACTTCCAGAAGAATACACTTCGGGTATCACATACAACACCCCCACCCCCCTTCCACCCCCACACTCCCTTACCCCACATGTCTTGATTGGTGTCGGTGTACGGTATTGTTAGATTTGTTTTGGATGTGGTTTTTTCTCTTTTTTCTCTCTCTCCTCTCTTTCGATGCAATTAGCTAAATCAATCGATATATTTTCAAACTGAAGCATTAATGAAAGGAATTTAAAAATATGGTTCTAATGGTAGTTTCATTGTTATATTAAAACAAAACATTACAAAATTAAAAATTAAAATGAAAATAGTTTGAAAAATAATGATAAAAATAATAATAATATAAAAATAAATAAATTAAACAAAGATAAAATTCGCAATTATGAACCGACAACAAAAGAGAAATGTAGAAAACTGGTAAACAAAAGCGACAAATAAAAATTTAAATACATACGACAGTAAAAATAGAAACGAATAAAATATTAAAACAAAATAAGAAAAAACTAAACTAAACTAAACTAAACTAAATTAAAATAAAACTTTAAAAGTTTAATATTTTCTTTATTTAAAACATAAAGATTATTAATTTTCAAATAATACACCAAAAATATTTTTAATCTACTTTTTTATTTCTTGTTTTTCTCTTGTTTGCTCTGTCTTTTTTTCACGAAAGATTTCCTTTATAATGAATTTCTGAAACCGGAATTCTATTATTATTTTATAACAAAAATTAAAAGAAAAATAAATCCAGAGCGTTTTGACATTTATGGTTTAATTAAAATAAATTAAAACAATAATTTTTGACAGATCCGATCTTAACCTCAATTAGACTAATCAACTTCTCTTTTTTGAGAAAATTTTAAACAAGCATTTTGTAGAACCGTTACTAAAGAAAATAGTAAACTAATAGGCAGCTAATTGCTAATAAAAATTGTGAGGGCTTTTCCTAATTTTTCCTTACAAGTGACTCAAGTGTGTCACTAGATGTCTTTATTAAAAGTTTTACCGACAATTTAAGGTAAAAAAAATTAATTACGGTAAATTTCGTTCATCTATTAAGCGTTTATTCCATTTAAAAAAAACCCCTTTGTTGCGTCTCGCTTGCTTATTTGTTTTCCGCTCTAATCAGCTCTTTAGCGAACAGATTTATAAACATCCTTTCGAGCAAAGTGGCACAATTTTAGCTCGAAACAGCGCGGCGGAAATGCATTGAAATGGATTAAAAATTAATGATCCTTGATGGGAAGGAAAAATCGATCACACAACACAAACAAAAAACACACAAAAACAAAACCGTACATCGAACAAAGCGCAACTACTTAATTATCCGGCGCTTCTTTGGCGAACCTTGATTTTTTTTCCTTCTCTTTCACTCCGTCTGGAGCTCCTCCCCCCCCCCTTCCCCTCCCAACCTCCCTCCTTGAGCACAACGCTTGAGTAAACCTACATCGACATAGAGACCCCCTAATCGCAACACTATCCCCCCCTGATCGAGAGCACAGCCTACCCCCACCCCCACCCCAACCCCAGGGGTGGCTGGTGGAAGATTGTTTATTTGCCTCGCTAATTGATTCGCAAGATTCGACCCCTCTGACATATTTACTCACAGCAACAACGCTTCCTTGCACAAAACTTCACTCTCTCGCTCTCTCTCCCTTTCTCTTTCGTTCAATCTTATCCACCATTTTGTGACCGATTGGGGCGGAAAATCGGAAGTAATTCGATTTACGCTTTGCGAATTAATCTAGTTCAGTGAATTACGGGGCGGCCTGCCCCGACAAATGCCGTCCATGGAACGGTAACACAATCGCTGAATATTTCACATTCTCGTTCCTACCCCCTCCTCCACCCCCTTTCTCCCCTACCCCTTCCACTACCCTCTCAACAAAATCTGCATCTATCGGTTTCTATATTTGATGAAGTTTTTCCATGCGTTTGCGGCCAATTGTTGTTTTTTCTTCCCTTTTCTCCTATGCTTTGTTGCTCTTTTATGTGCTTTTCTTCAGCTTTTCCACGATTCTTCACCGAACCGAAGTTTTCGCCACATCGAATGGGTAATTATAATTATTCAGGACGCAAATAAAAAAAAGAACAACAACACAAGACACTGCGACGAAAGGGAAACCATAGGAACGTTAAGGTGGAATGGAATGAGAATGTTTATTTACGGACTTTTCCATCCGCACCCTACCTCCCCCCCCCCCTCCTCCATCGTTTTTTGCACGCTCGTTTTCACACGCTCCCCACCAAATGGGGTGTGCGAGGAAACGTGAATTAATTATTAATAATTAAAGTAAAATTAATAGCTTCACATCGTTTCAGGTGCGTTCGACTGTATCCTGTCGTACCAGCCGAAGAGAGATTTTCTGCCAATCTCTGTCGTAAGCCAAA
This sequence comes from Anopheles parensis, assembly GCA_016254315.1. Lineage (NCBI taxonomy): Eukaryota > Metazoa > Arthropoda > Insecta > Diptera > Culicidae > Anopheles > Anopheles parensis. Next base: position 11,132,607 of record CM028123.1, read on the forward strand.
ATGCTAACCACTGCTGTTGCTGCTGCTTTGCTAACCTTAACTGTAATGCCAAAAACTTTTCTTCCTGTCTGCGATGCGCACGAGAAGGAGACGAAGTACGCCAGGAAGCGACTGCATCCGTTTCCCGGGCCCCTGTCAAACGGGGTAACGCGGGAAGATGTGCTTTCCAATGGGGAAAGTTTCGCGGACGAGGCCACGGGGGGGGGGGGGGGGGGGGGGGGGGGGGGGGGGGGGGGGGGGGGGGGGGGGGGGGGGGGGGGGGGGGGGGGGGGGGGGGGGGGGGGGGGGGGGGGGGGGGGGGGTTGGAAAAGCTGAACATCCTCGAGGTGTGGAAAATCTTCACCGCACGGGAACAGCCGTAACACTATTTCAGACAGTCAGGCGAAGCTTTTTGCCGTCCAAAAACGAGCCCCTCGGTGGCAAAATCGATCGATTCTCGTCAGCTTTGCTTGATTGATTAGTTCCCTGGCTGTTTGGCACTTTTGGGCAAACATTTTATAAATCGAGCGTAAAAAAAACTCCGCTTCACGATAAAGAAGATAGAGAGAGAAAGGAACTGAGTGAGAGAGAGAGGAGGTGAAGGAAATATATTAGGGTGAGAAGAAATAACAACATGAACGCAAATGGAAGGAAAAAACTGCAAGACAGCAGTCAAATACCGATTGCATCGTGCTGCATTTGTGTTGCAGCCCTTTCCCCCCTCCTTCTCACTCCCCTCCCCTCCACCTTCCCCCTCCTACTCCCTTCCCCTTTCCGATTTTCTGGTCTGAGCTTTTCGTAAGTAATGACTTTGCAGGAATAGCTTTATCAACCCCTATAAACCACCCTAACGATCCCTTTGACAAGTCTTTGACTTTTTGAAGATGCGCTTGGTTTAACTATTTTCTAGGGGAAAAGGATGCCATGGAGATTGGGAATGTATACAAAATGCAAGAACGATCATTGGAGCGTAAGTGTGAACTTTTTTTTCTAATTGTACTACAGTGAGGGTCGTTGATCCCTCAGGGGTGGGAAACTCATTTGGAAAATCAATTTCCATTTTGGGGATCATGTATGGAAAATACTTGACAACAAGAAAGTAATAAATTTTAAAATAACAATTTATTCTAATTTAATCGTTATTTTTAAGGCTACAGTCTGAAATAAGGAACCCACACACACCCTCCAACCCCCTCCCATGGTCACTCACCTGAGTGATTATTTTTCCTGCAGGGTGGTTCCCAATCATAATTGTGATAGTTGCGTGTTTTTTTTAAATTATGTTTCGAGGCACAGACATCTGAGGGCATGGCCGTCCAAGAAGAAAATGTAGCCATTGGTGCCATCTATCGACCATAGGTTAAAGATTGGCGATCCGTTAGATACCGACCGAGTTATAGCCAAAAGTTGGTGCAAAAATGAGGAAAATTTTACATTTTCTCAAACAGGGTATGGAACTTGGTTCCTCGAATAACTTCTGGCACAGACGTCTGAGGGCATGGCCGTCCAAGAAGAAAATGTAGCCATTGGTGCCATCTATCGACCATAGGTTAAAGATTGGCGATCTGTTGGATACCGACCGAGTTATAGGTAAATGTTGGTGCATAAATGACCCTTAGTAAATTTTCATTTTTTTGAATTTTTTGATTTTTTCATTATTTTTCACTCTTTTTTTTATTTAAAGCATTATTTGAGTGAAAAGAAACTCATTGCAACCAATTGGCATTAAAATAAATCAATTTAATTTTTTTTGCAAAATTTCTCAAAAAANATAGCCAAAAGTTGGTGCAAAAATGAGGAAAATTTTACATTTTCTCAAACAGGGTATGGAACTTGGTTCCTCGAATAACTTCTGGCACAGACGTCTGAGGGCACGGCCGTCCAAGAAGAAAATGTAGCCATTGTTGCCATCTATCGACCACAAGTTGAAGATTGGCGATCTGTTGGATACCGACCGAGTTATAGGTAAATGTTGGTGCAAAAATGACCCTTAGTAAATTTTCATTTTTTTGAATTTTTTGATTTTTTCATTATTTTTCACTCTTTTTTTTATTTAAAGCATTATTTGAGTGAAAAGAAACTCATTGCAACCAATTGGCATTAAAATAAATCAATTTAATTTTTTTTGCAAAATTTCCCAAAAAAATGGTAAGGAGTAAGCCTTATAAAATTTTCGAGTTGAAATTTTTAAAAAAAAATTCTGATTTTTTATTCTTTTTTTAATTTAAAGCATTATTTGAGTGAGAAGAAATTGCAACAAATTCGCATTAAATTATATCACATTTTTCAATTTTGCTACATTGGCCTTATGAAACTTTTGAGTTTAAATTCTAAAATTAAATTTATTCTTTTTTTATTTAAAGCATTATTTGAGTGAAAAGGAACTTATTTCAGACTTCAGCCGTTTTTAAGGACATTTTACATCTGAAATACTGAGTTTGCTGTCGAATGTGAGCAATAATTAAGAATAAGTTGCACAACTACATTCTAGTTCAACTAGAACAAAACTAAAAAAAAGACTGAAAATTTTTCATTTTTGTTTTAAAACCCTGCAATGTATTGAATTTTATGAATGTGGTACATACAAGTTGACTTCGAAAAATAAAAATAAAAAACAATCCAAATCCAAGTGAAAAAAAGAAGAAAATCTTCTTCAGAAAAGAAAAATCTTTATGAAAAAAACAACCATTAACACATAAACATGTTTTCTTTCATTTTTTAGATTTCAACTTTCTTTTTTTCCCTCTTGATGATATTTTGAAGTAAATGGAAAGTATTTGCCCCGAAAGGATTATGCCTATTAGCAAAACATTTAATGCTGCTCCTGTCGAAGAATGATTTGTGGCACACGTACGGGCGGAACTTTTCTCTTGAAAAATTAAAAACACACACAACGCTACCTCGTAGTAAACAAAAGCAGAAACACTTCTGAATGAAGGAAAGGAAAGGCAAAAAAAAGATCGTAGAAATATCTTCCACATCCCCACCGTTACGAGGGATTCGTCCTCGTTTTTAGAGTGAAAGTTTGGCAGCGAAAAAGCATCTCCGTTCCCCTAATGGGACGCATAAAAGGCAGCCAGGCTCATCACACACAGTGAGCAGAAGCAGCGTGGAACAAACAGTATACAACGGGTGCCAAACAATTTCCACATTTCCCTGTTCGCTTCCACAATCCGTAACGTCGGGATAATGGCGAGAAGGATCCATTTAACAACCGATAGGCCTTTGTGTGTGTGTGTGTGTGTGTGTGTGTGTGTGTGTGTGTAGCACCCCGTGCAACGGAAAAGTCACGGCACCGATCCCCCATCAAGCGTTTTATTTTTTCGAGCACTTTCTCCTCCTTTCAACCCCTTACCCCTCCACCCCCGCCCCACCCCTTCGTTCGTGGGCATTTTGGTTTTCCTTAATATATATAGTTTTTCCTCTCTCTCTCTCTTTCTTTCTTCCTTTTCTCTTTCTCCTCTTAACTCCTCTTTTGCGTGCTGCTTTTCCGGGATGAAGGTTTCCCGTTTTTATTTTTATTTTTATACACTACTTCATCCCCCATCTTACGGGCATTCCGTTCCGATGGCGATGGCTTTTTCACACTTTTGGCAGTATTTTCAGCATATTTAATGCTTTAATGCTGACTCTCGCTTTTGGTAAAGTGAGCGAGTGATCGGGAGGGGGGAGGCGGGAAGGGATGCGAGTATCTGCGGAGAAGCTGCAACGTTTATATCGTTCAGTTTGTGAAGCCTTTTACCTATTTTTTTTTTTGGGTCGATTTTTGGCTTTTCCGGGTTTTAATATTAACCGTCACCGTAAAGGCCGAAATGCACTTTTCTACACCCTGCCTCAGTTTTTTTTTTTTGGTTTTCCCCAAAAATGAAATGAAACATGTGTAAATATGTATCTTATTTTTGCTTTTTTTTTCCTTTCGTACCAAAACACAAGAAAAACTAGAGTTGAAAAAAAAAATACACAAGGATCACACCCAATGGAAAGGCAACCAACCAGACCAAGACCTTTTGCAGCTAAATTAAGGCATGAAATGCGCTCGCAAAGTGACGACACCGTATCAGAAACGTTTTGGCACCGAGGTACACTTTCTACTTCGCTTCATACGCTTCGGCGAGCGAGCGTACGACACTTGGCACTGTCTGCCAAAAAAAAAAACCGAGTTTTGCATTGCTCTTCAACCGACGGTTACACACTTTACTTACATCCATTGCTTACCGAAAGTGGAGTGGAAAAATAGTAAAGAAACAAGTGAAAGAAAGCAACAACGAAACAAATAGAAAAAAAAACACAAGCAAATGACACACAGGGTTGGCAAAAGTTCGGTGGAAAATCGACATTTGGTGGTGCCAAAAACCGTTTTCCATCTAAAACCCGGGGGCCTGGAGACGAGAGAGAGAGAGAGAGAGAACCCCTCCCCGGTAATTGGAATTGCGCATTTTGGGGAGGCCTGGAAGGGTAGCGGGTAGGGGTGGGGGTCGATGGAAACGCGTGCGGCCCTGAATCTTCCGGACACTTTAGAGTTTCGGGACAAAAATTAAGATGTTTTTTCGTCCGGCATTAAATATTCATGATGTTTGTTGGGCGAAAACTATGACGAGAGCTTGTCGCTAAGCGGGAAAGGTAAGGAGGGGGTGAAAGACGAATAGGACTCATCTTGCACGGATCATGGACGGTTGAAAACCGGGCTAAAGCGGTGGAAAAATACGCACATTTCCCTCATAGGTACGGGGCTTTTTTTGCTGGTCGGACTTACATTAAACTTCATCTCTATTCCCAGCCGAAGATGTAGGCAAACTGGTGATGTTAGAGCAAAGATGGAGTTAAAATTTATTCTTTTTTTTTCTATTTTTACTTCAAGAGGAAAAACCGTCCCATAATGACGGATTTCTTTTGAGGTGTTTGCTTTTGTATAGTAAATTAAATACTCCTTTAATTTTTAGACTATTTTAACATCAAGTTCAATAAATAATTTGAATTAAATATTAAAACTAATTCTGGCAATATTTAGATCAAGATTAGTTGTTTGATTTTGAATTCAATTATTTTTAAAGCTTTTTTTAATTAATTTGCATTGAAAAGTTAAAAAATCACAATCGAATTTATTAAAATAAATAAATAGCCTACACTACGGATTGTAAAAATTGTTTTTTTACGAAATTTGTTAAAATGAACAATAAAATATAACAAAAAAATCGATAAATTGCGTGTAGAAATTCTTATTATGATTTACTAGACTTAAACTGTACCAAGCGACAAACCTTTTTTTGCTTCTCTTAATCAATTTGATTAAAAAATAAATATATAATAGAATAGATCAAAACTGAAATTCTTAGAAATATGAAAACTAATTTCAAGTTCTCTTTACGAGAATGTAATGAGCTTTAATTTGCTAGAAAAAAGAGACATTATATAGCAATAATGTTACATCTCCATCGAGATACTCTCTTCCCTACTCAATTTCTCGTCTAACTTTCCAGGAAAACTTCAATAAAAGTCACCTCTGACTTTTCCCTGACAAGGATTCTCAGATCAGGGAGGAAGTGTTGGTTAACTTCCCGTATCCCGATCTTTCAATCAACCGTTCAAGTGTCCGAAGGAAAAAAAGGATCTCCACGTGATACCGAACAGCCGAAACAAATGTAGCCCTTTTGGTTCATTTCAGGTGGTGGAGTTTTACAATTAGTGGATTGTTCTTTAAAGACAGCTTACATAGCTGTTAATGAACACTCACACAACTTAATCGAAATAAAGAAAGAAAAAATTTGCCCAAGGACTTGGTTCGCAGAAGAAAACAAAAAAAAGGACACTAAGCGAAGGAATGCTTGTTTTGAAGGAACGAAATCTCATCACCATCATCATCCACATCATCTTCATCATGTGTGGTGACCGGTTCTGGTATCGTCAACCACCCCCCTCTCTCCCTTCTCCTGTGCCAACCACCTTCCCCTCCTCCTTCTTTACCTATTGGGTGGGAACAAAATATAAAAAAACACACACACACACACATACACACAGGAGAATTGGGTGACTCGATCCTGCCCCGAAGTAGATAATGAGAAGGAATAAAATTATCATTAATTAATGTTAATAAAGCGCTCGTTTGTAGGGCACTGTAGCAGCAGCAGAAGCAGCAGTTGAAAACAGGAGCAGCAGTGGTAGCGGTCGCCTCCCTGTGCTCATGTTCAGCTTTATCACATCCACAATTTCCGTCCGGCGCAGAGATTCTTTCTTTCCACAAAACCATCTTCGGCATACCGCCCCAAAAATATAAGTAACAAAAAGATACATCCCAAAACCGGAGCGTTCTATGTTCTCCCAAAAACAAAACCAAAAACAAAAAAATACCTCGGACTGTGTGTACCCCGGGAACGATCGGTGATTATACGTATCGTTGGGCATTTTTACTAGTCCATTTCCCCCTGATGTCTAAAACAGCAAACGAAACAAAAAAAAACGACAACCTTTCTTCCTTGTGCTGTTCTATTTCTTTCTGTCTCTTTTCTTGTATTTATACCTTTTTGTTTTTGCTTTGTTTTTCCCTGTTACGCTTTATCATTCACACTCGCTTGTTTCGTGTGTTCGTTGCTTTTCAATTTTATTTAGTTTTGCTTTTCACCATCACGGTACTACTTGCGATAGCATTGTTTTTACTTCTAGGTGACTCTTCTTCCTTTTTCATCTTTCTTTTACTCCTCTGGTTAACTCTAGTTTAAATGTTTTTGTTTTTTTTTTCCTGATTTTTTTTATTCTTTCTTACGTTTTCTTCATTTCACATTTTCGGTCTCTTCATTTTATAAACAAAAATAAAGTTTTGAAGAACAAAAAGAACAATCTTTTCGCTTAAAACGCCACTGGGAGTCTCTTGGTTTTTCTCATCGTTCTCCGGCGGGATGCATTCGAAATTTGGTCATCCGAAGCATGTTTACTCTCCGCGTTGTCGATTCGTATTTTCGTCGCCTTTTTTGGGCCCGACCCGTCCCTTCCTTCCTGCTTCCCTCAAGGTTGTTCAGAATATTTTTGGGGAAGGGGGGGTGGGGGGGGGGGGGGTGAAGGAGAGGAGTGTCGTGAAAACCGTGTATGAAATGTTCGACCATTTCGGCAGTTGTGCTTGATTAACTTCCAAATTGGAACTAATGTCTTCTTTTCCTGCCCGTTTCTTCCCCTTTTTTTGCTACGGCGTTTGCTATTGTGTGCGTGTGTTCTCTTTGATATTTGAAGTTGATGATCTGCTTACTTCTATCATTTTGTGCTCGTCTTTCCTGGTTACCCTATCGGCGCGTTTGTTTTCATTTTGCGTACCGTCGCACACACTGCGTGGAAGAGAAATATTTATTCACCCACAGAGAGTGAGATTTGCGTATCGATAAATTAATGTGACGTTTTGAAACCCTTTCCAACATACAGATGATCATCACCCCCAAAGCGGAAACCTTACAGATTCTTTTTTTATCTTTTTTCTCACCTGTACGCATCTAAAATAAATTAAAGCCCAAAAAACCCTATTCTGAAAACACTCTCTACGAGCGCTTAAGAAAAAAGATTTAAAAATTAAACATGCAATCCCTTAATTAATATTAAAGAGTAAGCAAATATGTATAATGTTTATTGAAGATTGAAAAACAACTTTCGATTAATTACTTTTAATATTATTAAACTATTTACTAGAGTTTAAACGGAATACAATCCGGTTGTAAGTAGATTCAGTTTAATATTAAGCTTGTAGTGCCGCCATCTTGAAATAGTTTTTCTGGCACTTAAAAGTTTGCTATAAATTTATGGTTTTCTGTGCTGCAAATTAAATCTTTCGTATTCAGTACAAAAATTTCAACGCAATTTTAGTGTGTTTGCATATTTACACCAGGTGTATTATATTTTTGTTACACACTGTACTTTGAAATTTTTATTTCGAAACAAATGTTTAATAGAAAATGAAAAATTTTCCATATAAAAATTATCATTTTAATACTTTCAGAGCTCCAGAGAACTCAAAAAAAAACACAAAAAGGTATACTTTTTGAACCTTTTTATTAGTTATTCTATTTTTATAGCAGAAAAGAATGCATTATAGGAAGTAGCAATTAAACCCGAAAAGAATAGTCTTCAATAATGGTGGCTTTTCGTTTTTGGTGGGAAATAAAGTAAGTGGGTAGCTAAAAATAGAAACCCTCATAACCATGCTCCGAGCTCTGATTGAAACGTCCACACACCGGAGTGCTATTAAGAGTCGCAAATGGTGAAGGTCCAATGTAATGTATTATAATAAAATTAACCATTCTCCCGGTGGTGTGCACACACACACACACACTCGTCGTCTGGTAGTATCCGTTTTATGGTACAAAATTGTTGCATCAATCAGGACCAAGTCCCCACGCGCTTCGGTAAACGGGATGTACGGTAACATCCGTACGGCTTCGGTACACACTCGCACGGTTTCGTCCTTTTGTCACCTACACGGTTGCATTCCATCGCGCGTGCGAGGAACAAGTCGGTGGGGTTCGCGTGCGTGGCACTGCAATCGAGGTAATTTATTGCAAAACGCAACCGGACTGTATTGGAAACCAAGATGGGAGGGGAAAAGACTAAAATTAGCCTTACCCGTGCCGATCGTACGTAGTCTGCCACGGCAGTACGCAGTGGCATCATCACCGTGGGCAATGCAGCAACAGTATCAAAACGGACACACGGACACCGTGGATCACATTCGTTTGCCGTTTTCGTTTGACCCCTGTAATGACGATAACAATTAGGCGGAAAAATGTTGTGAAACATAATCTCGCATCGCAAAACGCATCCCAGCCCGTACCTTTCGCTGGCTGGGTGCTTGGGAAGGATTTTCGTTTCAAAAAAACCCAGAGCAGAGCACCCGAAATGGTGTGCGCCTCGATTGCGACCTACTTACGCAGCCCCGCGCGGAAGGGCACTAGGGGTGGGGGGAGGGGGTGGGAAGCCACACATGTGCACGCGCGACCGTCACGGAAGGCTCACGTTTCCAAATATGGAACGCGCATCTGCGGTTTCGTTAAATATTTCGGCAAAAAACCGAACCCCGCGCTGGTCGCTGATTGATTGAAGGGTTCTTGCTGCGTGTCACCCCTGCGCGCAAGGGGGTTGAAGGGAGAAGGGGGGTGAGGGGGGAGGATTCGTGGTAGAGGGGAAGCTGTGTAACTCGAGAGCATTGTACTGCGTGCGGAGGCGTCCGCATCAAGCTGCATCAACCGCGCAAACGGAGAATCAGATGAAGTAAATAAATAAAACCCTTTTACCCTTGGAGGGTGGAGTATCCCGAGATGTAGTTCGCTTTACTTTATTTTGTAACTTAATAGAATCTTAAAACGTTGCTCGTTTTACTGATGAGTTAGACTTCTTTGAAGCGATTAGACAGCGAACAAAACTTACATATCATTTCAACGCTCAAGGCAAAACAGAAACTTTCCTCTGATGAGATTGTAAGTCAATTTTATAGCGTAATTTTTATAGGAACATATTTCAAATCCTAATATTTAGTACATCTTTTTTACTATAATAATTATAACGGTTATTTAAAGACAAATTATTTACATGCTATAAACATTCACTTGCTATAATTTTTACTTTGCTAAGTAATTACTCGTTTGCTATAAATAACTACACTTGCTATAATTTAAATCCCATCTTCATGTATGCAACAATTCTCTCAAGTTTTCAATTCCATTCAAATTCTTGTGGAAAATTTTTGAGCTATTTCGTTAAAAATAGTGGAGAACTACAAAAAAATCATTCCAATTTTACAAAACTAAAAAAAAAACAAAATATCCAACTAGTACAAAATAACACTCTTATCGCAACCGACACATCACACCTCGGTTCGTTCCCTTTCGCCGTTTCCAACACTTCTTTCTGCCCCCATCTCCGCAACAATGAAACGGAAGCGAAAATCTCACTTCCTCATTCTTGAACTTCTCCGCAACTTGGTACACATGTACACATCTTAAATCCCAAACCAAAATGTCCTGTCGCCCGTGTTTGCCCCTCATCCTTTTTTCTCCTCCTGCTCCTTCTCCTCCTCCCCACACACACACACCCACCCATCGACCGATGGGTCAATAATTATTCCGGTCACAGCGCCTGGGAAAGTTTCACGAAATCTCTGGTCGATTTCCTTCTCCGCAACATCGCGCAATCTGCCACATCGCAACAGAATCGCTCCCAACTCCTCCAGACCCCCTATTTCCCAAAACTACCCCAAAGGGCGTGATTTTTTTCTCTTCTTTTTTGTTGTTGTTGTTTTGTTTTGACCAGCGGGCGGGGAAACCGAGAACTGGGTGAGAACGTTTCCACCAAACGCGCAGATGACAAGAGAAATCAATCACAATTCAACAACAACAATGCGAGAAATGGTAGCGTCTTGGCAATGCGGTACAGTGGCATTTGCTTGGTGAAACCCATCGGTCAAACTGCTTTAGATTTGTAATGTGTGTGTGTGTGTGTAGTTGTATGTTTGGGGGCGGACCAGCCCCAGAGCACGATTGTAGCCCACATTCCAAAATCCCCGAGCATGGGAAACGTGCCCGGTCGGGGAAGGTTGTACAGAATTTTACCCGAAAAACTTCACCATAAGCTACGTACTACGGACAACATGAAGTTCTTGAATCTTGTTTCTAGGTTTTTTTTTTTGCTTTTTCGTTTTGATTTTGTATTTATATATATCTGTGCGTGTGTTTGTGTGCATGTGTGTGTGTAGGACTTTCTTTACCCTGGCCGAAGATTACCCGTCCCTCGCTTGGTGGAGAAATGAAGAGAAATGTACTTACTACACACCCGAAAGGTGGCGCATACGCTTTGTTGACTTTTTGGACCATCGACATTTCGGTAGAAATGGTAGCATAAAATAGAAAATAAAGCCAAAAAAAAGGTCACCCACCACCACCAAAAAAACCCCGAATAAAGCTAGCAGCAGCAAGCTCAAATTACACATACAGCAACAAAAAATCTCGACAACTGTCTGCTGTCGGGTGGGACGAAACATGTAACCACATTAACTTCCAAATTCTACTTTGGAAGCGAGTAAACTAGTTCACAGACGGCACGCGCTGCTTGGAAGGTGAAATCCTCCATTCGAAAAACAAAAAAAGGGCACACAAAGGTCGTACTGCAATGGCGGGGTGCAGCTGGTGCCGTCACCCATTTTGCTGACAACCATTTTGTCTGTACGTCGCACCCATTATCGGCTGTCCGCGTACCGAATGTTTGACAGTTGATTCGTTTAAGAGATTGTGGCTAAACGCAGTCGCCACCGGTGTGTCGCGGTGTGAAAGGGTCATCTTCCTTTTATAGCAACGATCGTTTATAGCAAAACCACCGTGCGTCACATATGTATGTAGAAAAACCCCGTGCTGCCCTTAGGCTCTTAATCCTCTGGCTGCTTCTTACCGCTCATACAGGTAACACCGGTTTTTTTCGATCACGGCATCACGGTGCGTGGGCGCGCACCTTCCTAAAAAACCCGATTACGACACACTGTGCCCACGGCACACGGACGTTTGTTGCCTGATGCAATGTGTGTGCGTGTGTTTGCCAACAAAGGTTCGCCACCAGCTGCATCGTGGTGGGTTACGGGGGGTGCCTTAACAACCGGCTCTCTACTGCCCACGCAGACGCCAGGTCGTCGGTGGAGATGACATTGGTGGGAACTTCTGCAGCCGACTCGGAGACGTAAGATTACCGAAGAGCGATTTACGCAATCCGCTGAACTGAGGCCGAGCTGTTGTGAGATGCATCCATGCTCCAGAGCGTGTTCTTTATTGCAGCTGACAAACATTACGGCTTGTTGAGACACTCGCGTCGTTAATTTCCTCGTTAGTGTGTAGTCCAAGAGGAAAGAGTGTCACTTTGGGGGGGGGGGGGCTAGATTACAATTGCGTGTAAAAAGCGCATTAAAATCCCAACCCGGAATCATCCGGGCGCATGCCGTTCTAAGCGTTATTCTACCACTCAACTTATGTTTCGTCAAATGTCAACTGTTGCAGGCATTACCTTGCCATTTAACAAACCTACTGCAGTTACGATGCTAGCTAATAATGCAAGATTATAAACTAATCATGGTGTAGAAAGTTTACATGCGGTGACATTCAACACCTTCCTTCGTTTAATTCTACCTCCGCCTAAAGTGGTGCGTCCCGACACTTCGATTATAGACGCGGTTTACGACGCTTTGGTACGACGGTAAACCTTCCGGACTGCCGTCGGTGTCGTAAAATAGCAAATGAATCACTTAACGGTCGACGTCTTCGGCGATGCAAACACCCGTGGCGCAATGGCGCGAACCATTCACCACACACTCGCCATCGGCCATGATGGTTGGTTTGAGTCACCAGAGTGCTTAATTAGTGTTAATTGACATGCATATCTGCTACGTATTTTTTCTTTTATGTGTGCACTGTCCTTCCCGCATACAAACCGTGTGGTTAAACGGGGTTTAAAACGAGGACGCGGGTGTGTGTGGCTAATCAACAGTTCACACCAAGAACGACCAAGGCGGAAAATGGGGGGGGGGGTTTTGCTATCCTATGCTGTGGATTTTCTGGGTCGATCAATTTGAGCGCCACCGCTGGATTGGAAAGATTACAATAGAAGCTAGAGCGAGAGCCCAATCAACTTAGACGACCTTTTTCCCCTCTCCACCAAAATTTTGACGACTCACAAATATCCACGAATCGGAAACGGAGGAATGGTATGCAAATATGTGCAACACTGTGTGGTTTGAATGCTATTTCCGGCACCGAAAAACGGTGCTGTTTCGTTTGATGGCGAAGTTGCAGACTTTGAGGAGATAGACAAAAAAACCTTGAAGAGTCCAGTCGTCTATTCCGTTGGACGAATCAACAGCAACTACGGTAATGCAATAGTGAAGTATGGGAAAATTAATACAAGCAATTAGTGTCGTTCTCCGGACGTTCGCTTCCAACTATTCTGAGTAGTTCGCTGTTTTCTTTACTTTGTATAATTCCCTGTCCAGAAAAAGCTTCTGTAAAATCACTTTGAAGAAATTCGAAGCTGTTCGAAGAAATTGCAAGATCTTTAAAGGATGTTTCGTTTTTATTGCTCCACTTGGGCTGTTCGTTGGGGATTTCTACTAGTGATGGTTATTTCGCTACTCACACAGTGTCTGAAGAACTTCATGTACAGAAAAAAAACAAGAAGAAAATTCTTCCAAGTAACCAGGTTCATTACAGAGTACCCATACCTGAGTTAAAATTTTCCTTTCCAACGCTTAACTCCCAGCAGCAGCAGCAGCAAAAACTCATAGCAGGAGAGCGAGAACTACACACGGCCCAAAACAATATGAGTACCTTCCAGGTGTTCCCAACACGGTCGCCCGCGTGTTGTCATGGAGTGAGGTCGGTAGTAATTGATGCCATAAAGCGTGTGTACTACATCGAACCAACATGAAAGAATGGAAGAAATGACTTCTCAACAAAACAATCCCTTTTCGACTTTATTTTTTATGATCATCGGGTTAAGGTACAGTGTATAGTAGGCAGAAGTGCCTAACAATACCCTGGTAGGCACGTTCCATATGTTCGTCGGTGTGTTTGGTGAAAAGTTCTAAATCGTTCTAACCGCTAACGAAAATCGGTTTATCAGCTATGGATACCAACGCAGTGCAAACTTTTTTTCTCTTCTTCGGCTTCCTAAAAACCTTTTCAACAATGAACGCGTGCCTCGAAAGTCTTGGGAAAAGGGTAACGCACCGAATATTGAGGTGAGGTGCTACTGATGCGGTACCAAAACCTGAAATACTCCCCGCCAAAAAAAAAATGAGGATGAAAAAACGCACTAAGATATCGATTATAAATTGTTCCCTTTGTACCGTACACATCCACCCTGCAAGGGATGTATTCTATCCGACACCTAATCCGCTTCCCATCTGCTACCTCCCCCGCACTATCCCAACATCTTCTATCCAAGTGCTCGGTGTCGAGTCCCTTCCCTTTTTTTTTCTTCACTAGAATCTTTCAGACATTCGATGGCGTTTTTGGTGCGTTCGGGACACCAGTAGTATGTAAACTCACGCTTGCCGGTGGTAATGTTTTAGCCACCTTATTGCTACAGCGATTAAGAACCTCGTCCACTAACCACCTTCAACCCTCTGCTATTCGCGGCAGGTACGCTGTCGCTATACCTTGGGTAAACCACCAGGCGAAGCGATTCGGGGCTAAAACTTAACTCAATTGTTTTGCTGCCACTGTATCCAAGGGCGACTGGGCGATTTCCGCGTGTGCACCTTCTTTCGTCCTTTTGTGTTTGCCTACCCACACACACACACACACACACACACACACACACACACACACACACACACCGACAGGTACGAATGGTACGAGTACGCTTCGTTGAATGCGCACACCAGCGTACAATTAGTACACACTCTGATGGCTAGTCTGTTTCTTCCGGACAGTTTTTCTCCATTTTCTCTTCCAACGCACACGCACACATAAACGTGACGGGGTACATTCTAAACAAGGCTTAGAACTACTACTTCTCGATCTGTTTTCCTGCTCTTTCATTCGCTTTTTGTCTCTCTCTCTCTCACATCGCTACACACGCTCACACTATCATACGTTTTGTGAGTTCCACCGTGTCCTGAGTGGTTTTAGTTCTTTGCTCCTTAGCAACGGAAAAAAAGGTACGTTCAATCCTACCTTTTTCCTTTCCATTATTCCGCTCCCTTCCCTTATCCTCCTGCTACACCAAAAAAAACCAAGCAGAAAAGGGAAACAGAAACAGGAATAAAAACATAACATCAATCGAACAGCAACCGAACAAATACACCACAACCTCTGGCGCGTATAAATCTTCCACTGCATTGTTTACCATTCGAGCGATCGACATTCCGGAAAAGCGGAAGAAGGAGAATGAATTTCCTCCCTTCGCGAAAACAAAGCAAAAAAACATACCGTTAACACCAACCCCAATACTTTTGCCCCACTGCCACCTCAGATCAGGTGGTCTCTGTACGGTACGGGTTACAGCTTGGCAATGGTTTTATTTCGCTGTTTCGATGCTTGTCGCTTATCATTTTTACACTCTGCCGCACTGTCAATGAAACCAATTTTGCTGGCAAAAGGGCTTTTTATGGTTTGCCAAAAGGGAATTTTTCCGGGGGGAGAGAGAGAGAGAGCGACCAAAAACAAAATGGGAAATATTCCATCGCAAAATATTTCTATCATTATTGCAACAGTTTTTGTTTTCCGGAACAGTTTTAAAACATTCTCAAAATTTTACAATTTCAAAAAACAAAAAACCAACAGTTGGACGGTCAATGTTCACTGTAATTATTCGCTTAATTGAATATGATATTTTTCGTGGAAATTTTGCATTAGGTATCACACAGCAACAACAAAAAACCCCATTCCTGTTAGTACTGCTTCATTAATTGTAACCATTCAATTAGGGTTAAAAAAAATTAGGGGCAAAATTTAAGCTGCACAACATAGTGGGACCGCATATGTATTCCCAAAACAATCGCACCAGAAGCGTAAAAGTGATGCGAAAATGGAAAGAAAATAACATTTCATATTTTCCCTTTTTGCCAGCAACAAACTTAGCTTCGTTAACAAGCCCAGGCAGGAGAATGAAGAGGAAAAAAAACGACTCAAACAGCAGTAAAGTGAAGCAAATCATGGTGAAAATAAAAAAAAGACAAAAACACACACACAAAAAGAGAGAGAAATAGCAGTCTAAAGTAAATTTAAACACGAAGAAAATTCAGAGAGAGAGACGTTGGTACCGTTGGTGGACAGGATGAAACAGGCCCTATGGTGACGAGCAAAGTCACCGGAAAACTTTTGCGATATTGTCCTCATCCGCGTACTACGTTCGGTAGAAAGAATTTAAACCAAAGAAGAAAAAAAAACAAGGAAAACACCAGAAAAAAAACCACACAGACCGCATGCACGTCCGTGGCGTACGCACACGTGGAAGCAAACTCCACGACACTCCTTGACCTGAAACGTGCATACGGAGTCGGAATGAAAGTGTGGAGTGTGTTATGCCTGGGTTATGCAGGTGCGGCAGAGATTGCGTCGCCACCGGTTAATAAGCTACGCGAACCGTTTGGCTGAGGGAAGCCTTATATATCTTTTTTTCAAAAAAAAACAAAAAAAAAGACATAGAGACTTCAGACATATGTATGGGACTGTTGGGTACGCTTCGACGTACGGAGGTCCGTAGCACATGTGAACCTTGTACGGTGCACTTCACTTTTTCTCGCTTTGTCGTATAGTTAAATTGATTTAAGAAAAGTGCATGTGCACTATGATTCCCGCACAACCGTTCTTATGCACTTCCGGCAGCGGTTTCTGTGTCGCTCATTAGGTTATCTGACCTCAGGTAAAGAGAGTTAACATATGTGAAACAACCGCGCCATTCGTGGAAGTAGTTGCAGGCACCGTATCTGCTAAATGTCTTGGTTGACTGTACAGCTTTCTAGCTGGAAACATCATTGAAAAAAGTCCAGGCAAAACCTAAAGAATGGTGGAGTTAAATCCCACGAATTGTCGTGGAGTTGAGGAGGAAGTACCTTGAGTAGCCTCAAGTCGCGTATGGCGATTTTAACCAGTCTTAACCTTCTCCAGTATGCAAGAATATAACCTCAAATTTAATTCTTGATTGTACGAAGGCTAGAACACACAATGGTTCATCTGTTCAATGCATACCTGTCTGTAAGATGTCGTTTCTAGGTAGCACACTAGTCTTGTGGTTTTTTTTTGAGTTTGTTTGATTGTTGTAAGCTGATGACGTTGTTTGCTGTTTCGATATCTTTCCCGCATACACACTATTTTCACACCTCACTGCACATACACCTCCCCGTACGCCTAAAAAAACGCCTAACTGCCTTCTATGTCCTAGCAACGGCTACCAAAACCGGTGCACACATTCGCGACGGCGACCAACACTGCATCGAAACGGCAACCTCCTTTGTCCGTTTTCGTGGACACTTTGCAGCAGCAGAAGATCTTACGGGCTGGTTACAGTCCGTAACGCAACAGAACCTGCCAGATTACGTCCAGCGTGAACGATACCCTTCCTTATCCTGGCCGTACAACCTGACACCTACCAACCTACTTCACCGGCGGTGTTTGACACCCCTCCCCACGGGTGGGGGTCGCAATACTCCAACAACCACGGCACACGGTTTCCAACACGCCACACACACACACGCGCCCGCTCACTGAGAAGAAGATCGACAGACAAAAAAATCGGAACAAACACGCAAAACAGCCGTCCGAGCCCGTGCGCGCCTTAGAACAGCAACCGCGTCCGGGAACCGGTTACGGAACGAAATTTCATTGCATCCGACCGTCGTATGCTAACTAAATTATGCTTTCCGATCTCGGACTGCGTCAACCTGGGCATTCGGCTGTTCGGGCTCCGCGTAGCCGTCGTGCCGGAGTCCTTTTGCTGGCTTCGCGCGGGAACATCACATTCCGGTGCACACTCGGGTGTAGTAGTCGGCCCGGGTTCGGGACAGGATTCGTTTACTGGACGAGTCCTTGTTAGTTGCTGGTTTTTTTTACTTCTCTTCCTTGGTAAAGCTCTGCGATACATATTTTGTGTTCCTCTCGCTTTAGTATTTAGAAGTTCGGGCATCCATACCCGAGCATCGCATCCGGTTTTTGCCGAATCGTACTGTCCCGGTATCGTTTGCAACGTGCGTTCGAAGAAGGTTTCGCAGGTTAGTACACGAGTACAAAAAAAAGGGAAGCCCTAAACAAAACAAAAAAAACACACACACACACGGTGACAAAACCCGAACGGTACCCGAACGAAGCTGCTGGCGCTGATAACTGACTACACTGCTGGTAGTGTGGCTGCGCGTGCTCCAAACGCACCAACACTAGTTGCGGCGTTCGATGCCAGCAGCCGTAGGAAAGTGAGAGCAGATTACAGGTGAAAAATTCACACATCATCTCCACAGTCACACACACCGCTACGCGAAATCGCGTGTATGCTGTGGCACGATAAAACACACCAAAGCAAGTGTGGCCCAACACGTGCCGTGTTTCGATTTTTGGGGTAAAAGAATTTTTTGACCATCGCGCCGAACCCATTGTGCCGCACTGTAGCGAGACGCGTAGCTGACAGGTTGCGTGACACCAGCGCTACCGTTGAACAGTGGTGCAACACACGCGCCAAACGTGTCGTGCAACAACGCACCATGGCAAGACGTTAAGTGGATCGGGACATTTAAAAAAAAAAACGACGAATCCTTTTCTTGGTGGGAGAGTAGCTAGTGCAGAAATAGCTGAAGAAAAAAGGTGGGGTGGGGGGGGGGGGGATTTTTTTTATTATTATTTTTGCCTGCCGTTTCTCCCAATCTCGCAACCATTCCATTTATATTAATATTTTTGTTTTGTGTAACAAAAAAAATAAAACAAAAATCGAGAAAACAAAACCGGTTTCCAACGGAAGCGCGTGTGTGGCGCGTTCTGCGTTCCAAAAATGATCGCAAGCACGGGCAATGGTGAGACAGGTTACGGTGCTCGAAAAAAACGTGTTGTGCGTGTTGGAAGACGATACGAGCGTGAGAGCGAAAGAGAAGAAGGCAGAAGAAGAAAAGAGAAGAAAAAAACAAGAAGAGGAAGAACAAGAAAAGAAGAAGAAAAACAAGAAGAAGAAAAAAAAGGAAAGAACAGAAAGGAGGAAAAAGACAGTGGAGAGGAAGTCATCTTAGTGGTATCCTAAGCGCTACCTACAGGGACCCGGTCGTGTGCCGTTGCGTGTGCCGCTTGGGACCATTTTTCTTGAAGGTAGAAAACGCTTCCTATCGTAGCAGCATCCCAAGCGGTGGAGCAGATGGAGTGAAGCAAACACCCTGCGTTTTGTGACCGAGCGGGAGATCCACCGAGGCACTTCGCTTTCGCGCTCTCCCTAGCGCTGATTTTAATCTTTTCCTTTCCTCTGTAACTTTATTGCGATCGAGCTGTTGGAGGATGTTGTGTGTTTTTTTTTGCCCTTCTTCTGTATCTTCTGTTTCTCTCCCATCAATTACCCGGCCGGCTCTCTTTGTTAGCATTTGTACGAGTGTGGCTTGTTTTTTTTTTAATCGTATTATTATGACTGCTTCAACTGGCCGTTTCTTTTGCTTGGCCGTATGCGCACCGGGAGCCGTAATTGACTCGTTCAAATCAACGAGCGCTAATCGAAAATAGTCTCTGTATCGAGATATGTTAGCCCGTCGTAAAGCGTCGTTGGAATAGGTTGGCGGAAACGCAGTAGTGCTGAATGTGTGAAACCCTGTAATAGCGCAGATATGCAGGGTTTTATATATAATGCGGTAGCAAAAAAAATTTATAACAGCAAATGAACACAAAAATGGAAGAAAATTTGCATTAAGAAAATACATTTAAAAAAATGTAATTATTTTCTACCTAGCTTTTTGTTGTTGTTGAAAAATTTCATATAAAAAAAGATAAGAATTGCAAATATTATGCAACACACTGTAAAGAAGATTGCTCAATTAATATAACGTTGATGCATGAGAAGAACACAACAAATTCTTTTCCAATACACTAAATGAATAATACATCATCAGCCTAATAAAAAATAAAAAGTCTCAAAGTATGCAAAAAACCAGCAATCATGAAGAAAAGTTTAAAAATATAAGTTTTGATTTATAAAAAAAATTATTTAGGATTTGAGGTTAATATAATAAAAGTATTTTGTCTTTCAAATAATTCAATACAGTACGTAATAAACGTAATAAAACGTAATAAAACGTAATAAACGTAATAAACGTAATAATGTAATACGTAAAGAAACGTAATAAAAACATTCGTAAAAAATGTGACTAGAAAAGACTAACAAAATAAAATAAGTATGTAAAATGAAATTAAGATTGGTTTAGCACTTCATTTGTGGAAGAGTATCTAATGTCTTGTAGACGATACGAACCGTATCACAAGTGCTTCTCCATGTATCTTTTTGCTGCGACGTACACGCTTGCACCACATAATTACTGCCGTATCGAATCACACTCGATCGGTCCGAACGAATCGTTCAAACCCGCATCCCGTACCCGCGGTTTGATTCGCTACCACACTCCGAACACTGGCCGTGGCAACGCGACACACAAACCGAAGACGAATACAGATTATACACGCAGCAGCAGCAGCAGCAATACACTCGAACGGACCCCGTTTTGGAGACACTGACACCGATGTGGCATAACAACAAGAAGAGGAGAAGAAAAAAAGTTTTACAGAAAGTGGTACAAAAAAGAGGAAGAAAGAAAAATTGAAGCATAACGTTAAGAAGAAAAAAAAACCTCCACGACCGAGAGATGATGCCAAGATGCTGGTACAGGATGAGATGAAAGAGATAGCACCGCGTGTGCGTGTGTGTGTGAGGAAGAGATGGAAAGAAAAGACGAATTAAAAAAGACGACCAACTGTAAAGAACCTGAGCCACGCTCATTAATATAAAGTTGAACCGGTTCTAGCCCGGGACCTCTTCTGAGTTACTGTGCCGCCCGAAGACCGCAGACACCATTTCCTGTCCATTTCGGTCGCACTCCCAGGCACCAGAACAGGTAGAGTCGGCAGTGTTGTGCAGCTGAAGCTGCACCTATGTAACATTCTTCCAGCGATGTGGAGTACGCAGCTAAGTTTCTTCCATTCACAAAACTACACCACAAGCATCTAATCATCGCACTGTCGGACATGTGCTCCCGGCAAACATGCGCTTGCGAAGGTAGCAAACGGTGTACGATGAGTAAGGTTTTTGGAGGCAACTATTCAATCCACATCAGTTACGGGTTTCGGAAGCTGATGGGTGAATTGGATTAGGCCGATGGTTTGGTTAGAAGAATGGAACAAAGCGAAGGTTACGTCACAGTGTTTGTTGCTCAATTTGCTACATTAGATGTGGAAAAGCATGCACTACTTGGGAAGTTTGTGGAGATGATATTGGAGTTAATAGTCGAACTAGACGACCTTCAATGCTATTTGCTACGATCCGTGTTACATTCTTACGGCATTCATTTCGGTGGTTACGAATATATTTGATACCTCGGCTGAAATTCCAGAATGCACATCAAAATCCAACTCCTACCATTCAGCTATTCGTAGGCACTCCTCTCAACAACACCAAAAACGAGACACTAATCCCTTCGCCCTAACCAACGAAACGGATCATCGATCGATTGATCGTACCCTTGCTGGTTGTTGTTTTGTTGATTTTTCCACTCATTTCCTATCGTTTCAATTTCTTTCTACCCTAGCCATCCTTACACATTTGTTGGGATGCGCGCATCTCCGGGATGCCATCCGATGCCGCCTCAATGTGTCCTGTCCTGCGTCGTTCACGCGCGCGGGAACACACAACGAAAACGAACGAAACTGGACGAAAGAGAAAAGGGGAATAGGGAGAGAGAGAGAGAAACACACGCGATTCAAAACCTCAAACTTCAAACCAGAAATGGAACCGGGGCAAAAGGATGGGAAGGAAGGTAACCCAAGCCGTGGTACGGTACGGTTGACCGGGATGGCGGGCGGTAGCATGTTGTGAATAGTTTATCTCATCGGCTTCATCGCATCGCTTCTTCGCAGCTCAGCGTGTCTGTCCGTACCCGTTGCAGTCGCAGACGCAAAAGGGCTGTTACATTGGCTGCTGCTTGCTGCTACCACCTTACCGTTGGTCGTATCGGTGAGAAATGATACTGCAGCAATTTCGATGATAAATTTATTACGCCCAAATTGAGCTGTCCGGCAAAACGGAGGCTGCCATTGCTGCCGTTCGAGCTGCTGCTCAAGCGTTATAATCCGTCCGATGTGGTGAGGCAAAGTTTCGTGCATCCGGGGTCGGTTTTGTGCGAAGGGGAATACAACAAACAAAAAAACGAAATACGAACACATACCCCAAAAACCCCTGCGATATCCTTTTCAAATCAGTTTGACTCGTTCTCGGATTAATGTACGTCGATACCGTACGAGGATGTCGCTCTCGGGGAACTGATTTATATTTTTGAACACGCCGTTATGGCAGTTGCGCTATGAAATGAAATGAAACGTTGCAGAGATTTTAAGCGAACTAAGTGATGGATAAATGGGACAATTTTAACCGAAACAACAAAGAAAAAACCCCAGCCCTGGCAACTGATTGCAATTTGCATCATTGAGCTTTTTATCGCTGCACGATTTCTTCGGGTGTTACGTTACACACCGATTACACTAGCCGCCATTACGTAAAAAAGGTTAAATTTTACTGGAGAAGTTTTATGCGCTTTGTGTGAAAAGTGAAACAAAATGTTTCCTAGCAATAGTGTTATCAAAACAATAAATTTGTCCTAATAAAACAAGTGTATTGAAAAGCAGAGAGCATGTCACTCATAATCAGCCTTTATTCTACTGAAAAGAGGAGCTAGAAAAGTTGCTAAAAAAATTAGACAAGGATATATCCAGACAAGGATCGACTAACACGAGAGATCTCAAGAATTGGATTGAGGCGAAGTACATGATTGCTGAAGACTCTGACCCGTGGTAGGATTTACCTGAGAAGTAGAGTATCTGTTGACGGCGATGATCTCGAGGTAGTTGAGGAGTTCTGATACCTTCGGATAATAACCCAAGTCGCGAAATCTGGAGGTTTAACAAACGAAGATACGAAGTGCAGCATAAACCGCACTTTGATCACTATCGAAAGTGTCTACGACCGCGAATTTTGGACAATTTCTGATGAAGGATGCCAACTCTCTCGCTATTTACGATTTTGTTGGGCGTTATTTGTTAGCAAAGTAGATATCTTGACGGTGGTTAAGACGGGAGGAGTTGGACACTTGAAGAGGATGCACCACCAAGAAAGTCCTCAATGCTAGATCAAGTACAGCAAGCTCAGTTGGAGATTGGATGAAACCGGGGATGGGGAACAGCTGCTCCGGATCGACTTTCCTGGAAACGGTTGGGCGACCTAGCCATGTCAGCACGACGTACAGAGAAAAAGCTGAAGATATCCAGACAAGAAATTCTTGAAATACTCATTACTTATACACATTTCAGTTCAATATTAATTAGATATGCTATTTAAAATATTCCAACACGTTTGTATCACGCAAATATGCTGAGAGACCACAACCTTGACCAGCAGGTATAATACATAAAGCGGTTAGAAGCTGCAGACTTAACTGATGCCCATCTAAAGCTCTTTCAAAACATTGTCCATCGTGGTCAGGTTGCAACGGTAAAGCTAGAACAGAATGTATCTCATCTGTTACCAACAGAAATAAAGAGACCGAGGTTGTGGTTTTATACCCGTACCAAGGTAAAACGAATCCGTAATCCATCTTCCATCTTGGAAGCGGTACCACTGATGATATGCATACAAAGCAGAAATCACATTTATTGAGCTTCATGACGGGCTAATAAATTTTGCCAAGTCAAGCTCTGGGATGGTACCACTAAATGTCGTTTTAAAATAATTTTCTAGAAGCTGTTTAAGGTAATATTGTTTTGTAATGATTTAGCTATGAAGCTATTCATCATCCAGCGTATCGTTTGCGATAAGCTGCACGGTCACACTCCACTACCAAGAAGTCAAGTACGGTATGTTGCAATAAACCATCGATTCGTACGGTACAGCGAACGGTTTCCGGTTGTGAGTGGTTCCGTTCCCGAGGCCTCCACTTACAGCAAACCCATCCCGGTAACGCATTACCAATCATAACTCATGTCGATGTTTTGCCGGCCAGGCAAGCTCTACAAAACCCTCCTCTACCCAAAACCAATCTACACCGCCAAGTATCTTTAGGCGTTACAGCAAGCGACAGCAGTAAACCGCAAGAATAATCTTAGCGTTAGCGTTTCGAGTTGCTCGTCTTGAGTATCTTAGTAGACTATCGAGAGAGAAATGAAGAGAAAAAAATTGAATGAAAAATATATGTACAACCAGGCTTTAGACGTTGTTTTGCAACAAACACAAACTTTGCCGATGGGGAACTTTTGATGGAAATGTTGTACAACGAATGCACCACACCAGCGAAAGTTTTGCAAGATTCACACCTTTTTGCTTCGTTTCCGTCGGGTAAAACCCGTGACAGTACTTTTACACCAACCCACCCACAGAAGCCTGCTGGAACCAGCCGAGGATGAAGCCGAATGAACAAGTTTCCCCTTTTGTTGCGATAATGCACCGGTGGGCGCACTATATACCGTGCCCCGGGTTTTACATCGTCGACCGGAACGATGCCCGCCCTTGTGACTAATTAATTCATATTTAAACGTTTTCTAATTATTATTACTATTTACCAGCCGTCTATCGTTTGCCCGGGGGCCCGGGCTCCTGAACGTTTGCCCAAGAATTCCCCCGCTCTGCGTCAGTGTCGATGTCGGGTGCTGAGGTACGATTTTACCAGGAAACTATTAATAGTTTTCCCGTTTTTATGCATTTTCCACGGTAAGTCGTCGTGTATATGTGCGCTTTTAAAAGGTTGGAGTAAGTTTCTACGCTTGCTCGTAACTAGCTCGACAGAACTATTCCAATTGCTTTCAAAATCTATCTCTGTTCGCAATTGGAAAGTAGACACGCACCCAACATATCTCCAAATCTTTTGGGCAATTTAATTCGCAAACAAAAACAAAAAAAAAAGCTTCTAATAATCTACTTTTCTCCATTATTTGAATTGTTCGCAAAGCAAACCAACCATTAAAACCCTCAGGTGCACGCAGAAAAACAATCACCCAATCTTTTTTTTTGTTGTTGTTTTGTTTCCTGTTTGCCTTCTTCCGTACCACAATTTCACTCCTTTTTTTTGCTGGTGAATTTTGGGGAAAAACTTCAAATGGAATTTAGAAACGCACTCCGATGGGGAAAGGAAACCGCCGAACCACGCTAAAGATGAAACCACTTCCTGCACGCAAGATAAGCAAACAGTAGATAGAGTTCTACCCGAAAAGAAAAAAGGACACTTCTCCAAGAAGAGACAACTAAAAACCGAAACTGAAGAAGTGAGAAAGAAGAGATCGGCAAACTCCTTTTGCCGTGGTATGTTTTCTTGATGTTTGCCTTTAAAATATCGTTGATCAACGGACTTGGACGATCACAGAACTTGGAATGGTGCGGGAAGTATTCGGGAAAATCACGACTCCCCTCTAGACCCCCGGTAGGTCCTAAAGCCACCACGGTTTGGCATTTGAGGCCAGGTTGAATAATTTACACAAAAGTTATTGCCTGCCACGGCCGATAATTAAAATCGAATATGAAAAGGCTAACCAACAAAAAAAAAACAACAACACACTCAGGTTGGAGTGAAAGTGAAAGTTGACAATTTTTTTTTACATATACAAATTGAGGAGAGTTCCTCGGGAAATAGGGAGTTGGAAAGTGGAGAAGCAGGGAGTGAACGAATCCTTGCCATTAACGAGATAAGAACTGAACAAATCCCAAACATCGCTCGATTCGTGTTCTTGGCCCGCTACCACCCCCCCCCCCCCCTCTCGCACCCTTCATCCACACCTAAAAAAAAAAACAATTGAAGGCAGGCATTTTGGCTCCTTTTTCTTTTGCTTTACACCCGCGCGCCCGGAAGGCACTTTTTGCACAGCAGCATAACCAAACCAGGTTGACATCCGCACAAAACATTTCTAGCGTTGTGGGTTTCGTGGGAGGGGTGGGGGGTGGATAGGGGGTAGGTTTTGTTTAGCCGTGGTAAGCCGTGTGGTTTCGTTTCGTTGGTATGATTATGAAATTTATCGCTGTCAACCATTCAAAGGCAGCTTTCTCGGGGGTCTGGGCGAAGTTTGTGAAGCGATTTCTTGCGAGGATTTCTCGCTACGCAGCCTAAAAGTGCTGGGCGAAAGGGGTTAAGCTATTTAAAGCGGGGTGACGCTGACGAGGTTCAATAGCTGCTGCTGGTTGTGGGATTATTTATAGACAACAAAGTTCGTGCGCCCGGATAGAGAAGGTACCTCACGAGGTACCATCAAATAAGGGGTAACAGTCTGATCGCATTTGGTTGCCTTATCAAATTGATTTCTTTTTTTCTCGTCTTCCCCCTCCCGCGCGTTCTTATCTGTTCGATCTATTTGAGTTTATCAAATGAATTGGAAATATATTTGTAGGCTGGTTGGTAAAGATAGACCCCATCTATGGTATAGATTCTTTCGTTTACCTTCAGGGAGTAAAAGAAAGGCAATTAAAAAGCATGCCACCTAGATGTGCCACCAGCAAAGACGCTTGAGATTGTTTGTTGAAAATCTCGTTTTTTTGTTCAACCCCTCCCAAACGGGGCTGGTAAAACAACAAAAAGAAAAATAGCATGCAAGTAAAGAATAATAGGTCTAATAATGAAGGAGAAATGAAAAGTAATTACTTTCTTCCGGGCGTTTGGTGACGGTGGTCTCTTACGTACGATTACGTACAGTACAAATACACCCTTTTTGCACCACCAACATATATGTCAGTAGCGATGGATGAGCATAGGAAAGCGAACGAAAAATAATATTAAAAATAAAAACCACACACACACACACAGCCTCACATCAACCCGATCCTGAAACAGGAAAAAAAAGGCGAGAAAAATTGGATAAGAAACGACTAAATAGCAACCGACAGTCTCGAAAACCTCTTCCTTCACCTCAAGGAAGGTTCAAAAGGCAGAGTGGCGGCATAGTGACGGAAGATGAAGCGGAAGGAAAAGATTACCTTTTTTTTTGCTTCTTGCCCACCGGGTATATATACCATCGGCCAGGTTCTCAGCTCAAGATATCACAGAAGATTACCGGAAGCAACAACATTTATACCACGCCAGCAGCTCCCGGACCCGGAGCGAGTACATCGCCACTAATTGTCGACCTCGGGAGGAGGACGGCAAAACAACAACAAAAAGAAGCAACAAAATCGGTTCCATTTCCCACCGTGTCAGGAATCTTGTGGCTGGAGTTTGTCAAGATTTGTCACACCCGGTATACCGGTGTGTTTTTAGTGACGATATGCCGCGAGTAGACGGGCTTCATCCTTCATCCTTACGTATCTCGGGGGTCTCTGTCGTAGCCGATTAACCGGACCATCTCGTTTGAAGAGCTATCCTCTTTTGCCTTCAACCGGGTCCGGTCCTGCTTTTTTTCTTCTCTCGCCCGGTTAATTGTGTGAAGTGAATGAAATTAGCCCGAAATGGGATTGCTAGTGCATCCAGCTACCAGCTGTCAAACGTGTGGCCGTGCCGTGTGTGAGAATTGGAGATGGGTTTGTCGGTTGTTGAGCAAATTATTTCCCATTTTGCCTTTTTTTCTCTCTGGCGCTTTTTGTTCATAATTATTTGTCAACAATTAACAGCAGGTACTCGTTGGATGGATAATAAATACCGAGAAGAAGTAATAATTGTCTTCAAGAAGAAATCCCTTAGGGAAGTTCACAAACTTTAATAAATATTCGATGTTACAACGCTTTTCAAGATTATATTGGTGATTTTCAATAGAAGACATCGTTAATAATTTTACTTTTTATGTAAAAAGTAATATTGCTATATTTTAGTGAATAATAAGAGAGTTAAATAGACACGAGTTTCAAAGGATAGCACATTCTTCAAAAAACCTAAATTAAAAAATAAGTAGTATAACAGTAACTTTTTGAAATGCTTTTTAGGCATTGAAAACTCCAAGGAACTCCTGTGAAGAGTCAAGACTTTTTTTTAAATAAAAATTTAATTTTAAGATTAGAATTGCAATGAAATTATTGGGAATGAGGAGATAAACCCAATGGCACAAAACAGGCTTTAGTAGTCGACTCATTTTTACCCAAGAGTTTCTTCGTTTCCTGAAGCGGATGTCCTCAGACAATTCCTGTACTCAATCTTTCCTCAGGATTCTCTGTGGACATTCATCAGAATGTTTTGCTGGACTCATATCAAATCATTTCACTCTCGATTGGACATCTGGAGCGTATTAACCTGACCTGGGGTAAGATCTTCCAAGATCTTATGATTCCTTAAGATCTTCTAATGATATCTAACGCCTCATTTAAGCTATCATGACTTCGTAAAAACAATCATAAAACCCTTATCCACCAAGAAGTCTTATTAACCGTATCGTCACTATCGTAAGATTTCCAATCATGCTGTCTGGTCTATTGGGAAAGTTACCCTTCTTAAGGGAAACCCGTGAATCATACCAGAACCGGTGGTAGTGGTTGTGGTATAATAATCTGCCAAAAAGTTTGCAGTTTGCCCTAAGCAAAAGGTTGTCAACTGAGGGTGACCAATGGGATACACTGTACGATAATGTTTTTTGGGGTACGGAGCGCTCAAAGCAAGCCGATAAACAAGGGATAGGGCCAGAGCGCGTGGGCGGTCGATGCACGCAACCGATACCGCATGAGTCATGAGTCCGGAGCTGCCGGGACCCAATTCTTAGCAGTTGGGGTGTGTGGAAGAAAGAAGGAAAGAAAAAAAAACCATCCACTTAGTGTGACGAGGCAAACGACTTACCACGTCCTGAAGGTGAAGGCTCCTAATGAGTCGGACACTGATGTCGGCTCGTGCACGGACAAACATTTCAAGGAACGGCCCATTACTGGACTGGACCACCTCACCGTCGGCTCTCCCACTCCACCCCCGCGGTTCACTTCCGGTCTGTTGCTACAAACGGCATCCCATTTTTGTGCACCTTCGGTGGAAATATTTAGGATGGAGGGCAACACCCTACGCGACGCGCTATATGGCTATCTTTAATTTTTCTGTCACTCACTCCTACCTTTTGTCCCGGTTGACCGATTAGTCATGCGGTGAAAAATACTTCCGAACAGTGTACTACCGATGGGTTAGGGTAGGGTAGGGTAGGGTGATGGTTGTTGTTGTGTACTGTTTTTTTCTTTTTTTTCCTTTTCTTCTATTACAGTCATTCTCCACCTACAGATATTATTTTTTTTTTTTTGCGGAAGGAGAACACCCTCATTCGTCACTGGCTGATTGTACGAACATCCAGTTATAGACGGACCACCATTTGCTCGAAGGGTTGTACCGTGGAAAGCCGGACTTACCCCCTTTCTGGGGCGGTTTTGTTTCCTGCAACTCATGAATATTTGCTCCTTCACTGTTTGATGACAAACAACTATTCTTCACGAATACTAGGGTTTTTTTTTTGTTGTTGTAATGATGTGTAATAGCTAAGCGGGAATCCCCCTCAATCGGATATATTTGAAAAGCATTTAATTTGAAGAAATAAGAGATGAATAAAGCAGGAAAAAAAAATACAAAACAGTTGAACAATATCGTGCTTTTGATTGTTGAATGATTTTTGAAACCATTTTTTTTTGTTTTCCACAACTCAGACACATGATTAAATCCCTTTTCTTTCATTGTGCGATTGTTTTGATCATTTCCGAAATTGCAGCCGAAAAATTCAGTTTTGACACGCCACCCAATGGAGCGGATCATTATGCCGGGTGAGGGACAAACGCATCGAACAGGATAAGTTTACCGGGCGTACTGTTTTTTTTTTGAACAATCCAAAGAACCCCTTTTGCGCTTAGGTCCAAAACTGGCTGGCAGGGAGTAATTTTAATTCGTGAAACGAAAAGCGTTCAACAGCAGGTCCTTTTGTTACCTTCTGTCTGTTTTGCTTTTTTGTGAAAAGGGGAAAACAGAGCATGATTCCTCCCTTCCCCTGCAGAAGAAGGATTAATAAGAAAAAATAGGAAAATAATTTATATGATTTAATAAGAACCACTTTCCGTCCGATTTGAACATTAAAGATGATTTTTTTTCTATTTGAGTAAATTGACACTAAAAATTAATTACATTTTGAAAAAAAATTATTCGATGAGTTAAAGCTTAAAGTTCTTACAAAAAAAAAGTTTTTAAAGCTCGTTTATCAAATTTTTTAGTAGAAAAATGACATAAAAATAAATATCGCAATTAATTTATATTAATAATTAAGGAAAATTATTGAATCATTAATTACCCAAAAACAAGAAAAATGTTTTCAGGTTTGATAATTTAAATTTAATAAAATGTTGAATAATCCAACGATTAAAAATATAGGAGTTCGACCAAAAAATAAACTCAAAACGTTAAATAATTATTTAGATAATATTTCTAATCTAATGCGATGATTTTATGCGCTGTCCATCTTTTTTCATGTTAAATTTTATTTCACTAAATTAAAATTACTAAATTAAATTAAATTTTATTTTAACTAGGATTTAAAAAAAATAAAAAAAAAATGATCTTTTTGCCCTGTGCTCCCTTAACTTTTTCTTCAGGATACGAATGTATCAGTGACGTGCAGTGTACGGTTCCGGGGCCAATGTTGTTGCTCAATTTGAATAATTATGGTCAGAATGAAAAATACTTTCATTGAATAATAATTACTTTTACCAAATGGTATATCAAAATTCGTGCCGTAAACCTTCAACTCCCCACCCCCTAAACCTCCCCCGTCACCCAGCTTGCCACAGAAAACCGGGCGGTGAATGAATCACATAAACAGTTGCTTCCAGCACTCAAGACGCGCAAAAAAAGGGTCACCGTGTGCCGTGTTTGGTTAATTAGAATGTATTTTTAACCTCTTCCTTTTACCGCTTTTTGCTGTTGCTGTTGTTGTTGTTGTTGTTGGCGAGTTTTTAGAACCCTCGGCCCCCGGACCCCCAAAACCACGGATCAATTCCGCTTTTTATATGGTCGTTTAAAGACCGAGAGCACCATTACACGAAGCGGCTATTAACATCGTCCACGGGATGAACCCGGTACGGATAGAAATAAACAATGATACCTCGAATCTTCTTCCCCCGGTTAATGGTTGTACTTCAAACAACCAAAAAAAAAAACAAAAAATAATAAAAGCAAAAACAAAACGCAACGATACACGGTAATTGTTTTCCATCTGAGTTGTTTTTCAGTTTTTCCTTCAGCCCCTTTTTTTTGGGGGAGGAAGAGGGAGAGGGTCCACAGACTGAGACACCCACTAACAAGGGTTTTGTGGTGAAAATATTGAGAGAGAGAGAGAAAAAGGCTTCCGATTGCAAATCAAATTCCCAAATCTCTACATCTGCCGTGAATGTCGTGCCGGCACATCAAACGAACTCCCGGAAGGATTATGTACACACGCAGAAATCTTCACACAAAACTAAATCTTAAACACCTCTGTCATGTGGTTTTTGTTTTTTTCCTTTCTTTTTTTCTTGGAGACTAAATGAAAATGCACTTACGCGCTTCTAGCGGACCGAGTACATTGAGATATTGACAATTGATTCATAGCATGACCCAATGCGGCAGGACGTTGAAGTACCTGAAGGACATCTAGAGCGGATTGGCGAACAAAAAAAAACACCAGATGTACATAAATATATATGTTTCCCTTGTCGCGCACAAAGTCAATAAAGAAATTTGAAAACCGAACGAATACGATTACCTTGGAGCATCCTGACCTCCGCGCCTGTGGAGGTCCTCCTACACAGGAATTTCCAATACGCGAGATATCGGTGATTGGTTTCAAATGAAAATATCTGCTTACCGGCACCGTTCCTTGCGCAAACGGTGGTGAGCCTTGGCTCGTGGATGCGATACAACAAACAAACCAAAAAAAAAACCATCCTCCAAAAATGTCCCACAAGTTTCACTGCAAACGGGGGCGGTAACGCTTATGGTTTGGTGATTTTTTGGTAGATTTCGCCGGAGAGTAATTCGATTTTCGAGCCTGTTGTCATCATTGTGTTATTTTCTTCGGCAGTTCCTTTCGCATTTCTCCTGGGAGGTTTTTTTCTTCTTTCTTTTACCTTTTGATGGCTGGCTTCCTAGACCCATGGCAGTAGCAAAAGGCCGTGGGATGTATTCGCCAAAAATTTTGGCTACCCACGCCCAGTACCGGTTTGGCCAACGAAGAAAAAAGGGCGTCCAAAGAGCCCGTTCGCTTGTCGGGGGAGATTTGTTGGAATTCCATTCCGATTTTGGAAGACGGGCTGGTTACCACCGAGGGTACACAGGGATGACATGAACGCGATGTTGATGATGATGATGCCGCGAGACAGAGCTTTATGACGAGATCTTGTCACTGGCCAAACAAAACAACCGATGAAGAAAAAAAAACAAACTAGCGGAGTTAGGCGGGGGGATTAGAAATATTTACGATATTTGCCCAGCGCGAACAAACCGGCGGCGGAAAGAACCGATGTACGAGGACGATTGTTTTATTAGCTCGAATGCCGCGCGCGCTTTTTTTTATTTTTTGGTTTTGTGTGACTGGCAGTCGCGTAGCGAGAGAAGCAACCCCAAAAAAAAAACCTACCTCCAAACGAAGAAAGAAACAAAAACCGGCAAAAAAGGGCCGTAGAAGTAGAAAAGAAGCAGAATAGCGTTGGAATCATTTGGCGACAAGGCGCCATCGGCTGTGAGGAAAACCAGAATTTCTTGTTTACGAGCGCGCAAAATTTCGTGTGACAGGGCCCCGGGGTCCCTGTTTCGCAAAATGGGTGAGGTGTTCCTCGGCCGGGCGTTAAATCGAATAACGCTCACTAAACCACCAGGTTGGAGGTTGGTGGGCATTTGGAAGATGAGCTTGAAGATAATGAAGCTGGACGGATGTTGGATCGATGGCCGTCACCTTCTGGATTGGGATATAGGGAGTTTGGCGTTGGCACCGAGATGCGGCATAAGAGAAAGCTCATTTGTCATTCTATTATTATGTAGCGCGTGCACACGCGGAATCGAAATGGGCAAGATAAAGAAAAGAAGAATGTGACATGCGGCCGTGTGTGTGAGAGTTGTTCTCGTTTTTCTTTGTGTTTTTGTTGACTACTCTAATTCTTTCCCACACCCTCAACACATCAGGGCACAAGCTTGTGCTGCTCATATACTCACTTATTCATTCTAGGTGGAATGATCTCAACAAGTCTTTCCTCTTTCAGGACATACGGACATCACGCGTCTCAAACGGCAAACTTCCAATAGTTTTCGGGATGAACGTCCGTTAATTACGTGGCCAAGATATATGTTTGGCTCCAATTACCCCAGATATCCTCACAGATAGCCGAAAAAAAAACGGATCTCCAATGTCCCATGTAACATGGCACATTGTAAAACACCTGCTCCACAAACAATGCGTGTGATGTCCAAAAACCCAATAAACTCGGCAAAGTATTAGCAGATTGGGGATTTTTCCTTGTTCTTGCTATTTGTTTTTTACAGACCAAAAAAAACCGGTAGAGAACAATTGCGTACGAAGCGTTTCATCATTGATGAGAATCGATTGATTCGATGCAATCACATTGGTGAGGTGGTCACCGAGATACCGCTCATCGATCACAATCAACCGTCCGCGACCGGTGACCTAGTTGGGTTCCAGCAACCTGTGCAACAAAATTCGACCAATTTTGTCCAGATATGGTCACGCACAACCCCCGGTAGTCGAATATCTCCCGACGACACTCCATCCAGGAAAGACACACCGTGGTAAGGCTGGATGCCCAGATCGCTGGGTAATTCGCGTCCGGTTCAACATTCTTGACCGGGCGCGCATTATTCTTTACTGCACGTAAAAGGCAGGGTTGAGATCCGGTCCGGACGGGTTCGGTGGCGCTCTGACCATAGTGGGCGATATAGGTGAGACTGCTTTTTTTTTCTCTGTTGTTGTCTATCTGTATCACCAACCCAACATTTGTCGCATACTTTCTCACGCACATTGCGTGGTGTGTTGCAGCGTTTGCAACACGAGGGCACAATTCTTGTTGGTGCGAGAAGACAGAGAAGCTGCGATGTGTGTGATGAGGAGGACTGTAACTGTTGTACAGATTGTTTCTCAGGTTCTGCTTCCTAAACTGACATTAGCTTGACGCTCAATCGACCAGAGCGTATTGAGCGGGTGCTTTCGTAACTACCCCTAAGCATGATAACACCAACGGGCAGACAGACAGGCAAAGGTTCCGGTCCAACACCTTCCGACGTCCGTGCACTGTCGAAGAGTTGTCACCATACCCATCGGGGCGCCATTCTTCGCACACCAAACCATTTAGACGACATTCCGCTGCTAGATGCGATTCTTCAAACTGGAACAAACATAAAAAAGCAGTACGACTCCACCATTCAGTATCAGCTGATTCTGGTGTGCAGTCTCTGCAGCGTTCGGGGGAAAGGGCTACGGTACACTGCCATTCTACTGTGAAATAATGCGCTACCTCACGCTTCGACAACAGTTTGCTAGCAAATTGAAGCGCACTTGAGCACAAAATGGTGCAAAATATGAGCAGCTTAGTTACAAACTATTAGGCCACTAACCGGGTGGAAAAGTGTCTTCTAACTACTATTACCCACCAAACCGGTGTTTGTGAGCTGTTGCTGTTTGCTGGTGCACGGGCCTGATGGTTGGTTGGCAGATAATTCGCTTCAATGGTTCCTTTTTGGGTGAACTTTGTCTCGGCCCAGTCTCGGTGCCAGCGCCGAGCGAATTCTGCAGCGTATCATTCGTGAACACTGTACTAATCCTGGAATGGTAGTGACGTTTGCTGTCGGGATTGACCATACCCGCAGCGTTTTGTTGGAATGGCTATGCCCACTGGCGGTGTACTTCAATTTCTAAGGTTCGCTTCCAGTGTTGCAGCACGGAAAGGTTCTCGCATTCCGCATAAATATCTCTATACCGTGCCAGTCAGTTTTTTGCGACTGTGAATACCGCCAGGAGATGCGTAGTTACCGACGGCAGGAAATGGTCCGGATGTTCAAACAACTGGCTGTGGTAATTAAATGGTGCGTTTCCCTTCACCAAAACTACCCTAACGCACTTGGGTACAATTTCTTCATTGTTAAGTGTACCGAATGTGTATATACGGTAGCATAAGACACTGACATCGATTTATCTCGTCTCGTTTTCGTCACTTTCAGCTGACGTATCTTGCCCATCGGTTGCTCCAGTTCGGAAGGTATCTCCCCTTAGACGAGTGCCAGAATTCCATTACCGGAACCGGGTCGGTGACTGGAGCGTATGTAGATTTTTCTTTCACCTCCCTCCCCCCGGTTCCCGGGGAAAAAAAGAAGAAACCTTCAGAGATTTACGACGCGCGACGACGTACCGCGCATCGCATTAGGGAAATGTTTATTTATAGAGCAATAATCATTTTAGCTACTTTTGCGCCGTGCGTGCGCTCGGATCTCGCACTCCAAGTTGCATGGTTCGGTAACGGTGTGCGAACGTACATAACACCGAATGCAAGTACGTGTTGTGAGGGAGATTCGGGGTTTTCCATTTCAGACGGTGTTCTTCTCCAGCCCCTCTGTTTTGGCTGTGTGTCGTTAGCCCAACCATCACGGATATTGGCAATAGATCACTGGAAGCGCTAGGGATCGCGCAGGGGCTGCAGCAGTTTCAGCTGATCGTGGATAGTACAACCACTTCCCGACAAATTTTCCAAAGTCATTTGTTAGCACGTGATAGCGTTGGTAGACGCACGTACCGTGATACAACTGCTCCATGTCGGTTCCGTTCGAGAGTTTTATGCCATCCAAAAATAAACTCCTTCACGTTTTCGATCCCGAGCGAACTTCACGACAATTCCCTTATGCGTTCGTCCGCGTGTCTGGGGTGTGCTGTTGTTTTCATTATATGTGCTGGGTTTTTCCACCAAGGTTCCGATCCATTTCCAGGTACGGTTGCACCGAACCGGGCAAAGATTACCGAACGTTTGATCTATAATGCTAGAATGCGCGAGTAAATGCTGGAAGATAGATTTTTGCCCATCTTCCCAATTTCCCGAAAAGCGGTCCATTAGTTTGCTGGTTTGTGAGGATATTCCCTCACTCCCTCCCTCTCTCACTCTGTCTCACCAAATTTTCAAACGGTGACTTCTTTCACTGTCAAATTTCGTACTCATTTGACGTTGGAAACTGTTTAGTGTCGTTCGCTAACCACATGCGGACGTACGATGTAGTCTCATATGATCTCATACCCGGGGACACATAACCCACCATTACAGCAGCCTACTCCTGCTGGAATACAACGGATCCGGTTTGCGACGGTGTCTACACAAACATTGTCGAAACCAATTCTAGCCGGGACCGACGAACTTTACGATAATCATCGTCACCCACCGTTCAAAATGCTAACCAGCGAAAGGATATTCCGAACGGTAATCTAGTTGCACTGTGGGAAGTTAAACTACTGGACATAAGTAGTTGGTTCTCTCTGTAGAATATATTTCTCGTATTATATTTTTATATTGCTCATTATTACTTAAATGAAGTATGAAATTATCTTGAAGAATTACTATATAAAGAAAAAAAACCAAAATATGAAGAATCCTTAATTTTAAGTTTAAAAATAAGGTTTTCAAGGTTTTCAAGTTAGTGTCTTTGGAGTGTTCGTCTATCAATTATGCTTCTACTAGAAGATCCTGGTCGAAGACTTGATAAATTTTAATTTAGCAGGATAACTATTGACGTAAGTAAATCTTGAGCGTTTCGACATATTTTGAGGACGTAAATTCAAGTTTAATATTATTGGAAATTCAACTCCTCTTTTTATTGAAGATTTCTCCTCATATCTCTGAGGATACTAATGATAGAGACATGATTTCTTTTGTGATTTAAAAGACACAAATAAGTTCAAACTTGTGACCTATTCCAACCCGACAGTGCGTTCGATCTCCTTGCCAAAGGAGTTTCCGGTTGTACCTCTCACTGGACATCACGCGAACGTGACGTAGTTCTCGGACGTAACGAATTTTAATTTCTATCATCTCAACAAAAACAACCACCAGCGCAAGTTCGCTAATGTGTTTCCAATTGCATCCCTGCTTACCACACAGCTAGTGGAAGCTATGGGAAGCTAGTCCACACCGCTAGTCCACACGGGAAGGCATTAAGCAACGGAACGGTTAGAGAAAGTTTCTGGAGGTTCTTTTTTTCCCGCCCTGCAGTTCTACGAACAAAGTAGAACTTAACCATACCGGAAACTGAGTAGCGTGCACACCCTCCTCCCGGGCACTAGAGAAGGGGTCATGAGGAGTGTCCCCAGGCAATTGCCGGCCATACGGATTAGGGCAAATCGCAATTGAATGTCAAAAAGAGAGTCGCCTTCAGGAATTTAAAAAAAAAACGCGATGCCGGAGGATCGTTGTACCGAAATTGATTCGTCGGAGGTCGGTTCTTTGTGGATGCATCACCATAACCTCCTGGGGAGTGGGGGGGGGGGGGGGGTTGTTCACCTGGGTCCGTTTTGCGGACGCTAATTTACCTAGTGTCTGTCACATTTTCGGTCCTTCACGGACCCATCGACGGCATCGTTGTTGGCAAAGATGATTGCGTTCATATTGGTTTGGTGTTTGAATTTTCTCGTCCTTTTTTCTTCGTCTATCCCTCTCTCTCTCTCTGTATAATTTAACGTTTAATGGATTTTTCCGTCTGCAAAGGTAAAAGTGTCCCGTGACGCAAATATGGTCACCGTACGATACTTCCCTTTGCTTCGTTCTGGAATTGTGCTGGAATGGATGGGGAGATCATCCCGGAACGATGACGATTGCACGATTCGTCTCCGTCGGGCGAACTAATTGCTGGATCCGATCCAGTCCCCTCCCCTCCCTACCCCTATACTCCCTCTCCGTCGATCCCCCACTATCGATCGAATCGACCGGAAAGCCAAACCTGGACAACAACGGGCACAACCCGTTCCCCGAGATCGTTCCACGTGGGCAGGAGAACGCGAGGCAAAGGATTCGCTGTTTAAAATAATGAAAACGTTATTTCGTTTGATTGAAGTTCTATGAATATGGAATGTTAGTTTATGATGCAACGAAATATTCATCGAAATAGACTAGACTTCCTACCGTCCCTGCAAACCTACCATCCCCACCCCATTGACAGGTGCGTGGTACGGGATGTCCATTGAGGACACATCCTGCCACATACCATCGCTCTCCGGTCAGGAAGAGTAGTGAATTGATCAGCCTTTTTTTTGTCCTCACCCTTGTGTGCGTGTGTGTGTGTGTGTGTTGGTTAGTTTTTTGTATTGTTTATTTATTTCCTTACTTTTTATTACTGTTTTAGTTGCATCTCATCGGGGCCGATTTCACTCCCCCACAAAAATCCCCTTCTCTACCCCTGTTAACAACAATCTCACCACACTACAAAGCAATTCATATGCAGGCGCGTTTTAGGAGCGAATTTTGCATGCATTAAGCACGGTACTGGTGTGAATATTTAAATTAAATTATGCTTTTCACCACCGTGACCAATGTCTGTCCAGCTTTGTTGGTGTATTGTTTTTTTTTTTGCTATTGTTGGTCAAACTTTAAGTGTGCATGTGAATGTTAGAGAGATGCTTTTTTTTGTTCTTCCTTCCATTTTGTTTATTATTGCTGATCTTTGCTTTTGTTTTGTGGCAAGTAAATAAAACTAGCACAATAAAGCGAAACAAATGCACATAATCATGGAGGCGTTGCATCGTGAGTGTTGGGTCGCCATCACTAACTCTCATTTTTTTTTTGTTGTTTCGCTGCTTTGAATGCATCCGCTTTGAAAATGTTGTCCTCGATTTTTTTTTTGCCGTTGCTGTTGTTACACCCACCATTGCACCGAACGCTTCATCGCTAATAAAAATAAATGATGGTTTCGAATCGCTTCAGGGGTTACGATTTTTGCAATAATTTATCACGGTCCAGCATTCGCGGGGTTTCGCGCGCGCGCCATCCAGCAATTGAGCCATTTGGTTTTGAGTGTGATACAAATCTGAACCGTGGTTTTTTTTTCGCGTTCCTCTCTTTTTTGTGTCCTTCTCTCGATAAAAGTGATTTGTAAATTGTAATCTGTTCATTTTTAGCTCATCAATCGGGGGTGTGGTTTATTTGGGACGATTTTCCTTTTGAAGGTGAGTTTGAACATGAATAAAAAAGGAAAAAAAAATTAACCAAAAAAAAAACCCGCCCACCATCCAACATTATTATTGTGGTGTCACATTCTGGAGGGAAGTGCAAAAAAAGACAAAAAAAAAGCGGGAGGAAAAAAAATCAATCAAACCCCAAAACCCACATCTCGTGTAACCCAGATAAAAGGTGCTTCCGGTGGATAGTGGATAGCGAAATTAATTTTCAACAAATACCTGCGGCTTTATCAACATTCTCCTTCCGTCGTTTGGCCGTCAAATGGTAAGGGGGAATAAAAATCTAAAAAAAAATTGTTTGCAAAAAACCCAAGCGTTGGTGTTTGGCGGTGAATATGATATGGTTCTGCACAATATTTATGTTAGCAAATAATGCTAACAAAACCACACACTACATATGAGGTTTCGAGCGTGTGATGCTACTATTGCTAGTGAGGTAAATTATATTGAGCGAGTTAAAATAAAATTTAAGGACTTTCTTGATAAGGCTTTTTTGAGCAAAATTTTCATTTATAAGAAATTTTCATTCGTTCTAAAAATTATAATTAATTGCTTCATTGCATTCCTTTGGGGAATTTCTAAAGGCTCATGTACACGTGGAAAGATTATTTTTATATTTTTTTCCTTGAATAAATTTAATAATTAAAAAAAAAAGTTATAATAAATTAAATTTAATAAATTACTAATTATAAAAAAAATCAAAAGGAAAAAAACGAAAATTTGAGAAAAAAACAAATCAATATGTGAATATAAAGAAAAAAAATACTTCTTTATGATCACATATTAAAACTTTTTACAAATTTGGTTTCAAGTAAAATATTTAAAAAAAAAGTTGAAACTTTTTTTTGATAAAAGCAACCAAAAATCATAGTCAAAGTAACCGATCCGTTACGTTAAGCACTAATTGTACATTCAGGCGGCACTAATTGTCAAGATGCTTTTCATCGCGTTCTGTCTTTGATCCGTCTTTCCACACACACACACACACAGAAACATATGGAGAAACCAAACCGGGTCAGTGAAGTTAAATAAAAAAACTATCCAGAATTAAACTAACGAACATTTCGTTTCGAAAACCTCAAGCCGATGCACACAACAACAAAAAAAAAATTAAAAAAAAAATCGGTAATATGGGAAACTACATGCCAAGCAAATAAAAAGGAGAAAGGAAAACAAAATTACAGGATCAGAAGAGAACAGAGAAAAGTGTAAGCACGCGTGTGTGTATGTGTTTCCCATTTCGCGAATAAAATAATAAAAGGAAGAAATGTTACAAAATGCGCCACATATAGAGTGTTGTTTTTTTCTTCTTTTATTTGCTTTTTTATTTTTTTTTTGGTTTTTTTTTTTTGGGACGGAGGGGTTGTGGGGGGGTGGGGTTGTTGCTTCCGCCCGGACGCGCCCTGCATGCGGCGTAACCGAGCGGATGGTTCGCAGGATCAAAGAGACTCTTCGAATGGAAAACATTTCCTCATGCTTACGGTTTTTCCTCCTCGCCTCCTTCCAAAACAATTCACCCCCTCCCCCTGCACCCTACGTATGTATTTTTTTTTCATTCTCTCTCTCTCTCTCTTTCTCTCTTACTCTTCTTTTCGTGTGCACATTGACAAACATACGCACACAGAACATATCATACCACATTTGACTCGGAAACATTCCGCTGTCAGTGACTCATTTTCCGCGACATGGCATTCCGCGCTTACTCGCTTCGCTCCGTCTGTGTGTGTGTGTGTGTGTGTGTGTGTGTATACACGCGAATGCACAACACAAACTCGGTCGCAGTGAAAAGTGAATGCCTGCTCGTGTCTTTTATCGATTCCAAATTCTTTGTTGAAGAAAGAAAGAAAAAAACAACAACGAAGCAGCACACACACACATACGCCCCCGGCGGCTGAAGAAGAAGTGGAAGGCTGCCACTCGGAAAGCATTATTTTTGCTTCGCGTTTCGGCGAAAGGAAGGTAACAAAAACGGAAAACACCATCCTTAACATCGTCCTCCAAATCATGCATATTCACTTACGGCTGGGG
This sequence comes from Anopheles parensis, assembly GCA_016254315.1. Classification (NCBI taxonomy): domain Eukaryota; kingdom Metazoa; phylum Arthropoda; class Insecta; order Diptera; family Culicidae; genus Anopheles; species Anopheles parensis. Next base: position 11,173,442 of record CM028123.1, read on the forward strand.
GTCGATGGGCGGTGCACAGGGGTGGGAAGGATGGGTCCCAATTTTTCGGTGCAAAATAAAAAAAATCACACACACACACACACAGTGAGAAAGGGAAAGGAAAAACGGAATCACACCATTTCCGGCTTCCCTTTTTTTTGGGAGGCGCGCGCGAAGAAGGTATCGCGCGCGGGGCGCAAGAAAAATAAACGGAGGTTGCTGAGAAGGGTGCGGGGAGGGGTGGTTATGGGGGTGAAAAATAACTCCACTCTCGCGGTATGTCAATGTGGCCCGGCTAACAAACATGTATACACACACACACACACACACACACACACCCTCACATCTTCCATGCCCTGTGGGTTGGTTTATGATGGCTCCGTGCATGCAAAGATTAAATTAGAAATGATAATTTCCACTCTAACAAGAATTTAATTAGGATAAATTTCAAAGAAACGGTAATCAGGCTTTTAGCCGCCCCGGTGCAAGATAAAAGTAGAGCAGGGAATAAAATAATACGGTGGCAAAACGGAAAACCACCCACCCACCAAGACCCAACCCCCCACCCCGCTGGAAAGGGCTTGGGGAAAGTTCGGGCATGCAAAAGTATGCTTGAGAAATGAAATAAAATAAAATATATAAACAGTGCCACAGAAAAGAATAAAACAAAACCAGCGAAAGAAAAAAACGCCCCCCACCCCCCAACCCCGTGTGTAGGGAAATGTAAAATCACCCCCAACCCCCCACCCCTGCCGTTCTCACCATTCCTCCAATCCGTGGAAATCTTACCCACCTATGATGTTTCCTCTCACTCTCTCTCTCTATCTCCCATTCCCCCCCCCCCCTTCCCCCTCCCGCCCATTCCCATTTTAACAATGAGAAGAGTGAAAGTTTGCAGGCAAAATTTCGCCGCTCGAAGGAAGCGTCGTGTCGGGATCGAAATGGCGCGAATGCTAAGGAACGGGCACAGGGCCGGATATAAGCATGCACGCAGGGCAGCGGAGGGGGGGGGGGGTGGAAGCTGGCGCTAAAGTGTGCGAAGAAAATTACGGAACTGTATCGCGGAAGCACCCCAATCTCGAACCTGTGATGATGAGCGTGAAACGGAAGTACAAGGAAAAATCATTGTCACCGTGTCCATTCGTTGTGCCTTTTTGATGCCTCACTTTCTATCTCGCTCTCTCTCTCTTCTTTTTTTTCTCTATCACTACCCCTAACTGCACCGTTTTCTTGCACCGTTTGCGCTTAACAGTAGATTCGTGAAATTGTGAAATTGGTACCATCCTGTAGATCGAGTGCGTGGAGTCGTGCGATTACTACCTTCATTCTACCCCTTCAGACGCGTGTGTAAGGAAAATGCGAAGGTACGTGGTGGAAGTTTTGCCATACATACTTCACTTCTTCCATTCAAGCACTAACATCTTTGCTTTACCTTTTGCCACTACACCGACCGAGTTGCTTTTGGCAACAACAACAAAAAAGTTCCAACGTCAAATGCGTGCCGTGACTCGATTGTGTTTCATTTCTGGGACTGTTTTTCTTCTTCTCGTTCTCCTATACCTGCTACCTCATTTAACTACCGATGACAGCGACACTCGGTAAGATTGTACTGCCGGATAGCGGAGGCAAATTTGTGCCTTTCAAACAATTTCAAGGATGAAGAAATCACTGATCGACACAACAGTGTAACGATTCGCATACGATGAAGCGTTATAGCACGAGCTGGTTTTTTTTAAAGCATATTTATTTTTCTGAAATATTTTTTTAACTTGAAAAGATACTGATTTGGCAAAAAAAAAATATAGAGATACATGAATCAGCAATGGTTTCTATAGATAAAAAGGGGTTTTAAACAACTTACTATAAAAATTGTCTGCCATAAGGTACTAAGAGAAAATATTTTTATAGCAGTTTATAAAAAGCAATTTTATAATAAGAATACCTAGACTATTTATTTGTACCTTCATTTAGAAATATTTTTAGAGAGAGAGAGAGAGAGAGAGAGAGAGTGAACAATTTAAAAAAATAAGCTCACATCCGATGCTCAATCGCACGTTATAGCACTAGCTGTTTTGTTTTTGCATTTTTATTTTTCTGGAATAATTTTTAACGTGAAAAGATACTGATTTGGCAAAAAATATAGAGATTTAGCTATGGTTTCTATAGAAAAACTATGTTTTTAAACGACTTGCTATAAAAATTTTCTGCCATAAGGTAGTAAGAAAAAATATTTTTATAGCACTTTTATGTAAAATTTTATAATAAGAAGACCAAGACTATTTAGTTGCATCTTCGTTAGAAATCTTTTTTTTCCATAAAGAGAAAGAGAAAAAGTTAGAGAGAGAGAGAGACAGTTAACAATTTTAAAAAATAAACTAATTTACTTCTTTTACCATAAACAGTTTTCTTTAGTTACCCACGAAACAGATTAACGAAGAAACACTGATGAAGGAATGAAGCGCAGCGAAGCTAAAGTATTTAATGTTTCAAAAGCACATTTAAAATTGCCAAGTGTCGCCAGTGTGCCACTTCACATCCGGTGCTTAATCGCGGACGGTCCAAACGGTGAGCTTAGGAATGCAGAAGCACCAAACACCGGTAGCTCCAATTATTCGCCATAATACCTGTGTGCCTTATGGCTGGCCCTGTGAGTTCTAGCGAAACGATAACACCCGGTGCACGATAAGACGGTGTTTGCCACATTCCTGACCGAATGGTCCACAGGTATTGCGAACGTTGGTACGCTCGGCTTGTATGCTTGTCTACGAAGAAATGGTTCATTTTTTTTTCTTTGATTCTGTGGGAACAATACACAGGAAATGCCATCGTGGTGATTTTGCGCCCGACAGAGTGCTGAGGATGAAGATACCTCACGTTGGTGATAGAGAATGCGATTATCGCACCCATTTTTTCCCCCGAAAGGTGCACAAGCACCAAGAAATCGCGGTAATGAGTGAGTGGAGGAAGATTTGGAGAAGTACCTACAGCTATTCGACTTCACTTCTGAGAACCATCCATCCAGCTTCAGATGTTACTAATCGAAGTGTTTGAATTATTTAGAACAGATTATTTCAAGAACAACTGCACATTGAGCATGTTGTCTGCCTGTATCTATTGAGGACAAGTCGACGACTTTTTTTTCTTGAGATGATCCAAATAGATTTTCTTAATCACACACGATTTTGCGGCAAGTTGGCTTGGTGGGGTTTTTTTTGCACTCCCAGCTTGTTCGTTCGTGTCGCAACATGTCGTGTGCGAGAGCGTGTTTCACCCATGTACCAGGCGCACGATCCTGACCCCATGGGAATGTGATTTACCGCTACACTGTTGCTATCCAAAAATAGCGCCCCCTAGCGCATGGTAGCCGTTAGACAAATCAGATGTTAATATGGACACGAATAGTTCGTATTCACCAAGGGATAAGCAGTAGCACGCTGTCGATAAAGATAATTAGAGCATTCCAATGGAAAAATCTTAACCGCACACAACGGATCGAGTCAATCGAGGTTTTTGAGTTTCTTCGCAAAAAAGGAACAGGTCCAAAAATAAACCACAACGCTTCTGTACCACGAATTCATCTTGGAGGATCTTCGTCTAGATGCGGATCGTTTGCGCTGAAGTAGTGCCGAAAGTGCCGTCCCCTTACCCAACAAAACCCTACAAGAAGATGGTGCGTGTTGTGCATTTGTTTTGTGGAGCTACGCGTCTTTCCGAACGCGTTCGGTTCCCTTGCAGACGGCAGACGGTTACGTTTTCCCCCCCTGGCCACAATTTTAAAACCATCAAGCGCGTTATTGTACATCCCGCAACCATATGGTACGCTTTGACGATGCGTGGAAAAGCGCGTAGCCGCTGCCTTCCTTCTTTTCGGGTTGCCTGCCACCGGGTTTTGACCCTGTGTGATGTGATGCCGTCGCTCATAAATCTTGGGCGCCTCACATTTGACAGCCTCCGGTTTGCCTTTCGTCAAATTAGAGCGAGACGATGACGAAATTGTTGAGGTATCTCACACAATCCGTATGCGAGTTTTTGCTTTATGATGTCATATATAGCGAATGGTTTTCTTCCTACTAGAGTCGTTTCTTTGCTTTGCTAGAGTAAAGGCATTAAACAATTGTTAAATTTAGTTCTACTACAGCTCATTGAGGTTTAGGAGGGGTTTCTACTGTTCGACGACAATGGTTCACGGCTAATGATCAGATACGGCTTAAGTTCTTAATGGTAGCAAGGGCTGATTGAGCAAATGTCTCACTTTTGTGGGGGAAACTATACTTTCAAGAATTCTCCTGGTAATTGTACAACTAATCCAACAGACTCCGTTACGAACTCTGGTGGGAACTCCTCCGAATAGCCTATATTGTGTTTTTCATAAAATAAATCGCATTTAATTACCTCAAACCTATTAATATTTGCTCTCAGTTTAAAACAATAGTTGTCTAGCTGTCCCTTGAAGCTCTTTAATTGATGTAATTCATATATTTCCAAGAAGAATTGCGATTTTTCCAAGCAAAAGTTGCTCAGTTTTTAAAGCGATTTTTGTCATTGAAATCCAAACAATCGCATTGTTTGAGATCTCTTACTTCATGCGTGTAATTATTCGTAGAACTTCTTCCCTAGTAGGAAGAAATTGCATTCCGGTAGTGGTTTGCTGCACTTTGCTGCAAGACACCTCCCGGGGATGGCATGGTTCTCGGGTTGTTTCCGGTCGTTTTTTAGCTTTGCTGGGAGTCCTATTCATCAGTTACGGTATGGTGGCGTTGCTCAAAAATGTTACCATATTCATCAATAAACCTTGTCTGCTGGGCTTCCGTTAGAATTGAGTTTACCATCAATTTCCTTCTCCATTATCTTCTTGTTTTTTTTTTTCTTTCGTTACTTCTTCTTTCTTCTCTATATTACATTTAGCTTCGGGTGTTTTATGCGTGTGTGTGTGTGTGTGTGTACATATCTTAGCCCTCCCGTTCGGCACACGTTCTTCGGGTTTTTGGCTTCCTTTGCCTTTTGTTCATCTCCGGCACGGAAATCGAATACGAGACGAGGTGGCCAAAGCCAAAACCATTCCGCCATTCAGTTTTCTGAGTGGCGTTAGCATAAGGAAACACACACACAATGGCTGGCGGAAGAAAATCACCACCCCCGCCCCCCTCCTCCATCCCCTCCCCTCCTTCCTGCGAGGCCTTCATCCGGACACTGGATGATGTAGAAAATCTGTTTCCGACTAAACACGTTGGCGGTGAGTGAAAAACCGAAACAAAACGAAAATGTTGGGGATCCCTTCCTAATAAATTTAGCTATTAAACAGGCGTGCTAGCGCGGACGCATTTTGTCTTGGCTGCTTGGAAAACAATTTCGGTGGTCATAATTCCATTAACGACACCGAGCCATTGAAGTTTGCCAAGAGGGTACGTCCACCACGAAGGCGGTGGACAATGTTTGACGCTGAAGACGCTAGACAATTCTATCCCCTTAGGCTATTTTCGACGTCGTACCTGCGAACGGAGCTCGGGAGGTATCGTATTTTTTCTCTCCTGACCGGCCTGCACTGCATATTTATTTTCCTGTTTTGCATCGATGGTTTCAGCTGGGGTTTTTTTTTATTGAATTTTCCACTTCTGTTAGTTTGGTTTTTGTTATATTTTTGGGAATTTTTAATAATTATTCTTCGTCAAGAGTTTTATTTTGTTGTTTTTTTCTGTTTAGAGTTTAAGAGTGGCTGGTCGCGAAAGTTTTGATTTTTCAGCCGTTTTGAGCCCTCTTGAGAGCTGCCCGAGAGGCCTCGTGTTTCTCTTGAAGGTGGTTGGTTGGCGTTTTAAACTTTAGCTTTCCAACATCTCCATCAATTTTTTTTTTGGGTTTAATTTCTCTCTCACTCATTCTCTTCTTCCTATCCGCTAATCAAACGTCTTTGCTTCCAACACAATCCCGGCACAAGAAGCTGGATGTGTTTTGCTACTACTTAACTCCCTTCAAGGATTCGCCCGCACTTCGCTTGTGTGTTTTTTTTTTGCATCCATTAAAACACCGACAAAACAAAACAATATTCAGCCCTCCGGCATTCCGAACATGCAGCGGCAATAATTTCTTCAGGTAATTTAATTATTTTCACATTCAAGCATGAAGTTCCCTGCCGTTCCTGCTGCCACCATTTAGGCGACGTCCCTTTCCCCCTCGAGTGGCAATCGCAGCCAAGTTGGGCGGATTTTTGAGCCAAGTCGCGCGTGTATACTATTAGGGACAGCAGCAAAACCCAAATCAGCAAAATGGTTTTTTTTTTCTTTTTGAGCAAGAAAATTAAATGAGCGCAGTTTAGTGGTGCGCGTTCGGTCCAGCGCCGGTCAGAAGCTAATTAATTAATAAATAACTCATTAACCAAATTTTTTTTTTCGGTGTGTGTGTGTGTGTTTTCCTTTCTTTCCCTAGAACCATTTTTGCTGCACTTTGGTACAACTGGTACAAGCGTCCAGTTTTGCATAATGAATTAGAAACACAACGAAAAACTAATTGAGGAAATATATGCAGAAACTGTGGAAGAACAAATTTGTGTTACGTGACGTCAGATGGTTGGATTTTGAAAGCAACAAGGGAGAAGAAAAAATATGGCGATGCGTTCTACAGAGTGAAAATAAATAGCAAATTTAATTTAAAAAAAATTTAAATTATTTTATATTTAAATTATTTAAATATTTAAATTTAAAATTTTATTTAAATTATTTTATAATTTTATAAAATAATAAAATAAGGTGTGTTTATAACACCCTTGAGACTAAATATAAATTTAAAAAAATCAAGATATGCCTAACATCCGTGTTGTCTGTTTATCCGGCTTAACACGGATAAAGAGTATTTTGCAATTTTTCGATTATTTTTTGTAGTGTTTGTGCTTAACGCAGCATCAGTGAAGAGCGATTCAAATCATGAGTCGACTCCCAAAAGATTCATTCATCGCGAAAAAGTCATTCATTCAATTTAAAGATTCATTAGGAATCATGAATCAGAATCAGATTCCTCCAAAAAAAGCATTTTTGTTTTTGAGCTACACAAATAATCTGACACCCAGATAAAAGGGCCATTCATGTTTGAATCACTAGCTAATACGATATTAATTACATTATTTTTTTAAATATTTCCTGTTAGTAGTTAATAGTCAAAAATTCCCAAAAAAAATAAATAATCACAATTTCAAAGAGAAAATATGTTTTGTTCTAGAAACACAGGAAGCTCCCAGGTATGACAAGCATCCGTCAAAAAACAAAAAAAAATCTTGCACCGGCAGCGTCCAGCTTCCTGTCTTTACGCATTAAGCTGTTACTGTGCGTATGCTTTTTTTTAATAGTTTTCAAACAGTTTCTTCACATCCTTCCTGCTGGTGAGGGTAGATAAGCATGCGAAAGCAAACACACGCACCAGCGCGGTAAAGAAGGGTTCATTAGATGTGAAGGGGTTAAAAATGTAATGATTCCTCGCTTAATCACCAATTATATTTCACGACTCCGCTCTTCCTGGGCACGCATTGGTGCGAGATCGTCCGGCAAAGATAGGAACGTTGGCCGAGATATCGCTGAAGCTAATTAGAGACAGGGAGACCGAAACCGTACAGACAGCGGTAGGGCAAACCGGACGATGATGGAGTAGGAATCCGTCCGCTGTGACGCATGGGTTTCGTTTTTATTCGGCTTTATTCATTTTTTTTATATATTTATATTCACTCCACCCTGGCAAACGCTACCCCGCAACCGGGGGCAAACGGGTGAGACCAAGGGCAAATTAATAGATAAACAAATGAAAAACCAGTTAAAGCGACATTAAAGATCACCCAAGTGGTAGCCGGACCGCGCGATACCACCGGCCAGCATGAGGCATTCGAAAGGCATGAGACATCGAGAGAATAAATAAACCGCGCATTCCCCCCCGAACCTCACATGAGTCTTATCTCGAATCATTTCTGCTGGTATGTTCGTTGTGTTGCGGTTCAGTTTCTTCAGTTTCTTGAGCCCTGGTTGCTTACGGTCACCTGCGAAGGTCAGTTCCGTCTGAGGCAGGTTGAGGGCTCGAAGACTGCTTCCGGTGTTGCGCACCCTAACTGCGGTCCGGCACAAAACCAAGGGACCCCAACACAGCAGATGCCACCAACTTGGTGAAGTTGGCTGATTAATTTCCGAACCAGAAAACTCCATTTTGTCATAAATTAGTGGTGATAATTTCTAATGTCACCATTTTTCTTCACAGATTTTGTTTTGTTTTGAGGAGAAGCGACGAAAGGGTAAGCAGATGAAGCAGTTTGACAAAGGACGGTGATTTTTAACAACGAAACCACCCACTTGTTTACCACTTTTTGCTGTTGGTGGTGAAGTGGCAAAATGAAGCAACTTTGACTTTAGTTTAAACAAATTACTAAACAAGCGTTTTTTTGAGCACATAACTAAAAAAATTCAGATGATGGGATACTCTTCAGGTAGCATATCATGAGCTATTTGATTGAAAAATAAAAAGTAAATTATTTCATTCAAAAATAATTTTCATCTCTCTCTCTCTCTTCATACTTTTTAGCTTAGGTTTAGGTCTTGAAAAAAATAATAAAAATAATAAAAATCCAATTCTAGCCAGTTGGTGGGATACTTTTCAAGTAGTATATCACGAGCTATTTGATTTAAAAATAAGAGGTATTTGTTTTCATAAAAAAAATAATTTTCACCTCTCCCTCTTCATACTTTTTAGTTTAGGTTTAAGTTTAAAAAAAACAATAAAAATACAATTCTAGCCAGTTGGTAGGATACTCTTCAGGTAGTATATCATGAGCTATTTGATTAAAAAATAAAAAGTAATTTTTTTCATTCTCTAATAATTTTCACCTCTCTCATTTTCATGCTTTTTAGCTTAGGTTTAGGTCTTAAAAAATAATAATAATCCAATTCTAGCCAGTTGGTGGGATACTCTGCAGGTAGTATATCATGAGTTATTTGAATTAAAAATAAAAAGTAATTTTTTTCATTCAAAAATAATTTTTACCTCTTCATGCTTTTTAGCTTAGGTTTAGGTCTTAAAAAAATAATAAAAATAATAAAAATCCAATTCTAGCCAGTTGGTGTTAATAAAAAAAAAACTTTAACCCATATCGGCAATGGTAATGGCGAAAAAGGGTCTTATCACCATTGCAATGAGGAAGGTTTTATTTTTGTTTTGTTATTTTCTTTTTCCTCTGCTATGTATATTAGTGCTTAAGGTACCATGTTTTACGGTGATCACGATTTACTTACGTGATATGTACGGGAAGGTAATGGGCCAAACACGGTGCCGGTGTCGCGTGCAAGACACGTCGTGTGGTTCGTTGATGTTGGGCAAATGGTTTTTTTTCTTCTCCACTTTCCAAAAAACACTCCAACTTATTTTGGACCGAAGTCCGCGGCTCGTAATACACTCGCGACAACCTGCCACTATCCGGACCGAACCATTAAACCGAGCGGAAAATTGTCACCTTTTATTGTCGGTAGCTCAATTTCCTACGCAACTTAAATTCCTGGTCAGCCTCACCCACCCCCCTACCACGTGTTGGGCAACTGGGGGGTTTTTTTTTGTTCGTTGTGTTTCTTGTTATTGTTCACTTTTTCCTCTCTCTTTCTCTCTCTCCCTTTCGCACTTGTTTTATTTTGTCGGTCGAAGGTTTTTATATCATTTTTGTCCACTTGTATGAAGTCGACTTTTGCCCCTGCAAAAATATCAAGGGGGTTGGTTCGCATCGTAAAGCAACTGGAGAGAAACTGGACCTATAAAAAAAAGCATGGCGCTCTGGACGCACGGCCATTATGATGGCATTACTGCAAGTGGTAACGCAAACCAGTAAGAAACAGAGAGGCAGCCGTAGGGTGAGGGAAAAAAAGTAACATAAGCTAACCAGAAGGAGATGTAAAAACCCGTTTAAATGTCTTTTTTTGTGTGTATTTTTTTTTGCAACATGCAAGCGAGTTGGGCTTTACGGAAATGGGTCTTAAGTTTTCGGTTGGTACCTCTTTCGCAGGGTTGTTTTAACGTTTGTGTGTTTTTTTAATGGTTCCCGGGCCGGTTCCGCAACCGCATATAATAACGCACGAATCGTTTGTACGGGAGGGACGCTTAAAAATTGAAACTTCACTTTACTTTCGACACCATACGAACGGCACAATTATTGCCGCAGATGCAGCCATGAGACGTAATGTCACGCACACCAATCACCGCTGCGCACCGCTTTGCAGCGAACACACACGCTGAGCATCACTGATCGTCACTTCACTACACTACACGCACTGCAGCATCACTGATAGTCACCTCACGCCATGACACGCATACCTTCGCATGCGTCAGCCTAGAGACGCGCCTAGAGCACATGTTTTTTCACAACTGATAAACCGGATAAAATTATCGAATTTGATACTTTCCGCGTATTAAACTACACGCACAATTACTCCAGATATGCACCAAGTAATATTCGATAGAGTTTTTCACGAAAAAGGACACGTTTTAATCACGCACCTATCACGCGACACGCACCAAGTGTAACCTTCCACTACACAGTGGGCAACGGCCATACAAATGCCGGGATGAAAATCAATTATATGAGCCATGGTGGATATTTTCTTCAAACATGTTTGATAAAACTAAAAAATGTGTAATTACATAATTGTTCATTATTTTTCTCAAATAATATTGTTTTCAATAATGAGTACAAATAAGAACTAGTATGTTTGACAGAAGCTAGTGGAGTTTGACTTCATTTAAGGAGCACCAAATTGAACAAACAAGGAACAAATTATGACGAAGATAGGTTTTAAACTTAAGAAAACAATTAATTGGGGCGGCCCGGTGGTGCATGTGAAAAACGGCGCCTGTCCACACGGCCGGACCGGGTTCAAATCCCATCCGGACTAGTGATGGGCGGGTCGACCCGAACCTACCGGGTCGGAGCCATCCATAAGCGACCCGAACCCGTTCGGGTCGACCCGTAGATACAAGTAGGTTCAGTAGGTGCAACGATTCCGGTAG